>JAVGWX010000008.1:74899002-76099002 GCA_036924085.1 Ariolimax columbianus | reverse complement strand
TGTCATGGATGGCAGAAGCAGAAGACTCCCTGATGAGGGTATGTGCATTGGAAGACGTGGGAAGAGGTAGTGAATGGGTAGAATTGGGCAACGAGAGCCCCCTGATAAGGGTGGTGATACAACTGAGCAGAGAGTGTCGCGAGTGGGGCGGCACTAGGACAGAAGCTTCAATACAGGAGCTGATCCAACAACACTCAGAACCACAAAACCAAATTCTGTACACAGATGGCTCCGCCCGCAAACAAGTGCGGATGGGGTTTCGTCGTCTACCAAAATGGAAAGGAGGTGATGGAGAAATTACCTGCCTACTCTACTGTCCCATCGATTATGAGGATGAAGATTGAGGCGGTAACAGCGGCCCTGACTTGGTTGATGACGCAACCGGTAGCACACGCAGTGATACTGTCAGATACGCAGGGCATACCCCGCAAGATAAAAAGGTGCATGCTAAGAAGTGAGTGGGCCTCTCTTCTGAACAACTCTCGTGTACAGGGTGTCACATGGATCTACTGTCCGGGACATGCAGGCGTCTGAGGCAACGAAAGAGCTGATGAAGTGGCGTGACGCGCTGTGGTGAATGACGCGGTGATGACGAGGGACATGGTTGAGTTGATAAGGGCAGTCATGGACAGTCTACAGAATGATGAAAAGACAGATGGTCGCGAAAATGCATACGTGCAGAGGATGCTAGATTTGGGAGTGACTAAGGGAAAAGGGAGAATGTATGTTCTGTCTGAAAAGATCCGAAGAACACGAAATCAACACCTGAATGGGACTCTGCGTATATATACGCTTGGTTGGCTGCTTGGACGGAGAACGGAGCACGTATTGGAATGTTGCCTGTGTGATTATGGTGGTTCCTAGAATTAGGAATCCAGAATCTTCAGTGTGTCCCTAAATCTTTTTTTTTTCTATCTATGAATTCCCAGATCGTGCATGTTTTGCTGTTTATCTTCAACAAATTAATATATATACACTCACACACACGAGGGTAGTCCAGTAAGTATCCAGACTGATGTAATTTCTAGACAATTATGAGAGACAAATTTACATTATCTGTCCTATTTTCCACGTTGTCCAATGCCAATGCAACATATTTGTTCAATCTGGCTACCAGCATCTGTAGTCCGGCTATGTAGAATGCTGTTAACCGGTCTCTTAGTCATTGAAGAACTTCCTGGCGTACTTTATCATCCGTGTGGAACTACTGTCCTCCGAAATACTCATTTAGAGGTGGAAAAAGGTGAAAATCACTCGGAGCCAAATCGAGACTATAAGACTAAGGCAATGTATCAATAACTGTCACATTTTTGCGACCCTATTGGGTCTTGCGTTGTGGTGTTGGAGAACGACACCGTTTTGGTCGAAATTCAGTTCCTAAAATCTCAAAAATCTCACACTCAGATACCATTGCTAGAATAGCCAAACTATTGAAGGTGTGAGTCCTGGTGTTGACGTCCGTAATCTGCTGAAAAGTCGGTTTAATGCGATTGAAGCAGAACCAACGCGCTGCTCTTCTTCATGAGATCTCATTATCAATCTTGTGGATGTTGTAATTTGTCGTTGTTGATTCGCATTTACATTTTCGATGGGCTCATCTTCCAATCGCAGTGACTCCGTAGAGCAGAAATTGATCAGTAGAAATTGAATCCTCTTTCTATTTTTGTTTAGGTCAACTGCCTTGTCTGCTTTATTCGGCACGTTTAGGCTTTGTTCGGCTTTTCTGCAATTATGTGACTGACGATCACAATCTCGTCCGCAAAACGAAGCATCTCGCGATATATCACTGAAATTATTCCCATGCCATCAAAATCATTTTTGTAGTCTACAAACACAATACATTAGGGCATACGGATCTCCTATGCTGTCTCCATCAACTGGTTGATTGTGTGGAGGTCGTCATTGGTTGAGTAACCCTTCCTGAAGCGTGCCTGTAATGAATTTTGTGAACAGTTTATAAATAGCTGATAGCAGGCAAATTAGGCGGTAGTTCGCCAGAATTTATGTCACCTTTTTGTTGATCAGGATTGTTTTGGAGCACTACTATTGGTCTGAAATTTGTCTTGTAGGACAAAAAAGATTAAAAGTATGGCTAGTTGGCAGGCAAGTGTATTTCCACCGGCGTCGAGCATTTCTACAGTGATTTCGTCCAGATCAGGCGGTTTGCCTGACGTTAGGTGTTGGATCACGTGCAGGACTTCTTCGCTATCTATATTGGGAAGTCACTTGGAGTCTATATTTAGTGATTTGCTGGTCGCTATTGTTTTTGATACGAAGAGACCTGTGTAGAACTTCGTGCATTCATCCTCAATTACCTCTATATCAGTGAATGTTGTACCATCTTACTCCTTCATGACTGTCATCATGCTTTTCTTCTGTTGTAGTGTCTTCCTGCATTTTATGATATTATTTCTGGTATCAGCAGCTTTTATCAGATGTTGTAAGCAATACTGCTCAAAATCTTCTTTAAGCCTGTGTCGAATCTTTTTATTTAGATTCTTAGAGTGCGACCCTATCTAGCCAACCTCTGATCTTGAGCCATTTTCTAGTTACCAGACGTTTCTGTGTCCATACAAGGGTTTGAAAATAGCACTTGTCTGCTCTTCTGCGACGAGTCACACATTTAGCTTGACGGTTTTTAAAAGAAAGGCCACAGCATACTATAGATACAGTCTTATGACTCACTGAAAATTCTTTTGAAACGACACATTTCACGACTGAATAAATAACAAAACTTACATGTGTCAACTATCAGTGCAACTATAATAGAGTATTCGGAAAATAAAGATGGTTATGCAGTTGGTTGCAGGGCAGGATTCTTGTGAAAAAATAACTCTCAGCAGTGATTTGTTGTAATTTGTACCTTAAATTTGTTTTATTTCTCTGTGGGGAGCATGGATTGATTATAAACTTTGGTACAATAATAGTTCTCTTATTTAGTCCGCGCTGAAATGCGACGTTTCAAAAGGTTTTCCCGGTGAGAGACGTCTGAAAATCAACAGAATAGAGACGACACTAATTATTCAGGTTAAAAGGACAGATCTTAAACTGGTCAGAGAATTCAAATACTTGGGCATCGTGTTCACGCAAGATGGAAGGCTGGACAGAGAGGTGGATTCAAGAGCTGAAAAGCCAATGTGGTTTCCTATCAGCCTTCATCATTATTAAAACACAGACACATTCTACTGAAGACAAAGAGACAGTTGATATATAGTAGTATTTTTATACCAACTCTATGCTACCAATGTCAGAAATTGACTCTCACCAAGGCTCAAGAAATAAAAATTAAAGTATGCAAAATGAGGTTTTTGAGAAAGGCTGCCGGGGCACATGGCTGGACAGAGTACGAAACGAAGAAATCAGACCTAAGGTTGGTGCAACATCAATACATGGGAAGGCAGAGAAAAAAATGGTTCGGACACCTGAAAAGAATGTAACCAAAATTACCAGCTGCTTGTATTTATAAAACCAGACATCAGAATTGCAGAACAAAATCCAGAGCAAGTAAAAGATGAATAGAATGTGTCAGTGAGACACCTAAGAAATAGGGAATGACAACAACATTGACGACAAAGTTAGCACATGACAAAAAACAATACCTCGCCACGACGTCTATCGACACTAGTGGATAGATGATGACGATGATGATGGTTGCGATGATAATCTTCCTTGGCGAGATCTACAGTGTAATAATTTCTGCAATCAGCCAGTTCTCCCCTTTTAATAATCAATTTAATCAGATGCCTTTCTGTGGGCACTTCTTGAATAATCCTTGAAATGTTGTCTTATCTATATCTGCCATTTTAGCTTCTGCTGCTTTTCCGTCTGGTCATGTCGCTTTACCTTTCTTGAATTTACATATGGCCCTTAGAATTTCTTTCACTTGATTTGGTGCAGTCCATCTATGATCTCTTCTGCTTGTAGGATGTTTGGTGATTCTTGTGGTGGTGGTGTCTTTGGACGTTCTTTGAATTAATCCATCGTTTGTTGTTTCTCCGATAATATCAATATCTTCTCTTCTCTATCTTTGATTTATGTTTATATTTCTTTGCCATTTTCTGTGTTCTTTGTAGCTTAGAGATCTCTCATATTTCATCTGCTGCTTTTTTGTCCTGTGCCAACTTGTCAATACATTCCGTTTTAAAATATATAATATGTCTTGACCTCTGTCTGCAACAGTATGGTTGCTTTGTGCTTCTACTTTGGTGATTTAGGTTCGGTAATTCTTATAGTTTTCTTCTTTTTCATTTCTTGTACTTTAAATAATTTTATTGTGCTTCATTCCTTGTGTTGGATTTTCTTGAATTCTATCGTTTCTTCGCATGTCTTATTCCAGATCTCTTAAGCCTGTTCTCACTTTCTAAACGCTACTTCTGAAGGCTGGGCGGATATATATGTGGTCAAACTGGTTTTCCGTTACTTGGTCTGGTGTTCTCCATGTGATCGTATGTACTTAAGTAGGGAAATTAATTAAATGTTTCCAAGAAATAGGTCTAGATAGTTGTTGTTGTTGTTGTTTCGAATACAAAAAAGAGCGATACAGCTGATTGTGGGATTCCAGAATTACAATTATGAGGAAAGACTCAGAAAAACCGGCCAACAGTATCTACAGAGAGAAGAATTCGAGATGACTTAATACAGGTTTATAAGATGATCAGAGGAATGGATAAATTATACTATAACAAGTTTGTTTTTTTCAAAATACAGCCACCCACAAGAAAAAGAGGACACAGCTGCAAATTAACTAAAGAGAGGTTCAGATTAGATATTAGAAAATATTTTTTTAAATCAGAGAGTGATGAATGATCGGAATGCATTGCCACGGGAGGTAGTGGGGGACAGGGACAATTAATGCATTTAAGAATAAATTGGATACGCATAGCTTTTAGAGCAAGATAATGTAAATTAAAATGGTTGTATACAGACTCTGCAGAGTCTTCTAAACCAGTATAACGACGTTAAGTTAAGTTAAGTAAAGACATAAGACTTCTCCGTCATCTGCACTGGGAACAAACTGCTGCAGTAAAATCAGGAAAGTATAGATATAAAAAGAAAAGTTAGGCAGGGATGTTTATTATCCCCGTGTCTTTTAATATCTACACAGAACAAATTTTCAAACAGATAGAGGGGATGTCAGGGCTTGTCATTAGAAAAGTGGCAATGAATAACCTAAGATATGCGGATGATACAGTTTTGATGGCAAAAAGTTAGCAAGAATTACATGAGCTTGTGACCATTATATAAAATAAGTAGAGAGTTTGGAGGATAAACATTTAAAAAACACAAAGACTATGATACTTGGGAATACATACTAGAAACCATGTATGCAGATAAAAATAATAATTCAACTGCTTGAACAAGTACAGAGTTTCTCCGTTCTAGGTCATATAATAACAGAAGAAGAAATCTGTGAAAATTAAATCAGAAAGAGAATAGGTATGGTCAAGATGTTATTCAACAACATGTGACACATACTCACATCCAAACAGATAAATCTGAATTTTAAAATGAGAATTGTCAGGTGTTATTTATACTTTTCATTACTTAATGACGCAGAAACACGGACACTAAATAAAAATTTGGAAAAGAGTGTTGAAGCCTTAGAAATGTCGGTATATAGAAGATTTGGTCGTATTTTTTGGAAAGAGAAGAAAAGTAATGTGGAGGTATTGAAAAAGTTGGGCGAGAAAAAAAAATTACTGACCGAAATCAGAGTTAACAAGGTGAGGGATCGACGTGATCCTGTGACAAATTTAGTCTGTGGAGACAATTCACAGTAGTTCAGGTGTAGGAGAAGGGATTTGTTATGTTAGGTATCCCTGTATAGGAGTGAGTGAGTTGAGAATAGTTTAGTGAGAAATCAAGAATTTGTTTATCGGAGTTCTTTTCTTGTGTTAGATCATTCAGGTTTAGGTGTATATTTGAAGATTCAGCCTTAGGTGTGTATCTTAGATAGAGCAAGACCCTGTCCTCTCTGCTACAATCCCCGTAGCAGTGAACGACACACAGATGAAGCCAAGCATAGCACAACCGCCTGAAGGACCCCGGCCCACCTTCATCAGCACGCTGGGGATGGGGAGAAAGTTACTGCAACCTGCCACTTAGCTTTATTTTCAGAGCGCACAAAAGACACGTACTCATTGTGGACAGTCGAAACAACGAAACAACAGTTTTATTTGTAATTCGATAGAGTCCATTTGAAAATGTTACTGAGCAGTTTATTCAACGTTTTCAAAATGTTTCATATGTTATTTCAGTGAAGTTTTGTTTAGTTATGATTTGAATTTTAATATTTTATTGAGTTGCGTGAAGATGTGTCAAATTTCGTGTTTTAATATTAGAAATATTTTAGAATATAGTGAAAATACCTTAGACAAAAATGGGAGGCGCTGTGGACTTTAACAATGATTCTTTCGATTCAGTTGACTTTATTTTTAAAATTATATTGAAGCTTGGGGAGAAAGACTAACGTCTGGCCAGGCAAAATATACTAATCAGACATATTAGTCATAGTCAAGCAAAACATACTGGTAAGACCCTCACCTCGGCTTCCTAGTAGCCCTCCCTGGAAACAGGCTGTTTTCATGGCATCCTGGGTAAGGGATCGACGTGAACCCGTAGTAATGAGTGACATGCAGATGAAGCCAAGCATAGCACAAGCCCCGGTCATCAGCACGCTCGGGATATGAAGAAACCCGCCACTTAACGTCCTTTTCAGGGCACACAATAAAGTAACCTACTCATTGTGGGTATTCGCAAACAACAACATATTGATGCTTTTATCTTTTGAACAAAATGTCCATCTGAGAGGAATAATACCAAGCAACATGTACGCAGTTCAAACTAATCATTTCCTGACAGACAATTTCAAAAACTTTAAAAACACATACCCTAAGGTTTTCAACTTTATATCACCACACAATGAATTGCAGGTATTTACAGCTCAGAAGACAAAGCCAAATATTGCATTGAATTATTGGGTTTTATGGTAAATAATGACATCCAAACAGTGAATGAACAGACGGACAAGTTGCTGCAACTGATTCTCGGTATTCCAGTGAGCTCGGCTACTACAGAATGTTCAATGAGTACATTGACAAGAATTAAAACATATCTGTGTAATTCTATGACCAATAGTAGACTATCCAATCCGGCTACTAGTTCAATAGAAAAAGAACTTTCTTGTAAGTGCGCTCAAGATTACGTGTAAAGGAAAGTATGATAGATATATTTTTTTAAATATAAAACAAAGACGCTTAGAACTGATTTACAAGAGTACGTAAACGACTGTGCAGAAGTACGACGACAGCATGGGTTTCAACTACCTCATTCAGCACAAACACAAAGTACTTTTCAAACATTTTTTCCACATCGCTGAGTGTGTCCCTTTATGTTCATGACTCAGCTTACCCTACAATTGTCATCACGATTTGCTACCGGTGCTGCATTTCATAGCTTGTCACTTGTTCTTTATTAGGTTAGTAAACTTTATAGGCACTCCATTGTGTCTGATCAACTCTCAGAGCGATTCTCTGTCCAAACTGCCAAATGCTTTTTCATCGGCTATTTAGAATGAAATTCCATTTCGCATTTTGTTTAACTACTATTCTGTCTAGCTATCTGGTCTGCACATGACTTATTCTGTCTAAAAATCTGTTTGTTCTTCTATCATCTGTTTGTCTATGACCTAATTTAATCCCTCTAATTCGATCCTGCTTATCACATTTCCATTTTCGCATAATTACATTATCCCTCTATAATGTGTACTGGAGGTTTTCAGCATCTGCAATTTGACTTAATAGGCTTCCTTCGAGATAGTGAGTGTTTTTTTCACTCCCACATACCTTACCGAGTAATTCTCATAATGTCTCTGTTGAAGTGGCAATGTCTGCTTTGATTGTTTCTGCCGGGATATTATCTAGACTTGTGGTCTTACGATTTTGTTCTTAAATTCTTCCATGTTTGCTTTCTCACAGCTAACTGCTTAACCTACTTTGCTGTTTTCGTCTAGAAAGACAGTCAGATTTTGAAGTTGTGTTGTTCGAACAATGTAAGAACATGGAAAAAGTGCAGGGTTGGCGGCATAGATGTGGAACTACATAATTTATATCCTGGCATTGGTGGGAACAAGATGGATAGGAGTTGTGAACATGAAATTGAGCACATAGGAAATGCGGGGAGGAAGACTAACGTCTGGTCAGGCAAAACATGCTGGTCAAGACCCTCACACTTCGGCTTCCTAATAGCCGTCCCTGGAAACGGGCTGTTTTCGTGGTAGCCTGGCTAACGGTGCGAGAAATCGACGTGATCCCCGTATTAGTGAGTGACACGCAAATGAAACCAAGCATAACACAACCGGTTGAAGGGACTTCGGTCCACCTTCATCAGCAAGATCGGGATGTGAGAAAAGCTACTGCAACCCGCCACTTAACGTCCTTTTCAGGGCGCACAAAAGAATAATCTACTCATTGGGAGCATTCGCAAACAACAACAACATCAACAACATAGGAAATGCTGTTGTCATCAAACACAATAAAAAAGACAAACACCATAGTGAATGTGCGGCCTTAATGATATCGATGAAGGCTCAAATGGCACTTACAGAATGAATGGACCAAGAATGTTACTAACTACTTTCAACTGACCAAAAGAAGGTCAAATTACGACAAAGATGGCTCTGTGAAAGAATAATTTTAGTTCAGATTTTAAAACATCTTTGAAAAAAGTAAAGTGAAAGACGTTCTGGTAACAATTTTGATGAGACCTACATTTTTATTTTGTTTGTAAAAATTGTTCATTGCCCATAATTATTATTAGAATTTTCAAATTTGTACATAAAAACAATTGGAAATTTCAAACAAATGTATATGTGAAATGAGGTTAAATGAAGTTAAAACTTCCCATGAAATGTATACAAGATGGTGGCTGTTATATTTTGAGAGGTGAATGATGACATAAATTTAAATTGATATTACTCTAAAAATTCCTCAAGAGCCATCTCAAAATGTGGGGATGGGGGAGGGGTCAAAAGACACCTGGCAGTGGGCACACCCAGTCACTAGTGGTTGTGTGCTCAAAATACACTTGTCAGTGGGCAAAGCTAATCGCCGATGGTTGTGTGGTACAAAGCTACTTGTCAGTGGGCACATCCAGTCACCAAAGGCGGTGTGATCAAAAGACACCTGACAGTGGGCACATCTAGTCACCAATGGCTGTGTGATCAAAAGACACCTGGCAGTGGGCACAGCTAATCACCAATAGTTGTGTGGTCAAAAGACACTAAGCAGTGGGCATAGCTAGTCACCAATGTGTGGTAGAGTCTTTGTTTGGCTGAGTAGTTACTTATCTAAAGAGTTACAACATGTATCCACACCACGACACGACTTCACACAGTAAATAAAAGTTACGACTGTCCAATAAAAATTATATGATTTAATAACATGAATATCATCAAAAACATTATTAGCCAAAAAGAACAAAATAAATATAACTAAATAATCATAATACATATACATATATATATATATATATATAAATATATATATATATATTGAACTGCCTCGGAGATTTTAAGCACTAACTTTCGATATTTCCCCAAAACTACATAACCCAGGCTCTCGCTGCTGCACTCGCCTTATTTGTACACTCAACACACACTCACAAATTCGTCATCAAGTTTGGTTTACGTACTCAGTCGTTCTGTGCAGGTGTTCAGTCAGGTGATCTGTACATCCACATACAATCGGTTCATGTATGCTCAGGCAATCTGTGCATTCATATGCAATTAGATCACGTCACATATAGTCGGATCACGTACTCACTTGTGGTCACATACTCAGTCGATCTGTGCATACACATATCACAGACATTCAGATTTAGTCCTTAGACGATCTGTACATTCACAATTACTTGGATCACTTCACGTATTCAAAACGAATATGTACGTTTATATGTAATTACATCACGCATCGTTCACTAGTTGTCCTGCATGTACGACACACATTCAGATTTCTTACTGTTCACAGGGTTCCAAAATAAGTACCTATAGAGCGAGTGGCCAAAACCCAAAGTGTAAGCTGGTTCAGTCCCCCAGAAAACTCCCTCTCACCCTCCTAGCCAGTTTGCCTGAGTTCATCTTTGCAGAGTATTTTATAGTCTCAAGCAACATCATGGCTATACTATGGTCTCCAGTTGGTTGTCTGACCTAGCCATCACTCTAATTTGTTACTACTCCCAACAAGTTGTTATTGGATGATTATCACCGAATCCCTGTCCCTCTAAATGTCATAATCGGTCTTGGCAGCATCTGACTGTCACCAACCCTTTTTACGCTAATTTGGAACGCCAGATTGGTCAGCTACAAACCCCCACCTCAGCTCCGAACACAACGCCTCCCCCTCCCCTCCCCACCCCTGTAAAAGAACATTTTTACACTTAAACTACATTTTGATTTGTCGACCTAGTCGAGACGGTGCTTGACCTTGGTCCGCATTCAGGCAACCATTGTTCCCAGCCCAATCTCCCCTGCCCTAAACGCCCATGCTCCAGTTGGAGCTGTTACAACTGGTGGTGTGGTCAAAAGACACTTGTCAGTGAACATACCTAGTTACCAATGGTTGTGTGGTCAAAAAACACTTATCAGTGGGCACAGCTAGTCACAAGCGGTTGTGTGGTCAAAAGATACATGTCATTGACCACAGCTAGTCACCAATGGTTGTGTGGTCAAAAGACACCTGGCAGTGGGCACAGCTAGACACCAATGGTTGTGTGGTCAAAAGACACTTGTCAGTGGGCACAGCTAGACACCAATGGTTGTGTGGTCAAAAAACACTTGTCAGTTGAAATACCCTTACATCAATTTATGAAATTAATTTCCATCGCGTCTTTCAAGGCAAAGGCCATTCACAACCATCCTTCATCAAGGTCAGTCTTGAACTCCTCTGTCTGCTTATCTCCAGTTCTGGTCCAGGGACCTAATTTCATTTTCAGTCTCTTTTTCAGGTGGTTCTTGGTTTACCTCTACTCCGCTTCCCCTGTGGATTTCAAGCCTGGACCTGTCTGGCCACGTTTGATGGTGATTTTCGTAGTATCCTATCGAGCCCCATTTCCTATATTTGATCTTTTGCACCACTGATTGCTGTTTGCTCCATTCATAGGTCTTCATTTATCTCCATGTCTTGCCAGCCTATACACATTATCCGCCATGTACATTCATTAATGAAAAACTTGAGTTTCCTCTGAATTGCCTGTCATTCTCCGAGTTTCTGCTCTGCATGGGCACTTGACATTGGAATTAAACAATCTTTATTCATCTTGATTTCCCTAGATTTGTAAATAGTATTTAGTAACAACAATGCTGTCCTTGACACTAAAATTTCAGCCCTTACATTTGTCTTTGTGACCCTCAAGTGACAGTTTAGTGACTCATAAGTTGCAATTCAGTGGCTCCCTCAGAATTGCCACTATTTAGTGACTCACTCAAAAATGTGACAGTTTCGCAAATTGTGTATATTATATTTTAGTAGCCACATTCAGATATGTGGCAGTTACTAATAGTGGTTCAATCACATCTGTGATAGTTTAATGACTCACACAGATTCATTACAGTTTAGTGTCTTGTATATGTTAAACTTTAGTGACACTTGGGTCTGTGACAGTAAAGCGACATACTCAGATCCATGACTGTATAGTGATGCTTAAGTCTGAGACAGTAAAGTGACTTACTCAGGCCCATGACATTTAGATAAAATTAAAGAATGGTCTGTAAGCTGGCATTTGGAGTTTAATGTAGATAAATGTACAGTCATCCACATGGGTAGATCCAATATGGAACATAATTACATAATGGGCGAGAACAATATTAGAAAGATAATTAAGGAAAATGACCTAGGGGTTATACAAGATCATGTATATAAGGCAAATGCAATGTTAGGTATGATAAAAAAAATATTAAACATAGGAGCAAGGAAGTGATAGTCAAACTGTGTAAAGCTTTAAACCTAGATTTGAGTACTGTTTACAGGTGTTGAGTCCTTATCATAGAGGAGATATAAACATGCTGGATAGAATACAAAAAAGAGCAACAAAGCTGATAGTGGGATTCCAGAATTACAGTTATGAGGAAAGACCGGCCTACAGTGTCTAGAAAAGAGAAGAATTTGAGATGACTTAATACAGGTTTATAAGATGATCAGAGGAACGGATAAATTAGATTATAACAAGTTTTTTTTCAAAATACAGCCACCCACAATAACAAGAGGGCACAGCTACAAATTAACTTAAGAGAGATCCAGATTAGATATTAGGAAATATTATTTTTAGTCAGAGAGTGGTGAATGTTTGGAATACATTGCCACAGGAGGTAGTGAAGGCAGGGACAGTTAATGCATTTAAGAATAAATTGGATGCACATAGCTTTTAGAGCAAGGTAATGTAAATGAAACTGGTTGTATACAGACTCTGCAGAGTCTTCTAAACCAGTATAAAGACGTTAAGTTAAGTTAATTATAATAACACTCAGTTCTGTGACAGTAAAGTGATTCACTCAGATAAGTGACAGTGTAGGGATTGACTCAGATATGTGACAGTTTAGTGACTCATTTATAATTGATAATTTAGGGAATCACTCAAATATGTGACAGTTAAGTGACTCACTCAGATATGTGAGAGTATTAGTGACTCACTCAGATATGTGACAGTTTGTCACAGTTTAGTGAGTTTTATATTTTAAACTTGCAATGCTCATTCATTAATATTTTTTTTTAAAGTAAGTAGCATGTCCTTTGATGAATGTAACTTCTTTCAACAGCCAACCTATTTGGCTGTTATAAGTTTCTTGTCTGGCAGACTGTCATTACTTTCAGAGAAGCGATGGTACCAAGAAGGAACCCCATATATGCTGAACTGGACACAGCAATATTTGTTCAGTGCATTTGGATTATGAAACCAAGACCATGATGTCTCTATTTCAGATATACAGCAGTAATGGGGGACGGCTTGGTCTAGTGGATAAGTGGCACGGCTCACAATCCGAAGGTGCTGGGTTCGATCCCCATCACAGCACCGGCCGTTACCCCGGGGAAGCAAACCCTTAGAAAATGCAGGAGGAAGCAGACCCTTACATAAAATGCATGCTGAAGTCGGATGCATTGGGCCGACAGGCGCAAAATAAAAACCACAGTGCAACGCACACCGCCTTGGGGATTAGAGAAATAAGGCGAACGCAAAAAAAAAAAAAAAAACAGCAGAAATGCACATGGAAAGTAACAGCTTCGTTATTTACAATAAATCTATATCAAAGATCTCACAAACTGAGATGCATCATCATCATCTTCCACACATAAAGCCCACAATGGCATTATAGATAAGTACGTTGCAAGAAGGATGAAAGTCCAAGTTGGCATGTGCAATAGTCATGTCCCATGGGGAAAAAAACACTACTTTATCATTGATATCAGCAAAAATCTCCTTTTGTAGATCCATGATGGCTGTTCCAAGCATGTCTCCAGCAGCATAATGGTCAGCCCAGCCATACCAGGCTATATGTGGGCCCTGAGGGTGCGGATTTGAGAATGTTAGTGAATATATTTTTTATAAAAATTCAGAAAGGCTACAGTAAAACTGAATGTCAAACATTTAAAAATGACATTATTATTTTGCAATTTTAAATGAAAATGTTAGTTGTCCATTGCAAGTGATATACAGGTATTCTAGTCTCACCTTGTTTGAGACCAGGGGTTGCTTGAAAACTGCCGGGATCGAACCCTCGCCGTTTCCATTCATTGCTTGGAGGCGAGTGCCTTCACTCTCAACCATAGCAAAAATAAACACAGAAACAATACTGACATTGGGACAGGGCATTATGGAGGCACATGATCATCTATGTCACTTGATGGTGATTATTGAATGTACAAGAGGCATTCAAGTGAAACCAGGACTTTTTTTAAGGAAAAACAAATCTTTTCAAGTAATCAAAATGCCAATTATTTTTTGATAGAATCTCCTGCAACATGTATGCACTTATCACAGCATTTAAGTAATGCTGGAAAAGCTTCAGCATAGAAAGATTTGACAGTATGTCTGAACCAATCCAGGACAGCCTGTTTCACTTCGTCATCAGTGCCGAAATGCTGACCTCTCAAGAATTCTTTTATGGGTCTAAACAGATGGAAATTGCTTGGAGCAAGAACTGTGTTGTAAGGTGCATGTGGCAATACCTCCCAGCTGAGTTACTGCAGATGGCACATAGTGCGGTGAGCTGTATGAGATCGAGCCTTATCTTGCAGGAACAAGGCGCCCGTCGTGATCAAACCACGCCGTTTTTTCCGCAGACGGGTGTGCACATCACTCAAAATGCATATGTGCTGTTCACTGTTGATAGTGGCACCACAGGTAGAAAATCAACATGAATGATGTTAACTTTGTCCCAGAAAACACTTGCCATCACTTTATCTGCTGACACAATTGTCCAATTTTTTTGGGGTTGGTAGTTATTGCGTATGCTTGGATGCTTGTTTCGATTTACGAGTATAATAATGTGCCAGGTTTCATCAGGTGTAATGAAACAATTCAAAAAGTCATGCCCTTCAATGTTAACATGATTCTTCAATTCAATGCAAACTTGAACTGCCCTCTGCTGGTCAAAAGCGGAAAGCTGTTTTGGCACCCAACGTGCACTAACCTTCCAAAAATTCAAATATTCATGAAAAATAATGTTAACTGTACTCAGAGAAAGACTTTCCTCTTGTACAATTCTGTGACATGTTATGCGTTGATTTTCCAGGATAAACTGTTTTAAAATCTGGATATTCACAGAAATGACTGGTGGGTTGAGAGCCACCACAGCCGGGATCATCTCTCACGGATGCACAGCCTTCTCTAAAACGTTTCCACTATTCAAATGTCTTACTGTGGCTGAGTGTCTCATCACTCTATTGTGATTGCAGTCTTCTGTAAATTTCTGCAGGTTTCGCGCCATCTTTCACAATAAACTTCATCACAACACACTGTTTCATGCAAGGACTAACAGTGTTGTCCGCGATTTTTATCTATCTGTCACGTGACTGGCCCATCGGATGTAGGCCACCTACCAGTAATAGGACACAAAAATGCCCCTAATTAATGGTAGTAGTTCCAGCACCCTATATCCCATTCAGGTAGAACTAGAACAAAAAGTTCCAGTTTATTCTAAAAACCCCTTGTATTTGTTGAGCTATAGCAATGATTGCAATATGATAACAACAATACAATTATTGTTATCAAAATAGCTTTTATAATTCAGTGTCAAGATAACTCATTGTGAGTACTGGAACCACATAATGGAAGTATGGAACTCAAATCTCTGGACATCTGTGTATTTGGGATTTGTGAGTTATTCATGATTCTCTTTCAGCTCTTCTGTTTCTAGCTATTAACATGTAAAGGGAAACCATGATTTATATCTTTTGAAGTCATACTGGTTCCTAATATGACTTGTGATGATGATGATTTCAACAATCTGGAGAAGGGGTTATAGGTTCACATTGGGCAACCTATTAGGGGTCTGTTTGTAGTAAAAGGTAAGAACCCCTGGGCTAGATTTTTTTATATATTTTGTTAGATATCATACACTGCCCAAGAATCAGCCTCCTGTACCTAATTGAGAGGCATTTTCATAGTCCATAAATACAAGACACGGAGGTATATGTACTTCCCATGCCCACTCCATTAACTGGTTCATTATGTGGAGGTGGTCAGTGGCTGAGTAGCCTCTCCTGAAGACAGCCTGCTCTCTTGGTTAATTTTCATCAAGTTCCTGCTCTAGTCTGTTCACAATCACTCTTGTGAAATGTTTGTACATGGATGAAAGTAAATGGATTGGATGGTAGTTCCTTAGTTTTTGTGTGTTTCATATCTTGGTGAATCAAAATTTTGTTGACGTTTTCCATTGGTCACGGATTAAACCTTCACCAAGGCTTGCATTAGATAGCTAAGCTAGTCAGGCTGGTGTTTCCGCTCGAGCCTGAAATACATCTGTGGTGATTCCATCCAGTCCGGCTGCGTTTCCTGCTTTTAACTGATTAATCACATACAATATCTCATGCATTTCCATCTTTGGTATCAGCATATGTTCCTTATTGGATGGCTTTTTGTTTTATGCAGTCTTTGATGCAAAGAGGTCAGTATAATACCTCTTACTCTCTTTCTCTATTCCTTTTCTATCCATCATGGTGGTGTCTTCTTCATTCTTTAGACATTTTATAAGATACTTCGTGGGGATGGAGTGGGCTAGTGGTTAAAGTGACACGGCTCAGAACCAGTAGGACCTGGGTTCGATCCTCACCACAGCCCCGGCCGTTACCCCGGGGAAGAAAACCCTTAAAAAATGCAGGAGGAAGCAGACCCTTACATAAAATGAATGCTGAAGTCAGATGCACTGGGCTGTCAGGCGCAAAATAAAAACCACAATGCAACACACTCCCGCCTTGGGGAATAGAGAAATAAGGCATACGCAAAAAAAATTTACAAAATAACAAATAAGATACTTAAACTGATGACCTTTTCTACATTTGATAATGCTTCATCTTGACTCAGCTGCTTTGAACAGTTTTTCCAATCTATGCGGTTCATAGCCTACTTTGTCTGCATCTGAACTGCTTGTTCAACTCTCATAACTTGACTTTATTGCGCCTTCTTCTCAATGCCAGAAGTTTGCAGATGTCAGTGCTAATTCAATTGTATTTTGTTGTTATATATTTTTGCAGCTGTGATGCAATTTTTTAGCTATTCAGCCAACCATATCAGTGACAGGTAGGAGATCCTGTGCACTGTCAAACCTGCTGTTGAATATGTTCTATGAGCCTAGAAGAATCAAGCATTTTGTGGGCCTCGAATTACCTTTTGTGGGGTCAAGTGTTCATATTCATCATTTCTTTAACTGATCTGTGGTCACTGTCAATATTTAGCTATAGGGACAACATTGGCTTGTGGTTAACTGACACATCTCACAACTCAAAAGTGGTAGGTTTGCTTCCAATCACTTAAAATGCATGCCAAAGCCGGATGCACTGGGCTGACAGGCGCAATAATAAAACATAGTGCAATGCACACAGCCTTTATGGAATAGAGAAATTAGGCTAAAGCAAAAAAAACATATATTTAGCCAATGCAGATTTGTTATTTTAGTAATAAATTTTATATCATTGCTTAACACATAGTGCCTTCTTGACTTTGGTTTTCCAGTTTGATAAGTGCCAGCAATCATTTGTCTAGCAGGTTTCTTGAAGAAGGTGTTCATTATATACAGTTTTTACATTTTAGCAAAGCCAGTTAATGCTCTTCTTTTTCATTTTTTCTGTCGTTAGAGAAAATTCCAAGGTAGCGTTCGCTGGCCCATTTTGGTCTGACTCTTGCATTAAAGTCTCCTCTGACTATTTTTTGGCATATTGATTGTCATAACTGTTGTTCTAACATTTCATAGAAGATCTCAATATTGTCATCAGCATACACATAAATACTCCAGTCTTTGGTTGAACTTAGCATGCTTCAACACATAAATACTCCAGTCTATGAATGAACTTAGCATGCTTCAACACATAAATACTCCAGTCTATGGTTGAACTTAGCATGCTTCAACACATAAATACTCCAGTCTTTGGTTGAACTTTGATATAGCCCTGATTTCAATATGATAATAACAATACAATTATTGTTATCAAAATGGCTTTTATAATCCAGCATGCTTCAACACATAAATACTCCAGTCGATGAATGAACTTAGCATGCATCAACACATAAATACTGCAGTCTTTGATCAAACTTGGCAAGCTTCAACATAATTGCTTCATTCTATGGTTGAACCTTGAAATGCTTCAACACATAAAAGGCTTTAATGGTTTTTAAATACAAAACAAATTAAAATTATAACATGTTGTCCAAAATGTACTGTTTGACTTATAGACCATTTTTGATTAACAACAACAAAATTGTTACCCTGATAAATGTAATGCTTTAAGTTGTAAAAATAATTTAAGTAATTTTACCTCATACTGATGATTTAACCCTCATGTCCTTATTTTTTTACTTTTCGCTTATGCTGTTATGCCTTTGTGCATAAATTTATGAATAGATCTCTAGAATGAGTAGGACTGTATGTCTGATGCACAGTGGCATTCACCGCCTCAGATATTTCTGTAAGCCACATTTTGTGTGGTCTGCCTTTGGCATTGAATCTGTTGTATCTAAATAGCATTGTGTGTTGGGGGGTACTGTGTGGGGGTTATCTTATTACGTGGCAAAACCATTTTAGTTGCTTTCTTTTGATGTAGTTTAATACTGGTGTTGTTCCCACTAGTATAGAAAGAAGGCTAAAAACACTCCTGCATATCCATCACTAGACAAAGAGATATGTACAATGTGCAGCCTGGCCAAAGAACAGGGGTTGGAATAAAATGCAAGATAATAGAAGACATGAGACTTAAACACAGTACCAGAGAAATGCATATAGAAGTATAGAAAACAACAAACAAGGCACAGGTAACCCAGAATGAGAGATGGATTTGAGATAAGAATGGTGCCACTTTGATGAATGAGAATGACATATCAAACAGATCGGTGAAATATACAAAGGAACTTTTTGAGGACTGTCGCAGAGTCAAACCATCAACTTGTAATAATGGAGGACCCAGCATCCTCATATCAGATGTGGAACATCTGATAAATACTATAAGAAAAGAGAAAACAACAGGGCCCGACTCAATTACCATAGAAATAATACAGGCCCTGGAGGAATTCGGTAAAGACATACTCACTGTTTTGTGTAATGACATATATAAACTGGATGCATATCAACGGACCTGACAACGTCTATGTTTATAACACTCCCCAAAAAACCTCATGCAACAAAATTGTCAGACTTTAGAACAATAAGTCTAACGAGTCACACGATTAAAATATTACTCAAGATCACACAAGAGAAAATAACAGGAAAAGTAGAGAGGGCTGTTTCAGCAGAACGGTTTGGTTTTCAAAAGTGTAATGGTACAAGGGAAGCAATTTTCTGTTTGCGAACTCTGACAGAGAAATATATGACATTTACATTTGCTTTATAAACTTCCAGAAGGCTTTTGACAGTGTCCAACATGAGAAATTAATTTAAAAATCTCCAAGAAATAGATCTAGATGGTAAAGACATAAGATTGCTCAGTAATCTGTACTGGGAGCAAACTGCTATGGTAAAATCAGGAACGTTATGCTCTCCAAGTGTAGATGCAAAAGAAAAAAGAGGAATGAGACAGAATGTGTATTATCCACTTGTCTTTTTAATATCTACATAGAACAAATATTGAAATAGGTAGAGGGAATGTCAGGGCTTGTCATTGGAGGAGTGGCAATGAATAATCTTAGATATGCGGTTGATACAGTATTGATGGCAAAAAGTGAGCAAGAAATACAGTAGCTTGTGACAACAATATTCAAAATAAGTCAAGAGTTTAGATTAGACATAAAACATAAAGACAACAAAGACTATGATAATGGGAAAAAGTGGCCAAAAACCATGTATGCAGATAAAAATGAAAATTACCTACTTGAACAGGTACAGAGTTGCTCCTATCTAGGTCATATATTAACGGAAGAAGGCAGATGTGAAAAAGAAATCAGAAAGAGAATAGGTGTGGCCAAGATGGTATTCAACAACATGCAACACATACTCACATCCAAACAAATAAATCAGAATTGGAAAATGAGAATTGTCGGCTGTTATGTACACTCCTCACTACTTTGTGACGCAGAAACATGGACAATGAATAACAAGTTGGAAAAGAGTAAAGAAGCCTTCAAAATATGGATATATAGAAGATTGGGTCGCATTTTTTGGAAAGTGAATAAAACAAATTTGGCGGTATTGGAAAAGTTGGGGGTGAAAAGAGAATTAATGACCAAAATCAGGGTTAGACAGTTATGTTATTTTGGTCATATAACAAGACATACCTCCTTGTTGAAGACCATACTGAAGGATGGAGTGGAAGGCTGTCATTTAAGACGCAGTCAACGTTTTAAGTGAGTGGATAACATCAGGAGATGAACTGGCAAAAGCTTCTCAGATTGCACTATTACGGCAAGAGATAAAGTACACTGGAGATTCATTGCAGTCAACCTTCGATACGGAGATGACACTTGAACTGAACTAAACTGAATAATGATTCTAAAGGTTAAAAGGTTGAACCTGATTCTGATAAAGCTAATAAAATAACAGTGCATCTGCAATAGATCATGATTAGCATGCAACAATCATGACAGGTTCACAGTAAGAAAATGTATGTTATATTTTGAGAATCAGTCTGTTAAATTAATTACTTAAATCTGTAACCAATAAACTGGTCCTACCTGTAGTATCACTTGTATATTAGGATTGCGCTTAAATAAACGAACCAAAGCATTCTTTATGTAGCGAAGCATGTAGTCAATGGCACTGATATGAGAAGTAGTCAGGTGAAAGTAATGGTTCAGGATAATCAGATATTCTCCTTTGGATGGGATTTCATCAATAGCATTGGCTGTTGGAATCAGACTGTCCAATGTTGCCAAGTCATGCTGAAATATATTTAGCACCATAATATTACAGTTCTTTGTGATTTAAACTTTGCAGTAATCTTCTGAGTACTTGTGACTTTAATATTACAGTAAACTGTAAATACTTTTGACTAACATTACATAAATCTGACCCAGGCAAAGGGGGCAAGGCCAATATTAGTGTCACAGGCATAGTTTCTTGCTCCTCTGACAACCATCATTGATTCGCTCTTGAGAATAAACTGATCTCTCACATGGACCACCTCCAGTTGCATGGCATTAATATTTTACATATCTTTTCCTAATCCTTATCTCCTCCTCCCTTCTCCCATCTGCCTGTCTTCCTCTTTTCTTTTAACCCATATTACCATTCCGTATTTGGTCACTATTAGCCTATCTGGCCTTCTTCCACTTGTTATACCCTCCTTCAACTCACCATTGCCTCTCATTTTCTCTTCTTCTTCTTCGATCGTTTTCAATCTCCAACTACTAAACCCTGAAAGGGCTTAAGTAGCAGAATGTAGTCCAGAGAACGGAATGCGTTGTGTCGTAGTTTACAGCTTGACTGCGATATTTGCACCTTTCAGTCCAACACATCCAACTTCAGCAAGAATTTTTTTAGTACCGGGTTAGCATTCCCTCTTCGATCCCTTCTCCTTAGCCAGTCTACCTTACTGCAGCCTGTTATCCAGGATCACCGCATGGAGGTGTAGAAGGGTCTTGGCAGCTTTGATTCGCTGGCCCCGAAGCTAGCAGTCAGCTATGGGTCGCTGACCACCGCAGCTCATGCGCTGCTCAGCATCTTGATCCCCTCTCATTTTGTATCTGGCCTCTGACACGTGAAGAAATCATGTGATGATTCTTGCTATCCTCTTAAGTACCTTTTCAACTACTTTATCTGTTCATATCTTTTATTTATATATTCATCCTGTCTTCTGTGATTCTCTAGGTCGTTATTGTTGTTGTCCTTTTTGAAGGCCTATTAGTCATAACATAAGTTTTGTTTGTGGTTTAGTCAGTGTGGTATCTGACCATAACAATTTATGTTATCAACACAGTAATCTATGAGTATTTGGGATTTATGATCTTAACATTACAGTGATATGTGAGTACTTGTGACCTTAACATTACAGCAAACTGTGAGTACTTGTTACCTTAACATTATAGTGATATGTGAGTACTTGTTTCCTTAACATTACAGTGATATGTGAGTACTTGTTACCTTAACATTACAGTGATATGTGAGTACTTGTTACCTTAACATTACAGCAATCTCTGAACAGTGAGTAGCAAAGTGCTTTGGATGGCGTTCTTCTACCCAATGGGGTACGGCAACTCGGTACGGCAAAAAAGTTTTGGTTTCTGAGGTCAAGTAAAACTATAGCAAGTACTGTAAATGGCAACTGAATCACAGACAGTATTTATTGATCAGTCCCAAAAATCCTCACAATGAACTTCAGCTATGAAAAAATCTCCATAAGGATTACTTTTGTTATAGTTTTTATTATTACCTCTGAGTATTTGATATCTTAACATTATTAAAATCTCTTCAGTATTTGATCTCACAACATTACTATAGCCTCTGAGTTAACATTGCTACAAAAATTTGTGAGAGTGATTGTCAAAAAAACTGCTGACATAGTTTGTTTTTACTACATTATGTAAGAGCTTTATTTCACTGTAACAATACTGACAATAACAAATTTTAATATAGCCTATAATTGTTAAATATTGAACAACCAAATTTCCTAATATAGTTCCTCTATACATGTTGAAAAAATTGCCTGCACTCTATGATTACTTCTTAAATAAAATATATAATATATCCAGTTCTAGCTTCCTCTGATCCCCAGGAAGCAAGTTATTACTGTATCATGTAAGGGGTGTGTTTAAAAAAGTATCTTACCTTAATTATATGAACCATGGATGTTGTCCTTCAGCAGGAAGGTATAAGATACCATTATGTACATGCGTGTATTTTTTCCCATCCGTAGATTGTGCCAGTCGCTGGCAGTCATCCTTTCTGTGTTGAGTGTAGTGAGCATATGTCTGGTTTTCATTAACCAGGTGCACTCAATGTCAAAGCCATGTTGACCATTGTTCCATGGGGTTGTACATCACAAGTATGCACCACAATATCAAAACATTACCAAAGAGTACTAATTGGAGGTCAGCCATTGTCGTTGTGATACTGTTCAACATAATACAAAATAAACATAATACAATCCTTGTATTATTACAAGAATCTGTATGTAGCCTTTCATTTCCATATTTTGTATTTTGAATTCAAATTATACATTTAAAATCAATATTGCACACACATAAAGGCATAAAGATGGAATCAATGGTTGTATTTTGTGCAATAGCCTTATTTCTCTATTCCCCAAGGCGGTGTGCGTTGCACTGTGGTTTTAATTTTGCGCCTGTCGGCCCAGTGCATCCGACTTCAGCATCAATGGTTGTATCAATTTTTTTATTTGGTTTTTGTTGTATGTCCCTATCTTTCCATATCATTTTTTGTTTTGAGAATTGCTGCTGCTTGTGCAGGCCTTGCTTTTAGTTATCTCCAATTACTGCTTCCGTATTTAAAATTGTGTAATTGTTTCTAACTGTATATACTTGAGTGTATTATTATGTTAAAGTTTCATGGGTGATACTGGATGGAAGTGAAAAAATGACTTCAATTGCTAAACAAAATTAAAATAAACGAAATCTATCATTACTCCACTTATGTTATTTATAGAGCTGAGGAATAAAGGCCAACATTAAATGTACTGGGTAGGTTCTTATTTAACTTTGTTAGAAAAAACATACCTTGCTGAAGTGTTGAGCCCGCTTCTACAAATTTCTAACTGATTTAAAAACAGCAGTTTTATCAGAATTTAATGTAGACCTATCATGTGACCCACCCCCAGTCCACTTCCAACCACAGACACACTTTCAGTCATGGGAATTCTTTTGTCTCTTAGTGGGGAGAACTAAATAGAATGACTACATTCTAGTATGGATGAAGTAGAAGGAGGGTTTTTGCCTGTAACACTCAAAACTTTATAATGAAAATTAAGGCTACAAAAAAACTTAACTTAGTGTCATTATACTGGTTTAGAAGACTCTTCAGAGTTTGTTTAAAACTAGTGTCTTTCTCGTAACCACAAGAGGTTGTAGATGCATGACTTAGCATGGGAGTTGTGTGTCTTGGGCATCTTGCTAACCGGGCAGGACCCAATCTCTCCCAGGTCGTGTGTTCTAGTCCATTATTGTCCTCTGTGCACATTTCACACCCACACCAAACCAACACTGTCTGCAAATGGGGCGAAGAGCATCAACCTCATGAAGTTCAGCCGTTTGCATAATTCAAATGGAAAACAACAACACGTTTCTATGGACACAAGTGTAAGTCATTGGCTAGTGTGAATTCCAGTCAAATCCGTGACCTGGTGTCATCTATAAAGAACTAAAACACAAGAGCAAAGTTATACTCGTTGGCTAGACGCCATTTTTACTACTCTCCACCACATGAAGAGTACATAACACTTTTGAACAGCCATCATGCAAGAAAGACAATTACATTTGTGGTTCTATAATTTTTTTAAAATAAAAAACAGAACGGTTATGATTGATTATGACAATATGTTGTTCTAGGTGTATGCTTGTGCAGGTCTATATCTGCAAATTCATGTACGTATTAGTTCAAATCTCAATGCTATTTATTACAGATTTTCTTACCCCATGCATGAATGGATTGGTATGAGGGTGCCAGCTCACTGTAAAGTTGTTTTCCTTATGTGCACACAGAAGTGGTTTGTGCCACTTTTGTGTCAAAGCTTTCTTAATTTCTGTACACTTGGAGGATTTTTGTATTTGATGGTAATGGAAACGTGCATTGGAATCACCAAAAATAAAGATCTGAAAATATAAATAGTAGGTGAATGTGTTAATTTGGTTGTAACTATTTTATTCACACATAAAAATAACACAGTCTTATCTCATAATTGTTGGCGATCTTATTATAATTTTAGCATATTAAATAAAGAAACAACAGATTCATCAGTTTTCTTCCTTCACTTTTTCATGTACATGTGTGATTAGTACTGTAGGCCTATATATAAAAACATTAGCTTTGGCTACTCATTTTTCTGCTTATTCTCTTCATGTTTCTTTCTGCTTTTTCATATTTACCTCTTCATCTTTTCTTCTACCACTTCTTATTCTTCTTTATTATCTTATTCTCTGCTAATTCTCTACAGACTACATCATCTTCTTTCTTCATCCACATTATGTACTTCTAGACTCTACTAATTCTCTATTTCATTTTCTTCATTGTTGTCTTCATTTTCTTGATTCTTCTACTTCTTTACTTCATCTCCATCTTCTCCTTCTTGATTATTTGCTTCTTAATATACTAATTTTGAATATGATTGTAACCACATCGTTAGATTTTTGTTCTCCTCCTTATAGATTTTCCTACCTCACAGTTTTGTTGACTGAGGCACTCTTATTTAAATTAAAACACCAATAAGACATTCTGACAATGAAAATAACATTAGCAGCAGCATTTATATACACCAATTAGATCCCATAGATATTTTCCAAATGGACATGGAAACACTAAAATTATGATCAATCTGTATTATGGAGGAAATTGTTCTTTAAAAATTGAAGGTGTTGAAAGTGGATAAGCAAGTGAAAGCAATGCTGACAGGCGAAAGCAATGAAAGCCAGATAGTCCTGTTTACAGATGCCCTAGCCATAGTCACAGCACTAAAAAGCCAGAAAAATACTGAACTTAATGATTTAAGAGCAGTACTCTGTCAACTATGCCAGCAGTCTGCACCAAGAAGAGTAGTGATACAGTGGGTTCCATCCCACTGTAACATCCAAGGCAACGAGGAGGCAGACAGACTAGCAAAAGAAGGTGCAAGACTACCACAACCAGATTCTAGTGTGACCTACGAAGAGTCCAAAAGGTTTATTAGGGCCAGATACATGGCCAAATGGGAAACAGAACATACTGGCTACACAAAAAATGATGCTTATTACCAATTGAACAGAAGAGAGCAGGTCTTGGTCTTCAGACTCCGCACAGGCCACAACACACTGAGGTACCACCTATTCAATAAACTGAAGATAGGTGACACTGACGAATGCACTTGTGGTACCGGGAAAATGACCGCTGAACATCTGCTGCAAAACTGCCCGACCTACGAGGACCAGAGAAAGCACATGTGGCCATCCCCAGTGGCAACACTGTCGAAAGCCTCAGGATGACAGCTGCTTTCTTCGAAAAAATACAGGTTGACGTTTGACAGCGTACGAAGAAGAAGAAGAAGAAGAAAGTGGATAAATGTCTGAGCCAAGATGGTAGTCACCAAAAATTGTTGTTTGAAACTAAAGACTTCTTAGCAAAATCAGTAACCATATTATGTTCTCAATTACTTGTAAAAGAGATTGTTCCAGGGAATGGAAAGATACAGGACTGATCCCCTTGTTCAAAAACAAACAAAATCAGATTCAGCAAATTATAGATGTGACTTTAACAAGCATAGCCTGTAAAGTGCTAGAGTCATTAATCAGAGAAAACATTGTATTGCATTTAGACAAGTTTAATCAGCATAGGTTGACTAAAGGAAGATCGTACTTAACAAATCTATTATAATTTATGGAGGAGGTTACCAAATTGATAGATGAAGGGGAGCCAGTGGATATTACGTATCTAGATTTTGCAAAGACCTTTGGTAGAATTCCTCATCAAATATTGTATAGGAAGTTAAAATCCAACGGAATAGGTGGGGAAGTTGCCCAAATGGATTCAAAATTGGTTAACGGAAAGAAAGCAGAGAGTATGCATAAAAAAGGGTACTCTGAGAGGTGTGAAATAAAAAGTGGAGTGCCACAGGACTCGGTTTGGGAACCAATTTTGTTGTTGATATAAATTTAACAATTTGGACAATGATATTGGATCCATGATTGCAAAATTCGTAAATAACACAAAACTTTGCAAAAGTGTCTCATCTAAAGCATAAGTGGATATATTGAAATCACATTTAGATCAAATTTGGGAATGATCTGAGTGCAGGCAAATGGAGTATAATGTAGAGCAATGTACAGTAATCAACATGAGTAGATCCAATCATCATCAAGTGCCATCTCCGCAACAGAGATTGAAAGGTAATGGATCTCTATTTGTTTCTGTCTTGTGACAGACTGGTATACACAGTCAAATTGTGTCCTGACCACATCCTGATGTTGTCTGTCCATCTGTACTTTTTTGGTCTTTTAGCTCTCTTGTTCTCTACTCTGCTCTCTAAAATAAACTTTAGCAGACTATCATGGCGCTTGACCCGACCAAAATATTTTATTTTTCTGATTGTTATTTCCTTCCAAAGTGTCTTTTCCACTTGGAGTTGTTCCGAACCTCATTATTGATAATCCTATCTTTCCAAGAAACTCTTTCAAGTCTTCTGAATACCCACATTTTAAAGGTTTCAATACGCCTCTCAATTTTCTTTGTCAGGGTTCAGGTTTCTACTCCATACAATAAAACTGAATGCACATAGCATTTTATGATTCTTATTTTTAAGATCTGAGATATCTGCTTTGACAGAAGTGTATCTTTCCTGCTGTTAAATGTATTGTTGGCCATTGCAATTTTTTTAATGATCTCCATTTTGTATTTGCCATCAGCTGAAATGAGTTGGCCGAGATATACATAGCTTGACACTTGTTCCTGATTTTATCCATTTATGTGGATGACATATATTGGACCATAACTTTAGTCTTTTTGATGTTGATTTCCAACCCACAATGCTGACTTTTGCTGATTATTTTATCCATTAAGTTCTGCAGATATACTGTATCATCAGCATATTTGATATTATTGATGCTACGTCCTCCTATATTCAATCGAGGCATGTCATCTATGTCTTTGAAAATATGCTCTGTGTATACATTAAACAAGTAAGGAGAGCACACACCCCTGTCTGACTGGTTTTTTAATAGTTAAACTAAGTAACGCCTCCTCTCAAGTTCTCAAACATACTGATTGGATCCCAATATAAGTTTGTGATAAGTTTGATATCCTTACTGTCCAGATTGATATCGTCCATACATCTTAGCAACTGTTCATGCTTCACGTTATTGATCAAATGCTTTAGTGTAATCAATGAAGCAAGCATGTACGTCATTTTGCATCTCCATGTATATTTCTACAATCATTCTCATACAGAAAATCTCTTCTTTTGTTAAGCTGTTCTGCTTGAAACCAAACTGCAACACAATGATCTCTTGGTTAATCTTTCCTTTAATTCTTTACTGTACAATTTTAAGAAGTATTTTGGTGACATGACTCATCTAACTTATAGTCCAAACATCTGCACAATTTACTGCTTTGGTCTTCTTAAGCAAACATTATAAACTCAGAAATTGTTTTGTGGTATGTGACCTACTGCATATATTTCATTGCAAAGATCTGTTACTCAATCAACAATAAATTCTTTCAGTACTTCTATCGTTTCTATGGTAATGTAATCTGGTCCAGCCACTTTCCTTTTCTTCAATAGATTCAAATATCTCTTTCAATTTCTGATTTAAGATCCAATAAGGAATATAATTATAGAATTGGAGTGAACAATATTAGAAAGATAGAAAAGGAAAAGGACATAGGGGTTATAATAGATCATACAGATAAAGTGAATGATTAAGTCCAGGTAGCAGTAAAAAAGGTAAATGCAATGCTGGCTATGATAAAAAGAAATATTTAACATAGGAGCAAGGAAGTGATAAGCAAACTGTATACAGCATTAGTTAGACCTACATTGGAGTACTGTGTTAAGGTGTGGAGTCCTTATCGTACAGGGAATATAAACATGCTAAAAGGATTCATAAAAGAGCAACAGAACTGATAGTAGAATCCCAGAATTATAGTTATGAGGAAAGACTTAAAAACGGCAAACCGATACTAGAAAAGAGAAGAATTTGAGATTATTTAGTACAGGTTTATAAGATAATCAAAGGAAAGGATAAATTAGACTTTAGAAGTTTTTCAAAATACAGGCGCCTACAAGAACAAGAGGGCACAGCCACAGATTAATTTTTTAAAAGTTTCAGATTAGATACCAGGGAAATTTTGTTAGTCAAAGTAGTGAATGCTTGGAATGCATTGCCACAGGATATAGTAGAAGGAGGGTCAATTAACACATTCAAGAATAGATTGGACGAGCTTTTAGATCAAGTGAATGTAAAAGAATCTGGTTGTAAACAGACTCTGCAGAGTCTTCTAAACCAGTATAAATACATTAAGTTTCAAGTTAAGATAATTCTGACAACAAAAATAATATTAGTAGCAGTATGTAAATATGTGAGCAGCGCATGAGTGGTTAGCGACCCATAGCTGACTGCTAGCGTCAGGACCAGCGAACCAGAGCTGCTAAGACCCTTCTACACCTCCACGCGGTGATCCTGGATAACAGGTTGCAGCAGGCAGACTGGCTAAGGAGAAGGGATCGAAGAGGGAATGCTAACTCGGTATTAAAAAAATTATTCCTGATGTCGGATGTGTTGGATCGAATGGTGCAAATATCGCAGTCAAGCTGTAAACTACGACACAACAAATTCCGTTCTATGAACTACATACTGCAACTTAAGCCCTTTCAGGGTTTGGTAACGAGAGATTGAGAATAAACAAAGCCAAGCCAATAGGTTGTACAAATTTACATTTAAAAATAATAGCTAAAGATTTTTGTGTATTTTCTTTGTATTGCTGGCAGCAGTGGTCTCCTAATATTGATGTCTATAAAAACTGTATAATTTATTTCTTATCTGTACATGGCATGTTTTGCATTCTAATAAGTAAGCACCTTTCACTTATATTAATGAAGAAATTCATTTGTTTTTACTTGTTCAATATATAAAGATAACACAACAAGACAATTTTCTTTACTATCACCTCAGGTGAAAAGAAGCTCGTGCAACAGGGGGAAATAAAATGATAATGATGCAAGGATAAATAAAACCAAAAACTGGATTGAGAGTTGCCACTCCAAGGTTACATAATCCTATAGTCAGTCATAACTGAAAGGGGCTTCTATTATAACTTTTGTGTGAGGTTGTATATCAACATATTGGGATATTTGAACTTATTATGACAACATTTAAAATTGTTGGACAAAAGGATGCATCTATCTATCTATTTATGTTATTTGCGCGTCAAATACAGCGCATAAGGCAGAAACAAATTATCTCCAGTTGGAACGGTGTGACACCACTGTTTTTAGATCTTATGTGGTGCTGAGGTCCATAGTTGAGCCCTCTCCGATGATTGTTCTTCTGAGTGTTTCCTTGGGTCTCCCTCTTTTCCAAATGCCCCTTGGTGTCCATTCAAGTGCTTGCAATGGAAGACTGGTGTTGTTCATTCTAAGGACATATCCAATATATTTCCAGCATTTATTTCCTGGTGATGGTCGACACATAGAGTTGGTTTGTGTCTGTTCTAATCGAGTCATTAGTTATGAACTATATATTCAATAATTTCCTTAGACATTTATTTTTAAAGACAGTTAGTTTGTTTTTGAGCGTTTTTGTTGTCTTCCAACTTTTAAATCCATGTGTCAGGACTGATTTTACAATTGAGTTGAATAGTCTGAGCTTGGTATGTTTGCTCGGTTCAGTGTCATTGATTTCCAGATGTTTGTGAGCTGATTTAAGGCTCATAAGGCCAAAGCAATTCTAGTGAAAATTTATTTAGTGGTATCTCCATCTTGTGTTATTATACTTCCCAATTATGTGAATTGAAGGATACATGACCATAAAATAATCCCTCATGCTGTATGACACAGTGACTTGAAAGCATCTACAACCGAGTTAATATGAAGCTTCATTGACAAAATACTGCAGAAAGAAAGAAATGCTAATTCCCTATGGAATGGTACTACATAGCAAAATATAACAAAATTCAGATCAAACCTCTATACAATGTACCTGTTTGTTTCTAAAGCACTTGGAGTAATCTGGCTTGAGTATTAAGCAGGAAAGATGGTACCATGTTTTTCTAGATATGTATCCTGTTGGAACTTCTTGTTCCCAGGTGCTCTTTGGTGAGACTTTATGACACGGCAACTTGAACTTACCTTGTCCTATTTGAAGACACAATGGTAATTAATTTACTTTATAAAGTTTTTTACAGTACAATCATTCTTTTCTTCTTTACTTATTTTCCAAGTTGTTCTGTATCTTACACCGTCTTTTTCAAACTTTTCCATTTTAATTATTTTCTTAAGCTTCTCATTTCTATTCACATAACATTTTACAATTAACACTCACCTGGTAATACAGTCAGTTCAAAGTTGGATGGTATGTTTTTTATCCATGGCTGTCTGAAAAATGTAAGCAATTTAGAAATACTAAATTAATTAATTTAAATGTACAACAGGGTAAGATTTGGTATTCAAAATTATTTCGATCCTAGAGTTTTTAAAATTTTAATCAAATATACTTGTAATATATTATCTTTAAAATGTTAAAAAGTTATTAACTATAAGCATTGAGATGTTATAAAAAACAGTTTCAAATAAGAACATTATTATCAATATGGCACTTGATTCATGTTTGTTTTTACTTTTCATACCAAGTGAAGCATCAGGTCCCTTAACAAGAAGCCTCTATCTGAGCATCTGCAGTGCTGTTTCAATTTCACTAGTTTGACATTATGTTGCTAAACCATGAGCAACCCTCTTTAGCCACCTTTTATGACATCCTTGGAAGGTTACTGAGTTCCTATTTTTTTCAACAAGGGTATAGCTTTGTTGTATATGGCATTTCAGAAGAGAAAATCATTACATTTGATTAAGATTTAATATTTAAAAAATCATTATGTCATGAGTTTAATGTATCTGAGCTTTAAGCTTTAAAATTATCATTATTAAAATTCTTTAGCTTTGTGAACCAGAAATTTAATAAATCAATCCTTTTTTTTTTAAGTAAAAGTTATAATAAGAAAATAGTTTTTTTTAATTGACTAAAACAAACATTGTGTCTGAGCTTGGGGGTTTGCTATTGTTTAAATTATTCATTATACCGGAAAATTTAGGAAAATTATTATTTTGAGCTTTTTGATTATTAAATTCGTGCACCAGAGTTTTGACACTAGTAATTTAATTGTGTCTGAATTTTGATATTTAAAATTATAAGGAGCTTCACATTGATGCACTTTTGATTTTTGACATGGAAATTATTCATAAGATTGCTTATTCTAGAACAGAAACAATTATATTTTTATTAGATTATATTTATACACAAATACTAAATTGACTACTGTGTAATATTTAGTATATATTTCAATAGTGAATAAAAGATGTGTCTATCTAAAATATTCCAAAAAATATAAGACAAAGTGACTATTTTAATAACAAAAATGGGTGACAATCTTCCTTCTTTGAGATTTGGCAGCAATAACTATATTTGTATTTTCAGAAACTTCAATGTTGAAGTAGTATTTAGACATGTTGATTGCTGCTGGGCTACATTTCAGCTGACATCATTACTGTTATGTGCTCAGAGTACAGATATTTTCATGGTTAAGTGCTTGTCAAGAGTATTGGTCTGGATGTTGACTATTTTTGGATGGGACAACATGCCCTTATATAACCAGAAGAATTTACTCTTCTTCAAAGGGCTTACCTTTACCAAACAAGGTAATATTTTTACTTACCAACAACAAGACAGACATAAATATAGCACACTTAACTGCATGAACGATTAAGTATTTCCATTTCTCCATCTGTAACATGACAATTTTTTGTTGCACCAATTACACTTGATCCTTTATAGTCTAAGCAGCTAAGCTCATGTTTTGTTGGATGACCACAGAACCAAGGTGCACCATTTACTTCTGTGAGATTACACAGTTCAGATGAGTCAAATCCTGGAACAACTTGAGTGTGGTAACATGGGGTAGCCTCACTTACCTGAAGGACAAACACAGTTTCAATGAAAATAGCAAATCGTTGCGATTATTAGCTTAATTTTTCACTTTTGGTTTTTCATTCCTAATATAGAAATGATATTGTTACCAATTTTGTTTGAGACACTTGTTCTTGTTATTTCTAAACATAAACTACTATTTCTGCAGCTTTTAACTCAATTTTACTACTAGTAGTAATATAGACTATCTACTAATATACAATTATTTCTATCCAAAACTACTATTGCTGCTGCTATTAACTCTTCTTTACTACTCATCATCATTGGCATCTCAGTCTATAGACCCTGCACGTGGCGCCCTTTTTGTCCAGTTCTGTCTCCTGTATTTCAACACTGTCTACTATGACTGTAAAGGCTGATCTATGAGTGACAGTCCCTGTCGCAGATCGTACAATGATGCTGAGTAGTCTGGTTTGGCAGGGTGTACCCCAATCTCTTCAGTCTTTCTCTTTTCTCTGCAGCCAGAATGTCTCTATGAGCGTAGGCAGCCACTATGTTTCTTCCACCTGATTGTCTCCAAACAGCTTGATCCTGAGCAATCCCTAGACAGCTTTCAGATGGGATGTCGTATTACTTCTTGCTCCTGTCGTGCCGTCTTGTACTCGTCTCACAATCCATAATTAAGATTGCTTCTTTCATTACCAACACCTATTTTACATAATCATTAAGTTACGAATCATATGTTAAACCAAAAATACTTACTGAACTATTTCTATACACTGCTGCGATTGGGCGGAATGTTTTCATTACTTGATGAAGATAAAGTACAGATCTGAGATATTCTCTAGAGTATGCAAGAGCTACATGCAGCCTGTTGGTAGTAGAAACAGATCATTAGTCTGTCTTGGTTTTCTTGAAATTTTAAACTTATTCACTTCGTAGAGTGGAGGTATTGATAGTTCAAGTTGTCATATTTATACATAAAAGTTTACCCATACAAAGTATCGCAAAAATCATAAATAGACATGTACTTCCTAGTAACAGTTTTACATTGCAAGAATAAATGTATTCAGAAGCCCAAAGTATTTTACTCCTCGCTGCCCCCATCCTAAGGCAGCAGAGTACTCGGCTCCACCTGGAGAGTCTGTAGGGATTTCTGTCGACATGCTAAGCATGAACACAGCCTCAGCAGTTGGACATGTTAGTGGTCGATCGACGCAACGGGCCTTTGACACCTACGAGAACATTATTATTAAAGTATTGCAGAGTACATGAGTTAAAGTCCTTGCATTTTTGTGATGGGTATGTGAGTTCTTTAGGGATTTTTCTTGCGTTTGCATTATTTCTCTATTCTGCAAGGCAGTGTGCATTGCACTCAATTTTATTTTGTACCTGTCGGCCCAGTGCATCCGACATCGGCATTCATTTTACGTAAGGGTCTGCTTCCTTCTGCATTTTTAAGGGTTTGCTTCCCTGGTGTAAATGCCAGTGCTGTGATTGGGAAACAAACCCAACACATTCAAGTTGTGAGCTCTGTCAGTTAACCACTAGCCCATGCTGTTCCCCTTCTCTAAAATTTGAAACAATTCCTGCTCTGTTGGAATAAAAACATGATAAGAAGGAGTTTGCAGTTTCTGAATAGTGAAGGTAGCAAAGAAAAAAGTAAAAGCAGATTAATAACTTGCACATGAAGTCTTTTGAAAGACTATTAAGTTTCCTACTTTTACTATAAATTTCTCACAAGGTCCAAAGTAATTTTTGTTCTTGATGGGTTAGGTCTTTTCCCCACACAGGTATTGTGGTCTTGCAAATTTTGGCTAAATAATACAAATAAAAATAATCACTCTATGGTCGGTTTCAAGTCTGGATGAGACACAAGGAAGGTTTGGCATGGAGACCTCTCCCACATCATAAAAAAAATCATCTTGCTACAAAAACATCAGCCAACAGATCTAAAAGCCGACCTTGAAGGGGAAGTGCTTTTCAATAGGGTTTATAATGAGGACCAGCTAAAGCTGTAACGAAACTGGTTTGCCAACCTCCTTTCTATCAACAAACAAGACAGGCAGACATGGCACATGGAATGGGAGAAACATGTGGGGAAGCAGGGAGAACAGCTCAAATTGTAATAGAGAGGGGAAAATATAACAACAGCATCCTTGGGCTCAGCAAAATAAAATGGACACAAGCAATAAAGTACAGCTAACATGAGATGAAAGAATTATATATTTAGGTCACAAAGAAGAGAACGTACCACACACTGAGGAATAGTACTTATTGTAGTACTAGAATTATCTTCTTTAGTACCATAAACCAGATCAACACCGTCCTTTAGGACCATAACAAACAAAAAAATAAACGTCATTCAATGTTTCTATTCAGCTAACAAAAAATAAGAATCATTTAAGGAAAGTTTCTACAACGAATTGCAAAATCTATTGAATAAGACAAATTAAAGAGATAGTATGGTAGTGATGGAAAACCTAAATTCAAAAATAGAAGAAGGCAACGGAGGCTACAGAAAGATAAAAGGTAATAATGATCTTAGTGTAATGAAAGAAAATGGTGAGATTTTTGCACGGAAAAGCAACTGATCATTGGAGAAATGAAGTTCTCACACAAGTGAATTCAAAAGGCAATATGGAAATTCCCATATGATATAACTTTAAACCAGATTATTTACAGACTCTGCAGAGTCTTCTAAACCAGTATAAAAATGTAAAGCTAAGTTACGTTAAGATTGACCACATTGGCACAATTAGACAATTTATACGATTTTTGTAAGATGTCAAAGTCTGCAGAGCGCAGATGTGGCATCAGACCACAATCTAGTGATGGTCAAAGTTAAGTTCTTCTTCTTCTTCTTCATCGTACGCTGTTTACAGCGATATTTACGTTGCACTGTTTTAATTTGTTAGCCAGTAGCTCAGTGCATCCGATTTCAACAGGCGTTTCTGTAGGGTTGCCCTCCTTAGCCTTTGGCTGTCCCCAGCCTAACTGCAAGGCAGCAGTTGTTTTTGGTCAGAGTTGTCTCTCTTAGGAAGTTGTCTTGCAGGACTATCGAGTCTTCCCTACTATAGCGTTTGGCAATGATATGATGGACTATGTACTAGTTTGTACTATCCCGGAAGAGTGGCAGTCCAGTGTGACTTTTTCCCAGGATTGTCACGTCCTGCCAGAAACGTAGCATATGCATATGAGTGAGGTATCTTTTGCTCACTTTATTTTCTCGGCTCATCTGCAGTGATGGTACGCCTAGCATTCCCCGCCACCTGGGAGCTTGTCACCATAGGGCAGGAGGTGCAATATCCGCTGGACTGCATCTCTTCTGCGTCCATTGGAATGACTGATAGCAGACAGATGCAAAGAGCGAGGAAGGAGTGCATTTTACCAGGTGCATTTCTGCGGCTCGATCGGGCCGGGACGCAAGCCCCAGCCATGTCGTAGCCTCCCATCTCAGCGGTGCTGAAATTTTGGGCGGGATTCTGGCTTAGAGGCGTTCGGCCGTAATCCTTCAGATGGTAGCTTATCAGCCAAGCACGTGGACCAAATGTCAGCGACCTGTGATTCCTCTCGAAATAGTGCATTTGACCAGGTGACAAGCCTAGTCTTGTACGGAGATGTTGTTCGCCTGGGGAGCGGACATATCTCATGGTCAAGGGTTGAGTCTCAGCAGGTCTCAGTGAGGTAGCTGATCTACTGCTTAGGGCACCCCGACTGAGAACTAAGTCTTCTACAAATGATTTCATACCTCATCGCCGTATGGGGTGAATATCAAGCAGCTTCCCGCCCGCTTTGATCAGCGGACGGCAGAGACCTCATTCTGCGGCTTGACCGGGCGGTCCTGGAGCGTGGGCCCCAGGTCCCCACCATGTCGAAGCCTCCCTTTGCATTCGTGCTGAGCTGCTTTTGGGCGGGATTTTTGGCTTAGAGGCGTTCGGCCGTAATCCCTCACCTCGCACCGTTGGCTTATCAGCCTAGTACGTAAACCAAATGTCTGTGGCTCCTCTCGAGTTTAGCAGGATTACCGTAGCAACGACCTGTCATTAGTAGGGTAAAACTGACCTGTCTTACGAGGGTCTATTTCCAGCACCCGTTCAATATTAGCTAGAACGTATCAATAGAGGAAAGTTAAGTTCAAACTATGAAAAAACAGAACAACTCAATTCAACACGCCTGGCTATAATATGGGATATCGTAACGGAGAAGAGAAGAAAAAAAGGAACAGTTTCAGATTCAGCAATAAATTGCAGGAACTAAGCAATTAGACATTGATGAAAATTGGGAACAACAACAAAATGTCTGAAAAAAGTTGTGTTTAGTACTCTCAACTTAAGGAAACATGTGCAGGAAACAAACTACCATGGTCATGACACGCGAATTTGATTGATTTTGCATACAAGTTTTGTTTGCATAAAATTGAATGAAGCATACACAAATCTTCTCTTTTGATGTTCATATCAAATGACTGATCTTATTTTAGCAACAACTTTGAAGTTTGAACCAATCATTGCTGAAGTCCTATCAGTTGATCATCTGTTTAGCTCCTTGCACTTAAGTTATCATTTATTAAAAACGTTTGTCAGGTCAGGTCAGGTCATCCCGTAACCGGTGAGGTCATTATGGCACACATGAAGACATCCTCACAACTCCATGCCATCCCTCTCTGTCAGATGCCGCTGCCTGTGACTCTTCTGGTCGGAGACTGGTCCATTCTTTTATGTTGTCCTCCCATCTCTTTTTGGGCCGGCCTCTTCGTCGTCTGCCATGCACCTTCCCGTGGAGGACTGTGTTTGCAAGACCACTTTATCTCGATATGTGACCGTACCAAGTGAGTTTCCTTCTTTTGACAGTTGCCAAGAGATCTTCGAAAGGCCCTATTGCTGTTGTAATTCTATCTCGTATTTCCTCGTTTGTAACTCAATCTTTATACGTGACGTTTAAAAGTTTTCGGAAACATCTCATCTCCAAGGCCTGTATCCTTCGTTGAAGGTCAGCTGTAACTGTCCATGTCTCACACGCATAGAGGAATATTGACAGGACCAGTGTACGCATTAATCTGATTTTCGTGCTTAGTGCTAACCGTTTATCTTGCCAGATTTTGTTAAGCCGCTTGTAACTTCTTGGAAAATGTATTCTCCTCCTTGTAGTACATTTCATTGTCAGAGAAGTATGCAATACTTTTATAGAGCTGAATTTAACATCAACTCCACTGACAAATATAATTAACTGCCCTATCTGTAGCATCTGTGCTGTCTTCTAGAACATTTAGCAATGCTTATATGTGACAAGCGTTTTTTGAGGCTTCATTTTATGTCATAAGTCCTTCCATCGGTACATCTCATCACAGTCCATTGAGAAATGTTTATTCAATGTCTTTGCTACAAATCTTTAATGAGGCATGCTTCGAGAAAGTCTCTTTTGAATTACAAATACTTGTATGACTAAGTGCTTCACAATTTTTCAGTGATAACAATGTTGTTAGGTTCCTTGTTCCATTTGTAGAAATGCATCTGTATGAGCAGATAAACTTTTTTTTGTTGAAATAGTGTATCTAATCTTTTCTCAGCTGACCTTTGAAATTGCTGTAAAAGACGTGCTTGGTATTATGTGTTTACAGATTGTATTCTTTCACACTGGACATAATTCTAAAACAAATCAAACAAACAGGATTTTTCTTCTCCTTGTCAAAATAGTAAACAGCAGTCCAAAACTCTTGAAATACGTGACACTCACTGCCCACTGTCCTCTTCTTCAATGATGTTCTCTTAATAATTTTAAATGCCAGCACAAGTATTACAAAATAAAACTAATATAATAAATTGCAATGTGTCACAAGAAATCAATAAAGGTAAAATATAATTAGCTTGCATAATGCAACTTTAAAATACGCTCAATTCGATGCTGACCTTTTTGAAGAAAGGTACATATTGCTTAACGAAGCAAGCGATGATATATGTTGTACATGTACCTCAACTGCCCTGCCCATGGCAGAGGTGCACTAGCCATGTAGGTGCCATTGTTGAGATCTGTGACTTTGGCAGCCATCTGAATATCGTTGACCTTGTCTTCAAACCACACACGGATCTGATCGCCACCTTTTAACCTTGGTTGACCTCTACCATCCCTCATTTCTATCTTGAATGCCACAGTTTCACCAACTTTGAAGCTAGAGCTTGTGAAGGGAAACATTTTTTGAAAGTTAAAACACATACAACAATGATGACAAGGAAAATATACTGTATCCAAAAATGTTCGATATTCATTTCACAACTGGCAAAATATTCATTATCCACATATATCTTTTTTACCCTTCATACTATCAATAAACTATATCCCTTCTTCTTCTTCGTCGATCAACGGATGCTATGTTTCTAGTCCGGTGAGGTTCACGAGGAAGACTGTGCGTTTCAGGTCTTCGCCGGTCCCCCACAGCTTTTCGAGCATGGTCCAGGCCAGACGTCCTCTCTTTGGTCTTCAACCTGCGTGTATTCTTATATGCTTATGTCAATTTATTTATGAAGTACTTCAATCGTCTGTTCAGTGTTTGCGTATTAAATGGATACGTTAATTACTGTGTTTTTGAAATCGTTGACAAATAGGGTATGGAAATAGTCCAATACGTGTAGATTTAGTAGTAGTCAGCAAACATTTTAAATATATTTAACAGAGCCTACCCGAGTGTTACTCGATGTGAAAAGAATAGGGTAGCAGTAACTTTTCAAACATGTCGTCTAAAGTGACTAACGAGGGCTATACGTGGGACTTGCAACCACATCATGTAAACCATCTCTTCTAATTCTTTTCCGGTAAAAGTGGCCAGCTCTAGTTATAATCCTATGCTTCACTTTGGTCAGAAAGGATAATCAATCAATACATATATTAGCACAGTGGTTAGAGAGCTTGTCAATCAATCCAGTAAAACCTATTGGTTACCCAACTCTACTCTGAGGTTGAAGTGGGGGCGTAGGAAGAATACATAAGGGCCAGGCAATGAGGCTAGGGCAGTGTGGAAGGAACCTATAAGTATAATCACAACAGCTGGAGACCTAATATAATGTAGTCTCTATCACATGGATTCCAGCTAGTGTGCCTCAACATTTCAGATGGTTGTAGTCAAATTATGAGCTTTTAATGCTAAGAAATTTACATTAAGTTAAAATGAGACAAGTTTTTTGTCAGGCAGGAGAAGTACCTAACACAGATGCAGATTCACAGTCTTCGTAACCTAAAGGGAGGGGATGCAGAGAGTTGTGCAATGAGAAATCAGAGCTCAAGGTTAACCAGCTGATAAACAAAGCTTCCAGAACTGAGATTCAGGCAAGAATAGCAATGACTATGGTTACTCTGACCAAATTGAGGCCGCTATGGAGGTACAAAACCATCAACCTGAACTCCAAGTTGAGTTTAATGTATGCTCTCATCATTTTCGTGTACCTTTACGCGTGCCTTAGAACAATTCATTGCAGTCTTAATGCACATACGCATATAATGAAAGCAGCACAGACTGCACATTCGACATGTCAGAGAGGACACCAGACTCTAGAACACATCCTGCAAACATCTCCACTGCACCAAGGCTCCCGTGAGAAGACCTGACCCAAGGAAATAAACATATAAGACTAACTGGGGTGAGCTATTGAGGACAATCGACTGACGTGTCACTTCATGGAGGCGGCCCATCTGGTGGTTTAAAACGAGCAACCGAAACCGAACGCAAAGAAGAAGAAACAGTACTCTGACATCGGTTCTAGAGCCAAGAATTTGTGCAATGGAGATGAGATGTCTGCGTCGAATCTTCGACATTTCGTACCTAGACCATTTATTCGTTGATTTATTCATGCCATTTTAAGAGAGCGGTCGCCAAATATAAGGACCTATTGACTGTGGTAAAAGCACACAAGCTCACATGGTATAGGCATGTTTCAATATCGTCTCTTTTGACCAAGACAATCATTTAGTTTATTGTGTCTGGGAAACGAAAAGAGGGAGGCAGAAAAAGAGATGAGAAGACAACATCCTAGAGAAGGACTGAAGGCCCATTGCTAGAAACAAATATCCTGGCACAAAACCGAGTGGAGTGGCGGGAAATTGTCCAACAATCTACAGTATTGATACCCCAATGACCTTTCAGGTTACGATTACTGATGATGATGAGTAGGAATCGATAACAGTCATGATAGTGATGCCCTCATATATTGCTGGATTAGTGCTAAGCAGTGAGATCTCTGGCTGTAGCTTCTCTGTTAGAGGGAAAGGTCAGTTTGTTGCTGAGCAAAGTTGGGGATACAGGACAACCCTTCAGTACGAGAACGAAGCAGTGACCCCCATCATTCTGATATGGATATCTGAGACCATTTTAACAAAGGCAGTCATTGTGACAGACTCCAAATCCAGACTTCTAAAAGTATAGAAGTGCATGAATCAATGGCAGGCGTAGAGGCTTGAAACCTCCCTGGTGTAGATCTACTGTCCTGGTCATGCTGAGGTTCAGGACATGAAAGAGCTGACATCATGGCTTCACAAGCACTTATTATAAAAATGAGTGACATTTTGTAGTCTTTCAATGAATGCCCATTGGATGTGGACACAGTAATAGGTGAATCAGTATTTCTACATACTGCAGAGCTTTAAATCCAGGAAAGTTTGAGAAAAATTGAACACATTAGAGAACAAAGCAGGTGTGTACAACTAACGAGCTACACGAACCATCAGTATCCACACCCTTCGACACCCGCTAAGAGAGACTAAGCACCTAAGGGTATGCCCCGAGTCCGGTTGTCTCCATAACCAAACAGAATATAACAGTACAACAAAAGGAATATATTACGGTCAGTAGCGTACGGTTACTTTTCTCAGAGACTAGGTTCGAGGACACCCTTCGTTATTGGCATTAAAAAGCTATTGGTCCCGTGCACATGAAGACAGTACCTTTCAATTCCATTAATGGCGAGAAAGTAACTGACAAAGGAAGGCCAATGGAGCGATGGGTAGAGCACTACTCTGAGCGCTACTCATGCTGCAGTTCGGTCAATCCCACAGCGCTCGATGCTGTTCATGGCTATCATAGAATGGAGGAGCTAGACGTCGAGCCATCTTTAGAAGATCTCAAAACAGCCATTGACAACTTGGTTCTGGGCAAAGCAATGGGCAGCGACGGGATCCCATCTGATCTGGATAAGCATTGTAAAATCTCACTCTTGGAACCGCTACACTTGCTGCTATACCAGAGTTGGAAAGAGGCCATCATATCTCAAGATATGAGGGATTCAAAAAGTGTCAGATAATACAAAAATAAATGTTATAGAAGTGACTGTAATAATTAAAGATCATCTCACTGCTCAGTGGTGTTTGCAAAGTCTTTGCCAGGGTTATCTTACTGCAACTACACACATCTATACAAACTGACTGAGCGCTGGTACCCAGAGTCGCAATTTTGATTCCAATCGGAAAGATCAATGATCGACATGATCTTCTCTCTACAGCTACAAGAAAAAATCATGCCTGTTTATGCCGCTTTCATCGACCTGACAAAAGCATTTGTTAGCAGGGCTCGACTCTTTGAGTTCCTCGCGAAAATAGACTGCGCTAACAATCTGCTGCAGTTTATAGTGTCATTTCATGAGGATATGAAAGGAACAATTCGACGGTAATACATTATTGTCATTCAATATTCAATGTGGTGTTAAACAAGGCTGCGTCCTGGCTCTAACACTATTCAGAATCTTCTTTGCACTGCTACTGAAGTAGGCATTTGGTAATGCAACATTAGGTATTTGCCTTCACAGTAGATCAGATCTTGCGAGACTCAAAGCTAAAACCAAGATCAATGAAGTTACTGTTAGGGACTTGTTATTTCCCTATGACGCCGCAATTGTCACTAACAGTCTGCATTAACTCCAGAGATTGATAGATCGGTTCTCTCAGGCATATACAAATGTCGGCCTCACAATGTGCCTGAATAAAACAAAGACGTAGATACCACCTCAACTATCATTATCGATAACTATGCACTGGTAACTGTGGACCAGTTCACTTACATGGATTTCCTCGTCAATGTTTAGCTCTCCCTAGACCCCAAAAATAGGCAATCTCATTATCTATATAGTCTACCTAATTGTAAATGGGTGCCCGGCTTAACGTTACTTAAGAAGAGGCATTGAAGAAGGAAGTTGGTCCTACAAACTTTTGAAAAGCTGAGGCTTAGCCCAATGAAGTGTCTAACACTTCATCTCCAACAACCGTGTATGCTGCGGGACTAGCATTACTTAAGGGAAGGCCATGCAGCATGAAAGGAACCTGATCACCCATTCCATTTAAACACAGAGAAACAGCTACAAGTCTCTGACCTTGAGTTGTAAATTGTAACGGCAGACTCCTTTTCGTTTGAGGTGTCCTTGATGTTGTCAAGTGACGGCTCCGACAGGTAGAACTGCTCAAATGGGTACAGCTTTGATGTAGGTGGTGTTGATAAGAAATCTGGGTACAACATACCACACCTGTGGGATGAGAACGCTCAAATGGTGATAATATTTTGATGGTACTGGTCCAGTGGATTAGATGTCAGCCTACTGACCACCATGACATGCGTACAAAAATTCAGTAGCGTATATGTTTTTCATGAAAAAAAAACGGGGTGCAGCATTGAAGACGTGGTTTGGTATTAGTGTATCAAAAATAGAGGCTAGTTGTCTCCAAAATGGAATGTAATATAGAGGCTAGTTGTCTCCAAACGTAAATGTAATATAGAGGCCAATTGTATCCAAAATGCAATGTAATATAGAGGCCAGCTGTCTCCAAAAATCGAATGTAATGTAGAGACCAGTTATCTCCAAACGTAAATGTAATAAAGAGGCTAGTTGTCTCTTAAATATAAAATAATATAGAGGCCAGTTGTCTCCAAACGTGAATGTAATGTAGAGGTCAGTTGTCTCCAAACGTAAATGTAATATAGAGGCTAGTTATCTCTAAAATAGAAAGTAATATAGAGGCCAGTTGTTTCCAAACGTGAATGTAATATAAAGGCTATTTGTCTCTTTAATAGAAGGTAATATAGAGGCTAGCTGTCTCTAAAATAGAAGGTAAAATTGAGGCCAGTTGTCTCCAAACGTGAATGTTAGAGGCTAGTCTCTAAAATAGAAGGCAATATAGAGGTAGGTCTCTAGCATAGAAAGTAATATAGAGGCTAATTGTCTCCGACATAGAATGTAATAAAAAGGCTAGCTGTTTCTAAAATATAATGTAATATAGAGATCAGTTGTCCCCAAATAGGATGTTCCTAACCATATAGAGGCAGTTGACTCCAAAAAGGAATGTTCATAGCCATATAAATGTCAAATGTCTCCAGAAAGCAATGTTCCTAACCATATTAAGGCCAGTTGTCTCCAAAACTGAATGTTCCTAATAGACATGACACAATACTTTCATACACAAAGAAAATGCACAAATATTTTGTTGTATCATATAAAAATAAACATTTTTCCTAAAAACATGAAAAAATAAAGTTTGAGATAACTTAGTGTTGTCAATGCCTTTCTATTACAGGTTGTATAGGTAAAGGTAGCCCCATAACAGACAATGTTGTCTGGGATCAAGTGTTAGAGACATCGTTGAATTAACCCATCATCATGTAGTATGTCCTTCGTAGAACGTCGCTCCCATCACAGTCTGTCTGAAAGAAACTCGTTCCCTTGCCAAAACACCAGCTTCCGCCACTGTCATACTCAGGCACTCCTGGATATCTTGGTGCCATCGTCTTCTTGGTCTACCCCTTCCTCTTTTGCCTGGCACCATACCTTCCATCACCGTCCTCTCAAGACCGTTGTGTCTCTTGATGTGACCAAAGTATTTGCATTTTCTAGCCAAAATGGAATTGATAAACCAGTTCTCCTCTATGCTCAACTCTTGCCGAATGTCTACATTTGTTCTTTTCTCTGTCCAGGGTATTCTGAGGATCTTTCTGTAACATTTTGACTCGAAGGATTCGATTCTTTGTCTAGAAGTTTTGGTAATCGTCCATGCTTAACAGCCATAAGCTGCCACAGGAAAAAAACACAGGCTCTCAAGACTTTTACTTTTATCGTTTTGTTGGTGCCCTCCCATAATTTCTTCAGGCTGTTCAGTCTCTGCATTGCCATAGCTAGTCTTCTTCTGATTTCTTTCGAGCAGTCACCATTTTTGTCAATTCTGGAGCCCAGATATTCAAAATGTGTAACCTGATCTATTTCCTCACCACCCACTGTAAATTTATGCTGACATTGTGTTTTATCGGTGGTCATTATCTTTGTTTTGTTTATGTTTATGAACAGATTTTGATCTTTAATTATGTCCATTAACGGCTGAAAGTAGCTGTTCTAGCCCTTCCGCACTTCTTGATAGTGTCACTGTGGCATCTGCGTATCGTAACTCTGGAATCTCGTACCCCCCAATCGTAAATGAGTCGAAACTTTCAATGTTCTCATCTTCTCGTACATTTCTCATTAACCCTCAGCTTTTTATTTTGTGAAGGTGACCAACTCATTTATCGCCGTCTTTCTTTCCCTAACATAAAGTCAGGTAACCATTATAAGCTGGATCAACTGCAGCCTGTCAATAGCGGGAATCCTAGTTGGTACCTTTGTTGCTAGAAACAAGTGCTCTACCACTATGCTACTCGGTTGTTTTTAATCGTACATGCATTAATTTTGTAAACTATCAATACTCGTATTTATTCTCATTGTCGAGTCCAACCGGGAAGATTTATAGAGCTGGATTTATGTCTTCAAGGATACTACTGACTTCCATCTTTGTTGCAATAAATTGTAATCTATTCGGTTCCTTTTTTTCCCAGCCGGTAATGTCTACTGATCTCCCTCAAGTCCGTTACCTTTAAAAGGGGGTAAGGGAGCTTGCATGTCTCAATGATCACATGAACTAGGCCAACGAAAGTGAAAGCTCCAAGAAAGGGTCACCCAAGTTGGCTAGGTCATGTGGGAGGGAATAGACTAAACACGGACAGCTCACAACTAGAGTAAAATAGGTTAGGTTAGGGCCGACCACCGAAATCTATTTTTTAAAAGTCGGTTACGAAAACATTGATAACAATGCAAAAGCAAACGGCCTTGAGAAAAGAAAGGCCTTCGGAAACAAGAAGAATGACGCAGTGGAGTGAAAGCCACAAGGAAGCTCTCCAGAGAAGCACAGCGGGCGCTAATAAAGTGGGAGGCTATTACCAACCGAATCATGAGCACAAGCTTTAGAACTAGGAACAAACACATTAATATAAACATCCTTCAGTGCTATGCCCCAACTAACGAGGCTGACGATGATAAAAAGCAAGAGTTCTACAACAAGCTGGAAGAGGTTATTGGCACGCAGAAAAAAAAAGGTTTATTAATTTTAATGGGAGACTTAAATCCTAAAGTTGGAGCAGACAACCTAGGTTACGAATAGATTATGGGAAGACAAGAAATGGAACAGATGAACGAAAATGGAGAACTGTTTGCAGACCTATGTGCGCTACACAAAATTATAATTGGAGGAAGCATATTTTCACATAAAAAGATACATAAGGCCGCATGGCGATCTCCAGACCATGTAACGGAAAATCTGATTGATCACATCTGTGTCAGCCAAGCGTTCAGAAGTACACTACAAGATGTAAGAGTAAAGCGAGGTGCAGATGTTGCGTCAGACCACCACATGTTGATGGGGATTTTGCAACTCAAACTAAAAAAGTACTGAGTACAGGGCGCAAGGATAACAAGATACAGCGTACACTTATTGCAACACCAGGAGAAGAAGACAGAATTTAGCTTAAAACTAAATAACAGATATTAAGGGCTACAAGAAGTTGCCAAATGGATTGAACATTGGTTAACAGGAAGAAGGCAGAGGGTGGGCATAAAATAAGGAGTACTCTGAGTGGTGTGAAGAGAAAAGTGGAATGCCACAGGGCTCGGTTTTGGGACCAATTTTGTTTCTTATATATATATAAATGATTTGGACATTGATATGGGATCCATAATTGCAAAATTTGCTGATGACACAAAACTATGCAGTAGTGTCTCATCTAAAACAGAAGTGTATATATTGAGGTCGGATTTAGATAAAATTCGAGAATGGTCTGTAAGCTGGCAAATGGAATTTAATGTAGATAAATGTACAGTCATCCACATGGGTAGATCCAATATGGAACATAATTACAGAATGGAAAAGAACAATATTAGAAAGATATATAAAAGGAAAGGGACCTACCGGTTATAATAGATCATACAGGTAAGGGGAGTGAGCAAGTTCATGTGGCAATAAAAAAAGGCAAATGCAATGTTAGGTATGATTAAAAGAAACATTAAACAAAGGAAAATGGAATTATGTAAAGTAATAGTGAGAGCTAAATTAGAGTACTGTGGACAGGTGTGGAGTCCTTATCGTAGAGCAGATATAAATATGCTGGAAAACATACAAAGAAGATCGACAAAGCTGATAGTGAGATTCCAGAATTATAATTATGAGGAAACTCAGAAAAACCGGCTTATGGTGTCTAGAAACGAGAAGAATTCCAGGTGAGTTAACAGGTTTATAAGATAATCAAAGGAAAGGATTTTTTTTATTTTTTTTTTATTGGTTGTTTTGTTGCGTTCACCTTATTTCTTTATTCCCCAAGGCGGTGTGCGCTGCACTGTGGTTTTTATTTTGCTCCTGTCGGTACAGTGTATCCGACTTCAGCATCCATTTTATGTAAGGGTCTGCTTCCTCCTGCATTTTCTAAGGGTTTGCTTCCCCGGGGTAACGGCAAGTGATGTGATGGGAATTGATACCAGCTCCTTCGCGTTGTGAGCCGTGTCACTTAACCACTAGCCCACGACGTCCCCGGACAGAAAGGATAAACTAGACCATAACAAGTTTGTTTTTTTCATGGTGTTTTTTTTTAAAGTACAGAAGGCTACAAGAACAAGAGGTCACAACTACAAATTATTTAAATAAAAGTCCAGATCAGATACTTGGAAATATTTTTTGTAGTCAGAGAATGGTGAATGCTTGTATTTATTGGCACAGGAAAGGGTGGAGACAGGGTCCGGTAATGCTTTAAAAAATAAATTGGATACACAGTTATGTTTAGATTAACAGAAGTAAAAGAAGCTGGTTGAATACAGACTCTATGAGCCTTCTGAACCAGTAAAAAGAAATTCAGTTAATTTCTAAGTGCATCCAAGTGATACCCAGTTGAAAAGAAAAGAACCTCTAAAGCATTCAAATCATGTCACAAAAGACGACTGAAGAAGGTTGTCCATTATTCTAGCAACCTGATCATGTAAAACCATGGCTATTAATCCCGCCACTGCAAATAATCGGAAACATGATTCCTGAAACGGTGTACTCTGTAGTGGTGGTCTTACTCTTGTCTTGCAGCGAAAGGTGAATCTTGAATATTTCGTTGCGTGGTCAAAAATTGTACGTTAGCACTAATATAGACAGATTGATGAATAAGCAGACAGGGAGATTGTGATGGAAATATGTTTATGTCTTATAAGGATCATACCTGAACGCAATCACCATTCTTGCGATGTCTTCGTCTGATGTATTCAATGAGCCATTTAAAGATTGACTCCGCCAGAAAGATTTGGGATCAGCTGCTACTTTCATACACTCTGGTTTGTCTTTAACTTTCTTCAGTGATAAATGTAAAATGAATTGTACAATTACAACATTTGAAATACTCTAGAATTTATACATACACATACATACACAAACAAACACACACACACACACACACACACATAAATACATACGTTCAAACAAATATATATACACACCTGGATCCCAATTGGTTTCCCTTTATCTCTAATAGTCTCCTAGTATACTGCATCGTCACATCCAACCCTCCCCCTCTTCTCTAAAAGCCCGCTGTTCTAGACTACAAATGAAAGTGGAGAAGCATTTATGGAATTCTGCCTAGAAGATATCCTCTCATTGACAAACTTTTTCAAACAACCACCAAGGCGGCTCTACATATTGACTTCGCCAAATGAGAAATATAAAAATAAAATAGACTACGTTCTAACACAAAAGCTATAGAAATCGGGTGTATCATCATTGAAGACACTACAAAGTCCTGACCGTGTCTCAGATCACTAAATTCTAGTCGTGAATATCAAGATAAAACTGAAGAAAAATATATTGCAAATTAAAAGACCAATACCCTATGACGTCAGTGTTTAACGAGAAGAATACAACATAAAAGTAAAACATAAATTTCTGGTTCTTGTGACAGTGCAGGAAGACACGACTCCCTATGAACTGGCTAAAAAGACAATAGATATCCCATCTCATCTGCGAATAACAAGATATCGAGAAAACGACACATAAATCATGAGAATTATATCCCATAAAGAAACTTGTGATCCATAGAAGAAAGGAAAAACTAAGACTATATATATATATATATATATATATATATATACACATACATACATACATATATACACACACACAAATAACAACAAAGTCCATCTCATGGCTCTCGCGCGGCAAAACTGTTATAACTAACAGAAGTGGCAAAAGTAGAACTACTGTCACCTTAAAACCAGTAGTTTCGGGTAGATAGAGCTGGTAAGCCTAGAGAGGCAGCTTATCTATGGAAAAGAAAACTCTGATTTCAAACCATGCGAAGCCTTGTAGATAAGGTACTAGCGTATCTTGTCAGGTTTCGTCAGATACGACTGAGCTACCGTGCAAACGGTATAGCCTGTTTTCTGGTAACTCTGAATGTTAGTCAGCGTCCCTTATACGCCCTTGCCAATTCGCATAGGCAAGGTCGCCACGGACTGTCTCCCATGGTGGGGAAACACATTCTGATATCACTGATTAACAAACACCGCCTTAAACAGGACAGCCCCCAACCAGCGTGTCTGCTTCAATGCGAACTTGAAGCTAGGACAAAATCCAAATCCCATGCTATAAATCAAGTGTACCAGGAAATCAAACTAAAAACAGACTTCAGCTTGCAACTTGGAATGTCAGGGCAATGTGACATTGGTGGCTTGAGAAAAAACGGCTGTTATGTACACCGAATTCAAACGCATTGATACAGATATTGCTGGTCTGCAGGTAACACGCCTCCCCGAGGATGGATCACTTAGGGAGAAAAGTTATATCTTTTTTGGAAAGGCAGAAGAAAGGGAAAAAAAACAACTACATGGAGTATATTTTGCAGTAAAAAACACGCTATTGTGTGCTATTGAGATTCCAGTTCGATTATATGAAAGAAAGTTATAAATGAGATTGTCTAACTCGTGTTGATTCGTAACACTTATCGCTGCCTATGCTCTGACACACACATCAGAAGATACGAAGGATTCCTTTTATGTAGAGTTTTACAATGCAGGAATGCAATTTAAAAATCAGACTGCCCATACATACTTGGCGATCTTAATGCTCGGGTAAGATCGGATACCAATTCATTGCCAGTTTGTTTAGGCAAACTCACTATTTGGCACATGTATGATAACGGGCAAGGGCTGCTAAGATTCTGCACCAAAAACGATCTCTGTATCACAAACTCTTTCTTTGCAAGCAAGAGATCGCCTTAATGTATCATGGAAACAGCAAAGATCCGGCCTTTGGTACCAGCTAGACTTTATTATCACCAGGAGACAACATCTGAATCATACACAATTAACACGCACGTACCAGAGTGACTATAATACTGACCACACGTTGGTCGTTGCCCGCGTCAAGCTCAGACCTAACAGAATCTTCGCAGCAAAACACAAACCCATTTTGAGGATATATTTACCCAACGACAAGGATCCAGAAAAGTGTTTCAAGTTCCGACAGTAGCTTGCATATGATCTTACTGATACATTAGGAGACTGAACATCCAGTGAAAGGTGGGACGTAATCAAAGAAGCTACCCTCAACGCAGCGGTGGCAGCTTATGGCATTATAGAGCACAGGACTCGGGACTGGCTTGAGGCAATTAGTCTGAAACTACATTATTTGATTGACAGGAAAAAAGCTTTATTTAAAAGAGATAGAACTAACAGAGGAAGCCCTCAATGCTATTGATGCCATGCAAACTCTTGAGCATCTGGACTCACTGCCAACCATAGCAGAAGTTAGCTGTGCTGTTGCTGACATTGCTTCTGACAAGGCTTCAGGAAAGGATGGAATCTTAATTGAGATCATCATAGGTGGAACTGACATATTTGCAACACAGATCCACCAGTTGATAATGTCCTGCATGAATGACATGTCCTGAAGCATTTCAAAGATTCGAGCATTGTAACCTTGTACAAGAATAAGGGGGACTGAAGGGACTGCAACAACTACAGAGGAATTTCGCTTCTGTATACCGTTGTAAGGATACTTGCCAGGATTGTTCTGAGCAGACTCCAGGTCCCAGGTGACCAGGTTTACCTAGAGACACAGTGCGGTTTTGGGGGGAATAGATCTACAACAAACATGATATTCTTATTACGACAGTTGCAAGAAAAATACAGAGAATAAAAGCAATTGTTGTATATCGCATTCATTGATCTCACGAAGGTGACTTGGTCAGTCATGAGGGCCTGTTGAAATCGCTAAGAAGGATTGGTTGCCCACTGATTCTTCTGAGCAATATCAACTCGTTTCACACTGACATGAAAGGCACCATCAACTTTGACGGTGCGTCCTCGGAATGTTTTGCAATCAAGTGTGGAGTAAAACAAGGCTGCGCATTTGCTCTAACCCTCTTTGGAAAATATTTCACACTCTTCTTGAAGCATGCCTTCATTAATTCTTGCACAGATGGTGATCTATTTAATGCCTAAAGGCTGCAAGCCAAGACCAGAATTAACAGGGTGGTGATCAGAGAACCAGTATTTGTGGAATATGCCGCAATTACGACTCATTCAGAGGAGGAACTGCAAAACTTACTGTCTGCATTTTCTGATGTCTGCGATGAGTTTAGATTAACAATCTTGATCTTGATGACCCGTTCCTCGGCGTAGCTGCAGGTCCCAACTTTGTCTCCAGCGGACCCTATTTTGGGCCACGGAAGTCCAGTGCGTGGTAAGTGCTCCTCTAAAGGCATCTCGGATGTTGCAACGTACAGCTATGAGGCATTTGAGGTTTTCCCCGCGGTTTCTACTTACCTTGGGGGTACCAGACTTCTGTCGCTGTGCTCCATTGACCACCGGTTCGTTGTAAGATGTGACCTGCCCTTCTATGTTTTGCCTTGTCTGCATGGATTACCGCATCCTTCACCAGGGACAATCGTCTTATGTCAGAATTGTGGAGAACTTGCATAAGTTGGTTCCGGAGAGTGATTCCAACCAAGCGTCACTCAATGGAGACCTGGGTCACTCTCAATTTGTCCTCTGGTGATTTTGTTAGGGTCAATGCCACAGCACAGTAGCACATCGCGATGAGTACACTGGAATTGAAAAGGGATGCACCTAGGTCCTGGTAATGGCAACAGTCCAGAAGTGTGTTAATAGACGAGAAGCCGGCTCAACCCGCACCCTGACGTCTTGTCAATTCAGGTTCCAGGTTATTCTCCATATTGAGAAGGCGCCCAAGATAGATAAACTCGTTGCCATCTTCTAATCGTACATCGCCAAAGAAGATTGGATCACAAGTGGCTAAGCGATTGCACAACACTTTGGTCATCGAGACCTTCATTTCCAGTCCCGCTTTCTTGCCCTCTCTATCGATCGAGTAGCTGCATCATTTGGTTGGCTTCTGCTGATGATTCTGTGATGAGCACTATGTCATCGGCAAATTGAAGGTGATTGAGACGTCTGTCGTCAATAAGGAAACCAAAGATGCTGCATTGGCTAATGACTAATTCTATATATGCTGAGAAGAGGTTCGATAAGATAGGATCGGTCTGGCGGAATTTTGAATGTGTACCACAATTGGACGTTGGAAGGGACGAAATGTGGTAGTGCGGTTCGTACAACTGTTGGCGATTAACAATCACCAAAACGAAAACACAAGTTTTCCTGCAGGGTGCCATCAAGGCATCAGTAATCTCTACTGATGATGTTCATCTCGAGGTAGTTGATCACGTTATATGCCTAGGATCCTTAGTTAATAATAAAGTATCCCTAATCCAAGAGATCAGTATCAAGACAGAAAAGGCAGCAACAACATGGAGCAGGTTAACAAAAAAGTGTCTGGGAAAACAAGAAGCTCAGTGTTAAAATAAAAGCACTTGTTTACCAGGGCTGTGTCCTCAGCACCTTTTTTTATGGCAGTAAGACAAGGTCAACCTACACGCACCAGGATATGCGGCTAAACAGCTATCACATGAGGTGCCTGCGCAGAACCCTAGGGGTTGGGTGACAAGACAATATTACCAACGCAGAGGTATTGGAGAGAACATGCACTGTCACCATCTTTTCCATGCTTAGTCTTCGAAGGCTCCCATGGCAGGGACACACACGTAGGATGAATGATGGTAGAATGCCAAAAGATCTCCTTGAGGAATTGCAATTGGAGAAAAAGCCTCGGATGCGAACACAACTTCGGTACAAGTATATATGCAACCGGGAAATGAATGATGCGGGCACCGATTTGGAATCATGGGAACAGGACGCCATAGATCGTGTTACATGGAAGGGCAGGATTAAGCAAGGAATACAGACAAGGGAGATGCTGATTGCGGATAGACTAAGGACTCAGCATTTGACGAGACACTCCATACCGTGTGATGCCCAAACGGTCTTGATTTTCACTGTGGAAGACACTTCTTACTTCTTACGAGTCACATTCGTTATTGTTGTAGACTAGTTACATTCCTTTTTCAAAGAACAATTACTATCGTCTGACAAGACAGAAAGAGCCAATGATGCATAAGTAATGCTAAACATCAGTAGTCATATATGTATGTATGTGTCAGTGTGTGCGCCTGTCTGTGTCAGTGTGTGCGTCTGTCTGTGTCAGTGTGTGCGTCTGTCTGTGTCAGTGTGTGCGTCTGTCTGTGTCAGTGTGTACGTCTGGCTGTGTGTGCATATGGCTGTGTGTGCGTGTGTGTGTGTGTGTGTGCGTACGTGCGTATGTGTGTGCGTGCGCGCGTAAACACACGAGCACGGGCACATCAATATATCCACCTTTGCTATAGATGAGACACTCCTACATGGTTGTGTGTCATCTGACAATTTTTCAATCATGTATCGTATATCAACGTTCAAATCATTGATATGTATCAAGAACAAAATTAGTCCAAAAACCGAGCCATGTGTGACTCCACTTTTACTTCACGTCACTCAGAGTACTTCTTATTTATGCCCACTTTCTGCCTTCTTCCCGTTAACAAACTTTCAATCCATTCGGCAACCTCCCCACCTATTCTACGTGATTTTAACTTTTTAAATAGTGTTCGATTAGATACTTATGGAAAGCCTTTGCAAAATCTAGATAAATAACATCCACTGGTTCCCCCCTTATCTATCATTTTAGTAACCTCCTACATGAATTCCAACTAGAGTTGCCGTAGTCGTCCACTGCACCCGAGTCAATATTCAGTCGTCCTGTCCTGTCTTGCCACGTGTTTCAGTTGGACTCTGACGAGAGAGTGAGGTCGACGAATTACTCAAACTGTAATCACTAAAATCAAATTCACTGCGCAAGTCACTCTTTTCGTTCACCCAATAATAAAAAGACTGGTTTAACGAAAAGAGGAAAGTTCTTCATCACTCCTGATGGGCGAACAACAAGTATATATATATATATATATATATATATATATATATATATATATATATATATATATAAATATATATATATAATAATAATAATAATAATAATTCGCCATTATATGCCATTATATGCCATTATACAACCTTGAGTTTGTGTGTGCGCTCATAACTCATCTAGGCAATTCTAGCCTGCAAGTCTATGGCATGACTGGCAAATGTAGTCAGCAGTTGTCTCTCCAATTTTCTCTGCTCTTGACTTCCTGATTGCACGTATATCCTGAGATGCCTGCATACGGAGACCCTCGCTGAATTCAATGCCGTCTGTGACCGTGCTCTTCCATGTTGACCGATTGGGAGCTATGTTCTCCCAGGTGTTTATGTCTATTTGACAGCACTAAAGGGACACCTTTTACAGACTGTCATTAAAACGCTTTTTTTGGACGACCTTGTGATTGTTCTTCTTCACTCAGTTCGCTTTACAGGAGCCTTTTTGGAAGTCTTTCGTTTTAGATTCGGACAATGTGGCCAGCCCATCGCAATTGACATTTTTACAACAGTTCATGAATACTTTTCATGTTGGCTCTGTGAAAAGTTCCTACCAGCATATACGAAGTATGCGTCTCAGATAGTTCATATAAAAATTATTTAGTCTCCTGACGTCACCAGCATAGACAGTTCAGCTCTCACACGCGTAGAGCAGGGTGGGGACAATGACGGCACGGTAGACCTTCAGCTCAGTCATTATGCTGATTCCTCGACGTTCCCATATTGTTGAGCGCATTTGGCCAAAAACTGTCCTGGCCTTTGCTATTCTATTGGCCAGCTCATCAGCAATAGTCACTGATCTCGACAGCGTGCTTCCGAGCTAGACACATTTTTCAACCGCTGGTAATTTATGTCCTCTCACTGCATTTACTGGCTGCTTATACGATGTGCCCGGTGCCGGTTGATACATGACCTCGGTTTTCTTTTTCTTAATTGTCAAGCCAAAGTTATCACAAGCAACAGAGAACCGGTCCATACCCTGCTGCAAATTCCGTTCTGAGCTACTGTTCAGAGCATACATATATATAATATATATATATATATATATATATACTCGTCATCATAATATAGCTTGTCTTTTATAGGACGTCGCTCCCATCGCAGTCTGTCTGAAAGAACTCTTTCCCTTGCCTAAAGTTTAACCACCGTCACAATCATACTCAGGCATTCCTGAATATCTTTGAGCACCCGTCTTCTCGGTCTTCCTCTGTTTCTTTTTCCTGGCAATATACCTTCCATCACTGTTTTCTCAAGACCGTTGTGTCTTTTGATGTGACCAAAGCACTTACATTTTTTGGCAAAAAATTGAATTGATAAGCCAGTTCTCCTTTATGTACAGCTCTTGCGGAATGTCTATATTTGTTTTTTGCTCCATCGAGGGTATTCTGAGAATCTTTCTGTAACATTTTGACTCGAAGGACTCGTTTCTTTTTCTAGAAGTTTTTAAAATCGTCTATGATTCACATCCATATGCCGGCACAGGACAGAACAGGTTCTTAATTGGTTCTGCCATAATTTCTTCAGACTGTTTAATTTCTGCGTTGCCATTGTTAGTCTACTTCTGATTTCATTGGAGCAGTCGCCCTTTTTGTCCATTCTGGAGCACATATATTCAAAATGCTTGACCTGATCTATTTCCTCACCACCTACTGTAATTTAATGTTGACATAGTGTTGTTTTTATTTTTTATTTTGTGGTCATTATATTTGTGTTGTATATGTTTATAAACAGGTTTTTATGTTTACTGTGTCCATTTACGGTTGAAATTAGCTGCTCTAGCCCTTTTGCACTTTTTGATAGTATCACTGTGTCGTTTGCATATCGTAACATTGTAATCTCGTAACCACCAATCGTAAATGTATCGAAACTTTCAACTGTCACGTCTTCTCTAACGTTTCTCATTTTACATTCCGCATTTATGTTTTAAGGATATGGTAAAAGAATACTCGGAAAGTTGCACGTTGGTCTTGATATAATGTTTCAATGAGATGGCTAATATGTACAGGAAAATCCATTTCTTTATTGATGTTCCGCAGATTCTGAAGTTTTACCGTATCGAAGGCCATGGTGTAATCAATTAAATACGTGTACAGGCCTACGTTAAACTAGGTTAAAAGAGACCCTGGGTTAATCCTTGATATATACGCCGCTGTCAATGATCTCAAACAGAGTGCAATGGTTCTTTCCATGAGAGCAGCTGGCATCCAGCTCTTTAGTCATGGAGTGATGTCACATTCCTTCAGAAAGTGCATCAATATCCCATAGTCAACACGGTTTTAAGCATCCTCCAGATTTAGGGTCATAGCGACTGTTTCTTGCTTGAACTGAAAGCCTTTATACCAGGTAGTGGGGGACGGCGTGGCCTAGTGGTTAAGTGGCACGGCTCACAACCAGAAGGTGCTGGGTTCGATCCCCATCACAGCACCGGCCGTTACCCCGGGGAAGCAAACCCTTAGAAAATGCAGGAGGAAGCAGACCCTTACATAAAATGCATGCTGAAGTCGGATGCACTGGGCCGATAGGCGCAAAATAAAAACCACAGTGTAACGCAAACACGCCTTGGGGAATAGATAAATTAGGCGAACGAAAAAAAAAAAAAAAAAAAAAAAAAAAAAAAAAAAAAAAAAATACCAGGTAGTACTCTCGGATGGAGATACGGCCTTTTTTGTAAGACCAACATCCGTACTTGGTCTCAACATCCGTACTTGGTCAATGATTTCATCATTTCGGCCTGTTAGGGGACTACCGGAACGTGATCCCCTATCCACGAAAGTTCGGTCTTCTTTGAAGCGATTGTACCACTCCTTGACTTGTGTGATACTCGTGGCATGGTCACCAAAAGCCTGCTGACTATTCCGAATGGTTTCCACTTAGACATCACCTAGCTTTTGAAAAAAATTGATGCAACACCGCTGCTCAGTTTTTGTCCGTCATTTCGAGGTGAATGAAAACCAGACGGGTACCCCCCTACACTCAACACCGAAAAGCTGACTGACAGTGACTAACGCGATCTCAGGTCATGTCAGGTCATTCCGTAACTGGTGAGGTCGTTGGGGCACCCACAAACACATTCCACAATATCATGTCACCCCTCTCTGTGAGCGGCCGTTGCCGTGTATCCTCTGGTCGGTGATTGGGCCATTCTGTTTTGTTGTCCTCCCACCTTTATTTGGGACATCTTCGTCGTTCCCCTAGCACCTTTCCGTGCAGGACCGTATTTGCAAGACCATTTTAATTTTATATGTTGTCGTACAAATTGATTTTCCGTATTTAGATCGTTGCCAAAAGGTCTTCAAAAGACCCTATTGTTGTTGTAATTATTTCTCGTATATTCTCATTTGTAACTCGCTCTTTGTATGTGAAGTTCAGAAGTCTTCGGAAACATCTCATCTCCAAATCCTGTATCCTTCGCTGCAGGTCAGCTGTAATTGTCCATTTCTCACAAGCAAAGAGGAACATTGACATAACCAATGTACACATTAATCTGATCTTCATGTATATGGCTAACTGTTTGTCTTGCCAGATTTTGTTAAGCAGTGCAAGCGCCTCTATTGTCTGTGCTATTCTGGCCAACACCTTTAAATTTCGTTCCTTCATCACCGACAATTGAACCCAGATATCTAGAGCGATCGGCCACATCGAGCTCCTGGCCATTAGATTTTACCCACACTGTTGAAGCCCACGACATTGTTAGTCATTAATTGTGTTTTTCCATCGTTTATGTCCTTACTATCATCAAGAGCTGTTTCATAGAGCCTTTTGATCCCTTCCCGAAGTTCCGCTTCTGTGCCTGCTAACCCGTCTATGTCATCTGCAAAACTAAGGTTGGTAATAGTTCGGTCACCTATTTTGAGAGTACCAACATGATCTCCAAATGCCTCACTCATAATTCCCTCAATAAATATATTGAAAGTGTTGGGGATAGTGTACAGCCTCGTCTCACGCCAACATATATTCGAAACAAGTCCCCCCCCCCCCCTTCCTCCTTTCGCCTCCCATTCACAAGAACTGCGCTGGACGCCTTGTCGTTCAGGTGTTAAAGGACCTGTATAATATGTCCGTTATTTTAATATTTCTTTATGGTTGCCGACAGCACTTTATGCCATTGCCTATCAAATGCCTTCTTGAAATCAACAAACACATGATACGATTTTTGTTGATGTTTCAAATATTTCTCGTTTATCAGTCTTAAATTAAAGATCTGTTCTGAATTGCTTCTTTCCTGTCTTCCCCCGCCTGCTCGTAAGAGCTCTGCTAGTATATTATCCACACCGACAGTTTTCCTGCTGTGGATTCCGTGGCGAAGTGGTTAAGCCTTCGGCCTCGTGATCAGGTGTTGTGGATTCGACTCCGGACTCCGCCGTCTTTTTCACTGGTGCTTGATGCGGAGTCTCCTGCATCTCGTAGTTGCCCCCTAGTCGTTTCGTCCTTGCCTTGCCACTGGGGTCGGGTGGCACGAGACGAGAGAGCGAGGATAAAAAGTAGCACAGTTAATCCTTACTAAAAAGAATCGCTAGCAAAATAAATTATGCCATCATCGTCTACGATGGACGGCCGCCTTTGCCTTTGCAGTCTTCCCGCCTGTCAATAACTTTACCGATGCAGCCACCTCCTCCTTTGTTATCGATTAACTATCCTCCATCGTTGTTGCAGTTGGGAGTCCCCCTGCACTACCACTACTGGTCCCCAGACAAACGAAAATATTCTTCATCTGTTATGAGAACAAAGCGATTCTCAATCGCTAGATTCGCCTCTCCGGCTGCACAGCAGCATTTACCGGACTTAGCTCCGCTAAAAAATATGGACGTCTCAATCACACTAAATCGCTGATAAGATAAATCTGCATTGCACATTACTGCTGCGCTTCACTTGTAAAGGACAATCATGCACGCTAGACATACATACCATACATACATACCATACATACCATACATACATACCATACATACATACCATACATACATACATACATACCATACATACAAACATACATATATACCATACATACATACATACCATACATACATACATACCATACATACCATACATACATACATACCATACCATACATACATACATAACATACATACATACCATACATACATACATACCATACATACATACCATACATACATACCATAAATACATACCATACATACATACCATACATACATACCATGCATATATACCATGCATATATACCATACATACATACTATACATACATACCATACATATACCATACATATATACCATACATACATACCATACATACATACCATACATACATACCATACATACATACCATACATACATACCATACATACATACCATACATACATACCATACATACATACCATACATACATACCATACATACATACCATAGATACATACAATACATACATACAATACATACATACATGCCATTTTCGCGTGCGATGGAAAACTATTATTAACAGGGTAGTAAGAACAGCACCGTTTATCCTTTCGTGAAAGTCGCAATGCGTGACTACATACCATATATACATACCATACATACCATACATACCATACCATACATACCGTACCATACCATACATACCGTACCAAACCATATATACCATAGCGTAGCCTCCCATACCATACCATACCAGACATACCATACCATACCACGTCAAAGCACCCAAATCCCCACCCCCACCTCACCCCACACAAACCCACACACCCATACATACTCACATACCCACACACACACACACACACACATAGACGGAGAGACACAGCGGCAGAGAAACGCAGAGACAGGCACAGACACAAACATACATACATACCAAAAGAAACTGTTCTAAGATTCCATGACTGTTTTTTTATTTTTTAAATAGTGTCTCCATTGACTTCACCGCTTGGCAGCTGCTTGCTCCGTATCGCTTATTCTGACCCACATCCATCACACATGGTGCACGCATCGCCGAGAAAGAGAACTATCCTGTGGGGGGGGGGGGGGGGGGCAGAAAAGGTAAGCTGCAAGAAAGGACAGTATGCAAGATGGCTCAAGTATTTACTCTGTGCACTAGAGCCGTTAGTGGGTTAAAGTGTGTGGCCCTATGAGCACATTGTACATTCATATGCCGTCAAATGTGAATACACATGACTGGCGCTGTCGCCATCTTCGCGTGCGATTGAAAACTATTATTAACAGGGTAGTAAGAATAACACCGTTTATCCTTTCGTGAAAGTCGCTATGCGTGACTAAAGAATGTTATGGGCCTAGCAACATCATTCATATAAAAATAAATGCAGCAGAAACCGCCCATGTAGATGCTCATTTACGGTCTTCCTCTAATGGGGTCTGCTGTTGTGGTGGCATTATGCTTCCGGTGTAGCGAAATTAATATAGGCGTGCACAAGGGTCTTAAAACAATATAGAATTAATTTAAATTCAAACATAAATATATCTTTCACAATTTCTCCAGAGAGACTACATATTCAACACATAATTTGTGAGGAATATTACACGGTCAGACATGGACTCTCACCAAGATACAAGAAAGACAAATCATGGTAAGCGAAATGAGGTGTTTGAGAAAGGGATGTCGGAAACACAAGGCTGGACAGAGTACGAAACGAAATAATGAGACAGAAAATGGGTGCACAACCCCGTCCATGAAATATATGGAAAGGTAGTGAATACAATGGTTTGGACACCTAACAAGAATGCAACCAAAAGTACCAGTTGCTCGTATATATAATACTAGACATCAGGGTTGCAGAGCAAGAGGTAGACCACGAAAACGGTGGATAGATGGTGTCAGCCAGACACTGAAGAAAAGAGGAATGACAACAACATCGTCGACAATGCTGGCAGACGACAGAAAACTACACCTCCCTACGCCGTCTAACGACACAATTGGATAAAAGCTGATGATTATGGCGATTCCACGGAACTGAAGAATAACTGAAAAAGAGGAAAACGTGTCTATGTGTATAATGTTTGATGATAAACTGAAATAAATGTTATAGGGATTTGATATTACTGCTGAAATAACTGCATGCCCATGCAGTGGCAGATGTTTCGTGTTCGCGCTCTATTAGCATATGTAAATTGGTACCTCATGATATTAGGGAAAGCAACGCAATTAGGAAGGAAACTGAGTCAAACCTCACCAAATGTTGTAACCTGACACAATAAAGTCATTAACACTGCAACCCCGACCGCAGCTTCCTACATCGGATTACCGTTACCTGCAGCTTTTACAGTCGCTGACATTGTCGCTTGCACATCGTTGCTCTATACCCTATCTCCATCACCAATTTTCCAATTTCTCAACTGCCATTTTATCAACGTCAATGGCTGTGCCTCTGCAAACATGTACCCACTCAGACACAACCAGGATTATAAATAACAGGCCTTGGCTTTGGCGGATGAATTTAATACAGGTTTTTTTAAATAAAAAATTGGCAATTTGAATGGCCCCACTTGCAGCACATCAACAGTGCTATGAATTCATTCAGTCACAGTTTTTCACAAATGTCTGCGGACACATTCACGCACACGCAAGCACACACACACACACACACACGCGCGCATGCGTAACGCACTACACATATAGAAACACTACACATACATACACACACTTCACATATGCACACACCACACACACTACTCACGGATCACACACACGCACATACCACATACACACACACATACATACATACACATACAGACATACATACCATGAGCATTCAAATCGGCCCGAGACTTTGTGTTCTAGTTCTACCTTCTTCGTCTTCTTCTTCTTCTGCTGCGCTCGTTCTCAATCTCATATTATTAAGCCCTGAATAGGTCTTTGCAAGTAGCAAGATGTAGTCCGCACCTTTCGGTCCGACACATCCGTCTTCGGCTAGTTCTGCGTAAATCGGTCATAGCGTGTTGGAACTAATGTCATTAGTTAGGAGCACTTGTGTTCTTTTACTACTAGGTGGCCCACTTGCTACGGACCAGTCACGTGACAGATACATAAACATAGAGAACAACACTTTTGGTGCTTGAAAGGAAAAAACGTGGTGTGATGAAGTTTCTTGTGAAAAAAGTAGTGAAACCTGCAGACATTTATAGAAGACTGCATTCACATTACGATGAACACTATTATTCATGAACATTTGCATTTTCGGAAGGTAAGTGTATGTAGGGTGCCAAGATAGCTTTCCGCGTTTGACTGGCAAAAAAGAGTTCAAGCCTGCCCGACCTCATTCGACTCACCGTACTATGAGCCATCTGCAGCAACTCGGATAGGAGGTTTTGTCACATCCACTTTACAGCCCAGACCTCGCTCGAAGCGATTTCCATCTGTTTTGCCCCTGAAAGAATTCTTGGGGGGTTAGCATTTCAGCACTGATGACAAAGTGAAACAGGCTGTCCTGGATTGGTTTAGACATACTGACAAATGTTTCAAAGCTGAAACTTGTTAAGCATTACTTAAACACTGGTATAAGTGCATAAACGTTGCAGGAGACTATATAAAAAAATTAATGCCATTTTGACTACTTGAAACAATTATTTTTTTTCATTTAAAAAGAAGTCCCGGTTTGACTTGAACGCCCCTCGTACATATATACATACATATATACGCATGTGCACACACACACACACACACGTATATATATATATATATATATATATATATATATATATATATATATATATATATATATATATATATGTATTCGTCATCATCAAACCTCATTTCTGGTTACATCGAAAATAAATTCTTGATACTGCTACATATCCTTCGTGCCCATCACTGAATCGGAATGCGTGTTTTCCCATCAAATCTGTTACGAATTTCCACATCTTGCTGTCTTCCTATGCAATTTTTGCTCTCGGTCTTTGCCGCTAAGCCTTCTTTTCTGAGTATGTGTTGAATGAACCATGCTCGTCTTCTTGCTATTTCAGTTCAGTTTGTTTAATACTGTTTTCATGTAATCCATCTGCAATGGATTTCTTAACTTCCCATTGTACGAGGAGCTTGTCAAAAGTCTTTACCGTGACCATGAAGGAGTAGGAGGAGAAAGTTGAAATTTGGCACAGTGCTTATTCCTTTTCAATGTAGCAATCACCTGAATTTATACATTTCTGCCATCTCTGCGTGATCTTGAAAAGACCTTCATAATAAAGTAACCTATTTTTCTAACTAAACCAGTTAGCACAAGCCAGTATGGCATCTTCGTCACTGTCAAAATGAATTTCTTTCAGCTGTTGTAAGTTATGAGACAAGAAAATGGTCTGGTGGAGCTAAATCTGGAGAACATGGCGAGAGTGAAAGAATTTCAATATTCAAATCGTTGGCTGTTTGCAGCACATGTCTTTCTTTATGGGAGACGCGTTGTCTTGAAGCAAAGACATAATTTGAGTGCACGCTATCCTTCGTTTTCTGGTCACAGTCTTTCTTAGTTTGATAACGATATCTGCATAATATTTCCCATTAAACGTGTTGCCATAAGGCAGGTAAATTTTCGATATGACACCTTTGACGTCCCAAACAAGTCAGCATCACTTTTCTTGCAGATTTCTGTGCTCTTGGCTTGGCAAATTTTGTATTCTTGGTTATAATGGTGAACCATAGTCTCATCTACTGTCACCGTGGTCGGCAACATGTTTTTCGACCGACACATTTTGAGCAACTGACCACAGCATACAACCCTCGTTTGTTGCTGTTCAGATGTCAGCAGACGCGGAACCCAGCGGGCACACACTTTTCTCACGTTCAGTCTGTTGTGTAACATTCTAAAAACTGTAATTTCATTCAGTTTTGCTGACCTAGATATCTCTGCAATTGTCATTTTCCTATCCCGGTCAATGATTTTCTTCACTCTTACAGAATTTTCATCGCTGCACTCTGAAGATGGTCTTCCTGGTCTTGGAAGATCAGCAACATGGAAACGGCCACACTTAAACTGCCTACACCAGTTTTTACAGAAGCATACGAAGGACAGAATTCCTCAAACACTGGTTCCATCTCACTGTGTATTTCTGTACGTGTTTTCCCCTGCAATATCAAGAATTGTATCACAGTTCTGGTCTCTGATTTCTCCATTGTTCTGAATAACCGTTAGAGTAGCAGATCCGGTCAATAAGGTGTGTTGCTCCATGCACCATACCGGATAAACCCGTCGAGGAGAGACATTCATACTTCTCAAATCAGGTACAAATTGATAGAGCTACATATGTGCCAAATTTCAACTTTCTACACCTACTCCTTCATTGTCAGGGTAAAGACTTATGACAGGGCCCTTGTAAACGTGACACCCATCTCAGTTGCAGCAAGAGATTTCTCTATTCGTTTATCTATAATCCAGATCACACATTTATAAAAAAGTTATGATTCTACGTAAACATGTTATCTTCTCTGCCATTTTCATTATCAGGAACTTGTTTGTTAGCATGTTTCTTATTTTTGAAAGTTGCGTTTGTAACTCGTATGTCGGGCAGTTTTGCAGCAGATGTTCAGCGGTCATTTTCCCGGTACCACAAGTGCATTCGTCAGTGCCACCTATCTTAAGTTTATTGAATACGTGGTACCTCAGTCTATTGTGGCCTGTGCGGAGTCTGAAGACCACGACCTGCTCTCTTCTGTTCAACTGGTAATAGGCATCATTTTTTGTGTAGCCAGTATGTTCTGTTACCCATTTGGCCATGTATATGGCCTTAATTAACCTTTTGGACTCTTCGTAGGTCACACTAGAATCTGGTTGTGGTAGTATTGCAACTTCTTTTGCCAGTCTGTCTGCCTCCTCGTTGCCTTGGATGTTACAGTGGGGTGGAACCCATTGTACCACTACCCTTTTTGGTGCGGACTGCTGGCATAGTTGACAGAGTACTGCTCTTAAATCATTATGTTCAGTATTGTTCTGGCTTTTTAGTGCTGTGATTACGGCCAGGGCATCTGTAAACAGGACTATCTGGCTTTCATTGATTTCGCCTGTCAGCATTGCTTCTACTGCAGTCCTCAGTGCCTCTGCCTCCGCTCTGAAATTGCTTGAGAATGTTCCAGTTGCCACTGACAGTGTTATCTTTCTACCATTTGGTAGGCTCAGGAATACCCCTGCCCCTCCGTTCTGTGTTGTGTTTGTTACAGAACCGTCGGTGTGTGCATGGGTCCAGTCCATGCTTGGGTAGTTTTTAGTTATGTACCTCAGGGTTGTGTCTTTTCTTTCTTTTTCAGTCTGGCTGTTCTTGTTTCCAATACCTGGTATATTTTCTACCACCTCCGGAATGATTTGTTGCTTCCAGGTAGGTTTGCGTACAGTAGGGATGGGCGTTGGTGTTGTTATGGTGTTCATAGGGTCTTCGCTCATCTTTGCTTTGGCTATTTCTGCAGTTTCTCCGCTTTAGTTTCCCATTTCCAAATCTATTTAGTCTCTGATGCATTGGATAGTCAGTCATTCTTTTGAGTTTCTCTGCTTGCTGTTGGGCTCTGCAGTCTCTTCTGTCGGTCATGGATTGCAGATTTGTAATCTTTTCAAGTTCTACAATTGGCGTTGACTTCATGCCTCCTGTTATAACTCTCATGGCTTGGTTTTGAAGTTTGCTAATGTTATCAAAATTCTCCTTTGCTGCTGATGTCCATGCCGCAATGCCATACTCGAGAACTGGTCTCACTCTTCCAGTGTACAGTTTCTTTAGTATACTTTCGTCTGCTCCCCAGCTTGTGCCAGCAAGTTTCCTCATAATTGCCATTCTTTGTCTGGCTCTCATTCGGTTTCTCTCGATCTTACTTTACCATGCCATGCGCCGATCAAACGTGACTCCCAGGTAGTTTGGGTTGTCGTTTGGCAGCAGATATTTGCCGTTAACACTCATTTTTGTGTTCTGTGGTTTATTTGAAAGCGAGAATATCGTACATGTTGTTTTTTCCTCATTTATTTTGACCAGCCATGAGTTCGCCCATTCCTCCAACGATGTTAGGGCCTGCTGCATCCGATTGTTTGCTATGGTGAGATTTTTTTCAGAGGTCCACATAGCCAGATCGTCTGCAAACATGGAGCTGTGGACTCTTCTTAGCATATTCTTTGCAATGTTATTTATATACACCAGAAACAGAAAAAGTGTGGGTGACAGTTCTCCCCCTTGGGGTACTTCCTGCTCAAGTGTCACCTATTTGCTCATCTGCCCTTGTACTTGAACTCTGGCTGGTCTGTTTTCGAGGTAGTGGCTCATCTGTACATTTTTCCACAAACTTCACTTCTTCGTAGCTTGACTTTAAGTCCCTCTTTCCACACCTTGTCAAATGCCTTCTCTAAATCCACCCAAACCGCTACTGTGTGTTGTTGCTTCTGGTAAACATCCTCTATTTCCTGGGATGTGAGAGTGATCTAGTCCTCAATGGATCTGTGCTGTCTAAAACCTGCTTACTGTGGAATTAGTATGTGTTTTTCTTCCAGATGCCACATTAGTCTGGTGTTTATCATACGCTCCATCAGTTTTCCTACACAGCTCAGTAGACTGATAGGCCTGTATCCATTTGGATCTGTTCTATCTTTTTCTTTCTTTGGTTCTGGTATAAGTACAGCGTCTTTCCACGCCTGCGGTACAATTCCCCTTTTCCAGCTTTGGTTTAGGACTGATAGTAACTTCCTCTTTGCTGTTTGGCCCAACCCCATCAGCATTTCGTTTGTTATCCCATCTTTTCCGGGCGATTTATTTTTCTGTAAAGTTCTCATGGCCTCTTCTATTTCATTCATTGTTAGTTTTGCCATCATGTGTTCCTCTGGTGCCATATTGATGTTGTCGTGGCTCTTTTGTTCTTTACTAATGTCTGAATGCCTGTCTGTAGCGACATCAATGTGGTTTGCTCGGGCATAATGTTCTATAAAGGCGTTTGCTGCTTTTTTCCAGTGAGCATGTAGTCGCCCTGCTTGATGGTAACTTGTTTATTTGATGGTGTTTCATCATTCATGGCTCTGACTAACTTCCATAGTTTGTTTCCTTCTTTATCTAGATTGAGGCTTTCTGTTTTGTTTTTCCAGCTGTCTCTTGTTATTCGGTTAGTGTTCTTTTGTATTTCGCCGTGATGGCCTTGAGGGCGATATTTGCCTCCATAGATTGTTCTCTCTCTGCCATGTTCCTAGCATTTGAGACTTCATCTTCCACTTTCTGCAATTCATCATTTCAATATAGCTTGTAGTTTTTCCTTGCCCCTCTTGGGATGGTTTCGGTGGCTGCTTGAATTATTGCTTTGCTTAGGCTTTCCACCATAGGTTTCATATTGTTATTCCGTGTGTTGATGATTTCACACAGCCCATCTGTCAGCATTGCAAATCTGTCCCAGTCGGCTCGTTTATAGTTCCAACGTGGGAGCGGTTTTATTTCCTGTGGGCCTACTTCCATATCAATTTCTAGCCTAATTGGACTGTGGTCGCTACCTGCCTATTGGTTGAGCATCTGGCGGTCTATTTTGTGGTGAATATCCACCGTGGAAAAGGCCAAGTCTGGAGTAGAGATGGTATGCTATGTTCTAGAATAGAAGCTAGAGCTGTCCTCCGACCTATTGATAAGCAAGAGATTTGTGTCTATCTCCCAGTCTTCCACTTCATCACCTCTGTTGTCTGTGTCCGAATATCCCCATCTCTCCGAGTAGCTGTTGAAGTCTCCAACTACTAGGCAGCTGGAGTCCTTGATTTCCATCTCCTCAATATACAACCAGCAGAAGGCATGTTCGAACAATCAACCAGCTCCAATACAATCACAGAATTCGAACCAGAAATATTGATTTCGGAAATAAGAGAAGCAGTGCCAACAAGTCCCCTGGAGCAGACGATATACTAGCTGAATTGAATAAAGCGGCGTGTGACGCGTGAATAGCCTGCCTTCAGAGACTGTTCAATATTGTATGGACCAACCAAGAGGCACCTGAAGATTAGAGAAATGCCATAATTCCCATATGGAAAAAGAAAGGTAGCAAGAGAGACTGCACAACTTACAGGGGAATTTCATTGCTGAGCCACACGGGAAAGCTTTTCTGTAAAATAGTAGAAAAACGACTTCGCCCAACTATAGAATTCCAACTAAGCGAAGCGCAAATGGGTTTCATTAAAAAAACAATAGGCTGCACCGATGCTATCTTTGCCTTACGGCAACTAGCCTAACAAGCCGTTGAATGTGACGTAACTCGTTATTTGGAATTCATGGATCACGAAAAAGCGTTCTACAGGGTTAACGGACAACAGCTGTGGAGAACACTGAAGAACTATGGAGTTAGTCAGCACTTGATAAGCATATGTGAATGTTTGTATAAAAATAGCTAATGCACGGTAGGAACAAGTGCCGGTGAGTCGGAACGGTTTCTTATCAAAACCAGAACGGTTTCTTGTCAAAACCGGAGTTAGAGATGTGTGCTTTCTCCCCTGTTGTTCATCACCTACATAGACCAAATCAGCAAAGAAGCCCAATCTAACGATGTCAACAGCTGTAGCGAACTCCTCTTCGCCGACGACCAAGCATTCATTGCAAACACTGAAGAACAGATGCAACAACGCTTAAACAACCTTAACCTAACTGCAGAAAGACACAACTTGAGAATCAACGTGAGTAAAACTGAAACAATGACAGTAGTAAGAACAGAAACAACTGCTAAGATCTACATAGAACAGCAACAACTCAAGCAAGTGAAGGATTTCAAATATTTAGGAAGCATAGTATAACTAATGGAAGAATGCAAGGAGAAATCGATCAGAGATGTACCAAAGCAAACCAAATCCTTGGCCATATGTCAACAATACTGAAGAACAAGCACGTAAAGATTGGCACAAAAAAGAGCCCTGTTCAACACAATGCCTACACTATGCTACCAGTGTCAAACTTTGATACTGACAGCAACAGATAAGATAAAAATAGAAAGAACAGAAATGAAATGCCTGAGGAGAATGCTAAATGTGAAAATATGGGACATAATTAGAAACGATAAGATCAGGAGACAGTTGGGCACTAAGCCTATGCTTTGCTTCATTAGAAAACAGCAAATTCAGTGATTTGGTCGCACATCGTGACAGCAACACAGCAGCGTCCCACAGATAGTTATAACACTTAAACACAGCGGTACCAGAGCTAGAGGCCAACCCCGCAAAAGAAGGATTGCCGGAATTTCCTGGGCAGCCAATTCCACCCTATACGAAGCGCACGCTGATGCGCTGTCCAGATGCCATACACCTGACGCCGAAAGCCAAACCAGGAAGCGTTGCTTTAAATAGTACATACTATTTAATCGGTAGTTTACAGAATTAATCCGCAGGAGTAGCAAGTCCTTTATTTAATTTTAATAAGCCCTCCCTGGCCCACAATCGTTAAAAACTAGTGGCGCCGCTTGGTGCATAGACCATTGACAACATTCCGCAAGTAAACACGTTCCTGGTGTAATCATTTAATCATAGTTATTTCTCAGACTTTCTTCTCCGTGTATTTTTGGGTTGACCTCTCTTTCTCTTCCCTTTAAATTCCATGTAAGAACACGTCTGGTCCTATCTAGCAATATTGTATTAGCTTAATTTGTTGTTCCATGTTGGATTCTTTCCCATTGGTCTTCATTTCTCACCATGTCCTGCCACTGTATTCCCATTATCTTTCTGAGGCATCTGTTAAAGAGGGACTGGAGTCTTTATTATAAAGCCTTGGTTATTCTACATGTTTCCGCTTCACAAAGCATTACTATCTTGACAGTGACGTCGTTGAATATTCCGACTAGGTGTGAATATTTATTTCTTTGGATCTCCATATTTTGGTTAGTGCCAGGAATACCATTCATGCCTTTTCAATTCTGGTCCTTACATCTGCATATGTACCTTTATGATGTATCACTTGTACTGCCCAAATATGTAACGGTTTCCATTTGTTTCAATGGCTCTCCCTCCAACATGGTTGGTTCTTCGTTAATAGTGTTGAGTTTAAAGAGCTTGGTTTTCTTCATGTTGAAAATTAGTCCCAGTTGGGCTGGTTGTTTTTTAAGCCTATCAAGTTTCTCTTACATTTGGCTATGTATGTGTGACAAAAATACCAGATCATCTGCACAGTCCAGGTCTTCGAATTGTGACAATAGTGTCCACTGGATATCAGTTGTTTTTTATACGATTGATGTCTTCATTTTCCAATCTAAAACCAACAAGAACCGCAAAAGTGAGAGCAGACATGCTTGTCTCACCTCTGTTTGCACCCAGAAGCTGTCAGTCAGTGCTCCTTCATGTACCACTCTACTAAATATATCTTCGTATATATTCTGAATGATTGTTATGCACTTCTCTGTTACCCCATAGTGTCTCGACAGCAGTAACGGTCTTTAGTACTTATTGTAAAAAGTGACAGCCAGGAATTGTTCATGGGTTTGGTAATCTAGAAAAGGTCAGGCAAAGTGCTATAGAACTCCTCACTGTACTTGTACATTAATGCCTTGGGAGACGTCACATTGTTGTAAGGCTAACAACAGTTGCGACTGTTTGTGCCTAATAGACCTAAATGAAGAAATCGGTTAGCTTATTATGTTAATCCTAGGTCCATTGCAAGCGAGGAAATAATGTGTGAAAGATGATTAAGTAGGGTTGTTCATGGAACTGGCAATTGCATCATGTAAAACAAACAACAAAATAAACCAGATTCACAGAAATTCACACGTGCATTGTATGCTTTCCTTTAAGGCGACGACCTATATAAATAGCACTATTTCTCCTACTATAGTATCACATTGATATATTTTGATTATAATTGTTATTATGATTATTATTTGTACATTATTTTTTAAATTATTTATGTGGTCTAGACTCCACCCTTTTTACTAGTCTAGAATATATTTGAACGATAACTGTAACTCACATATATCATTTGAGACATGTTCAACTTCAGAGTGAACGACTCTTGTGTAGTACTCCATTCAAAACGTGAAGAAACCAAATCATCTTGGGCAGACTCATGTACGTGCACCATTCTAGCTCCAGTAACAGTGACAGAACGATGGCTTCCATTAACACGCGTGTATGGTGCATACTGCCAGATGTTGAAATGGTCGCTGTTTGTTGTAAAAAAAAATAAAAGGTAAATGTGTATGACACCAGGCAAAAATATCTTACTATAAAACATTGACGGTCATAAATCTTACTTATGTCAGTTTCCACCAGATTGGCCACATCTGTGTCTGTCAGTCAAGCGTTCAGAAATACACTATAAGATGTAGAAGTTAAGCGAGGTGTTCAGACGCAAGTTCAGACCCCCACGTATTGTTGTGGGCCATGAACATCAAACTAAAAAAAGTACCCAGTACAGGGTGTATAGAGAACGAGAAATAACGTACACCTTTTACATGATCAGGAAAGAAAGGCAGAATACAGGATATCTGTAAGCCCTTGTTGTTGGATTTATATTATGTCATCTATCCATCTACCACACGACCTTTCTTGTGCCCTAAAGCCAGCTCTTCCTGTGGTGTAAGTATTCAGTTGTAGTTGACCAGGTCCCACTCTCGTGAGATGACCGAACATCGCATTTTCTGTCTAGAAATATATTCATCACATGCTTTCTTTCCATATTTCTTATGTTATCAGTTCTCATTGTATCTCCCCTGAAGATAGTAGTTTCTTTGCTTAGACATTTCATTTCTCAAGTTGCAATCTTCCTCTCATATGCCTAGGGAATGGGTTTGACATTGAAAGTTTTAACCAACAAATTTAAAATACGTTTGATTAGCGGAATGGTTAGAGCGCGTGCTTCTCACTGCAAAGGAACAAGGTTCAGTCACCGTAATCAACATGTTCCAGTGTACCGAGCTGTAAATGGGTACGTGTTATTCATCATCATCATCTTCTATCCACTTGTGTTGTTAGACGAGGTGAAGAGATGTAGTTTTCAGTCTTGCGCCAGCTTTGACGCTGGTGATGTTGGCATTCCGTGTTTATTTTGACATTAATGATACCGCTGACAGACACAGACCCCAGGTAAATTGGTCTTAACTGTTGCGGTGTAACACTGAAGGTCACATTTCCGTTGACGTGCTCCATTGTTTGATTTTTGGCTAGCGAGAATTCACTGGTGGCTTGCCTGGCCAATTCCAGTTGTTCTTAACTTAACATAAAATACTGATTTAAAAGACTGCAGATTCTGTAGACAACCAGGTTCTCATTCCAGTCGTATAGTTTCGTCACAAAGTGACTAGCGCACGATTGGAATGTTCATAAGTCGGTCGCGCAGTGTTGCTAGCGCTGAAGGGATCTGGATAGTTAGTTCTTGGGTTTGGCATAGAGCGTCTCTTTCCTGGTCCGTGGACCAGGCTTGAACAGGGTCATTAGTTTCACTGCTTGGGTCCGGCTGCTACACAGCTCCCTCTGCCACCGCCACCAACTGAGCCTTAAGTAAGTGTACTGGTGAGTAATCCAAAAGAGGATATTTTACATTCCCATTCATCGTGAAGTATACAATATATAGTCATATTGACGTTTAGGTGAGCATAGCTGACGAGGCTCGGCGGCTTACAGCAGACTACGGTTGAAACCAAGCCAACGCAAACGCACGATTGAGCAAGATGAAAATTAACGTTCGAAATAACTAGCACGTGTTAATAAATGTTGATCTTGATGACCCGTTCCTCAGCGTAGCTGCTGGTTAAAACTTTATCTTCAGCGAACCTTGTTTTGGACCACGGAAGTCCAGTGCGCGGTAAGTGCTACTCTAGAGGCATCTCGGATGTTGCAGCGTACAGCATGAGTGTCTGACCAACGCATTGTAGGTCTTCTCCGTGGTCTCTTCTTACCTCGGGTGGTACCAGACTGCTGTCGCTGTGCTTCATTGACCATCGTTTCGTCGCAACATCTGACCTGCCCATCTATGTTTTGCCTTGTCTGCATGAATTACGACATCCTTCACCAGGGACACTCGTCTTGTGTCAGAATTGTGGAGACCTTGCATGCATTGGTTCCGAAGAGTGATTCCGACCAAGCGTCTCTCGAGGGAAGCCTGAGTCAGTCTTTGCCTGCAAACATCTGCTGAAAGCTGCTGAATATCGGTGCAGCATCAAATTAGCTACTCGTAGCCTTGCTGAACACTTCCAAATCATTCCTTGTCTGAAAGCTTCCGATGGGTCTCGCACAACATCAAAGCTGGGCATGGAGTCAATAATGAAAGTATACTATACCAACCTGTTCAGATAATCAGAGGCCCTCTAATTGCCCTCCCATCCACTTTACCCCCTCTTCAAGACTTCCTGTCCTAAAATATCCGCCCATGCTGTCGAGTCAAGGCCATCTGGAAAATCACCAGGTGAAGATGGCATCACTGCGGAGGTGATCCTGGCTTGCAGTCTACCCCTTTATCAAGCCCTAGCCCAACGTTTTACACGTTATCTTCATTCGGTGGGGAGGGGCAGCAGCTGCCTGGCACTACTCGAGGAAAACACTCTTGTACAAAGGAGACAAAGAGGATCTAGGAAACTATAGTGTTAATAAATAGCGCGTGTTATTAACTAAGTTAAAGTCGAAGTGTATTGTATGGTGGTAGGAAAATGCAGTATCTCTGATAGGAAGAACATGTCGTGCTTCCACTAGAAGTGATTTGCCCACTTTTGGTCCACGTCACCTGCTTCCGAGTTCACATCTGTGGTCCCAAGCAGCTGGAACAAGCCAACGGCCACACCCAGAGGCATCTCTTTGATTGACGGGATAAACCAGGTGAGGAAATCCTTCGGAGAGCTAGGACTTGACTATATCTTCTTCTTCTTCGTACGCAGTCAGACAGTAACCATTATTTTTTCGAAAAAAGCGGCGGTCATCCTGAGGCTGTCGACACTGCCATAGAGCTTGTCTTGCAGTTCCATTGGTGATGGCCACATCTGCTCTCTCTTTTCCTCGTATGTCGGGCAGTTCTGCAGCAGATGTGCAGCAGTCATTTTACCGGTACCGCACGGGCATTCGTCGGTACCACCTATCTTCAATTTGTTGAATAGGTGGTATCTCAGTCTATTGTGGCCAGTGCGAAGTCTGAAGACCACGACCTGCTCTCTTCTGTTCAACTGGTAATAGGCATCGTTTTTGGTGTAACCAGTATGTTCGGTTTCCCATTTGGTCATGTATCTGGCTTTGATAAGCCGTTTTGACTCTTCGTAAGTCATACTAGTATCTGTTTGTGGTAGTCTTACACCTTCTTTTGCCAGTCTGTCTGCCTCCTCGTTGCCTTGGATGTTGCAGTGTGATGGGACCCACTGTACCACTACCCTTTTTGTTGCGGACTGCTGGCACAGTTTGCAGAGTGCTGCTCTTAAGTCATTAAGCTCAGTGTTTTTCTGACTTTTTAGCGCTGTGACTATGGCGAGAGCATCTGTAAGCAGAACTATATGGCTTTCATTTTCTTTATGTGTCACCATTTCTTCCACTGCCGCCCTCAGTGCCTCTGCCTCCGCTCTGAAATTGCTTGTGTACTTACCAGTAGCGAATGACAGTGTTATGTTTCTGCCATTTGGTAGGTTCAGGAATGCTCCTGTCCCTCCGTTCTGTGTAGTGTTTGTTACAGAACCGTCGGTGTATGCATGGGTCCAGTCCATGCTTGGGTAGTTTTTCGATATAAAGCTTAGGGTAGTATCTCTCCTTTCTTTTTCAGTCTGGCAGTTTTTGTTTGCAATACCTGGTATATTTTCTACCACCTCTGGAAATATATCCTGCCTCCAGGTAGGTTTTCGTACAGTAGTGATGGGTTTTGGTGTTGTTAGTGCGTTTATGGGATATTCGTGCATCTTTGCTTTTGCTATTTCTGCAAAGTTTCTCCGCTTTAGTTTCCCATTTCCCAAATTGTTTAGTCTCTGGTGCATTGGATGGTCAGTCAGTCTTCGGAGTTTCTCTGACTGCAGCTGGGCTCTGCAGTCTCTTCTATCGGTCATGGATTGCAGTTTTGTAATCTTTTCAAGTTCTGGACTTGACTATATAAACATGAACAGACTGAGCTCGGTGTACTCTACTACTAAATCAGTTAACTGGTTAAGCGGATAGGTAGATGACTTCAGCATTGCAGTATGAAACACACATAACTGGGCAAGGCGCTAGAACAATACGGTTATCCTCTGCAATATGTCTTTCCTCTGGATCCAGACAGCTCAGGAAGAACGAGTGAGGTAGAAGACCAGCGCAACCCACTCTCGCTTGTCCAAATGCAGCCCAAGCTGCAGTTTCAGACAACCACATAAACGTGTATTCTGTTAAATATTTTATTACATATTTGTAAGCAGCTTCTGTGACGACGTGATTGTAGTGAAACAGAAAGATGTTGTTAAAGTAGTAGGAACATTGAAATAGGACAGACCAAAGTGATAAGATCTGGGGGTTATTTAGTCCAAGAGAAAGACCTGTGCTACTTGCATAAACCTCTTGATTGACGTTAGCTATAGTTAGTTTTCCACGTCCTATATTATTGTTATAAAACGATCGGTGTAGGTAAAATAAACATTCATTTTTTTGTTGCTGCAGTTCCAATAATCGGTAGCGTGTTCTAAATAGAGTTGTGAGTAAAAGAGTTGTTTGCCGGGGTCTATGTGTAGGATAAGGACAAGAATAGCACCACTGCACCACAGAGAGCATGTCGTAAGAGGCGACTTACTGTGTGATATGGCATAACACCGGTCATGGTTAGGTGGTTTGTTAAGAGCAGAATAGATGGCGCCTAAAAGATTACGGGTCTACTTTTCTCTAGTGTTTGAGTCTATTAAGATGGAATCGATTATCAGTTAACCACCTTCCATGATGGAGTAATAAGCTACTCGTGCCTAGCTCGCTAAGCAGAAAATCCTTCTCCTGGCTACATCCAACTCACATCAGAGATGGAACCTGCACAGGGGCTTATGCTCCTGTAGAGGTACAAGCTTACTAAGACTAAGACTAAGTAGAAGAGTGATAGCTGTAAGACAGAAAGAAGATAAGAGAGTAATCTGCCACACAATATGAAGTATTTACATGAAGGCTTTGGTATTAAATCTATATATATATATATATAAATATATATATCATCATCATAAATCCCGTAACCTAGAAGGTCGTTTGGGCACCGTTATTGTAGTTTGTGGAACCAATTTCCGTCATACGTCTGGATTTTTTGCCAGAGTTTTACTTTCAGCTATAGATCTTCCCGTTCACTATTTTATATTGTCCTCCCGTTTCTTTTTTGGTCACCCTCTGCAACGGTTCTCAGATACAGTGCTTTGCAGGATGGCCTTGGTCAGTCCCACCGATCGTGATGTATGTCCATACTATGTTAATTTTCGTGTTTTTACTATAGTCAATATGTTTTTATATTGATCTCTTTCCTAACAATTTCAAGAACACTCTCGTTTGTAACGCGATCCAAATATGAAATGCTAAGAATTCTTTGCAAGCATCTCATTTCAATTGTGCACATTTTACGTTCTAGGGCAGTCGTCAGAGTCAAGTCTCACACGGGTAGTGGTATACCGAGATGGATATTGTATACATTAAAGTCAGGTTAATGTTCTTGTCATTCCAGATTATTCGCAGTCTGGTCAGGGCGACCATGGCCATTGCTGTTCTTGACTGAATCTCCGCTCTAGACCCCTACCGCATTGGTATTTGCTCCAAGATATTTGAACCACGCAACACTTTTTAGAGGTTCACCTTTCACCATAATCGGGTTTTAAATACCCTTGAGCCGTTGACCCTAATCTTACTCATCCATACATATATATATATATATATATATATATATATATATATATATATATATATATATATATATATATAAATATGAAAGGAAAATATATTCAATATAGACAAGTTGATCCAATAGCATGGTCATATGTGTTTGAAACTGCCACCTTACCATTCACACTTAAACCCAATTAAACTCGTTTTGACAATAGTTAAGGGAGTAGTGCCACCTAGAATCTTGTCAAAATGGGTTTCGTTCGGTAAATATAATGTTGTTGGGCTGTTGGGAAAGTAATCTATCTTTTTTCAAATACAACTTGAATTTAATGTCTAGCATCAGTAGTTTTTAAGATATAGATTGTCAAACAAAGCTGGAGTCAGTCCCAAAAAAATAAAGAAAAATTAAATTCAAAATGACTGCTAGTTACTAATTTAAAATTATTACTCCCCTAGAATTTAGTTATCGCAACAAACAATGAGGGGTTTTCAATGTCCCTTAAAAAATATAATATAAAGAGTACTGCCCCCTTAATGCATATGGCGGAATATGAAAGTCACAATATTACCTTATACAAATTGTGAGTTTCAGATAAAAACAGATTTGTGAGAATTTTGAGAAATAAAATCATGTCGTGACGCGAAGATAAGAAAGAAAGTTCATAAGAAACGTAAGTTCAATGCTGATAAGCCTATCAAATGAGCAGATGTCGAACTATGGGACAATTTAATTAGTGGACTGTAGATTAGGCCTGTGATTACGTTCTGGTAAACTTAACAACATCAATATAAACAACATCAGAAATAAAGAGATGGAAATTGTATGACCTTGGGAATCAGATTTAATTTTTAAGTAAAAATGACAATGTTCATGAAGAGCTGGATGGAAGGCAATAGAATAATTGGCATTTGAATACAAAATTTTTTTTTTAATAGTTACAGAACTTGTTTGTCACTTTTGTTATTCCAGTGCACAATTGCTAGAGACAAAGAGGAAGGGCATAGATAGTGATTTTGAGTTTCATTGTAGCAGAAACAATTATAATATACATCATTTTATTCACGTAATAAAGTATAAATAGGTAATTTGTGTGTGAATTCAATAAACAGGTGTGCTGTATTAGTATTGAGATGTATTGGAAGAGGGCTTGCAGACCTGCAAATGTTCTGTGGTTTTATGAACTTGTCACTACCAAATTAGAAAAACAGCCACAACAAATGGTGTCCAAATAAGAAAGCTGTAGCAGATGAAAGTGTTGATACAAATGCAGCAGTAACCTACCTGCTGTTGTTATGGTTAATATAAAACCAGTATTTTAGGACCCAACAGGAATGAACTACTAGAAACGTGCCTTGAACAAAATACACAAAATGTAAATGATTGACTGAACAGTGCTATCTTGAAATTATATCCCAAGAATAAGAATCATGGTCTAACTATTGTGAAAGCTGTTGTTCCTATTGCAGTTCCTGTTTATATAATGGGACAAACTCTTTGTTGGTAATGGAGGAAATGTAATGACATACTTGGAGGTATCTAAAATAGTTCTGTGAACACAAAAAACATTTAGTCGCAAAAAAGGAACTAAGAGAAAAGCTATTAAGGCATTCTATGATGCCAAGAGGGCAACAAAGAGTAGATTTGTGCTGGATGATTGGCAGCCAGTTACTGAAGGGCTTATATATCAGGCTGGAGGTCATAGTTAAGAATCAAGTTATTTAATCATCAGAATACGGTACAAAATAGTGTTCTAACATTTTTTGAAGAAAACCGCAATGTACAGATGGGTTGTGTGATAACTTTTTTTGTTTTTAAAACAATTGTTCTGTAACTTTGCCCAAATATTCTAGAAAGCCGTGGCTTAGTTGTGAACTATATAAATGAAGCTATCTTATAATGTGTAAGAGTTATGATAATTTAGAGTATCAAATTTTTTACAAAATTTTGTAAATGTTTGTATTTTAATTAAACACAATTGTAAAATATAAGCTTTGGCTGTAGTCTATAATGAAAGGATAATCTTGAACAGCATTATAAGAAACAATAAAGTGAGTATGACCAAAGACACCGGAGAAATTACATGCAGAAATTTGTCATTCCTTCTAATATTAATTTTCAGTATTTTTGTGTTAGTTTTCTTTCCACTTGTGCCGTTAAAGCGTCGTGGGGAGCTTAAGACGTCTATCCCGCGCAAAGTACGTTGCGCCGATCAATGTGAGCCCTTGTCGCTGAACAATCATTCTAATGTTATCTATCCTCTACCTCGCGGCAGCCCCCTTGCTCCTGTAGCCAAATCTACCAGCGTTGTAAGCCATCAGTGGAAGTTGATGAGGGTGCATTCTAATCAGATGACCAAACCAACTTATTTTCTGCCTGGAAATGTATTCAGCACACGACATAGTGCTGACCATACTTCGAATGTCGTCGTTCCGCATTCTGTCTCTCCTGGGGTAACACCGATGACCTTCCACAAACACTTCATTTCACAAGTCGAAATTGTGCTCTCACACGCCGTGGACAGATGCCATGTTTGTTATTAGCGCAAGTCGGCATAAATATAATGTTTATCAGCTGTTGCTTTGTTGCCAAGCTAATGCGCGAGTGTCTAAGCATTGGGGACAGCTGATAGGTCACCGCAGTTGCTTTCTGATACCTAGTCTCAATTTCCATGTGGATCCTACCGTCTACCGAAAACATTCTGCCCAAATACTTGAAGTCATGGACCTGTTGAAGAGCAATATCATTTGCACGTGTCTTGAGTGGCCGAGGTGTTCTACTGATCATAGTTTCTGCTTTGTTCACGCTAATTCGCATATTGTGTTTAGCACAGGTAGTCGCAAGACGTTCATGTAGTTTCGCAGTTTGTTTTCATCATCGTACAGCAAGCACTGATCATCTGCAAATTGTGTGCATGTAAATGTTAAACAACAGAGGAGAAAGCACACACCCTTGTCTCACGCAGGTAGGGATTTCAAAAGCATATGTGACAACATCAGGCGTTCTGGCGACGTTTGTACTCGAACAATACAGTGCTCTGACATTATCAAGAAGCTTACCTTGGAAACCATAATCTTCCAGTATCTTCCAAAGTTTAATCCTGTCTACCCTATCAAACGGTTTTTGTTGATCAATGAAAGCAACACATTGATTTTCGTTGTATTCTATTGATCTTTCGATTATTTACCTTAAGGTGAACAAGGCGTCCCTGCAGCTCATACCTGGGCGGAATCCAAATTGAGCTATGGGTAGTTGAGGATCAACAATAGGGCTTATTCTTTGTTTCAGAATTTTGGCATACATTTTACCAGTGTGGCTAAGTAGTCTTATGCCTCTGTACGCGTCACAGTTTCTTTTGTCGCAATTTTTCCTCCAAATTGGAACGATTATACCTTGCTGCCAGTCATCTTGTACGCGTCAGTCTTTCCATGCCTTTGTGGCGAGTCTATGTAGCCAGAGTAACCCTGTTTCCCCGCATGCATGAATCGCCTCCGTTGTTATGCCGTCCTTGCCTGGTGACTTATTCTTAGGAGTATTAGGTATAACTCGCTTTGTTTCTTGAATCATTATGTCAGGTTCGGTATGACCTGGGTTGTATGGTAGAAAAACTGAATCCGCCGTGGAAGTAGTGAGTTTGAAAAGTTCTTGAAAGTATTCCTTCCCCATATATCTTCTGCTGAGCTCATTAAATATAGGAAAGCCATACTTGTCATAGATGGGTGTAATAGTATTGAAGCTCTCGTCTCTAAATCGCATCGCCTTGACACTTTTGAAAATGTCTGTAGGGCGATTTTGACATATGGACGAGAGTTGCTCGCCATAATGTTTCCAAGATTTTTTTCTGACGTATTTTATTACCATTTTGGCGTTTCGTCTTGCTGTCTGGTATTCGATGGTTTGACTGTTTTGGGGCTCGTCCTGTGTGGAAGTACTAGTGTCAGCACGACTGGTCGATGGTCAGTATCCTTACAGATGTTAGGAATAACTCTATAATATGTTCTGTTTCTTCTCTGCCTGTTTCTGTTTCTAAGAATCGGCGTCACTGCACTCCGTGCATACCCATAGGTGCTCAGTCTCTCTCATCAAATGGCGTAAGGTATAGATGCTGATGTTCCCTGTAGCTCGCTGGTTGTACACTCTCCTGCGCCGTCCTCTCATGCGCCCAACTCCGCTCGAACCTCGTTTAATGTCGAAACTTTGCTGTCTGTGGATTGCTGCTTTATCTATCGCTGTTTCCTCATCCAGCAGGCGGTCATTGATTGATTTCAAAATTTTCACTTCTGACCATCACCAATGTGCCCATGATAGGAGCCCTTGAAGCCAAGATGTCAGCTCTTTCATTGCCCTGAACCCCGGCATGATTTTCTCTGCCTGTGTCTGGTGAAAATGAAATGATTTGAGACTCTATGTCTGTGCTATACCACCTGTACCACGTTTTCACATGACTGCGCCGGTGCTGGAAGATAGTGTTTGTTATTTTTAGCCCCTGCTCAATACATAGATTAAAAAGCTCATCTCCATTGCTGTTCAGTTTAAAGAGGTGCCCCCATGAAACTCTATGCAGCATTAATGAGATGATCTCTTCTTTCTCATTCTTCCATTAAAGTCACTCAGCACAATCAGTTTGGAAAACCGTCCTTTCAGGGCCACCTTAATCAGTTAGAAGATGGATATCAGAATTGAATTATAACCATTTATTTGTTTGCTCCGGCATCTATTTATAAAACTGAACCAATCCAACTGAAATATGTACTTTCTATGTTCTATATATCGTGTGCTTTTACATTTTCCCACATTATTTCTACGAAATGCCCAGTTACTTCTTACAGCTCCTAAAACACATACACTACATTACAAAAGAGCATTATTTTGAACCTAATGTATTAAATCTTGTTCGAATTGGAGCGACGCCTTTGCCTAAAGAAAGACATTGTTTTAAAATGTACTGCAAATTATTTTCTCACGGGACAAAATAATTACTTTGCTGACAGAAATCAAACGAACTAGCCACTTTAAGACAATGGCACTACTTGACACAATGCAAATTATTGTCATTTGGGACATTGAAAAGATAAGTTTACGTGCAAAAAATCACGCATATCGGTGTAAGGGTTACTGAGATATTAGGCGGCAATTGACGGCAACCATTGTGAAACGGACAATAGTTGACACATGAAAGTTTCGTCATTTAGTCGTCTGTCTATCAATGGGGTTTTCCAGTAAGTCCGAAGGCCTTCTATGATCTAAAGTTGGTCATGGAGTGGGCCTCTTTTCTGAACAACTCTGGCATACAAGGTGTCACATGGATCTACTGCCCTGGACATACAGGCGTCTGGGGCAACGAAAGAACTGATGCAGTTCCGCCGCGAGTTGTGGTGAACGACCCTATATTGACGAGAGACATGGTTGAGTTGATAAGGACAGTCATTGGCAGTCTACAGAATGATGAAGAGACGGAGGGTCGAGAAAATGCATATGTGCAGAGGATGATAAATTTGGGAGTGACTAAGGGAGAAGGGAGAAAGTGTGTTCTGTCTGGAAAGATCCGAAGAACACGAAATCAACACCTGACTGGAACTAAGTATCTATACGCTTTGCCGGCTGCTTTGAATGAGAACGGGGCACTTATGGGAATGTCCACTGTGTGATGATGTTGGTTTTTAGATTCAAGAAGCAAGAATAAATGTACATATCTACCTATCTGTCACTGTCTATCTCTCTCTGTCCCTATCTGTCATCCTCTCTTTCTCGACTACTTTCTTCGTTTTTTTCTGTCTCTTAACAACTAAAATCGGCCGCTGCGCATGTTTTTCAGTCAGGTTTATGTGTTGATAAAGTGTCACCCTGACCTCTGTTTGGAATAAAGTTTGCGCTAGTTGATAGCTTACAGTTGTGCGTAAAGTTGTGTTCACTGTTGTGTATTTTGGATACTGAGACGAGCTAAACGTGACCATTGTGCAGTTTGTACATGTGTTTTATCGAATAAAATTATCGACATCTCCTAGTGAACGCTTTTCGAAGCACGCGTCGGGAGGACACGTGGTGGCCAGGACAAAGGACAACGGGGAACGATGGACCGTTCACAAACATTACCAAGCCTGTTCTGAAATATACAAGAGCTGACTTACACTGAGGAGGAGACCGCCTAGCCCATGCACCCTAACACGGGAGGCCATAGAACGGCTCTCATTCGCGCATTATCAAATGGACCACCGTCCTGCGAAGCCGAGGTATAAAACAAAAGGGAAGTTTAATTTTTTTTTAAAGTAACTGATACAAACACAGAGACAGTGGAATACGAGCACCCGTTTCCTTCCCTGGTACGAGGTTGGATATTGAATGACATCATGATGTGGAAGGTAAGGGGAAACCACCACATTAACGTCTCCAGAAAGGTTGTTGATGTGTCACATATACATCACCTTACCAGGTGACGTTTCTGGCAAGAGAAGAGGCAAGGCCTCTCAGGTCGTCACCAAGCGAAATCCGTGTTTACATAGTACGTAGAACGTTCGTACAATGATGAAGACCGGAAAGTTGGAGAACATCAAAATGGAGATGAGAAGGCTACAAATAAATATACTTGGATTGAGGGAAACACGCTGGAGAGAAGAGGGAGAATATCAAAGTGAGAAATATAAAATAATTCACTCAGGATGGGTCAAGGTGGAGTAGCCTGCATACTGGATATAAAGGCAGCTGCTGCACTGAGAGATATGACCATACACAACCACAGATTATTGACATTGAGAATGGCTTAACAGACGGTAGACACAGTCTTAAAACACATCTACATGACCACATCAGCGCACGATGAAGACGAGATAGAAGAGATGTATGGTACTTTGGAGCAAATATTGAGGACAATAAAGGCCGTAGATAATGTCGTGGTAATGGGAGATTGAAATGTGGTTTTGGGTATGGGCTCTGAGCTGGACATAATTGGGAAGAATGGGATTGGTACTAGGAATGAAAGAGGACAATGACGTGTAGACAAGACTTCTGCAACCAGGAAAGATATTTAATAACTAACACCTGGAACCAAGTCCTGGAAAGAAGGAAGTACATATATATATATATATATATATATATATATATATGTCCAGGTAATCGAGCACGATATCAAATAGACTACATCAAGGTGAAATCAAGATATAGAAATCAAGTTTAAAAATCGATTGCTTACTCTGGTGCAGGCTACTAATTCCGATCACAATTTGCTTATGATGAAATATCAACTAAGATGGAAGACACCAGGATAATCGCTAGAACTAGAAAAGTGGAATTTAAATGTTTTAAGCGAGTTCGAGAAAAAAGTTCAATTCCAAAACTGGGTGACTGTTGCTTTAGGGAAAAATCTTGTCACTGAAGTTATAGATCACCAATTGCAGAATATAAAAGAGGCCGTAAAAGTTCAGTTTAGCTCAGTTCATCCCGTAACCCATCAGGTCGTTGGGGCACACATGAAGACATGAAAATCCCACGCCAACCCTCTCTATCTGTCGCCGCCTGACGTATCTCACCGGGACGAAGACCTGACCACTCAGTGATGTTGTCCGCCCATCTCTTCCTTGGACGTCCTCGCCCTCTCTGTCCCGGTACGGACCCAAAGAGTATCGAGTTAGTAAATCCGTTGGACCTCGCGACGTGCCCGCACCAGGCCATCTTTCGTCTGTTGATAGCTGTGAACAGATCTTCAAAAGGACCAATAGCGTCTTCAACTCTCTGACGGATTTCTACGTTCGTGACACGATCTTTATATGTAACATTTAGGAGTTTTCTATGGCACCTCATTTCCATTGCATGTATCCTGCCCTGGATATCTGATGTAATGGTCCAGGTATCGCAGGCATACATAAATATTGATAGCACCAAAGAGCACATTAGTCTGACTTTTATGCCGAGGGCGAGGTGCTTGTCTTGCCATATAGGTTTCAGCCTAGTCAGCGCCGCTGTTGTTTGTGCTATTCTTGCAATGACCTCTGGCTTCAAACCCTCTTCACTGATCAATGATCCCAGATATTTAAAACTTTTTACCACCTCAAGTTCCTGCCTATTCGCCTCTATTACAGATTAAAACCCTGCTACGTTATTGGTCATGAGCTTTGTTTTATCTGCATTTATTTCCATACCAAAACGCAGGGCCGTTCTATCCAATCTACCAATCAACTTCTGGAGTTCCCTTTCTGTGCCTGCCAATACATCAATATCATCAGCAAAGCGGAAGTTTGTTATAAGCTTGTCACCTGTTTTAACCGTGCCAACATGTCCTTTTAAGGTCGTCTCCATTATTCTCTCCAAGAATATATTGAAGAGTGTGGGGGAGAGTATACATCCCTGTCGCACACCCACCGTCGCACGGAACCAATCGCCTAGCATTCCCTCTACTGAGACAGCGCTGGTCGCCTGCTCATAAAGGTTTGCAATTACCCTCACAATATCACTGTTGAACGTATAATGCTTCATTGTTGACCATAGCGCCGCATGCCACACTCTGTCAAACGCCTTTCTAAAGTCAATGAAGGCATGGTAGAATTGTTGATGATACTCTGAGTACTTCTCATTCAATAGCCGAAGATTAAATATCTGCTCGATGGTACTCTATCCCGCTCGAAAAACTGCTTGTTCTTCGGAAATGATATTCTCCGCCTGTGGATTCAGTCTGTTAAGTATAATTCTCAAGAGAACTTTACTTGGATGACTTTACTTCGATAGTTCTGACACATATTTAGGTTTCCTGATTTAGGCAGTGGTATAATTACTGATTTTGTCCAGCTGGTGGGCCACTCTCCTGTCTGCCAAATTCTATTGCAGATGTAAGTCAGGGTATTAATTGTTGCCTCACCTCCCACTTGTAGGAGCTCTGCTGGAATATTATCCACACCGACAGCCTTCCCTCTCTTCAGCATTTGCACGGCTTCATTAACTTCTTCCCGTGTTATCGTTTGATCTTCCTCTATCAGACTCACTTCAGGAGACATTGCATTGCTTGGGTCACCTCGATCTTCTTGCTATTATATAGCTCCGGACAGTATTCTGTCCAGCGCTCACGAATGTCTTGAGCTTCTGTGAGACATTTCCGACTCTTGTCCTGAATCGTTGTTTTTCGACTTTGTACAGGTTTTATTAAGTCCTTGACTAATTTATATGCTCCCTTGGCATCATTTCTTCCCAGATTTTATTCGATATCTGCGCACTGAGCCGTTATCCACCTCCACCTTGGCCTGTTTCATCTTGGTCTTTGTGGTTCCATTTAACTCTCTATATCGCTGAATCCCATCTAGTGTTTTCTTCGCTCTCTTCATTTGTCGTCTCTTGTCACATAAATCCAGTATTTCACTCATGATCCATGCTTTCTTCTTAATCCTGCACCTACCTAGAACATCAGATGCCGTGGAGATTAATGCCGAATTACAAGCTTCAGTCATCGTCTCAACATCTGCCTCCTCGTTTAGAACCAAGAGCGGTGCGAATTGCACCCCCCCCCCCTTCCCCCCCCCCCCTCCCCCCATCACTGCTCCAAAGGTCTCCACTACATCCAGGCACTTCAACTTCTCCAAGTAAAATCTTAGTCTAGTTTTCTCTTTTTAGAACTTTCTTTAGTCTGAGATGCATGGTTATGGTCATCAGCACTAAGTCGTAGTCGCTCCCTAAATCGGCCCCTGGGAAACTTCTTGTCCGGGCGCTATTGACGCTAGATCTGAATCTCCTTTGGACCAAAGTATAGTCTATTTGACTATGAGGCGTACTATTTGGGCTGTGCCCCGTCCACCGTCTCGACATTTTATGTGGTCCCAGCGTATTCGCTACTATCAGCGTATTGTAATACGCAAATTCCAAGAGTCGCAGTCCTCTATCGTTCGTGGTCACATTTCCATATGCTCCACATGTGCCTTTCCAGTCACGTACCATGTCTTCGCCAATTTTGGCATTCCAATCTCCCTGTACCACCAGTATATCCTTCTTCGGTACCTCGTTCACCAAAGCCTGCAATTCCTCGTAGAAGCTCTCAACCTCGCTGTCCTCGTAATCTGAGGTAGGCGCATAGCATTGTATCACCGTGACATTGAAGGGTTTAGCATTTTAGTCGTATACTGAGCAATCGGCTTGATACTGGACGGCAACCCAATACACAACAGGCTGTGTCTTTGTGCACCAGCATTCCGACACCCTGAAGGTGTTTGTCAGGTCTTCCACTGTTATAAAACTTGTGACCTTCTTCTCTGGTTTTTTCTCCGAATTTTTTCTAACGTGCTTCACATATGCCAAGCACATTCCAGTGGTATCTATCCATCTCATGGGTCAGTTCTTTTTATTTTCCAAATTGCACTGAGAGTTCTAACATTCCAAGTGCCCAGAATGAAATCCTCTCTACTGAGTCTTATGGTATCACCAGTAGCACACTTAACACCTCCGCCCTGGTGTGGGACGGCAGGCGCGGTCATTGTTGACCCGGGCTGCGACCGATCCGGTATAATAGATTTCGTTTTTGTCCTCATGTGTGATTCTTAGGCTTGAAATCACCTGGCGGCGCCCATTTCCTCTCCAAGCTGCGGTGGGCCAACATCTGCAATTAACCTGAAGGAGCCCGTCCCCCCAGGCGAGCCATTGCCTCGTTAGCCTAGAGCCTCACGGTTCTAGTTACCCAGTGTAAGAGACAACAGATATTATATCGTGTAACAAAAAAGCAGAAAACAATAAACCGTTGGTAACAACTGAAATGCTAAACAAAATGGAGGATAGACACAAATGGAAAAACATTAATACAGAGCATGGCACTACTACGTATAAGCAAATCAAAAGTGAATTAGTTCGAAAATGCAAGATGGCACGAGAAAAAGTATGGTTAGACAAATGCGAGGAAATTGAAGAAATGGAGAGAGCAGAGAAATTCGATCAAGTACACAAGAAAGTAAAACAATCGTTTCATAAACCTAAGAGCATACAATCACGGATGATTAATGATAAGAATGGGAAACCAATAACAGACCCAGAGAACAAAAAATGTGAGATGGAAGGAATTTGTTAATGAATTGTAAGATAAGGGGAGTCTGTATTAAAATAACCCACCACTAAATGACATACCAGTGACAGAAGAGAGATCAACTATAACTAGAGTTGAATTTAATTAGGCATTTTCTTCAATCCAGAACAAAGAACCAAGTAAAGATGAGTTACCTATTGAGCTACTCAAAGCAGCGGCAGAAACTTTGCTTAATTTACTTTGTCAACATGTTAATAACATTTACAACAATGGAATATGGCCAAAAGAGTCCACAACTTCAATATGAATTCATTAGCCAAAGAAATTAAGTGCAAAAGAATGCAGTCAATTCCGAACAATGTTTGATAACACATGTATCTAAAATTCTATTGAACATAATTAAGATGATAATTGATGGAAAGATAGAGCAAGTAATGCAAGATAACCAGTTTGAATTTCGCAAGGCCAGAGGTACATGGGATGCCATCGGAGCATTGCGGCTTCTCGCAGAAAGAGTGATCGATCAAGGACAATCTCTATTTATTTGCTTTATTGACTACGAGAAAGCTTTTGACTGAGTCCCCTGCATCAATCCTTTTCAGATCCTGCAATAAATAGGTATAGAACACTCATTAAGTTAATCCAGAACCTGTTGGAAAATCAAGAGGCGATTATTTCAATCACAGAAGGTCTCACGGATCCAGTTTCCATAAGACAGGGCTGCTTGCTTTCACTCTCAACAACGCATATTCTGAGAGGATGATGGACAAGGCTATGCAGAGTTGTAATAGGGGTGTCAATGTTAATGGTATGAAAGTTAATGCCATCAAATGTGCCGATGATCAAGCGATAGTGGGAGAATCAGTAAGGTAAAGGTTGCAACTTTGAAATTGCTGCTAGCAAAAATTAATAGCACAGCCAAAGAGTTTGGCATGAAAATAAAAACACATCAAAGACAAAGACCTTGGTAATATCCAAGCAAGCTAGACAAATAAATGTGATAATCAATGGAATAATAATTGAACAAGTTCAAAAGCTTACATATTTGGGCCAAACCATAACAGAAGATGCCCACAATGACACAGAAATCAAGACAAGGATTGCAACGGCAAAACAGAGCTTCGAAAAAAACAGAAATTGTTAATATCAAAGAGTATTGGGATGGAACTGAGGAAAAGAATAATTGTCATATATGGCCACTTGCACTGTGTGGGGCTGAAACATGGACTCTCGCAAAGAAGGATGAAAAAAGATTGGAAGCGTTTGAAATGTGGTGCTACCGTAGAATGGAAAAAGTAAGTTGGACAGAAACAATATTTAATGACAATGTACTCACTGAAGTGGGCGCACAAAGACAAATATCGCACATGAAACAAAAACGTCGATTGAGTTGGTTGGGTCACAATATAAGACAGGAAAGTCTTCTACAGAAGGTACTAGGCAAGATTCAAAGGAAGAGAAGACCCGGGCGTCCAAGATTCAATTTTACATCACAGGCATACAGGGACATTAAAGTACGAACCTTTTCTGAAATGAAGAGAGCTGCAGATGATAGGGTCAAATGGAGAGACATACGCAGATAACCTTACAATCATTCTCCGGAATGAGCGGCCAGAGGATAGGGTCAAATGGAGAGACATACTCAGACAACCTTACAACCATTCTCCGGACTGAGCAACCAGAGGATACGGTCAAATGGAGAGACATACTCAGACAACCTTACAACCATTCTCCGGACTGAGCAACCAGAGGATACGGTCAAATGAAGAGACATACTCAGACAACCTTACAACCAGTCTCCGGACTGAGCCACCAAATGATGATGATGATAGACATCGCACTGGTTTCACATTCTGGGTGGGGAGACGATGGTGGGGTGTACTGTAACAGAGTTACAATACTTCCACAAGCCAGGGCAAGTGAAAACACCGTTCCAGTTACCCCACATGACTTGAGAATCATGACAGAAGTTGAAGTTCAACGGTCACCTGTACTAAAATTTCCACATACATGGAAAATCCCACGACCTTTCAAGTCAATTTGAGAATTCAAGACCAGATATCCGTTCTTTTAGCGGCACGATAGGTTGATACGTTGACGCGCGAGAAAACTGAACAAAGATCAAATACATTAATCGAAGTGAGGTAAAGAATGTACATAAACTGGGGGATCAGGGTATTCGAGAGAGACCACAGAGCAGAAGACCAATGAGCAGATAGTAGAGTAGCTAGGACAAAGCTAGAACATCAGCTAAAATCAGTAGATAGAACAGATAGATAGAACAGTACTAAAGACTGCAAACCCAAACCAACACTTGTAAGCATTTGATTGTTTTTTAGTCCTGGTGTACCGTCGCTGAAAACCTTGTCCCACGTGATATTGACTCCTAAGTTCCTGAAGGGACATTCGACTGCATACTAGTGTATATGAGTCCCACTTGTTGAACGTAACGTCAGCGTCTAGAGGTAAAAGCGTATCCCTAATGGTCAACGTTTCTTGAAATCTAAAGGTTTACCTCCAAATTACAAACGCTAGGATGTATTACCATAGCGAGTTTAGTACCATAAGTAGCTGTTTAAAAGACCACACAGAAAGTTGACCAACATTTTAAAATAGGTAAGATAAGTAAGTAGATATGTAGGTACGTAGGTAGACAGACAGTAAGAAAGATAAACATACAGACTGATAGACAGTGTCATACATACAGACAAGCCGATAGACTGGTAGACAAATACCGACCGACCGAACCGACAGGCAGGCAGACATATAGATAGATAGACATACGGACTGACGGACGGTCAGATAGACGGTAAGACACACAGATAGATAGAAATGTGGTACGTTATAGGTATGTAGATAGGTAGGTAGGTGTTCAAGATGGCGGATGTGTTTGTTACGGTGGTGTACTTCGGAAACAGTATTCAACAGTGTTGTGCTATTGATTTACTCTTTAGTATTAGTCAAATTTCACTATTCATACTCATCCATCGTTTGTCGTTATTTGGATTCATTGAATCGATGACGCACGGACGCACTATCCATAAATTGTTCTATCATGCATTCAAAAATTGGGCAAGCTTGTTGACCTTTGAAGTCACTTTAAAGTATGGCCATGGTACAGTTAAAGGCTGAGATAACAAGAACGATAGAGTGTGTATTAAACAAGTGATACCCGGACGGTTGTACTGATAGCTGTGCTCCACACATTGTCTCGTGGAATAGCACGGGTGTGCATAAGTCGACACGTACGAGAATGTGACACCTCGATAAAAAATGGCGGAGACAACCGACCACAAACCGAGTAGAGGAGACTCTTCTAGGAAAAGGAAAACTCTGATGACAAACCACATATAAGAATCATCGCGGGAGCTACGGAGATCGTGATCTGACGTCGATATCGATATCGAAGGTGGATGCAGAAGGAGAGGAAGGGGAGACAAGAGGAGAGAGAGAAAGAAACGAGCGGGAAAGAGAAAATTTCGAAGAAAGTCAGATAGGCTTGGGTTAAAAAATGTACGTATAGGTTATTGGAAGTGCCGCAGCGCTAACCAACGAGAAGAAATTCTCCAAAGAATTGGTGTACAGTTTCGACATCTTCATGATCCAGGAGACCTGCTTGAAGGAGAATGTTTCCACCAAGTGTCCAGGATACACTAATCCATGCGGGCCCGGTAAGCGGGGACTGGCGATGTATGTGAAGCAAAAACTTCCCCATACATGAATAGATATTTTTAAAAAGTAAAGTAAAGCATTACTGCCGTAGGGGTGTGAGGTGTTAGCGATCTCACATTTCAAAGGCTCGGCTATATGAGGGCGGTAGCCATCTCCTCTCCCTCGCCGCTTTTACTTCCCGGACTGAACCGGTACCCATTTAAGGCTGGGTCGACCCGGGAGCCATTGCGGTCTGAAATAAACATTACCGCCTCAACTGGGGAATGAACCCAGGACCACTCAGATGCGAAGCCAGCGCGCTAACCACTGCGCTACGCGGCTCCCTGAATAGATACTAGCACCTGTAAAATTGAGGATGCCGAGCTACAAGGGATTGTAGTAACAATCAACCACCAAGACTGGTGAATCTACAACGTATACGCTCAAGTAGATCACCTCGTCGACGAAGTAAAGTTGGAATTTTTGTCGGACTTGTCAGAGTCGCAGAGCAAAAAGTGCCTCATTGCATGTGACTTTAATGCTAGGTCAAAGGAGTGGGGAAATGCCATTGAAAATAGGCAAAAGGTCGCATTGAGCCAGGCTTTAGTCCACATAAACCTCACTGTCGTGAAAGACGGACGTCCAACTAGAATAGTACCTCGACCGGGAGATACGGACGGGACCATCGACCTGGCTCTTATATCCAATGATGTTGCTCCATCCACACGCTGGGACGTATTAGGGGCACAAGAGAGCGACCACCTGACTGTGCCGTACTTATACCCAAAGGAAAACACACCAGACGCCGGAAAGCCAAACAGGTGTTCAGATACACATACGAACAGGATCATGTAGTGAACAAGCTGCGCCAGATGATCGGACGCAGGACCACTAGATCCCCATTTTTACAACCACCCTGGTGGACTCAAGATGTTGATACGGCCTGCAGAGAAAAGGAGGCGGCAACAAAGGGTTGGCGTAAAACCAGAAAGAGAGCTGGTATTAATGTCGACGCGTTGAACGAGAAGGAGGAGGTAAAACGCAAAGCTACCAATTCCTTTAAAGCGTTAGCTAGGTAGTACAAAAGCGAGCAACGGGAGGAGTTCATCACAGGTGTGGGTAATGATAAAACCCTCCAGAAGTTCTGGCACATGCATCGAAAGATGAATGGAAAGACTACGACCAGCTTATCTCCAACATTCAAGACACCACAGGAAGGCTCCTGAAGACAGATTAAAGAGAAGGGTCTGAGTTTTTTCAGTCGATATGTTGTCTAGACTGACAAAGGCGACATAGATGCACGCCAGGAAACTCGGAAAGGCATCTTAGACGGTGTTATCAGGGGAGAGGCTTATGTAGACCTTATCACAGAGGCAGAGGTCGTAAATAGCATACGTACAAGCAAAAACACAGCCCCAGGTCCTGATGGAGTACAGTATTACCACATAAAGCAGTTAGATGTGACAGAGATAAGAAATATGGTGAAGGAGTTCAACCACACTATAGAGAAGCCATATGTGCCTAAGAACTGGCTTCATAGCTATCTATGCACACTGCCTAAACCTGATAAGGTGCCCACTGCCTAAACCTGATAAGGACTCCACGCTTCTCAATAGCTATCGAATAATCACCTTACAAAATGTATATTGAAAATTGCTCGAGAAGATAGTGGCCAGAAAAAAAATGGCCTACCTTAAACGGGAGCAAATTCTACCCGATACGCTGGGCAGCAATATAACAGCGAAGGAGACCTGGGCTAACGCTGGAACTTTTGCGTATGATGTGTACGAGGGGTTTCAGTCAAAGCAAGAAACAGTCGTGGTGGCAGTCGACCTGGAAGACGCATACAACCGTGTCGATTTGGGGACCTTAATTACCTGTCTGCAGCAGTGTGTTTTAAACCCGTGGCTGGTTAGTTGGATATCAGCTGCCCTGATGGAAAGAACAGTTGCTCTACGCGTGGGATTGTGGACATCAGAACCGAGGCGAATATGTCCAGGACTGCCTCAAGGGTCTACGCTCTCACCGGTGCTGTTCAACATTTACACAATAAAAGTGGCCAATATTCAACCCACAGGGACAGGGTGAACGTTGACATTTGCCGATGACATCCTGACGTACAGGACTGGCTCAGACAGGCAAGAGTTGGTCAAAGACATCCAGGAAACCGTGCAAGCTATATCACAGTGGTGCGGCGACTCAAGCTCCAAGATCAATCAGAACAAGGCCTGCATAATGTGGTGCTCTTTGAATAATTCCATAATAAAGGCTGAACTCCCGGACATCACTTTTGATGGTTGCACCAATGACAGGTGTGACAGGTTGAAATACCTCGGAGTGACTTTTGATCGCAGTCTTTTCTATAACTGCCATGTTGACCACATCGTACAAAGATGCAAGAGAGGGTTAGGAGCACTTAAGACCATGGCTGCTGCCGACTTGGAAAACGCCTCCTGTTCATCCTATTTCGTCAGGTCGTGTTTTCTGTCATCGATTACGGACTAGGCATCCTCACACTATCAGGAACACAATGTGAAAGGTTGCAACGCATTCAGAATGAAGGTATGCGTCTGGTTCTGGGCTGCACTAGAGATACCCTGATTGTGAAAGGCGGTACATGTTGGGATTGCTATCGGTGACATCCAGACATAAACTGGCACAAGTCAAAGCCTATATGCGTGTCACCATAGGCACGTGGCACCCTCTGCACAGTAGTATATCAGACATCAAAGGATCAAGAATCATGAAAGGGTCGTCATGGATGGCACAGGCTGAGACAACAATCGGACACGTTACTCCAGCTGAGACGATAGTCAAAGGGGAAGAATTGGTCTACACTGGTGATAGAATGATAGAGTACCAGAGAGTCACCATAACCTTAGGCAAGGAATGCAGATAACGGAGCAACGAGAGAGCAGAGCACGAGGTAAATCAGCTGGTAACTGGAGAACACAAGAGAGTGAAGCTGTCATATACATCGACGGATCAGGCGGGCGCAGTGGGACATCAGGCTGGGGTTTCTCGGCTAGAGTGAGAGGAGAGGTCGTTGCTGAGCGCAGTAGGGCATACATGTCAACAACCTCCAGTATGAGAATGGAGACGGAAGCAGTGACCTCAACACTGAAATGGATATCTGAGACTTCTATAATAAAGGCAGTCTTCGTGACAGACGCCTAAGCCATACTTCAGAAAGTACAGAAGGGATGGCTTAGGTACGAAGGGATAGCTGCTGTTGAGGCCTCCAGGCGTTGATCTGGATCTACTGTCCTGCTCATGCCGGGGTTCAGGTCAATGAAAGAGCTGAAATCTTGGCTTCACAAGCTCCCATCATGGGCACATTAGTGATGGATAGAAGTGACACTTTGAAATCAATCAAGGACCGCCTACTGGATAAAGACACCGCAAAAGATGAAGCAGCAATCCACAGACTGCAAAGTTTAGACATTAAACGAGGTTTGAGCTGAGTGGGGCGCACGAGAGGACGGTGCAGGAGAGTGTACAAACGGCGAGCTACAGGGACCATCAGCTTCCATACGTTACGCCATTTGATGAGAGAGACTGAGCACCTATCGGTATGCCCGGAGTGCAGTGACGTCGATTCTTAGAAACAGAAAAGGTAGGTGGTAAGTAGGTAGGTGATAGGTAGGTACGTAAGTTGGTAGTAGGTGGGTGGATATGTGGTAGGTAGGTAGATAGGTGGGTATGTGGTAGGTAGGTGGTAGGTAGGATGTAGATAGGTAGATGATAGGTAAGTAGGTAGGTGGCAGGTAAGTGGTATATAAGTAGATAGTAGGTAGGTTGTAGATAGGTAAGTTAATAGGTGATAGGTAAGTGGCAAGTAAATGGTAGGTAGGTAGATGGTAGATTAATAGGTAGGTAGTTAGTAGCTATGTATGTAGACAGATGGTAGGTAGGGGGTAGGTGATAGGTAGGTAGTAGGTGTGTAAGTAGTCAGGTGGTAGGTAGGTATTTATTAGGTAGATAGATAGGTGGTAGGCAGGTAGGTAAATGGTTAAATAGTAGGTAGGTAAGTGGTAGGTAGATAGATGATAGATAGGTAATTGGTAGGTATGTAGGTGGTAAGTAGGTAGGTGGTAGGTAAATAAATGATAGGTAGGTGTAAGGTAGGTAAGTATGTTGTAGATAGGTAGGTAGGTAGATGATAAGTAGGTAAGTAAGTAGGTACGTGATAGGTAGGGGGTAAGTACGTAGTAGGCAGGTGGAAGGTAGATAAGTAGGTAATAAGTAACTAGGTGGTACGTAGATAGATGGTAGGTAAGAGGTATGAAGGTGGTAGGTAGGTAGGTGGGTAGTATGTAAGTAGGTGATAGGTAGGTAGGTGGTAGTTTAGTGGTAGGTAGATATGTAGGTGATAGGTAGGTAGGAAGTAGGTAGATGGTAAGTAGGTAGGCCGTAGGTAAGAGGTAGGTAGGTATGTGTAGGTAGATAGATGGGTGGTATGAAGTAGGTAGGAAAGTGGTAGGTAAATCGGAAGGTATGTAGATAGGTAGGTAGGTAGGTTGGTTCGTAGTAGGTAGGTAGATGGTAGGTTGTGGTAGGTAGATAGTTAGCTAGGTAGGTAGGTAGGTAGGTAGGTAATAAGCACAGATATATAGTTAGATGTATATTACTATTGATAAACGTGCATACCTTGAAAAATTCCAGATCGTTGCACTGATGCTTACCGTTACAATTACTAGAACAAAAGCCAGTTTTTTATGTTTCATTTTCCAACGTTTGTACGGAACCACGAAATAAATTAGCAATTATCGAATTTTCAGCCTATGGCTTTTGAGATACCAGAACAAATGCTTTTCATTAGCCCGCTAAGCACTGTTCTGCTTTGACAGATAAACTGGCGTGTTCGCGTAACTTTACCTAGATGTTCTCCTACAACGCGTCGTGCCACTTAGTGCGTGAGGGGCGGCCAGTGTCGCGGGATTTGGGTATTCAAATTTAAACGGTTTTTTTTAAACTGGATATCGGCTACAAGGGTGTACTTAGTGGAAGGAGAGCAGAAGGCAAATAAAAACACCACACGCATAATTTCTAGAAGATATCAATAACCACTGCTTTCTTGAGATATTCACCAACCAAAAAGTATTACTGACACAACGTGACGTGAAACCGATATTTACATTAGACCAGGCATGTGTAACGTCTGGCCTTCGGACCCTATCCTCCCCACTCCCCTCTTAATTGTATCCAGTTTTCTAAGTGATCGGAGCAAACACTGATTTTTGCAGCTGTTAATATAGGTTCTTTAACTACTGTGTGCGATTTCCCGGCTCCTGCTAATAGTTGAGTAGCTTCAAATGAGACCAATATTGCATTATCATTGTTACAACCAGTTGCAGTCTTTTTTAAAATTTTACCAAAGCTTGCGCTCCTTACTACAAAAAAATATAAAAAATCAATGCTGTTTGATCTGTTTTCGATATTTTCTATCAAGAGTCGGGATATACTTATCAGGTCGGGAGCTGGACTCCAAGAGACGGACAAAGGTCACATTAGGCGTCCAGGAGGACGTAGGAGTTGGAAAACTGCCGGATAAGCCAGTAGCGGCCAAATACGGAATAGTGATCTAAGTGAGCGCGGATGTGGGGAATGGGGGAGAGAGGAAGGGATATAAGTGGTGCGGTAGGGAAATACTGATATAAGCGGGGGGGGGGGGGGGAGACTTAGAGAGGACGGGGGTGGAAAGAAAAGGCAAATAGATGGGGGCTAGTATGAGATATTAAGAAAAGGTATGGAAGATATAACCTGTGGTTGGAGGCAACCCATGCTGGAGATTAGTCTGTTCTCAAGGTCGAATTGATGACGATCGTCAGAGAAGCAAGAAACTAGGCCTGTGACACTAACACCAGCCTTACCCCGGTGTCAGAGAAGCAAGAAACTAGGCCTGTGACACTAACACCAGCCTTACCCCGGTGTCAAAGAAGCAAGAAACTAGGCCTGTGACACTAACACCAGCCTTACCCCGGTGCCCATGACCATTGAAGTGGTTGGCAATTGGGGAATCCGAGCGGTTATGGATATCATTGAGATGTTGTCGGAAGTATCTTCTAGCCTATGGTTGATAATTTTCCCACACTTCTGAAGGAAACTAACCACGCCTTAACCACTTTCTCTACCATTGTCCTCTCACCCGACCGCACCTATCGTCTTTTCCTACTTGATGTATGTTCGCTTTACTCCATCCCCCACTCTGGCGGCTTACAAGCCCTCTGTTTCTTCCCTGACCAGAGGGTTAACCCATCTATCGCTACATCAACTATCATCCATCTGGCCGAACTCGGCCTCACCCTCAACATCTTTGAGTTCAATATCCAGTTCTTTGATAAGATCAGCGGAGTAGCTGTGGGCACCAGAATGGGCCCTAGCTACGCTTGTGTTTTCATGGGACACCTGGAATACTTGATCTGGCTTCAATATTAGGGTCCTTTTCCTTTAATGTATTATCGATACATCGACGATAGGATTGGAATTACTGACATGTCTGAGACGGATCTCCTAAACTTCATCGACTTTGTCAATGACTTCCATCCCTCTATCAAGTTCACGTCTGACATCTCCCTCACGTCCGTCCACTTTCTCGACATTACTGTCTCTGTCCGCCTTTCAGGCCTCTTCACCTCCACCACAACCCACTGACACCCCACAACTACCTCCTCTGCACTTCCTCCCATCCTCAATCCTGCCGCGATTCGCTCTTTTCTCTCAACTCTTCCGCCTTCGACACCTCTGTCAGGATGACGACTTACTTCTCAGGGCCCACGAGATGCTTGACTTCTTCCGCAAGCGACTCTACCCTGAGAACACTCCCTCCTCCTCCCTCCAGCGGGTTCTCCCTATCTCCCGGCACGACTCGCTTAATCCCGCTCACCCCCCTCCCTCTGACCGTGTCAAACGTGTTCTTACTTATCACACTCACTGCGCCTCTGTCGTTGATATCTTATTCCGCAATCTCCTTCACTCTGATCTTGTCACTCATTAAGTTTCTCCCCGACCCTCCCCATGTCGCCTACAAGCGGGACAGAAGCATTAGATCAGTAGCCGCCTACACACCAGCTCCCATAGCCTTCCAGGCAGGCACCAGGCCGTAAAAAATGCACGCGGCTGTGCTACTTGCCCATATGTCATCTTCTCTCGCTACATTATCTTAACTAAAGCATAGTTCTCCATTAAAGAGTTATTCACATGTAAGTCCCGCAACCTCATCTATTCTATCAGCTGTCGCCAGTGTGGTATGACATATATTGGGGAGACTGGTCTGGAACTGCGTGACCGTTTCCGGCAACACCTCAATGATATCCGTAACCGCACTGGTTCCCCAATTGCCAACCACTTCAATGGTCCTGGACACCGGGGTGAAGGCTGATGTTAGTGTCACATGCTAGTTTCTTGCTTCTCTGACGATTGTCATCGATTCACTCTTGAGAACAGACTTATCTCCAGCATGGATAGCCTCCAACCACATGACATTAATATATTCCATACATTTTCTTAATTTCTCATACTGGCCACCACTATTTGCCTTTTCTTTGAGTCGGCGTATAATGACATTATGCAAACTTGACGGTTGGTATGTGTTGTTTACACCAGAAGTGACGTAATCATACGCCTCGTACGCATGCAGTTTCGTCCTGTTTCTTTTGAACACCCCTCGTAAATTGTTTTATAAAGTACGTGGTCACGAAATATGAGACAGAATTACAACAGCACTAGGGCATTTTGAAGACCTCTTGGCAACTGTCAAAAGAAGGAAACTCGCTTGGTACGGTCACATATCGAGATCAAATGGTCTTGCAAATATCATCCTGCACCACGGAATGGTGCAAAGCAGACGACGAAGAGATCGTTCCAAAAAGAGGTGGGAAGACGACATAAAAAAATGGACCAATTTCCGACCAGAAGAGGCACAGGGAGCGACCTCTCTGTCAGAGAGGGATGGCGTGAAGTTGTGAGGATGTATTCATGTGTGCCCCAACGACCTCACTGGTTACGGGATGACTTGACCTGATTTTAAGTACAACATTTTACTTAACTGGGAAGTAACCTTGATAAAGAACTGGTAAAACCAAGATTTTAACACCAGGATTACCAAAACCAGATTTTCTTTCAACTTTCTTCCTCTAAAATAGTTGCCCATCACAAGCTATGATGGCCACATCAATAGCCGGTTTTGTCTTGATGATGTAACTTGCGCTGAATATAGATAATAGTGAGGAAGAAACTGCGCTTGTCAGCAACCTCACTCTCTGGTCCCAAGGTACCTTGAACCAGTGGCAAGGCATGAGCTAAGACGACTGGAGGCAACTCAGGATGCAGTAACTCTGGTCCCACCTCACGTGAGACCAGGGGTCACTTTAAAACTTGTGGGAATGTATAGTCCACCCTTTCTGTTTATCGTTTTCGGAGGCCAGTGCCGTACCTTTCGACCACAGCGCCCCCAGAAAACTATGCAGAGTCTTTAGACAACCAGCTTTACATTCTAGTCGTGTAGTTTCGTCACAAAATGACCAGCGGACGATTGGGATGTTCATGCGCCCCAAATCACTCCGGCGCAGTTATGCTAGAGATGAAGGGGTCGAGGCTGAGGAATCTGGTTTTGCCATTGGCCAGCTCTTTCCCTATCAGTGGGCCAATACTGATCAGTATGGAACAGCATAATTATCCGTGGAGAATAAGATTAGACTGTTTTAACACAAATGTAAAGTCGACACTGCTATAAGGATCTGAGGCAAAATATGTGAATAAGGGTATCACATTCAGACTTCAGGCTTTGGTTAACAAGTCTTTTCGTCGCCTACTTCGTGATAGATTGGCAAGAAGGTAATGGCAAACACAAATATGTGGGAAACAAAACCCGACAACAACCAATTTCAGTCTTAGTCGACCTGTATTTCTGCAGGGACAAGATGTCCATCTGCAGATCCCAGCTCTATGCCGAAGACGGATTTGTCGGACCGAAAGGTGCAAATATAGCAGTCAAACTGTAAACTAGCGACACAACGCAATCCATTCTCCAGACTATATACTGCTATTTGCAAAGGCCTGTTCAGGGTTTGGTAGCGGGAGTTTAAGAACGAATGCAGAAGACGATCCCAGCTCTGGTGTGAACTGGATGTAGCCGGATGAGGATTCCCTATTTAACGGACTAGGCTCAAGCAGTTTATTACTCAGCGGATTTTGGGACAAGTAATGCAGAAGGTGGTTAACCGATGCGCGAGTTCATCTTTATAGACGCAATCACTAGAGCAATGGAGGATTGCGGGTAGCGTTTTAATGTCAGTACGGCATAAGGTGGTTCGGTAAGTGTTTTTTGTATAAGATTGGGGGGGGGGGGGGAATAATGTTAAAGTGTTTATATATGAACAGTGCAGGGAAGAGGGAGGAAGGGGGTTGATTTTGTAAAATCTGTATATTACAGTACAATGAGTTAACGATGTCAGCATTTTGATATCAGTAAGGTGTCCTTGAAGGGAGTCGGTGTTTTGATATAAGAAAGGTGTCATTGAAGGGAGTCAGTGTTTTGGTATCAGAAAGGTGTCCTTGAAGAGAGTCAGTGTTTTGATATAAGAAAGGTGTCATTGAAGGGAGTCAGTGTTTTGGTATCAGAAAGGTGTCCTTGAAGAGAGTCAGTGTTTTGATATCAGTAAGGTATCCTTGAGAGGGGTCAGCTATTGATATCAGTAAGGTGTCCTTGAAGGAAGTCAGTGTTTTGATATCAGTAAGGTGTCTTTGAGAGGGGTCAGCTATTGATATCAGTAAGGTGTCCTTGAAGGGGTTCAGCTATTGATATCAGTAAGGTGTCCTTGAAGGAGGTCAGTGTTTTGATATCAGGAAGGTGTCCTTGAAGGGGGTCAGCTATTGATATCAGTAAGGTGTCCTTGAAGGGAGTCAGTGTTTTGATATCAGTAAGGTGTCCTTGAAGGAGGTCAGTGTTTTCATATCAGTAAAGTGTCCTTGAAGGGGGTCAGCTATTGATATCAGTAAGGTGTCCTTGAAGGGAGTCAGTGTTTTGATATCAGTAAGGTGTCCTTAAAGGGGGGTCAGTATTTTGATATCAGTAAAAATAAGTGCGAAGCATCAGTGTTTTGATATCCGTAATATAAGGAAAAAAAGCCAGGTTGGATTTTAGTTCTCATCACTCAGTGTAGAATTTAGCATATTTGATTTGGAAAGACTCAGCTCTATTTTCAAAATGGATGTAAAATATGACATCGTTTTCTTTGGTGTGTGTATGTGTATGTGTGTGTGTGTGTGTGTGTTTTAATATATATATTTCCATAAAGTAGTCGCAACTTCAGATATTAACGAGTTGTGTCAATACAATTATTATAAATGTCAAAGCATATCGTATATGTCGCCAATTAGGGTTGTACTTGGGGCTAGTATTCTTTTGACGTAAAACAACATTCTGTAGAAATTGTTATGTATCGCTCGTTTTTACGATTTGACCACATTACACATCGGGCAAACCAAACAGTGCCCAATCTCTTTCAGCAAATGGTAAGGAGGTTGGATACTGATGGTTCTCTTTGCTCGTTGATTCTACACGAGTCTGCACCGCCGCCCGTACACTTTCTCTCCCTCCCATTCACTGCTGGACCAATGCATAATTTCATGCATAATTGTTATATTTCTCTCGTCATTACCGTTTTTTTTAAATTTTTTTATTTTATTTACCACCAGGGTGGTTCACAGATTCAAACGAAGAGGTGCAGTGTAACCTTCCAAGCCTGTCATAAAAGAAGACTAAAAAGAGTTGTTCATGTAGCTAGCGACCTCATCCTGTGCGAATGTACGAGGCGTGTTCAAATGAAACCGGACCGAACTCCACCAAGTGAACATACGTACGATGCGCATGATGACGTTACTTCTAATTTCAAACAGCACATACTAACCGTCAAATTTGAAAAATGTCATTATCCTCCGACACATAGTGTCCTTAGCAGACTGTTTAAAACATGGCAGGTGTGATACGGAATCTGTTCAGTGTTGATCAGCGAGCCTTGATTCGGTTTCTAACAGCTGAAGGATGTCGACCAGTTAACATTCATCGCAGAATGGAGGCAGTGTTTGGTGACAAAAGTGTGTCGAAGACAACAGTGAAGAACTGACAACGATGTTTAAAGAAGGACGTGAGTTAACGAAAGATCTTCTGAGACCAGGTCAGGCGCATATTGTTGCATCAGAAGGTACCATCGCCAAAATTGATGCAGCAAATCGGGTTGACCGTCGCCGGAGCTTACGTTCGATAGCAGAGGAATTCGCTGTGTCGCTCTGGATAGTTCACATGGTGGTTACCAAGAAACTGAAGTATTGCAATCAAGAATAAACTTCCCGGCATGCTTTCGTGGGGTGTGGTTCTGTTGCACGACAATGCGTCCACATGTTGCGAACATTGTTCAGAAAGCGTTAGAACAGAAAAGGTGGGAAGTACTGCCACATCCATCCTATATAGCCTCGAAATGTTCCCTTGTGACTTACATTTGTTCAGATCCTTCAACGAAATTTAAGAATAGACAAAAGATTTGACTTCAATACAGACGTCATGGTCTCGGTGACCAAGTGGTTCAAAGAGCAACCAAAGTAATTTTTCCGGACGGCATCCGCCGTCTACCCAAGCAGTGGGATGCGTGTCTGAATGCCTATCTATGGCAACATTATCTAACTAACACTGTGGCATGTTTGCTTCATAACAATTGCTATATGTAATTCTGTCCCAGCAGATGACGTCACTTTCATATATTTGTAATAAAGCCACTGGGTCCGGTTTCATTTAATCACGCCCCGTGAAACCATTTCCACTGAAACAGCCACCATAAATGCTCGGATACAAACATCATGTAACGATGTGAGATTTAGTGGGGGTCCTTTGTTTCACTTGCAGCGAAAAGGTGAATGAACCAATCAATGAAAACTGGCTTTAACCGTTTCAAGTGAAAAGGTCACCATTGTTTGCAGTTTTAGCCATTCCAATCTATTCGCTCCCTTGTCAAGGTTTTCTGCAGTGTCAGGTTGACTTTAAAAAAAAATTAATTCAAATTCATCAAAAATAGTTTGAAAGGTGTAGGACAAAGATATATTACTATATTATTCAGCCATTTTTACATATAGATCCAGGGATGTCCTGCCCGGGGGTCTCAAACTGTTCAAACTACGTCTGATTCCACACTTCTGCTTGTCTCAGGGTTGCTGATTCATTGATTACAGAGTCATCATCTAATAAGCTACGATTGGTGGATTGTATGCAGTAGGTCAGTCGTATCTGTATCTAATGTCCCCACTTTAAGTACTTCCATGGTCGGCGTATCAGCTCGTTTATTGTCGTGGACCCAAACGTGACCAGACGAATGGTTCCATCCAATAGTTTGAGACCTCAATGTCTGTAATCCACTGCTAGCGAAACATTCTAGTATTTCCGAACCAAAGACCAAGGCTGGACTAATTACACCTGATGCCCTAAGTACAGCCAATGATGAAGTTTCCCTTCGGCCCTTCAACTCTTACTAACATTTACAGCCCAAGTTTTACTAACAAAGTGACAAGCAGCTATCCAAATACAGTACAGTTGACTGGGGCAAGCTCCTGTCCAAATACAGTACAGTTGATTGGGACATGCTCCTGCCCAAATACAATACAGTTGACTGGGATATGCTCCTGCCCAAATACAGTACAGTTGACTGGGACAAGCTCCTGCACAAATACAGTACAGTTGATTGGGACATGCTCCTGCCAAAATACAATACAGTTGACTGGGACAAGCTCCTGCCCAAACACAGTACAGTTGACTGGGACAAGCTCCTGCCCAAACACAGTACAGTTGACTGGGACAAGCTCCTGCCCAAACACAGTACAGTTGACTGGGACAAGCTCCTGTCCAAGCACAGTACGATTTACCCGAACAAGCTGTTCAAACACAGTACAGCTGACTGGAACACAATGTCCAAACACAGTACAGCTGACTGGAACACAATGTCCAAACACAGTACAGTTGACTGGGACAAGCTCCCGCCCAAGCACAGTACAGATCGGCTGTTATGAGAGCAACGTTCTGCAAAGCACATGATTCATGATGATTAAAAAATCTATATTCTATTCACAGCCGCCCCTCCTCCGCCCCCGCCCCCCTTTCAGGCCGGGTTTAAGCCTACTAAGTCTAATGGATAATCCGTCCCTGCGTCTGCACCAACAATCTCAAACTGGCGCCTAGTGAACCATATCTGACCCCCGAAGCCGTTTTTTGTAGCTCACAACGTGGTTTGTGTTTAAATCTGTATTGTTGTTATTGGTGTTGTTGTTGTTTAAAGTCCACAATGAGTAAGTTTACTCTTTTGTACGCTCTGAAAAGGGCGTTAAGTGGTGGGTTGTAGTAACTTTCCTCACCTCCCGAGCGTACGGATGAGGGTGAAGCGCAGTACTCCGTGCGGTTGTGCTTGGTTTGGCTCCATCTGAACGCTACACCAGACCATTAGGTACTATTAGCTGTAATAAAAGGTATTCTACATTATTCCAAAAACAGAAACATGGTCTGACTGCTGATAATTTACATTTCAGTTAACTGGAAAACCAAGTCGGAAATAGACTTTGCGCTAAGTGACGACATCAAGTTTGTTACAGATGTCGAGGTGATGCATAGACTAGATATAAACAGCGACCAAAGATCATTAGGGCAACCTTAAACATGGACTAGATATAAACAGCGACCAAAGACCATTAGGGCAACCTTAAACGTGGCCTAGATATAAACAGCGACCAAAGACCATTAGGGCAACCTTAAACATGGACTAGATATAAACAGCGACCAAAGACCATTAGGGCAACCTTAAACATGGACTAGATATAAACAGCGACCAAAGACCATTAGGGCAACCTTAAACATGGACTAGATATAGACAGCGACCAAAGACCATTAGGGCAACCTTAAACATGGACTAGATATAAACAGCGACCAAAGACCATTAGGGCAACCTTAAACATGGACTAGATATAAACAGAGACCAACGACCATTAGGGCAACTTTAAACATGGACTAGATATAAACAGCGACCAAAGACCATTAGGGCAACCTTAAACATGGACTAGATATAAACAGCGACCAAAGACCATTAGGGCAACCTTAAACGTGGCCTAGATATAAACAGCGACCAAAGACCATTAGGGCAACCTTAAACATGGACTAGATATAAACAGCGACCAAAGACCATTAGGACAACCTTAAACATGGACTAGATATAAACAGCGACCAAAGACCATTAGGGCAACCTTAAACATGGACTAGATATAAACAGAGACCAACTACCATTAGGGCAACCTTAAATATGGACTAGATATAAACAGCGACCAAAGACCATTATGGCAACCTTAAACATGGACTAGATATAAACAGCGACCAAAGACCATTAAGGCAACCTTAAACATGGCCTAGATATAAACGGCGACCAAAAATCATTAGGACAGCCTTAAACATGGACTAGAAATAAACAGCGACCAAAGACCATTAGGGCAACTTTAAACATGGACTAGTTATAAACAGCGACCAAAGACCATTAGGACAACCTTAAACATGAAATAGATATAAACAGCGACCAAAGACCATTATGACAACCTTAAACATGGACTCACTACCGCACAAAAGACGTTTTCATATTCCAACAAATTCTGCTAGGCTGTCAGAAAAAATCCGGCAAGAGAAATGGTGGTGCGCAGGATCTCCTACCTGTCACCCGAAACAACTGACAGAAAAGCTGAAAGAGTGCATCACTACGGCAAAAGTAATCAAAGAAACAAAAGGCAGTCGGATTAACGAAGACACCCTACAACTTCTACATACTAGGAGAAGACTGAAACAAAATGGCACTCACAACAAATTGGAAATATGCGAGCTGAACAAGCTGATCAGAAGCAGACTAAAAGAGGACTATGAACAGCATAGTCTGAACAAGATGATCAGAGAAGCTGAGACAAGAGGCAACATAAGCAAATGTCGAAAAAGTCTTCTCCAGTCAAAGAATATTATGACTGCCCTACAAAATGCAGACGATGTCATCGCGACGGATAGAGCGAATATAGAGGCAAAATGTCAAAGGTACTACATCGACCTCTTTGTATCAAAGACGATAGTCACCAAATTGACACCCAACAGCGAATCTGTGCTGGTACCAAAGATCGAATCAGATGAGGTGGCACATACAATCAAACAATTTAAACCACCTAGAGCCCCAGGACAAGACGGGAATCACAAATGACGTAATCCAGGCAGTCGGAGACACACTAGCGCGGCATTTAACTACTTTGTTCAACATCTGTCTGAACGAGTTCCAAATCCCCGACCTATGGAAAACGTCAAAAAACCATCCAAATCTATTAAGGAGGGGGAAGGGGCGGGGGGGGGAGAAAACCTGGCAGATTACCGTCCGATCTGTCTGCTCTCCTCCTTTTATAACCTTATCGTGAGAGTGATCGTCAACCGCACAGAGATGTTTCTAGATGAGAACCAACCACAAGAGCAGGCAGGTTTCAGGAAAGGCTTCTCAATCACTGAAGACCTCCGCACAATTAATCAATTAATGGAGAATTCAAATGAAGTACAGACGTCTTTATGCCTTGTGTTCGTTGATTATGAGAAGGCTTTCGATAGCTTCGAAATTACTGTGGTGCTGAATGCTCTGAGAAATCAGGAAATTGCTGAAAAATACGCTCAACTGAAAGAGAATATAAATAGCGGATGCCCAACGGACATCACCCTATTCTACAGACCGATCAGCTTACCAATACATCGTGACGTCCGAGGGGGGATACAATATCATCAACGCTCTTTACAGCAGCGCAGCCATTGAGGAGGTCTTTAAATCATGAACTGGAAGGAAAGGGGCATAAACATAGACGGAGAAATTCTAACTCATCTGAGGTTATCTAATGACATAGTCATCATCGGCCACGACGTCAAAGATGTGGAGAAAAGTCAGGATGAGCTCAGCAGAGGAAGCGTTGCAGTTGGCCTTAAAGTCAATAGAAAGAAAACCCAGTTCATGCTCAACACCTTCTGCCCAATAGGAGAAATGCGCCTTGGAGATTGTCCCGTCGAAAACGTTAATTCGTATATCTACTTGGGCCAAGAGATCACGAATTCCCATTTAATAAATCGGGAGATCTCACGATGGATAACAGCCGGCTAGCTCAGCTTGAACTGTATTTAACCTACACTGCAACATATGCGAAAGGACAACGCTAGGGCTCACACCTTCAAACAATTTGGTTGCTACAGCCATGGTAAATGGCTGCGAGGTGTGGAACCTACGGAGAGCTGGTGCAGATAAACCACGTTGCCCAACGAGCGATGGAACGAAAGACATTGAAGATCTCCATTCGAGACCAAATCCGCAACACAGAGATCAGACGTCGAACTTTCTTCTCTGGCATCATAGATGTGGCGCTGTTACGAAAATACAGATGGGCCATCCATGTTGGACAACATATGGACACGTAGAGTGACGTTGTGGTGGCCATACAAATTTAGCCGCACTCGCCGTCTACCGATGCTGAGGTGGAGAGATGGCATAATGGAGGCCCTGGTCCCAACATGGTACACCAAAGCAAAAGATCGAAATGTTTACTCAACATTTGGCTACCTGACATCAGACATACCTGCCTGATTGAATACAAGGATTTTGAGATTTGAGTTAACGGTACGCAACACAGATATTATAACAAGTAGCAGTCCTTCATATTAGAGGGTGGTAACTTTATTGCAGCAATTTTTTTTAAAATATATATATTACAGAAAAAAAGTAAAACAGATACATTACCATGGGTACAAATTATGATCACTAAGCACGCACACCGCAAAAGTGAAACACATATTCAAGTTGCATTTGATCAAACTGATATTCAGGTCGTCACGTTTTCATAAAACTTTTGGCATATCTCTTAAATCGCTAACATGTCCACTAACACGCGAATGTTTTTCACGATGGATTAAAAAGTGTTATATATGTTTCCTTCTGTGGGTAGTTTGCTGGCAGACTTTCTTATGTTTATTTTTTAATATGAGATCATAAGTTTTTTTCTAAGGCACCTGTCGCTCTCGCACTATTATATTAATTGTTACTAGTGATTGATGAAATGGTCAATTAAAAATTTAGTGCAGTTTAGAGTTACGAATTACATTGGTTCTGTTTCCTGATATAGCTTTTAAACACAGAGTTAATACTGATTGTCATTTTTGTTTGGCCTTCTCTAAAAATGACTTTGGTATCAGCTAAAAATAAAATAACTTCACAAGAATTTTTGTATTTTGCATCATAAAGCGCTGTATGGTAAAGACCTAAATGTGGAGGAAGTTATGTACACTGTTATTAAAACTGTAGCCTGCATTCGTCCAAGAGGACTAAATCGCAGAAAGTTCGCCTTTTTGCTTGAAAAAAAATTAAAGTTAATATTGTAAACTTCTGTTTTGTTTTATTCGAAAGAATCGATGCATTGCATTCCCGGCATGCACATACGTAATTAGTCTCTCGGTAAATGTCGAAGGGTGTAAAAATTAGATATCAATTGTTCCTCCAGCTTACTGGTTGTACATACTTCTTCTCCATCCTCTCTTGCGCCCCAGTCCTCATGAACCTCGTTCGATTTTAAAGCTCAGCAGTATGTGAACGGCTGATTCATCTATTAATGTACATTCGTTTAACAGGTGGCCATTGATATACTTCTAAATATCACTGCTATCCATATCTAGTGTACCCATAATTGGTGCACGTGAAGCCAAGATGTCAACTCTTTTGACGTCCTGAACCGGAATATGACCAGGCCAGCTCATCACACCACTTCCTGCAGATCTGATGCCTCTACAGCTGCCATCCCCGCATGCCTTAACCAGCTCTTCTGTACTTTCAAAAGTAAGGATTGGGAGTCTGACACAATTACTGTCCCACAGCACTAGGAATCGGATTTCATTCATAACTTATAATTGTTCCTACGTCGATCGGTATGCACGTGTAAATGAAGAAACATAATTATTTCTACTATAATATTTGTTTTCAAGATATATGGCTTGGCTTGGCTCCGTTCATTCTCAATCTCCCGCTACCAAACACTAAAGGGCTTAAGTAACAGAATGTAGTACATAGAACGTAATGCGTTGTGTCGTAGTTTACAGCTTGACTGCGATATTTGCACCTTTCGGTCAAACACCGCTTGGAGGTGTAGACGGGTCTTGGCAGCTTTAGTTCACTGGCCCTGACGCTAGCAGTCAGCTATGAGTCTCTGACCACTGCAGCTCATGCGCTGCTCAGCATTTTGATCCCATTTTCAAGATATATAACTTTACAACGTCATCTAAGTAATAACTTAGTTCAATTCATTGTGTCATCTCTGCATTGAAAGTGGGTAACAATTGATCTGTTGATGTAATAACTCAACTTAACTTAACGTAACTTCGTTATACTGTTTAATTAAGAAAGCTGTACGGAGTTATCATCCCACTTAAAGCAGTGTTTACATTTGGTACGTTTATCCCGAACCTTGCCTTCCAGTACTGTTTCTAATAATTTGTTGTTTTTTATGTGATCAAAATATTTTGACTGGAGGACTGATTTCGTTCTTCAATATTCCTTGCATTGCATATTTCTCAAAGACTTCATTATGTGTTGTTTTAAAGAAAATCTCAGCAGATGTGCACCATTTTTCTACAACTAATGACATCAAAAGCATCAGTTTGTTCATTGTCCAAGTTATTACGCCATAGAGTAAAGATGGGTGTGCATAATACCTGATGGTTCTTACAAAAAAAATTAGATCTAAAGTAGAATGTCTAAAAATGTGTAAAATAACTTTGACATTCTAAATCCCAAACGTGCTGGTTAACTATTGTGGTTTAAACTATACTAATGGGAGGCAATTCTTATTTTTCCAAATAAGCAGAGTTATACCGTTTCCGGGTAATATATAGACAAATGACTGACTAAACAAATATAGCACTGATCCATTTCTGTTAAGAACATTTACGAAGTAGCCATCATGTTCGGTAAGAAGAAACAACAAGAGCCAGGAAAACGAAAAGGCGCAGGGTTGATGAATCAGGTGTGTTCACTTCTGTTTTGATTATTTGTAAAGTGATCTCAACCCAACTCACTCAAACTGAAACTCTCTCTGAGTCTCTCACTCACTACTCAGCAACCACAAAAAACTTTAAAAAGCAATCAATACACTATTCACTATACACACTTTACTTTACACAGTTAACACAACTCAACTAACTAGTGACTAGTCTAGTGGTACCCGTTAAGATGGATAAAGTTTAAAAAAATGTTCATTTCACTTGGACCACTCCATAGTGATTGTTACCTTCCATAGTGATTGTTCCTACCTGCAAAAGCTTGGATGATACAGGGATACTAACAACACGTCACATGACAATCACAGCTAACACATATTCTTAATACATTGATTGGAGTGAAGAGGGATGCAAAGGCCAGGAAGCAGTGCTCATTTAAAATGTGGCAGCTACAGTGGTGGCCTGTGCTAGTGTGCATCACATTGGTCATCATTGGACTTTGAGCGAAAAGGCGAATGAATAATGAAATCCTCAGCGAATGTACAGTCGATAAAAAGTAAAAAGAATGACCTCTTAAAAATACTAAGTGCTGTCCTCATCCTCTTAATGTTATTAGTAGTAGAATTTGACTATTACTGTCATATAAACCAATTTCATCACGTCTCTGTTAAAAACCTGCATCACTTAAGGAAGCTTGTACTGATTCCAGCACTCACCCTTTTCCCCATCACCACCACACATTGAGAGTGATCATACACTGAGAGTCATAACACACTGACACACACCGTCTTAGTTGCTAGCTATTATAATGTACCCATTATATACTAGTCCATAAACTTCTGAAGTGACCTATGTTCTCTAACAGATGGGCTTTGGAGCTGGGCCTGGAATAGACGACATTGATGGAATGGTGTATGGGAATGATGATGATGATGAAGATCTGGAGGCAGAGTTAGCAGCTCTTGCAAATGAAGATCATGAGCCAGCCAAAAAAATGAAGCCAAAACGAAAGGGTATTTACATTAGCTCACATACTGTAGGCTTACTATTATTTAAATTTAAAAATGTATTACTGAAATTAAAAAGCATATTTTGTTTGCTTGAAATTAGACAGCTGTTATTAGTAGAGATTCTGTATTTTTGAATTGTATTATGCCTATGCCAAGTCAGTTACAGTTTTACATTAAATGATCAAGCTAGTAAAGAAAAACTGCCCAAATAATTTTGCTAACCGTAGAATGTAATGTACTACTGCAAATCCTTTTATAATTCTTTCAGTCAACTTGGCAGCTGTAGATATTGAGAAAATGGCAGCAGCTGGAATGGAAGATCTTGATGATGATGTTTCAGATACAGAAGACCCTGACTTGCTGGCAAGTGACAAATTAAATTTAGACATGTGCTCACATGCACTTGAATTTGTATTTCTGCTTAAATTATCTGTGTTCACAAAGTTGTGCTACATATACCTTTACTTAAAGTTAAATTCTGATAATGTCCAATCCATACAATTTCATCTTATATCTAGTAGCATCTTCTTCTTCTTCTTCTTCGTACGCAGTCAGACAGTAACCATTATTTTTTCGAAAAAAGCGGCGGTCATCCTGAGGCTGTCGCCGCTGCCATAGAGCTTGTCTTGCAGTTCCACTGGTGATGGCCACATCTGCTCTCTCTGATCCTCGTATGTCGGGCAGTTCTGCAGCAGATGTTCAGCGGTCATTTTACCGATACCGCACGGGCATTCGTCGGTACCACCTATCTTCAATTTGTTGAATAGGTGGTACCTCAGTCTATTGTGGCGAGTGCGAAGTCTGAAGACAACGACCTGCTCTCTTTGGTTCAACTGGTAATAGGCATCGTTTTTGGTGTAACCAGTATGTTCGGTTTCCCATTTGGTCATGTATCTGGCTTTGATAAGCCGTTTTGACTCTTCGTACGTCAAACTAGTATCTGTTTGTGGTAGTCTTGCACCTTCTATATCTAGTAGCATCTAAATTTGTCCATTTCAAGAAAACATTTCCATTTCTATAAACACCTTAACACTAAATAAGAGTTTTTTAACTCACCACACAGCTCCAAAACATTTTGTTACTGCTATTCAATGTATCTCATGAGAGAGAGAGAGAGTCCACATATTATTCTTTACTGCAGATTTCCTTTATTTGGCAGCTTGACTACATAGCCTTCCTTCCAGTCTGCAGATATTTCTTATCTTTACCAAACTTACCAAGTAATTTGTGTAAATATCTCTTTAAGTGTCAATGTCAGCTTTGATACCATTTGGGCCAGTGTAATTACCATCTATCAGATGCATTATGATTTTCTTAATTTCTTCTTTGTGTTTACTTTTTTGCAATTAACTTGCAGTTCTTCTTCTTCTTCGTACGATGTCAGACGTCAACCTAACTTGCAGTTCAATTTCTGATGACTCAGTGATCTTGTGGAGTTAATCTATTTCAAAGTTCTTCAAAATATTTTGCCCATCTCTTTATCTGCTCATTTATGTTGCTAATCAAATTTTCCTCCTTATCCTTATTTTTAATCAAAAACCATTAACTTCCTTATATTTTAGTATTAGTTTCTTTGTGCTGTTGTACAAGTCTTTCATATTTCTTTTGATACAGTGTTTTTACTTTTCTTGTCAACTCATTAATATATATTCTCTTGTCTCTTATGATGCTCTCTCTCTTGATTGTTTGTTAGCTTCAGTGTATATTTCTTCTAGTATTTCTAGTATTTTTCTTCCCTTTATCTTTGCTATCCTTTTATTTCTTTTTTTATCTTTGCTTTGTGTTGGCGTTCTCTTTTCCCCAGAACGTTTCCACATCACATTCCATATGTTTTGTTGTTGTTTAATGCCCACAATAAGCATGTTCACTCTTTCGTGCGCCCTGAAGGGGCGAGTTGCAGTAGCTTTCCTTACATCCTGAGTGTGCTGATGAAGGTGGACTGGGTTCCTCCAGGCTATTGTGCTATACCTTGGCGTCATCTGCGTGACACTCAGTGCTTCGGGGATCACATTGATCAACACCTTGTTAGTCAGACTGTCTTGAAAACAGCCTGTTTTCAGTGAACACTGCTTGGAAGAGAGGTGTGGTCTTGGTCAGTGTATAGCGTCTGACTCTGGCGCTACATCCTGGTCAGTATGTTGTGCCTGACCAGACTAGCATTTCAGTTCCCATATATTGTGTACCAGTTGTCAGTCTCCTTCTGTGTCCTCTATTTCTTCCAGTTGTTGTAACACATGATACCTAAATAATATCGGGACTTTAAATTTATCTTGTATGTCCTTGCTCCTGAGGAATCCCACATTTAACTGTTGTCTGTGGTACTTACTTACTTTTTGTGTCCAAGCACCATGCTATACAGTATGTATCCAGTATTCAGTGACATGGATTGCCTTGTCATTTGCCTCCAACATGTAGCACCTATTGCATGTTTTCTGGAGGTTGGGGCAGGTCATCAGGTGGTCTCGGTCCTGTATTGCGCCACAATCACATGTGTCATCATCTGTGTATCCCTCATTTATTGCTGTATCAACTAGTTTTGCATGGGCAGAGTTGTTCCAGACTGGCACAGGGTATTCAGCTACGGAAAAGCACAGGGCAAGTGCCGATGTCCAAAGGACTGATGGCTGTGCCCCATCCCCTCCTCCCCCCACCCATATGTTGTGTCGATCAGTTTTCGGATGATATTATATCTTGCGTGTATCTTACACTTTATTTCCTGGCAGTGCGGTATGTATGTGTGGTCTGATTTCACACCTAAATATTTTAAAGCCATGCAGTGTTCGAGCCCCTGCCCTTGCCATCTAATCTGAAGTTTTCTCTTTGCTTCTCTGTTTTTAAGATGGTAGGCACATACCTGGGTTTTACTGGGATTTACTTTAAGGTGATTCACGTGGCAGTATTCTGCAAGGGCATTGAGAGAACTTGACAATTTGTTTTCAACCTCCTCAAACCCTTTTCCCTGGGTAGCAACTGCTGTGTCATTAGCATAGATGAATTTCCTTGTGTCTGTGTCCATGGGCTGGTCATTAGTATATATGTTATATAGCATGGGTGCTAAGACACTTCCTTGTGCCATGCCGTTGTTTTGGTTCTGCCATCTGCTGTCTTTTGTTCCCTCAAAGTGACTTAGAATCCTCTGTTCTGCAGGAGGCATTTGATGATATTGGTCAGAGGCCAGTCTTTTGTCATGGTATATAGCTTTGATAATAGTCTCTGATGGTTTATGGTGTCATATGCTGCACTTAGGTCAATATAGACCACTCCTATGACCTGTTTGCGTTCATACCCATCCTCTATTAATTGTGTTAGGTTAAGAATTTGACTGCCGCAAGATCTTCCATGTTAACAAGTAAATTTGATACAGGATGTGGTCAATCAATATATTTCACAATTTACTGGCATTAGACACAGAAACATTGAATCATGTCAACAATTTGAGATAGAATAATGAAATTAGAGCACATAGTTTTGTCATGGTAAATAGCTTTCCCTTTCCTCAGATGTCCCTTGTGTGTAATTACTCAGAAGCACAGAAAATGTTGTGGACTGGGTGGTCAGGGTTCAAAGGGTTACAATTCTCCAGGATAAGGTAATAGACCGTATGCCCAACTTTACTTAGTCAGCTCTTGTAATATGCTTGGCAGGTTTACAATGTTACTATTTTTGTATCCTTTTTTGGGGCTCCAACGACATTTGGGCAGCATATCTCTCATTGGATTTTTTATATTTCCTAGGCTGAACTTGAAGAACTAGAGGATGAAGAAGAACCTTCTCCACCTGCATGTAGTCCCCAAATTAGCCCCCAGAAAATACCAACTCCAACTGCTACTCCTGTGTCCCAGAAAACATCTCCCATTCCTCCCATTTTCAAACCTACTATTAATTCACCTACAAATCCAACTGCTGTTTCAAGAAATTTGCCATCGCCTCAGAAAACTGCATCCCCAGCACCAAAGCCCAACTCTTCCCCCAGCCCCAAACCAGCTTCCTCACCCTTGTCTAAACCTGCTAGTGGTGGAGGAATGGTAGAGACTTTGGAAGAAAGACTTAACATGTACAAACAGGCTTCAGCAAATGCAAAAACAGCAGGAGACAGCTCAAAGCAAAGGCGACTTGACAGGGGCATAAAGGTAAATTTTATTTAAGCATTAGAGTAGCTGTCCAGCGCACAAAGATGCCTTTTTAAAAATGCTATAGTTGATTAGAGTTTAATATTAAGAAATTTATGAGTTCATCGTTCTTCGTTCGTTCTCAATCTCCTGCTACCAAGTCCTGAACAGGGCTTTGCAAGTATCATGATGTAGTCAGGAGAATGGAATGTGTTGTGTCACTATTTTACAGCTTGACTGCAATATTTGCACCTTTAGGTCCGACACATCCGTCTTTGACAGGAGTTCATAGTTAATTGTTTATTTATTTCTTCTTTTCGATCAACTGATGCTATGTTTCTAGCCCAGTGAGTTTCACAAAGGAGACTTGTGTTTCAGGTTATCATTGGTCTCACACAGAGTTTCGAGCATGGTGACTCCCCCAGGCCAGGCTCTTTAGTCTGTATGAGTAGGACAGTCCTGCTGGATATGTTCTGGTGTTTACTTGGGTGCTTCACAATAACTCATTGCGGTGTCTCTGAGACCCATTCTGTATAGGTGGGCCTTGAGTCTGCAATGTCCCGTTCTGAGTCTGAAGATATATGTTTGTCTATGCTATCATTTTCTGGCTTATATTCTTTATGCTGGTCTTTCCATTCAATCCTTATGAGTCGTTTGATGAGTGTTGTTGCTTCTTTATAACTCTGTGGAAGGCAAGTCTGCGTGCCATCACTTCCAGCTTTTGTGAGTTCATCTCTTTTTTTTATTTTCAAGGATCCCATAGTGGGCCTGAATCCACTGTAGGATTAGATCTGTTTTGTGGGACAGCAATCCAATGTTACATATTATTTCATGTGAGAGTTAATCTTGTTTGGGGCTTGAGGTGGCTTGGAGTACGTTTCTAAAGAATGTTAGAATGACCATTTTCCTCGTAGTTGTGTTTTGGCTGATAAGAAACCTCATCTCGTTGCTGCTTGAACAGATGTTACTGCAGCTCTGAAATTTGTACAGGTGTCTCCTGCTGGTATGGAGTGATTTTCTAGCATCTTCTAATATAGTTGCATATTATATATGTGTAGCGCCAAATTCACTGTGTTAGGTACCTATATCATCTTCTCTTGTCTCATTTCTGCTCTGTATGAAGTATATATGGCAGCAACTGCATCTAGTCTACATACAGGAAGCCTGTATCCAAGCATTTACATGTGTGATTTATGTAGCTGTTCATGTTACATGATGTGATTGCTAGCTCCATAAACAATTGTCTCTATCACCATCTATCACCTGCAACAGAGGATACAGGCCTTGGAGATGAGATGCTTCCAAAGACTTCTAAACATCACGTATAAAGATTGAGTTACAAATGAGGAAATACGAGAAGTAATTACAGCAGCAATAGGAGAATAGGAAACTCGCTTTGTACAGGCACATATTGAGATCAAATGGTCTTGCAAATACGATCCTGCACAAAAAAGTGCAGACAACGAAGAGGTCGTCCCAAAACGAGGTGGGAGGACAAGATAAAAGAATGGACCAATCTCCGACCAGATGAGGTACAGACAGTGGCCACTGACAGAGAGGGAGGGCATGGGGTTGTCTTTATGTGGGCCCCAACAACCTCACTGGTTATGGGATGACCTGACCTTCTATGTCATGTGTTTAACGTCAACCTGGACCTATTTCTTCCTCCTAGGTACCACTCAAGTGATGTAGCTGTATAGTCTTAGATATTCCTCATTGTAGTTTTAGGATGCCTAGCATGTCCTGTTGATTGCATTAGGTGTATCTGAGAATCCATGTGCTACCGACACATGCAGACATGCACTAAACTTTATATTTAAATTGTAACAGTAAACCGGAGGAGCTGGAAATGGAAATGGATCATAAGCTGACTTCATCACCCCTGGGAATCCCCATATGTGCTCAGTGCCTTTCATTTTTTTAAATGACAACAACAGGGCAAGGACTCCATAGTTTTGATGACTTTATCAGGTACCCATTTGGCAGTTGGGTTGACTGAAAGAAGCTGCAATGCCATGAAATAACCCATGACATGCGCAGTCTGTCAAACTGATCATGACATGACATCTCCATACATGGAGCTGGTTAGTGGTCATCAAGCATACCTGGGTTCAAAACCCGCCGTACACTATAGTGGGGGGGGGGGGGGGGGGGGTGTGTGTGTGTGTGTGAAATGCACATCTAGCCTATACACTACTGCATGAGCGGGCTGCTTCTATCCCTCAGCCCCATAAGTCCGTCTCTAAGGCAGACTTCAGAACTGTGAATAAATGCTGCAATGATAGTTATTTTTAAACATTAAAGTGATAACAGTCATATTGCTTGTCTCTCCTTCACAGACTCTTGCAGATATGGTGAAACAAGCTAAAAGTGGAAAGCCAATAAATGAAGAGGAGATTCCACCACCTGTTTCTATGGGAGCCAGTACACCTGTGACAGAGCCTTCTACTTCTGTTGCGAGCCCCTCTACTTCTGGTTTGTGTAATATCCCTCATTTTAAAAATAAAATTCATTTTTACTTTCTGTTCAGTGCTTTACCACAAATTTTATGAGCTAATTTTCTTTCAATTGCCCAGCTTATCAGCACCTTAGAGTATTTATCAAAGTTTGCAACAATTTTACAAATTGTTATTTGGTAACAAGCCTGCATCTGTTAAGTTATCAACAATATAAAAAAACTATATGGTAACAATACTGTATCTCTGTACAAGTTACCATTGATTAAATAAATATGGGGGGGGGGGGGAGAGACTGATGATACAGTACAGTGAATGAGCTGATAGCAGCCAGCGACTCATAAATGTCTTTTTGTATAAGGGTCAACAAACAAGAGCTGACCAAGAACTTTTACCCTCTCCAGGCGGCAGCCTTAAAATAGGTAGCACTAGCGTAGTCTGACTAAGAGAATAGGGACTCCAGTGGGAAGGCAAATCCGGCACCCAAAATAGTCAGCTGAAACCGGATGTGTAGGGCTGAGAGGCACAGATATAACATCCTCGCTGTGAACTATGCTACAATGCCCTTTTCAGGACAAATGCTGAAGAAGAAGAAATATATTCTTGGACAACAAAAAGGCTCTCTACATGTGTTATTATTGATATTATAAAAGGATGTAAAACAAAATTGTATCAGAATATAAGTTGTCATATATATGAACAATTCTTTGAGAGCAAAATTATAAATACATCATCATTAATATTTGTAACAATTATTATAAAAAATGTGACCAAGTTGTCAATGAAATTCAAATTCTTTCGTAACAAAATTGTACCTTATAAATTATCATTGACATTTAGAAAAATTAATTAGGAACAAAACTACCTAACGTAGCAACATTATTAAAATTATTTGTTTTAAAAACTGCATCTGTATATATATATATATATATATATATATATATATATATATATATTGTCAGTATTACTAACAATTATTACATTACAAAACTGTATCTGCTTTGCAAACTGTGTACAACTAATAATTTTATTTAAATTTTTAAAGCTTCCCTAGCCCCTGTGACGCCACCTAGACAAAGCCCATTATCAGAGTTTCCATCTACATCTGTTTCACATCCAGTGGAGATATATTCTGCTGCAAATGGTTGGTTGATTCTTTTAATGTTAACCTTTTGCTTTACAGATTACAAATATACATTTATTTCCTTTATTTGCATAATTTTTTAGTACATCTGGTCATGATATAGTTGTTGATTTTGAGAACCTCTTGTCTTTGTTTGTCTTTTTTGTGTGTGTCTAGAGACATATATTAATAAAGAAGTTGTTGGTGTTATTGTGTGTGTGTTAGTTTCTGAGATACAAGAAGATGAAGGTGATAGTAGTGAAAAATAGCACAAACATATAGACTCACCCGATAGCTGCGTCCCTTGGTTAGAAAAAAATTAATATTTGCCTAAAACGTACTAATACTACTATCAATGTTTACCGTAATGGCCATGCCTGTCACTTCGGCTATAAACAAACTAAATAGTTTTACCTCAGAAATATCCGTTGTAGAATCTGATCTCCCCCATTCTCAATATTGGGTAAATCTTCAAATCCATGCGAAAAACAGAAGAAATTCTTTCAAAAATCTAAAACAAATGAAAAAATCGCCATTGTTATCGTGTAACCGTACATGACGTAAGTTGGAACTCTCTATAATCAAAACAGCAGTATGTTAAGGAGTTTCTATGGCATTAACCAGGTAGTTTATACATGATAAAGTGATGGCCCTAGAGCTACCGGCATCAATGCCAGCAGAATGGAGCCAAATCATAGTGATCTCATACCATTGGAAACGGAAAAGGTTAACTTAATTTAACTCCGATATTATGAATAAGTTTAATAAATTTATTGCAAGCCATGGTTTATTTTTAATAGATTGTTATTTTAAATGCATGTTTCTAACACTGGACCAGATCAATAAAATCATGTTTAGACAATATTAATCTAGATCCATGGAAAGTGTATGAAAATTAGATGCTGCAATATGAGAATATTTGAACTTGCTGAGACAAGATTGAATGATTCAGAACACACTATATAAAACATAGAAGAAAGTAGTCTATTTTTAACATTCGGGAGCTACCCATGTGCTACAGATACTACCAGAAACGACAAAGGCTCTTACATAAAAAGAACCAAAATCCACAGAGCCAGAGTTGTAGCGGTGATATTCCAAGCAAAGGAAAAAGCTTGCATCACTTAGCCATACCCTATCAAACAATGCAGGATATTCTACCAGACAAGAGCAGTAGGCTGAGCACAAAGACAAGACCAGACATTAAAAAAGTCATTCATCTGGTTTCATCGAGCTGCAACATATGCTCTTTGCCTATTCCCTTTTTGGGTCTCCAGCAACTGTTCTTTGTTAGGTTTTCTCTGACCTCTCCATGTGTCTCTTTTTTTCTCCATGTGATCCAGTTCTGCACATGTCTTGTTATATTGTCAGGCAAATTTCTGAGGTGTGTGCTATCCATCTCCACATTCAGTCCCCAATCTTGTGCTTGTTATGCTCTCTGTCATAGGTCTGTGTTTATTATTACCACTGGCTATCTAATACAAAGTGTTCAACAGCGACATCTATTACTGTGGACATCTATGAATACAGTACTACAGAATCCTTAGTTAGGATAAGTGCCCCAGCCTTTCTTGTAATCCCACTAACAAGTTTGCCAAATGACCCAAACCTTTCTTGTACTCCCACTAACAAGTTTGCCAAATGATCCCAGCCTTTCTTGTAATCTCACTAACAAGTTTGTCAAATGACCCCAGCCTTTCTTGTAATCTCACTAACAAGTTTGCCAAATGACCCCAGCCTTTCTTGTAATCTTACTAACAAGTTTGCCAAATGACCCCAGCCTTTCTTGTAATCTCACTAACAAGTTTGCCAAATGACCCCAGCCTTTCTTGCAATCCCACTAACAAGTTTGCCAAATGACCCCAGCCTTTCTTGCAATCCCACTAACAAGTTTGCCAAGTGAATAACTTTAAAAGAACTGCAGCTAGGGCAGAAACACTAAAAATAGCTTTCATGGAAAAGAAAGATCATGCCAGAGACAAGATAGTTTCTTATACAAATTCTCTATTAGTCATATGGGCCCTCGAAAACTATAAAAGCAATGGATTAAATAGCATGTCAGTAGTTTTATTGACTGAGCAGCACATGAGCTGCAGCTGTCAGCGAACCAGAGGTGCCAAGATCCCTCTACACCTCCATGCTGTGTCAGACTAGTTAAGGAGAAGAGATCGAAGAGAGAAGGCTAACCCGGTACCAAAAAAATGCTTGCTGAAGTCGGATGTGTTGGACAGAAAGGTGGAAATATCGCAGTCAAGCTGTAAACTATGAAACAACGCATTCCGTTTTCTGGACTACAGTGTATTACTAAAGCTCTTTCAGGGCTTGGTAGCGGGAGATTGAGAATAAAAGAAGCCAAACTAAACAGCCTGTCAGAAGCAGTGTTGGAGACCATCTGTAAATTCAGCAGAGTGAATAGTACAGCAGATTTCTGCCTGCTGTAAAACATTTGGACATGAGGAGGCTGTTAGACTAGTCAAAGAGGAAGAAGCAGAATGCAGACAGGGCACCATCAAACAAATGAAGCATTGTTACATATTCAACTTCAGAGGCAAACAGCACAGAGTCAGGTATAGCAGGAACATAGTATTCTTTGCAAAGGAGAGATCAGGTGACTATATTCAGACTGTGAATACGTCCTTACAAAATGAAATTAAACAAATCAAAAATAGAATGCTCAGACATATGAATCTGTGGGGATGACAAACAAACAAAGCAAAGAGTATATTCAAGTCTGTGCTTTTACTGTGGTAATTTCTATTGCGATGTTGTAATTTCTATTACACTGTTGTCATCAATGACAAAGAGGATAATACATTAACAGAAACCAAAGATATACTGAATAGATGGAGAGAGTACTGCAGAACCATGTATGGAGATAGCACAAAGCGCTCAGTTACAATCCTACCAAAGGAGGAGAAAGAACCTGAACCAACATTGGAAGAAGTACGCTCTGCAATTAAAAGCCTGAAAAAGGGAAAGTCCCCAGGATGTGATGATATCCCAGCAGAGCTAATACAAGCAGGAGGAGAGGCATGTGCTCGAGTCTATCACAAGCTGTGTAAACAGATATGGCACAGTGCAGAGTGGCCAGAAGCATGGAAGAAATCAATTTATATTCCCCTCCCCAAAAAAGGCAACCTGAAGCTGTGCACGAACTATCGCGCTGATCAGCCACGCTAGCAAGATACTCTTGCGAATCCTATTAAGAAGGATAGAGAAACGGTTTGAATCTGAAATTCACGTAGTCCAGGCAGGTTTTAGGAAAGACAGGGGGACCCGGGACCACATATTCAATTTAAGGAATATCTATGAAAAATGTAGAGAGTTTAATGTAGACCTGTACACATGTTTCATTGGTTACACTAAGGCCTTCGACACAGTAAAACATCAAAATCTGTGGAGAATCATGAAGGAAATGGGGTTTCCTTTGCATATAGTCCATCTCATTGAAACATTATACCAAGATCAACAAGCTGCTGTCCGAGTATCTGGCCAAACATCAGATTGGTTTGCAGTACAAAAGGGAGTCCGACAGGGATGTATCCTCTCACCTTATCTGTACAACATATATGCGAATGTATAATGAGAAATGTTCGAGAAGATGAGAACATTGAATGTTTCAACCCATTTACGATTGGGGGATACGAGATTCGAGAGTTACGATACGCAGATGACACAGTGATACTATCAAGAAGTTCAGAAGGGCTAGAGCAGCTACTTTCAGCCGTTAATGGACATAGTAAAGATCAAAATCTGTTCATGAACAAAACAAAGATAATGACCACCGATAAAACACAATGTCAGCATAAATTTACAGTGGGTGGTGAGGAAATAGATCAGGTCACACATTTTGAATATCTGGGCTCCAGAATTGAAATAAATGATGACTGCTCGAAAGTAATCAGAAGAAGACTAGCTATGGCAATGCAGAGACTGAACAGCCTGAAGAAATTATGGCAGGGCACCAACAAAATGATAAAAGTAAAAGTCTTGAGAGCCTGTGTTTTTCCTGTGGCAGCTTATGGTTGTGAAGCATGGACGATTACCAAAACTTCTAGACAAAGAATCGTATCCTTCGAGTGAAAATGTTACAGAAAGATCCTCAGAATACCCTGGACAGAGAAAAGAACAAATGCAGACATTCGGCAAGAGTTGAGCATAGAGGAGAACTGGTTTATCAATTCCATTTTGGCTAGAAAATGTAAATACTTTGGTCACATCAAGAGACACAATGGTCTTGAGAGAATAGTGATGGAAGGTATGGTGCCAGGCAAAAGAGGAAGGGATAGACCAAGAAGACGATAGCACCAAGATATCCAGGAATGCCTGAGTATGACAGTGGCGGAGGCTAGTGTTTTGGCAAGAGACCGAGTTTCTTTCAGACAGACTGTGATGGTAGCGACGTTCTATAAAGGACATGCTACATGATGATGACATGTTATGAATACCAACCCGATGTACAACATTCTTTAGTCACCTAATGGGATGCGATGGTTTTATTTTTCATCACCAATACAGGTCCTGGTACCCACATAATTGATTTACAAAAGTGAAATTGCTCTTTACATTTATTTTGTTAAAAATGTCTGCCTGAAGTATCCTAAAGGGTGACTGCATTCTAAAGTGAATTCTCTGTTCTGCAGCTTCCAAGCAGACTCTGGTAACAAGAAGAGATCAGTACAGAAAAGCAGCTCTTTTGGCCAAACAAGCAGGGGACATGGCAAAAGCTGGTGATTATGTCAAAATAGCCAAGGTGAAAGTGTTGACCATAAATGTGTAATCTACTCTAGTTTTGTAGTCTGTATTAAAATCACTTTTCATCCTGCTGTTAAGCCTTTCAAATCAAAGAATTAGTTCAAATTTAAGACATGATTACAGGGTGGACCAAAAGTTTTCATGCATGTGGAAAATGAACACTGTTTAACAACACGTACCTTTTTTCATAAAATATTCAAATTACAGATTCTGTCACAACCACGAGGAATCAGTCGAACATCTCCTGACTCTGTGCCCAAGGCTAGCCAATCTGTGAAATCGGCTGCTACCATCACACATCTACAATATGCAACACACTCTACAGATCACCACAACAACTGAAAAGAACATGTGCTTTTATCCAAGATGCATTAGAATGTAAAAATCTACCAGCTCATGACTAAAGGGATTATATCGTCATTTACTAAATATGCTCTGTATCAGGGAACTCAAACCAGCCCAAGGAAATCATGAGGACAAGTTTAATGGCCTGCTGGCCATATCTACTCTGTATTTTTTTTGTCCACTAGCCTATGAAAGTTAATGCCATCAAATTTACAGATGATCAAGTGATAGTGAGAGGATCAGTAGCAAAGTTGCACATGCTGCCAGAAAAAATTTATAGTACAGCCAAAGTGTTTGGCATGAAAATAAACACATCGAAGACAAAGACTTTGGTAATATCAAAACAACGTAGGCAAATAAATGTGATAATCGTTGGAGTAATAATCAAACAAGTACAACAGTTTACATATTTGGGGCAAACCATAACAGAAGACGTCTGCAATAAGACAGAAATTAAGACGAGAATTGCAATGGCAAAAAAGGGCTTCAGAGAAAAACATAAATTTGTTAACCTCAAAGAATATCAGGATAGAACTGAGGGAAAGAATAATCGCCACTTATATATGGCCAATCGCACTGTACAGGGCTGAAACATGGATTCTAGCGAAGAAGGATGAAACAAAAATTGGAAGTGTTTGAAATGTAGTGCTAGCGTGGAATGGAAAGAGTGAGTTGGACAACAACAAAATCTAATGACAATGTACTTACAGAAGTGGACGCACAAAGACAAATATTGCATATGATACAAAAACATTGGTTGAGTTGGCTGGGTCACAATATGAGACATGAAAGTCTTCTTCAGAAGATACTAGAGAGCAAGATTCAAGGAAAGAGAGGACCCGGGTGTCCAAGATTCAATTTTACATCACAGGCATGCAGGGACATTTAAAGTAGGAACCTATGCTGAAATGAAGAGAGCTTCAGAGGATAGGGTCAAATGGAGAAACATACTCAGACAATCTCGCAACCAGATGATGATGATGATGATGATGAGCCTAGAAAGTCATTGGGCACCACATTTCTCTGGTCTGTTAATGTTCAATATGACATTTATCTGCTTGACATAGGACTTGTTTCAGCTTCAGAACTGTTTTAAAATCTCAAAGATAGTCTTCTGAGCCATTTTTGTTATTTCTTACCCTCATTCACACCCATTTATCATTCTTCTCTATCTCCCTGGAGTACACTCTTGCTAGGTTATATTATTTATTTTGGGGGTGTTTAGCTTTGCACTGTATATTAATCTGCACTATTCATTGTTCCCCTTCTGCTTGTTTATATTTCTGCTTTGCTTTTTCACCTGAAAAGGATGTGTCATAGTTTACAGCGAGGCTGCAATATCTGCACCTTTCGGCTCTGCACATTCAATGCTGATTGATTTGTTGTTTTCCTTTGAATGGAAAATGGCTCATAGAATTGACTTCATTGTACCTGGGTGCCGTCATATGTACTCAGTTCCTTTCATTTCTGAAAGTACTGACGACAGAGCACAAACTCTGTAGCCCATGTGACAGCACCTAAATTTTCTCTTTACTTTTTTTGGGTACCCACTTACAGCTTGGCCAACTGGGAGAAGCAGTTATAAGATGAAAAGAACTTATGAGATGTTCAGTCTGTCTAACTGTGCGCGACATGATTTGAACTTTGTACTTTGGCATTGTAAACCAAACTCACAACCACTATGGCATAAGCTTCTTTATATGCTCATTAAGGTCCTTGCATTTTCCACAGCAATTTGATTCAGTGATTCAGGCTGCAGATGAAGGCAAGCCTGTAGATTTGTCAAAAATGCCACCAGCCCCTCCGGAATTGTCTGGTAAAGTTTGCAGCTGTAAAATCAAATCCATGTTTCTATACTTGTTGATGTCTAAAGTTTTCTTGTCATATAATAATGATAAAATGCCAAAATGAATTAGTTGAATAAATACATGTTTAGAGTGTTGAAAGTCTCAGGATGACCGCTGCCTTCTTCGAACAAATTCAAGTTGACGTCAGACAGTGTATGAAGAAGAATAAATACATGTTTATGAGGCAGTATTAATAACAATAGTTAAGATGTAAAATTAGTTAGTAACAATGATATCACAAATCAAGCTTTTGGAATGAGCTGAATTAGTTACTAGTAGAATGCTCTAGCATTGATAATTTTTGTTTATCTAGACAGTCTTGTTAAGAGTAGGGCTTCTTCTTCTTTCGTTTGCTTTAAAATATTGTCCTAATCTGCAATTTTGTCTCTTGTATAAACTTCACTGTCTTTTGTAGTTCACATACAGGTCCATAAAGTTTCTCTTCCAGTGTTGTTTCTATGGGCCAGTGAGATTTTCTCTGTATATTGTATTCAGGGCAGTTTTGTAGTATGTGCTATGCTGTCTGGGGTGCCTGTCCACATGTACACATGGCTGAGTTACAAATCTTCATTTTTGTGTACATGTGACTGCGGAGTCGGTTGTGTCCTGTTTTAAGGCGCAACACAACAATTTTCTCTTGAGAGTAGGGCTGTTTTAGTTGATTAAAAGTTTAGCACATTCTCTATGCTACAGTTAACATATTTTGGTCATGTTTCATTTCATGGAATATTTAGCACATTCTTTATGCTACAGTTTACATATTTTTTCTCTGTGCTACAGTTGACATACTTGTGTCATGTTAGGTTTTAATTTACGTAAATCTCAAACCTACAAGCCTCATCTCTTTACCATAGGAGAATCAGTGAGAACAACTAACCAGCCACAAACATTTGTTCCAGTCGAGAGATCAAGCAACCAAGCAGCAGGACAGAATGCAGAGTTGGATCTGCCGAAAACAACAGCTGAAGGTAATGTTTGCATATATGCTTTTATATTTTAATTGATAAAACTATAACTAGGCTTAGTATAAGATGAACTGGGTAAGCTGCTGCGCAAGACTGAACAGCTTGGCTCACATTTCTTTGTAAAGGCGCATCATCATGGGAGACATCCATTAAAAACAGCAGCCGAACCATGGTGATTGGCTAGAAAAGCCAGTGAAATAAAGCCTTCACATCAGACGCACATTCCCTACCCACACTGCCTGAGGTCTTTCCAGACCAACATCGAGCTCCTTCATCACCTTCAAATTCGTCGACTGAATCATCAAATTTTTAAACGGATGAACAGAGATAGCGGATGATTATAACCCATGATGGACAAATATCATCATTATCATCATCAAGATGAGCTGACTACTGAAGGGTTTAATTACAGTGTATATCCTTTAGGTTAGACCTGGACAATAAACAAACAAACAAGTTACTGTCAACAATAATTATGAATTCCCTGAGAAAAATCCAACATATAGCATGAATAGCTGAGAAATCCAGTGAAGATATATAACAAGAAAACAGTATTATAACTTAAGTTAAGTTATAATTTAACTTAACATCTTTATACCACTTTAGAAGAAACTGCAGAGTCTATATACAACCAGTTTCATCTACATTTCCTTGATCTAAAAACTATGTGCATCCTATCTATTCTTTAATGCATTAATAATACTCTGCCTCCACTATTTCCTGTGGCAATTCATTCTAAGAATTCACCATTCTCTGACTAAAAAAATATTTTCTAATATCTAATATGGACCTTTCTTTAATTAATTTGTAACAATGCCTTCATGTTTGAGTAGGCTGTTGTATTTTGAAAAATTTGTTATAGTGTAATTTATCCTTTCCATTGATAATCTTATAAACCTTTCACTACTAAGATCACTACTAACTAAAGTTAAGGCAGCACGCTTGCTAAGGAGGACAAGAAAAATATTTTTACAGCAGGTAAGATCAAGGACAAGAGGCAGAGAAAAACGATCTGGAATTGCGTGGCAAATTGGATGGGAAAACAGAGAACATCAGAAGTGCTGAATTGCCCGAAAGGATAGATAACTGTTTTAAGGATTTGATCATCAATTCCACATAGCATGACACTTGATGGTAATGATGATCAGACTTCATGTACAAATATTTAACATTGTCAATAAATAAAGTTTTCAGTTCGTCATTTTTGTTCTTCAGATTCCTGTGGAAACAATTTATTCACTATATTGTTTGTAGAACTTTCTTTCAACCCTGTTGAACTTCCTTCACTGACATCATAGATGTTGAACTGTTACAAAGATACAGATTGGTCGGCCATGTGTTGCGCATGCCAGATAACAGATGGACACGTAGAGTGACATCGTGGTGGCCATACAACTTTAAAAACCCTTGCAGGCGACTGAGGATGAGGTAGAGAGATGACCTGAAGGAGGCCCTGGGCCCAACATGGTACACCAAGGCAAAAATCTGTTTACTCAATATTTGGCTACCTGGCATCAGACACAAGTGCCTGATTGAATACTAAGATTTATGGGGACGGCGTGGCCTAGTGGTTAAGTGGCACGGCTCACAACCAGAAGGTGCTGGGTTCGATCCCCATCACAGCACCGGCCGTTACCCCGGGGAAGCAAACCCTTAGAAAAATGCAGGAGGAAGCAGACCCTTACATAAAATGCATGCTGAAGTCGGATGCACTGGGCCGACAGGCACAAAGTAAAAACCACAGTGTAACGCACACACGCCTTGGGGAATAGATAAATAAGGCGAACGCAAAAAAAAAAAAAAAAAAAAAAAAAAAACTAAGATTTAGAGAATTTGGCTTCACCATCTGTAGGCTTTTCTCTGTGTAAATGGAAGGGTGTGCAGTGTCATGAGTTGTAGTCTTCTACCTTAGAAGAGTTCAATCGCACTGTTAAACTCCTCTTAGGAAATTCTCTCAGCAGAGCATTGCTCCTATTCTTATCTCTCTGTCACACGCAGAACTCTAGTGGAAACGATAACATTTCTTTAAAACAGTGGTCTCCAATCTTCTTTTGATCACTCACTCTAGTGTCTTCTTTGTGTTCATTCAGAAAAGGACGTTTGATACGTGTCATAATTTACTGCGATATCTGCATCTTTTGGACCAACACATCCTTCTTCTTCTTCTTCGTACGCTGTCAGACGTCAACTTGTATTTGTTCGAAGAAAGCAGCTGTCATCCTGAGGCTGTCGACACTGCCACAGAGCCTGTCTAGTGTTTCCACTGGTGATGGCCACATGTGCTTTTTCTGGTCCTCATATGTCGGGCAGTTTTGAAGCAGATGTTCAGAGGTCATTTTCCCTGTACCACGGGTGCATTCGTCAGTGCCACCTATCTTCAGTTTATTGAATAGGTGGTACCTCAGTCTGTTGTGGACCAACACATCCAATTTCAGCACTAGATTTTTGGGACTGGAATTGTCTTCCCAATCGATCTCTTAGCCAGGCTGCATGGTTGCAGTCTGTTTCCGGGGCAGCCACTAGAAGGTAGAATAGGGTCTTGGTCAGTTATGGGACACTAACCCTGATGCAAGCAGTTAGCTACGAGTTGCTGGCTGCTATCAGCCCATTCATTGCTGCATCTTCTGTCTCCACTAGTATTAGCAGAAACAAATAACAATCCAAGACAAATAAACATAATATATGTTTTCAATATCAAGAATATTTGTTTTCTTTTCTACTGTTTTGTGTGTCCTACCCTTGATGAGGGCCTTTATAGACAAAACATCAGACAATTTATTACTCTCATTTAAAACTACCATTCAATGTTCTCTTTTTTCAGTTAACCATTGATATTCTGCATTATTGCAGTTCTTCACGTGTTCTGAAAGTGGTGAAATTTTATAAGAAAAAGTAAAAAAATATTTGAAATTTAAAGAACCCTCGCAATTTTCCTCACACTTGCCAATTTTATAATCGTGCATTATTTTGTACTAAATCATTAAATGAATTTGTTTTTCAGAAGAGAAATCAATGTTCAATGCACCTGATGCCCCCAAAACAATAATGGAAGCTCTGACCCAGAGGTTGGAGAAGTATAAATCATCAGAAAGTGCTGCTAAAACAGGAGGAGATACTAGTAAGGCAAGACGCATGGGAAGAATAGTGAAGGTAAGTCCCTGTTGCATGGTGTTCAATATTTGGTTAGGAATTAAGTTTTTAGCTTGTGTGTTACCAGGTCCTGAAAGGGAAATGGGAAAATAGCACTGTAACCTGCCAGGTAAGTCATAAGAGGTGGCTAAGGAAGGTTTGGGCTACCCCATCTTGTAGAAGCTATAGGTCACAAGCAAAAGTAACGAAGACATCTACACCCCATGACAGAAAAGGGACAACTAAATCAAGTCAGTAACTAGCTTTTAATTTAAGATTCTAACATTTCTTTTCTTTTTTCTGGATCTTTTAGCTCCATGTGAAGCATACACAAAACCTCTAAGTTTTTCTGCTCTTAATGTTTTGCTCCAATATTTCAAATTCTTCCCTTGACCTCTATTTATTTTATATCGCCATGTATTTTTTTTGCTCATTAATTGCCAGAACAACAAAAACTTGCCTAGTAATAATCTATGTATTTGTCTTGTCCATCTCTAGTATAATTTCTGAACATTTAGTTCTACTGGCTTTTGGGTTTTTTTAAATAATAATTCCAAAATTGTTGATCCTTTAGGCAATTCAGATTCTTAGCACGGACAAATTGACAATAAGATTATACATAACAACTATACTACCAACACAATCCAGTTCCCCTTCAAATATATAAAGTGGTGAACAAATGGACACATCTGTTCCAAAGTTTTCCCATTTCTTTCTTGATTTTATTTCTGAGCCCTGTTCTCTCAGACATGTTTCAGTCACTTCCCCAGTTTCTTGCACCCTGGAGCTGCAATAACAAAAACTGGCCTAGTTATATTAGCCAGTTATTTTCTCAACGTTTGTCCTATTCATTTTATTTTTACTACTTCCTCCAATGTAATTAATTTTTTTTCATTGATTAACTTTTTTACAAAGAATGTTGGATGCTACACAAGGAATATAGTATTTTCTGTATGAATATTTTACATAAGGAATATTTAAGTTTAATTTAGTCGAAGAATCAACGTCATTGTTTAACCTGTAGGTGCTCTGTTCTTCATATTTTTTGAGAATCTTAGCAAAATGTATGAAACTCCATAGCATCACAACAGATTGGGTAGATTTCTAACATTATTTTCAATTTTGCCCGGGCAGCGGCTGTTAAGCCTATTCTTTTAGATTTTCAACTACCAAGGGATTTTTAACGCACACAGGCGTTCGATCTCTATTACATAGAGATCAGGGGAAATACCAGAAAGTCAGTGTGACTCTTCAATTTCAGGCGACTGCAAGCACATAGCAAGGTAAAGGACACAACCATCTCGAACTTGCTTTTTCCTGATGACTGCCCTAGCTGCCAGCACCGAAAGAGATATACAGACATGTATGGACAAGTTCTCAGCAGCCTGCGACATGTTCGGTTTTACAGTTAATACCAAAAAAACCGAAGTAATGTTTCAGCCTGCCCTGAGTGACGCATATCACGACCCAGATATCAGAGTCAAGAACGAGCGCCTTGAATCAGTAGACAGCCTCACGTACCTTGGTAGCACTCTTTCCAGGGAAACTACTATTGACTGCGAGGTCAGTATTCGAATCTCCAAGGCCAGTGCTGCCTTTGCGAGGCTGCACAACAGTGTCTGGAATCGGAGTGGTCTTAGGCTTGATACAAAACTCAAAGCTGTAGTGCTCCCCACCCTTTGTATACCAGTGAGATGTGGACTGTGTACAGCAGGCATGCTCGGGAAAAAAACCCACTTCCATACAAGGTGCCTCCATAGACTGTTCAAAATAAAGTGGTAGGATAGGGTACCAGGCAACGAAATCCTCATGAAGGGAAAATGCGGAGCATCCACACACTGTTGCAGAAAACCAAGATCAGGTGGGCTGGCCACGCTGTGCGCATGCCAGATAATTGCATCCCAAAACAACTAGTGAAAGATGGCCTGCATCAAGCTGGCGGCCAAAAAAAGCGTTTCAAAGACTCCCTCAAAGTATCTCTGACACACTTCAGCATCAATGCAAACGTATGGGAAGGTCTAGCAAATGGACCGCAAGGCATGATATAGAACAACCATCAGGGCACCTCCATTGCTGAGAAGCGCCGGACCTCTGAAGCACAGAAAAAACGCACTTTGCGTAAAGACAAAATATCTGAGATTTACATGTCCAATTCTGACATTAAATGCTACGCTTGTATGTGGAAGAATTTTCCGTGCCAGAATTGGACTATGCAGCCACTTCCGAACTCACTGGTGAGGTGCTGCACAACATATCTGACTGCTGTTGTCATCATCGCTTGCAATGGGCAGCTCTTATTATAAGGAATGATACCACTAATCCAGTACAAGACCATAAAACATCCTAAAGTGTTACATTGATGATAATTCAGGTTTATATGATAGATTATTAGCACTGATGCGTGAATTTTAGGATTCAACAAAGAACTACTACAAGTGCAGGAAGTCAGTATTCGTCAGGTGGCTTGAGCATTTTGGTATGACAGATAGTCAGACAAATGAAGCCCATAGAAAGGATATGTGAACATTACAGCAATAAAATACTTTCTTACAAAATACATACAAGTTATTGTATCCTTCTTTGTCTGCTTTTTTTGCTCTCAAATAATTGCATGTTTCCCTTATGAACCTGGTGATCTCTCTCAGGTTTTTTTTGTCGCCATACATTTTATCCTCCAAGTGGGTTGGGGGCGGCCATGTTGTCACTCTCCTTCTCCTATGGAGCTGGCAGACACAGAGCGCATGTTCCACTGCTCTCCCCACATGGATACATGTCTGTGTGCCAAATTTTGAATTTTTCAGTCTGCAGTGTCCTGTTTGCAGTCTGAATATTGTGACTTGATCTCTACTTGACAAGGAGTTATTTGCTTCTGCTATATCAGATTCTAGTTGTTCTCTATGCCATTTGTCTCTGAAGTTAGTTTTTATTTCCTCATAAGTATCTCTGCAGAGCAATCAGAAGCAAATTGAAGCCTTCAACATATGCAGCATTCTTGCAATGCACCGGTGTGACTGAGTCTGAAAAAACAAAAGCACACTCACCATGCTAACCGTCACCATTTTACCTTATTTGGACATATGGCCTGCCTTGTCACGGTCATCCATGGACATTAAGAATTAGAAATGACCCTCATCATGGTCCGGCCCCCGCAGGAATTCATGCACCACCTAGTTTGGTCAAATTGGAGGGACATCTTCCTCATTGCTTTTTTCCTGGGCCTCTGCCACTCATCGTGTTTATGGACTGTTGACGCCACATGCCCTTGTTGCATAAGCAGATGATCTGCCTACCTACCTTCAGTTTGGGTTTTGCCTCCTCCTCCTTATTCTTTTGTACTTTATAGTGTGCAGGCATCCACAGAATATTCACTGTGTTGAAATTGCACCATGAGCCTTAAATGTATTTAACCTTTACCATACCACATTAAAAATTGTACGCAATTTCGTCAGCGACTGCATTATTCTTAGCTCGTCACACATTTTACCGTGGTTGTTGACTTTGAGAGTCTGTAACCTTTTTGTTTGTTGGTCTATAAATCTGATTTGTATGTGTGTAGAGACATGAAGGAATGAAAAACTTGTTAATGCTATTGTTTTTGTTGTGTGTTTGTTAGTTTCTGAGATACAAGAAAATGAAGTGGAAAATGTCAAAAAAACAAAGCACAAACCATTTAGACTCACCAATTAGGAAATGTCGCTTCTCAACATAATTTATTAAAATCACCACAAAACACTGATACTGTTCTCTTATAAGTAACAATATCTGTTAGTTTACACAAAAATGCATTGATATCATTTACACAAAAACTAAACAGATGAAACTCACAAAGATCTTTTGCAACAACTTAACTTCACCATTCTCAATAATGTTCACTGTAAAGTAGATAATAAAGTGTTTTAAATTCATTATTAATCTAACACAGAAGACTTTGCGGGGTTCAGACTTGTGTAGAAGACAGTGGCGTATTCATCATAACAAAGATACTTGATTTGAGTCAATTTTTAAGATAGCCCGATTGTCTATATGTGATTAAAATAGCCGTCATTATTTCACGACTTTGGCCGTAAAACACACATTTTTTTTCTGTCGTGATTTTGCTGTGGAAGGGGTTAAGTGTTTTTAAGTATTTAAAAATAAAAATCCAGTTAGTAGTGTTTTAAATATTTTCTTGCATAATTATGTTTTGCGTTAATCATGCTATTATTTTTTTCATCACTTTGGCAATATGTAATTGTGTTCTTATCGTTCTAGCAATATGAGGAGGCAGTCAAGTTCCATAGAGCCGGCAAGCCTGTTGATTTTGATGAACTGCCTACCCCACCAGGCTAGTTCAGTGTTTCTATGTTGTATGTTGTCAGCTCAGGTAGATCTGTAAAACGAGAAGTGTTTAACAACTATTAACTCTTAGTTTATGTACTGAAAAGTCTGAGAAGCATGTTTTTACGCACTCAGTTTTTGGAGTGAATTTTAGAGGTCTAACATGTGTTAATAATTTCAACCTAATTTAGTTATGTAAAGTGTTATGATAACGGTTGATATACCAAAATGTTCATAAATGTTTATGCTATAACAATATATTATTTTTAATGTTTAATTATAAATTTGTATGCATGTATCATATGTAAAAATAATTATTTTTTTTAATTAATTGAAAAAATATTTTTAAAGTTTTGCACTTACTTCAATATTGAGAGCCTCACACAAAACTGGAACTTCTAAAACCACATCAATGTCAAAGTATATCCATTTATAAATAATCCATGAAAAATCCAGCTGTTTCTGACAATTATTAAAACTTTTATCGCCTTTGACAACTGTATTATACATTTCTAGAAAACAAAGGTCCATAAACAATTAAAAGTGAAACTACACATATATACAGAGTCAAGTTATTTAGACTTCAATTTTTTGAGTAGTATTTTGCAAAACAATCATTGGGATGCAGGAATGGATGATCTGTGCAACCGTCACAAACAAATGTTGTCCTTACCCTTGCTTGAGGGGTGCTGCAGACTACGCAGACTCGCTGGAGTTTAGATTTTTTAATGATATGTTTTGTTCTTCCTGGGACCGGACTTTCCTTTATTGATGGAGGCACGGTCTGGTGATCAACAGCAGAAACACGAGACAGCTCAGCTATTAGATGGTTCCTGGGATCGGACTTTCCTTTATTGATGGAGGCACGGTCTGGTGATCCACAGCAGAAACACGAGACAGCTCAGCTATAAGATGGTTCCTGGGACCGGACTTTCCTTTATTGATGGAGGCACGGTCTGGTGATCCACAGCAGAAACACGAGCCAGCTCAGTTATTAGATGGTTCCTGGGACCGGACTTTCCTTTATTGATGGAGGCACGGTCTGGTGATCAACAGCAGAAACACGAGACAGCTCAGCTATTAGATTATTCTTGAACTGCAGCAGGTTCAGTTTCTTTGCATTTGCTTGTCTTGTAAGTGCAAACAACAGAAATGCATTCCACTGTGTCATTTCAAAAGTCCAATAAAAAATCTTCTTCCACCACTTTCTTGTACGTCTATTGAAGGTTCCGTATGTTGTTACGCATTGGTCCACTCTATCACAACCATTCATTAGGTGATTGTAAGAATCAATCATTACTGGCTTGTGTTTTGTTGTACCAGCACGATTGGTAATCTCTTTTGTATCGACAGATGCACTACTAGATACAAGAATACATGGCTTTTTAGCCTTTTTATCTCTAAATAGGACACAGAGAAATCTTTTCTCTGCTCCATAAACCATTTCATTTGGAGATGCCTCAGCTGTGTGGTTTTAAGCTCCTTTGGAAAATTTGTACGGTTTATGTTCACAGTTCTAGAATAGTATTGACTGTTGTCAGTAAGATATTCTAATAATTGAAAGTTAGTATAATATCTGTCAGCATAAATGTGGTGACCTTTGCCACATGGTTTTAACAATGTATCAAACACTCTAGTGGCTTGTTGGCTTCCTGCATGCAGTTCTGGACTATAGGATGTGTTGGCACCATAATATATCAGTATATTGAAGACATAGCTAGTCCTGCTATCACAAAGGACGGAGGTCTTGGCGTGAAATTTTTTGGGTTTACAAGCATTAAACATTGTGTGCGCCCACCTTCCTTTCCAGCCAATGACCATTTCATCCACAGAAAGGTCTTTAAAAGGATAATATGCCTCCTGATAATTTTTCAACAGCTTCTGCATGAATGGCTCAATCTTTGCTTTTCCAGTAGCATCAATATCACAAACATGGAACATAGTGTGGTACAAAACTTGAAATCTCTCCCTTTTCATTACATCTTTGAACCAGGGAGTAGGCATGTATAATTCCTGTGACCAGTAATCACTCACTTTTGGTTTCTTTAAAATGCCCATGGAAATAATAATAGAAAAAAATGTACATAGTTCCGGAAGCGTGATGGAGTACCACTTGCTATAAACTGATCTTGCAGAGGCTGTGGTCACTTTGGACTCACATAACTTATGAGCATAAACATTGATAGACACTATCAATTCTTCCATGATTTCCTCAGTGAAAAGGGCTTTCAGGCAAAACAATGGTGATGAATCAATAGGAACAACATCTGGGTTTACACCAGGAGTTCTACGATTAGATGGAACAAAGCGAAAAGCATTTTCTGTTGAACCATCATCAACTTCACTCCAGTTGACCTCCACAGTAGAACCTATAGCATAAGAATGAACTGGAACATTAATGTTTGCTGCTGCTGCTGGTCTAAGATGTGATTTTGACCTATCTGCTCTTCCCTTCATAGGAACTGTCTCCTTTCCTTGTATCACCACCCTACCTCTACTAGAACTAGTGACGTTTAGGGGAGATGCCTCCTTATCCTCAGTAAATGAGATGTCATTTTCAGAATCTGTAGACAGATCGCTACATTGGTATTCAGAATCTGAACTGTCAATGATCGATAATTCATCTTCCTCGTTGTCATTCTCAGTTTCAATCAAAGATTGAATCATTTGCGATGCTTGTTCAGCCGATAGTCTTTGTTTGCGACCGTTTGAACTGGTAGCCATTTTTTTTGCCTTAAAAAAATTATGTTTGTCTATAGGCGGCACTTACTTTAATTGAAATTGAAAGCGATTACAATGTCTCACAGAATCAACTTTGAACAACGCGTTTACAATGTCAAGGCCGGAAGTGTTTTTATATAAATTTTGGATTGGAAGAGTTCCGAAATGTTTATGTAAAACTAGAATTCCCGGACCCACCACCAATCGTCTACTCAATAGACAATGCGTACATTAGAAAAAAGTCGACTCGTCTGTTCAATAGACGATACATAATGTAAGAGTTAATGCGATTCATAATTTACATTGTTAAAACTTCATTCTTGCACCTGCAGTTGCCATGCACTGTACAGGCTCCAATATAAAAAAAGCATCCTGTCAGGATTTAAGCACATGTCATAATGGTCAAAGACCAACATCCAAACTGCTAGGCCAGTTGTTCCTCAGTCTGCAACTAATTTTATAAAATAAAATATACTTCAGTCTGCAACTAATTTTATAAAATAATATGTACTTCAGTCTGTAACTAATTTGATAAAATATGTACTTCTGCCTGTAACTAATTTTATAGAATAATATGTACTTCATCCTGTAATTAATTTAATAAAATAATATTTTCTTCAGCCTGTAATTAATTTAATAAAATAATATTTACTTCGGCCTGTAACTAATTTCATCAAATAATTTATGCTTCAGTCTGTAACTAACTTCATAAAATTTGTTCTTCAGTGTGCAAGTGCTTTATTTAAATTAAGTAATCTCCAGCAATATTCATAATGAAAATGTATATGTTGACTCAGAATGTAAAGTAGGTTGTAATGTCTAGTTATGAGAACCCCAGCTGAAAAGTTGTTATAATAAGCTATCAGTACATTGATACCTTTTAAGAAGCAGGTAAAAAAGTATAAGGAGTCCACCAGCAAACTTAACCGCTGGTCAAAAATGAAGTGTTAGAGACTTCAGTATACTAAACCACCACACACTTGTATGAGGTGACCAGTTACTTTTCTCACTGGCTTTCTTTCCATAAACCTGTCAGGTACCTTATACAAAGTTGACTGGAGCGTGTTAGTAAGTTATCCACCACATCTTTGCCATGAAAGGCAAGTGCTCTATGGCAGCACTACTAGAGGTAAGGTGTCCACTTTGGTTGCCGGAGGTCGTGGGTTTGAATCACAGTGAAGACCGGGATTATTTTCACGTTCATCTTCTGGTAAAAATTCCCATGATTTCTGGGTAGTGAGATCAGACTCCCGTATTCAGTGTTGAGCACGTTAAAAATTCCTTGACAGTTGGAAATAGAAAAGAGTAGGCTTAATAGCTGCTGCCCGGACAAAATTCAAGTTAAAAATCTACCTACGTTATTTGTACCTTGTCTGAGGTGGTTTGTTAAGAGCAGCTATAGATGGCACCTAACTGGCTGCAGGTCTACTTAGCTCTAGTGTTTGAGTCTATTAAGATAGATTTGCACATTGGTTAAACCACCATCCAAGAAACTGGTTGTATACAGACTCTGTAGAGTCTTCTAAATCAGTAAGTTAATCAGAAATAGGTAGGAAACAATGATATCACATTCAAACACCAGACCTTCACATACAAATAACTACATTGCATAATAACAGATCAGTTGTTATCTCTTCATGGCAGAAGAAGATGAACTAAGTCAAGTATATTGAAATATATCTAAACATATTTTATAACCATTCTTTGTTCTATAAATGCTACCAGGATTTGCTCCCATACCAGTGAACACACAGGCATCAATGTCACCAGCTGCACAGTCTGGGGCACCAGCACCTGGAGCCAGAGCCCCTCCAGGCGTAGCACCAAGACCAGCTTCAGGGCCAACAGCTGTGCCAAGGTCTGCACCAGTAGCACCACCAAAACCAGCCACTCAGCCAGGGCCATCTACACAGAATTCAGCATCCAAGCCTCAGCCTGTACAGAGACAAAACAGTATGGTTATTTGACTGCTTACTTTAGGTTGCACATTTTTGAGCTGAGGAATAGAACTTATTTCCTGAAGTATGAGAGAGCTTCTTTTTAAAAATTAAGGTTTGGCGTGCAAAAATGCACGGTGTCCAAACAGTTAAAATACTGTGTTAGCCTTGGATCTTTCTTAAATCAGTGTGTTGTTGGTTTAACATATCTTTTTGTTTTTAAATAGCATAGATCTTTCTAAATTGAGAAAAGTGTGTACAGTTAACTCATCGACTCACTCAGGACTCATCCTGGGGGCCACTCTTCCCCTTCTCTCTCTTCTTACCTCACTCTGTTTCATTTGACTCTATCCCACAGTCACACCCTTGCACAACTTTCACACGCGATCTCTTGGTAAAGCCCTTCATTGCACTTTGGTTGGGCTAGCTTCTGAGGGCGCACAAACCTAGCATAGGTACATACAGACGCACACATGCATCCAAGCACTGGTTTATGCGTCCTGATATCGCCCAATTGACTACAGTCTGGGGTGGAAAATGGCGCGCCTCCGCCAGTAGAAACTAGTGAGGCAAACATCTAAGCAAAAACACAAAAAAACAGTTAACTCATCTCTTTTAATGTTAATATCATGAATCGCTCTTAAATTTATAAGCTTATCTTTTTTTTACATATAAAACATGAATCTTCTGAAATTAATAAGCTAGTCAACTCGCCATTTTTATATGTATAAAACATTAATCTTCTGAAATTAGTAAGCTGGTCAACTTGCCCTTTTTATATATATAAAACATGAATGTTCTCAAATCAATAATCTATCGTCCTTTTTTTCTTATATGGCTCGTATCTTTCCTTAATTAATAAGCTGGTATAATCTTAACTCCTTTTTTTTGTATAAATATCATGGATCTGTCCTAAATTAATACTTGGGTGGAAGTTTAACTCATTAACCTTTTCCGCTCCATCTGCATGAGATTACGATGATTTGGCTGCATTGCATGGCGCAAGCTCTAGGGTCATCGCTTTATCGTATATAAACTACCGGGTTATTGCCGTAGAAACAGCTAAACATACTGCTCTTTGGATTGTAGAGAGTTCCAACTTTCGTCATGTACGGTTAGAAGAAAACAATGGCGATTTTTTAATTGGTTTTACATTTTGGAAAGAATTTCTTCTGTTTTTCGTTTGGATTTGAAGATTCACCCAATATTGAGAATGGGGAAGTTCAGTTTCTGCAACAGAATTTTCTGAAGTAGATCTATTTAATTTGTTAATGTAGATACAATAATTACGTTTATAGTCGCAGTGACAGACATAGCCATTATGGTAAACATCAATAGTAGTATTAGTACGTTTTAGGCAAATTTTGTTTTCTAACCAAGGCACGTCGCTACCGGGTGAGTCTATATCTTTGCGCTATTTTTCATTACTATCACCTACATCTTCTTGAATCTCAGAAACTAACATACGCACAATAACACCAATAAGTTCTTCATTAATATATTTATAGACACACACACACACACACACAAACCACATCAGGGCATGATGTGCTGAAAAATTATGCAGATACAGGAAATAGACGTAATTTTGTAATCTGTACAGCAAAAGCTATAAAAAAAATAGCAAGGATCTTTAAAAATGAATGTGAAGATACAAGTTTAACTCATACGCATACAATTTAAACAAACTATTATAATTACTATTTCCTCGCACAAAGGAAAATGTGAACGTGGCATTATCTTTCCTAAGTTAACAGTGGCGTATGCTTTAATCATCTTTCTATACGTAAATGGCATGTATCTTTTAAATATTATGTCAAAAATACTATAACCAAGTATCGTCAGCTCAGCATGGGCACAAATAGAAAATCAACAACCTACATTAGAATCTCATAGTGTTTATTAAGATAGAGTGACAACATAAATTATAATATAACTAATTTAAATGACGAAGGTGAAAATGAACATATGAATATCTCAACTGCTAAGTTAACTCCTATCGAAATTATCAGATTGAGCAGAGAAAAAATTTGAGTAGAAATGTCATTGAGGAATTGACACTAAGGAATCAAGGTGGATTACACAAGAAAAGGTGGATAAGAAAAAGGGATATTTATAAATTGCAAAAGTATGAAATGTTATTCAGGCTTAAGACATCCCATGAGGCAGGATAAATAGTTTTTGAGCTCCACACAATATGTGTGATCAAAGGCTCAAGTAACCCAAAGATCAGCTTTACTTTGGTACCATAAATTTATAACTTTTTAACTCTAGGAACATACTCCAAGCCATCTCAAGCCTCAAACAAGATAGACTCTCAAATGAAATAAAATACAGCATCGTATTGCTGTCTCCAAAAATAAATCTAGTCCTACAGTGGATTCTGGCCCACTGTTCGATTCTTGGAATCAAGAAAACAGATGAGCTTGCAAAAGCCAGAAGTGACAGCATGCAGACTCGCCATCCACAGAGTTATATAGAAGCAAAGACACTCATCAAACACTCAATGAGAACAGAAGGGAGAGACTAGCACAAAGAGTAAAGCCAGAAAATGACAGCATAGACAAACTTGGTAGAGATTTTTAGACTCAGAATGGGACATTGCAGACTCAAGACCCACCTCCACAGAATGGGTCTCAGAGACACCGCCACATGCGATTGTGGAGCACCCAAACAGGCAAACACCAAAACATATCCTGCAGGACTGCCCTACTTATACAGACCAAAGAGAGACAGTCTGGCCTGGGGGAGCAACCATGCTCGACAAGCTGTGGGGGACCGACAAAGACCTTAAATGCAGTCTCCTTCGTGAAACTCACCGGATTAGAAGCGTAGCATCAGTTGATCAAAGGAGAAGAAGGTACCATAAATGAATTTGGAGGTGTAGAAGCAGAAACTACTTTGTGAATGGAAATATTACTAACTTACTTTCTTGCAATATATCTAGTTTTATATAGTTACAGCTTATATTTAATAACTCCCCAGCAAACCGCAAAAGCCTTCACTCTAGACAGGAGCAACAGTTGGCATTCCTGAAAGAGAGGATGGAAGAGTTCAAACAGGCAGCTATGAATGCCAAGAAAAGCCATGACATAGAACTTGCTAAAAAGTACATTCGCATGATGAAAGTAAGTATTCAGTTACAGAAAAGCGAGATATGGGTAAATTTTATGTTTGTATTGTAAATTCATGTTCGATTCCCGACTGCGATGCTCCTTCTGCGTTCAGGCTTTTTGGTCATGCTTGATCTGTAGTTCTGTTGCTAGAATGAAGTCTGCTGTTCTCTCCAGATCCAGGTGGCATCCCCACATCTTCTGCGTTATCTCAGTTCCCTTTGGCCAGACTTGGCATTGTATGTCTCTATTGTGCAGTCCTGTAGGATGTGTTCAGTGGTATGGACTCTGGTTCCACATGGGCAGTCACTTGTGTGTGATATCTTGAGCCGATGTAGGTGACCCAATAGTCTGCAGTGACCTGTTCTCAGGTGAAAGATGGTGGTGTGTTGGTGTCTGTGGAGCTGGTGGATTGGGTCAGGTCTATTGCTCACGTCTATGTTTTCTTCCATTTTGAGTTGTACTGATTTGGGATGATAGTTTTTGCCTCTCTTTAGAACACTGCATGGAGACGGTGCTCCATCTTGCCACTTGCTTTGGACAGGACATCACAGCTCTTTCATTCCCTGTGATTCCACAATGAGAAGGTAGCGACTGAAGAGCAACTGTTGAGGTTCTTTGGATTTTGTTGAGGCTGCTATACATTCCAGTCTACCGGGCTGTAAATTGGTGTTACAGTCATTCTCAGCATCATTGTCTTCTATGATGTTGCCTTTACTCTTTTATATAGTCAATTAGTATTCTTCAAAGCAAACAAATGTTTTCTTCTTTGTGACTACTTTGGTTCTTTTCACATCTATGGTCAGAGAATTCTTGGCTCTTTTAACATCTATTGCCAGAGAATTCTTGGTTCTTTTAGCACCTATGTCCAGAGAATTCTTGACTTTTTGCATCTTTGCCCAAAGAATTCTTGGTTTTTTTTTTAGCATCTATTACCAGACAATTTTTAGCTCTTTAATCATTCACAGCAAGTTTTGTGACCATATACATTTTTTGTTGGTGAAGGAACAATCTCAAACATTTATTGTGGAACACTTTCTTACCACCAGTAGTGATACAGGTTGTTGTAACTTGTAACATGACATGTAAATAAGATCAATGGGGATCAATATACTAAGCAGAGCATGGACTGCAGCGGTCAGTGACCCAAAGCTGACTGCTTGCATCAGGGCCATCGAACCAGAGCTGCCAAGACCATTCTATACCTCTATATGGTGATCCTGGACAACAGTCTGCAACAGAGCAGACTGGCTAATGAGGAGATCGAAAAGGGAATACTAACACGGTACCCAAAAATATCTGCTGAAGTCAGATGTGTCGGACCGTGCAAATATCGCAGTTGATCTGTAAACTACAACACAGCACATTCCGTTATCCGGACTACATCTTGCTACTTGCAAAGGCTTTTTCAGGGCTTGGTAGCGTGAGTTTGAGAACGAATGGCGAAGAAGAAGAAATAAGACATATTCTTTGAAATAGTTTAGTTTGTATGAAAGCACAAATTTGCATTCATTAAATGTAGATGGTATAGGGATTTTGCACACACTCAACACGCGCAAAGAGATACTGATGCAAATTAAAAAACAAAATGGTTTGAAAATTAATAGAAAATGTATGGAGCAAATTTATTGTAGTTTAATTTCACAAAGGTGATAATGAAACGATTGTAATTTTTGTATTTTACTCTGTTTACCAGGGCATGGAACCAATGGTAGATGCATGTGAAAGCGGACTACCAGTTGATCTATCACAGGTATATTTATATGAACTTTCTCTCATTTTCAAGATTTATGTAAACATTTTTGATTATTTTATCTTGCTGAACTATTATGTCCTTGCTTTTTATTTCCTGTTTTTATAATTTTTACTGCATTGGATTTTACTTCTAGCTCTTAAAGTTTATTTGACAGGATTTTATATTGTTTCGTCAATTATCTCATCTTTCCATGCAATTAGAATCATCTTTTTCATATTTTTTATTACAGAAAATGATTTTTCAAAATGTTAAATTTGAATTCAGTCATCATACGCCCTAGGTAGTTCCTCAGCAGACACTGCTGTTCATGATTAGGTGTTAGAGACTTCTTTGTACGAGATCTAGTTCTTTCTTTTTGATCATTTGTGTTATCATCTATTCTGATCTGGGGTGACTGTTTTTTTTCTTGCTGTCATAACTCTAACAATGTCAGGCACCAATTTACAGCTTGGTAGACTGGTGCATGGCAGAGCTAGATTACTTACCTGTCAGTGACTCTATCAAAGCTAAGTTCACTAACTGATGTACCACTTTGTTATGATAGTATCTCAAACAAATTCTATTTCAGGTTGAAGCTGAAACAAACAAATAGTTGCATTAAGTTGTAAATATTTCCTTTGTACACTTAGCTCATGTATGTAGGCGACAAGCGCAGTCTCTGTAGAGGGAACGCTAGTCAATTGGTTCCGTACGACAGTGGGTGTGAGACAGGGATGTATACTCTCCCCAACACTCTTCAATATATTCTTGGAGACGACCTTAAAAGAACATGTTGGCATGGTTAAAATAGGTGACAGACTATTCACAAACTTCTGATTTGCTGATGATATTGATGTATTGGCAGGCACAGAAAGGGAACTCCAGGAGTTGATTGGTAGCTTGGATAGAGCGGCCTTGAGTTTTGGTATGGAAATAAATGCAGATAAAACAAAGCTCATTACCAATAACATAGCAGGGTTTAAATCTGTAATAGAGGCAAATGGGCAGGAACTTGAGGTGGTAAAACGTTTCAAATATCTGGGATCATTGATCAGTGAAGAGGGATCGAAGCCAGAGGTAATTGCAAGAATAGCACAAACAACAGCGCCGCTGACTCGGCTGAAACCTATATGGCAAGACAAGCGACTCGCCCTTCGGCATAAAAGTTAGACTAATGCGCTCTCTGGTGCTATCAATATTTCTGTATGCCTGCGAGACCTGGACCATTACAGCAGATATCCAGGGTAGAATACGTGCAATGGAAATGAGGTGCTATAGAAAACTCCTAAATGTTACATATAAAGATCGTGTCACGAACGTAGAAATACATCAGAGAGTTGAAAACGCTATTAATCCTTCTGAAGATCTGTTCACATCTATCAAAAGACGAAAGATGGCCTGGTGCGGGCACGTCGCGAGCTTCAACGGAATTACCAACTCGAAACTCTTTGGTTCCGTACCGGGACAGAGAGGGCGAGGACGTCCAAGGAAGAGTTGGGTGGACAACATCACTGAGTGGTCAAGCCTTCGTCCCGGTGAGATACGTCAGGCGGCGACAGACAGAGGGATGGCGTGGGATTTTGGGAGTGTCTTCATGTGTGCCCCAACGACCTGATGGGTTACGGGATGAACTGAACTGAACTGTAGGTGCTTCTCTGAATTAAACATAAATTTACACACACATGAACTGTAATTGTAAATATAATATTTTACATATAAATTCACTCACACCTAAACTGTAACTTTTAATATCAAATTTTTTTTTAATTCACTCACAGATCAAATGTAATTGTGGATGCATTATTTTATATATACATGCTTTCATATACAAACACCAGTTGTAAATTGTTTGTATTTTATGTATAGGTCCACTGATACAAACTGTGATTGTGGTTAGTGTATTTTATATATACATGCTTTCATATACAAACACCAGTTGTAAATTGTTTGTATTTTATGTATAGGTCCACTGATACAAACTGTGATTGTGGTTAGTGTATTTTATATATACATGCTTTCATATACAAACACCAGTTGTAAATTGTTTGTATTTTATGTATAGGTCCACTGATACAAACTGTGATTGTGGTTAGTGTATTTTATATATACATGCTTTCATATACAAACACCAGTTGTAAATTATTTGTATTTTATGTATAGGTCCACTGATACAAACTGTGATTGTGGTTAGTGTATTTTATATATAAATTCAGACTCCTAATCTTTATTTAAAAAGTATAGAAGGGTTGTCTAAGGTATGAGTAGATAGCCGCTGTAGAGACCTCAAACATCGAGCCACTGGCATGAGATCTACCTGTCCTGATCATGTTGTGGTTAAGGGCAGTGGAGGAGCTGACATCTTAACTGTGCAAGCACCCATTACGTGGCAGTTTTAATATGGATAGAGGTGGCATTTTTAAGTTTATTAATGACTGCCTATTCGATGACTACACTGCAATAGATGAATTAGCGATTGAGAGAATGTAAAACTGAGATCAAGCGAGGGTCAGTTCCCCATTTTGAAGTCAATCAATGACTGTCTGTTGTATGATAGTGCTGCAATAGATGAATCAGTGTTTCACAGACTGTATAACTTTGAAATAAAATGAGAGTTGGACACTTGAGATGGTGGAGCAGAAGTGTTTTCAACCAATGAGCTACAGGAACCATCAGTATTCACACCCTTTATCATTTAGGGAGAGAGATTGAGCATCTATGGGTAAGCTCAGAGAGCAGTGAAGTCATTTCTTAAGTACAGAACAGAATATATCAATTCTCTCATACATCAACTTGTGGATATGGTATTTTATATATAAATTAATGATCAACAATTGATTGTGGATATTATATATTATGTAAAATTCCACTCACATGCCAACTGAAATTATTTATATTATTTTTGTAATACATAAATTTACAAATGCACAGGCTATGATTATGGATATTGTTTTTTATGATAATTGCTATAATTTCACTAATACAACTGCGAACATGAATATTATATTTCAATGTATTCATTACAGGTTCCAGCATCTCCAATTGAGTCAGAGGATGCAGACAAATTTGTTGTTGTGTCAGCCGATGACTGTGAACCTACAGGAGACAGAGAGGAGGTTTATAAAACATTGCAGGAAGACCTTATCAGACAAATCAGGGTGAGTTCATGTGAATGTGTCCTTCCTCTTCTGCACTATTGAGCACTTCTTTGTTGTGTCCTGTCATGTCTATGTGTTAACAGGGGATTTTAAAATAGCACCTTCTTAACCCGACAAGCATATCATAAGAAGTGACTATATAGTGTTGAGCATTCGGACAACCATCCCATCCTGTTTGTAATTTGCTGTTTTTGAAGCTACTCATACTGAGTTTTTTAAATTTTCTGTGGTGATGGGTTGTAGTGCTTCTTCTTATTTCTTAGGCTGTAACTGCTCTAGTGCAATAGAAGGATTCTCAGGAAGCTCACCCATATGGGGATTGTAGTGTTGATCCCCACCTTATTGGCCAGCGTTCTGTAACATGGCCTGTTTCCAGGTGCACATTGTGGTAAGTAAGGTAGATCCTTTGTGCTCACCCCATCCTGTAGAAACTGTCACAAGAAAAAGGAAAAAAGAACTTGACAAAAGAGGAAAAAATAAATCAAGTCATGTTCTACACATACCGACCTTTTTATCTCAGGAGTTTTGAGAGGGAAAAGTAATCAGTTTCAGGTGAAACATACTGATCAAGACTCCCACCTAACGTGCTCTTGGAAACAGACTGTCACAGCAGTCTGGCCAATGAGATAAGGATAAAAAAATCGAATCCCCATAGTGGTGAGATTACTCAGGAACCTCACATTGCACTACAGCCAGGAAGACCCATGTCCACCTTCTCAGATGCACTTCAGGATGAAAGAACAGCCACTGTGATCCACTACCAAAGAAATGTTGTCAAGAGTTAGCTCAACTTAGCGTGAGTAGCTTCGAACAACAACACCTGAACATTTGTCCCATTCGTCGCTATATATTCTCCCTGTTCTACTGATGTATTGGTGTTTGGCGTGTACTCTGCCAAATATCTCTGCAGTTTATATATATCTGTTTCTTCTGCATTTGTTCTCAATCTCCCACTACCAAGTCCTGAACATGGCTTTGTAAGAAGCAGGATGTAGTCCGGAGAACGGAATGCATCGTGTCGCTAGTTTACAGCTTGACTGTGATATTTGCACCTTTTGATCCGACACATCCGTTTCCTGCAGGATATACATCCAAATAACCTCTGGTTGCTTGATGTGCATGAATCCTTAGGAGCAAAGAATAGAATCACTGTAACCTCCAAAACATGTTGTAAAGGGTGACTATAGAGGGTTGTGCATGAGGCTAATCACTTCATCATGTAAAACAAACTGCTATAGAAACTACCACTTTAAGAGTCACAGAAAGTGCTTTGGCCCAGGTTTTAAAATGGGGAAAACTGTAGTGTGGTGACGATTGGCATCAAATAGGCTGAATTTGAGACACAACGAATGCTGGAATATCACCCACAATCTTGGTATTCATTACCCTAAAGCTAAGACCTTTAGATAGTGCACTTGTTGAATGCCTACAATGAGTAGGATTACTCTTTTGTGCGCCCTGAAAAAGACATTTAGTTGCGGGTTGTTGTAGCTTTTCTCACATCTTGAGCATGCTGATAAAGGTGGACTGTGGTCCTCCAGGCAGTTGTGCTATGCTTGGCTTCATCTGCATGGCGCTCACTACTACGGGGATTGCATCAATCCACATCTCATCAGCCAGACAGCCTTGAAAACAGCCTTTTTCCGTGGAACACTACATGGAAGAGGGATTGTAGTCTTGGTCAGTGTATTGTGCCTGACACTGACGTGATGTTCTGGTCAGTATGTTGTGTCTGACAAGACAAGCATCTCAGTTCCTTGCGGATGAAGGTGGACCGGGGTCCTCCAAGCATTTATGCTATGCTTGGCTTCATCTGCGTGTTGCTCACTACTATTAGGATTACGTCTATCTCCTGCCTAATTAGCCCAGGCTGCCATGAAAATAGCCCGTTTCCAGGTTAGACTACGGGGAAGTTGAGATGGGGGTTTTGGCCAGTATATTTTGCCTGACCCTGACTAACATATCTGATCAGTATGTTGTACCTGACCAGAGTCTCTCCTCTCCCCCCCCCCCCCCCCCACCCCCCTCTGATAGTGCATATAAATAGTATGTGACACTGAGTTGTTGTTTTTTTTTCATCTATAAAGATATGTGTGACAAATGCTCAGCATTACCAAAAAATGGGAGATGTGCCAGCATCTGCAAGGTGAGTTTCTGATTTAATTTTATAGTACCATATTTTCAGTCATTGTCAAACAAATAAAATCAGTGGAAGCCTCAAAGATGTGGTTTTACATAACACTGTGGTGGATTTTTAACACTGTCAGTACCAAACAAAAAAGCAGGTTTGACCCAAGCAAAAATGGCTACCACTGAGTGTGTTGATAGTTAGCCTGTGTAAATTAATGCTTGTGATGCTCATGTATATAAAGACATGTGTTGTTATATATGAAAATAAAGGTATGTGGTTGTAGATTACAGGTATGGATAATGTAAACATGATTTCATTTTTAAAAATATAGTTTTGCCAAGTGAAATATAGGCAGAAAGAAGGATGTGATAAAATTTTGCTATATAAAATTACACTTTTTTTGTTTTGAAACTGCTTGCGATGTCAATATTCTTGTAAAAACTACAAAAATGTCACAAACAACTATATTCTCATAACATATAATTAATTTGTTGCTATAAAATCAATGGAAAATAATAAATTTCTCAGAATACAAAAGTAGGTCATTAGGCTTCAAAAAAACATGACATTTCATAACATATCAAGACAGTAGAATGAACATATATTTGTGATGTTTGTGTGCAAAATCCATATCCTGTAGATATGAAAATGATGACAAATGGGTGTAGATAGCTGTTGTTTATAATGTATATATGTTTTCAATTTAAAAAATGTTAGTTATGCTACATAACTTGATTATGTATAAATGATTTCAGTGAAAAATTAATTGTTTGGCATATAAAATTGACAGTGTAAACATGTTTTCATGTATGGTTATGTATTATAAAATTGATACTCAAAGAAGATGATGATGAGACAGTAGCACAAAGTGTCTTACCTTGTTGTTGAACTGCTATATCCATATCCAGAACAAATATCACAAAGTTGCATACAATGATGATCCAAGTAAAAGATGCACACAATAATAATCTAAAGTCCACAACTCAACTAGCTATCAATACTACATGCTATTTCATTGAAACTAATCAGATCAAGCTAGCTGTTTTGCCTATGGAAAGCCTGAAAGCAATTTTTAGGGCAAAGGTGAGGTCTGCCTGTGCAGCCTGAACACACATAGCTAGATCTTCGATGCCCTTTACAGCGGCCTTGGCTGCGGTGAACACAATCTCTGTCCTTCCCAACAAATTCCACAAGATGCCTAGCGCCAACTGTCCTCTCCACTTTTGTTCCTTTCATGGAATGTTTGAAGTTTTTTGATGGACAATTTATCAGTCCATCAGGTGTCAGCTTCGCAGCTTCAATGACCAGATCATTAATTAGCCGCTGTTTGAAATCTTGAAGTGAGAGCTTCTTTTTTCCATCACCTTCCTGGTACAAACTGTAAATAATGTGGGCATTGATCTGGGTTATCTCAATAACCCAATGGTAAATTTGTTTCCACCACTTTCGGCTTTTACAGTTGTGCATGCCATAATAGCCAACCATTTGATCCATCCGATCAAAGCCATTCATGCTCATATTGTAGTCATCAACCACTTTCGACTTTGTTGTTTTATTCCAGGTACCCTTCTCAACTGTTGATACTGTGGCTTTTGTTGAAACAAGTATGCAGGGCTTCTTTGCCTTTTTATTCTTCCAGGCAACGCATAACATTTTGTCCACTGAATCCAAAAACCACTTCATCTCTTGTTGTCCAAGCTTCAATGTCTTTATTTCCGGGGGAAAGCCGACGCGGTTGATATTTAGTGTTCCTGTATAATTGTAATTGTGCGAAAGCAGATAATCAATTACAGCCTTGGAAGAATAAAATCTGTCTGCAAAAATATGATGTCCAGGTCTCAACAGCTTCAAAAGAGTGCTGAAACTTTCACAGCATGTGCGGAGCTGGGATCAACATCCGGATTATAGACCGTATTCTTACCAAAATAAATTTTCAAATTGAATACATAGCCCGTGGCGGAATCACAAAGTCCAAATGTCTTGATGTGGTACTTGTGTGACTTACTGGTATTGTACTGCTTATACTTGAATCTCCCTTTCCATCCAATAACCATTTCATCAATGCACACATTCTCAAAAGGGTAGAAAGCACTTTGAAATCTTGTCAGTAACAGATCCACAAATGGCTCAATCTTGGCTTGATCTTGTGACTCTGGTTCACAAACATGTAGCATGCTGTGAAAAATACACTGGAAGCGGTTTCTTGAAAACATTTGATGGAACCATGATGCATAATAATTTCCAACAGTACACCAGTAGTCTTTCATTTTGAGTCTTGGATCAATGCCCATGGCGATCATCACAGCTGTGAACTTGAGCCATTCATAATGTGTTAGTGGTGTCCATGAAGCAAATGTAGAGTACTTCCTTGGTGGGTTATTGGCTTCAATAACCTTTGCAGCCTAGGAATTTATGCTTGCTATTAAAATGCCAACAACAGCATTATCTAGAAAAAAAATGTTAAAATCCAAGGCTGTTTCCATTTGATAGAAAACTGAATTTATATAGTTTCTAGTCTGGCGAAAAGTAAAATTCGAGTTGGTCTCACCAGTTTCAACTGATCGCCAAGCTGATATGTTATTATTACCCTCATGTCCATGGGTAACATTGTTGTTACTATCAACGTTACGATCCTTCCTCATTTTCTTCCTTCTTGGTTCAGACACAGTCGCTGATGTTGTGGCAATCTGACTTGGTTGTCCTGTGCTCATAGTCGAACTATCACTTTCTGTATCGTCGTTCGGTTTGTTTTCAGACTCCTCGTAATGATAATCTGACAATTCTTCATCGTCAGAACTACTGTCGTCCATATCGAAATTAGATTGTTGACTTCTCATTTCTTCAAACATCTTTATAGCTTGATCTGCAGTAAATCGACGAGGCCTATTACTAGTATTACTTGAGGTGGGCGTTGCCATTTTAAATACTGTCGAATACACACTGAATATTTGTATAAATAACAGTAAAATATACCAAACTTTCAACAGCGATGTCAATTTCTTACCTCGCAAGTTTTGTATTTAGTAAACGGAAGTTGGAAACGATATCTGGTGTGTATAAAAGTGACAATATAGCGATTGAAACGAAGCAAAATGTAAGCGCCGAATAATTGGCCCAAAGAGAAAATGTGACCGCACAACTGTCCGACCAGTCGGCACCCGGGACTTATTGTGATAAGAAAACTAAACGGGAGCATGTGGTCTCAGGGTTGTGCGCTCACTTTGACAGACTGGGCATGTCATGGGCTATTTTCATGGTATGACTGTTTCCACCAGTCAACCCAGCTATAAATGGGTATTTGACAAAGTCAGAGGAAAATTTTAGAGCTACCACAGTAGAAAAATTGATGTGCTCTGTCATCTGCAAAAGGGACACATTGGATCAACCAGGTGCAAATAATTCAGTTCTAAGGGCCATTTTCCATTTAGGAAAAGTAATGATAGTTCTGAAGAAAGACCTACACACATAAGTTGTTTCGTTGTTTCACATGCTCACAATGAGTAAGTATACTCTTTTGTGTGCCCTAAAAAGGACGTTAAGTGGGGGGTTACAGTAGCTTTCCTCACATCCCGAGCATGCTGATGAAGGTGGACCTGTGTCCTGCGGGAGACTGCTATGCTTGGCTTCATCTGCGTGTCGCTCACTACTACGGATATCAGAGAAATAAATTACCTGTGCTGAGGTGAGGGTCTTGACCAGTAAATTTTGCCTGAACCTCACAAACATGTCTGATCAGTATATATTGCCTGACCAGGCGTTAGTCCTCCCTGACCTATACACAAGAGTAGCTTAATATCATTCAGAAAAAAAAAGTAATCATTTTTTAGGTATATTCTGAAATGAGGTTTTAAACATAGTATGACAATAGGCAAACTTACTGGAAAACAGGTACCTGAGATGACACAGAGCGATAATCCTAGCACAAAAGTCATCATACATTTATAATCGCCACAAGGGGTACACAATCCATGTGTGAATTGCTGTGTGCCCTTACTGGAGAGAAAAGAGTCTGCCCACTACACCTCGATACATAATATAAAGTATAACTGAAAAGGGCTATAATTTTGTCAAGCAACCAACCACATTATGTAACACAAATTACCATAGAAGACACCACTACAAGAGCTCACAAAGTACTTTGGTAAAGGCTTGCCGCAAAGTGGTATCTGTAGTAGTAGTACTGCTCCTATGCTTCATGAGGAGCATATGGTGAGGAAGAAGAAGGCCGGGCCATCATAACCTATACCTGTTGACATGCACATAAGATTCAATCATTATTCAACAGTTACTTCTGATTGTTTTACAAGTACTTTGTGAGCCATTTTAAATTGTAACTTTTATTATCATCATTACCCATATTGGTCCCTTTGGAGCTTAGGGCAGCCATAGGTGCTCTCCATCTATTCCTATCATGTGCCGTCTTCTTGAGTTCTACCCATGAGACTCCGATTGAGCTAACTTCCTCTTCGGTTGTTCGCCTGCTGGGATTCGTTAGCCTTCCCACTCATCTCTTTCCCTGTGGGTTCCAATCGAGTGCATGTCTAGTTATGTTGTCCAGTTTCTTTTTGAAAGTGTGCAATATCCATCCCCGCTTTCTTTCCTCAATAGCCTGCTGAATTGGTTGTTACCATGTTCTTTCCCACAGATCTATGTTTGCCATTATCTCTAGCCATCTAACATGCAGTATGTGACAGAGACACTTGTTAATGAGGGTGTACAGTCTAGAGGGGATACACAGTTACATGCCATATCTCAGACTTTAATTTAACTTTACATCTTTATACTCGTTCAGAAGACTCTGCAGAGTCTGAATACAACCAGTTTCATTTACATTTCCTTGCTCTATAAATTATAAAAAGGTCATAGTTTTTATTTATTGATATATATATATATTGTTTTCTGTTGTATGTTGTATCTTTAATTTAGTACCCGGCTGCCAGTGTTAAAGTAGTAAGTGTAACAGCCAATTTCCTATTTATATTAGATTTCAGAAATTGGAGCAGAACAATCGTCGGGACCTGGAGTCTCTGAAAAGTGCATATAGACATGGTGACCCAATTCCACGTTTTCACTATGAGTCCCGAACCTTTTCTATGGTGCAGTGAGTGTCTTTTGATGATATTAGTTGAATAAAATATAACATTACACAATATTTCATTAACAGGAGGAAAGAAAATCTTCCTTGTTCACTTGAGCTGAATTGTGCTAAGGCACTGCATTCGTCATCCATCTTCAACATTTATTTGTTATAGATTTGTTAGACAAATGCCCAGATTAAAACCAAGGCTCATGGTCCCCCCAGATGTAATGTGCAATGATAGGTACACATGTAACATGTTATACTATAAAAGGAGAATCGTAATGTCGGGCTGCTTTGGTGACCCTTCTTCTTCTTCTTCATCGTACGCTGTTTACAGCGATATTTACGTTGCACTGTTTTATTTTGTTAAGCCTGTGGCTCAGTGCATCCGATTTCAACAGGCGTTTCTGTAGGGATGCCCTCCTTAGCCTTTGGCTGTCCCCAGCCTATCTGCAAAGCAGCAGTTGTTTTTGGTCAGAGTTGTCTCTCTTAGGGAAGTTGTCTTGCAGGACTAACGAGTCTTCCACACTCATGTCTATAGGGTTTGGCAATGATATGATATGATGGACTATGTACTAGTTTGTACTATCCCGGAAGAGAGGCAGTCCAGTTTGACTGTGTCTCAGGATCGTCACGTCCTGCCAGAAACGTAGCATATGCATGTGAGTGAGGCTCATCTGCAGTGATGGCACGCCTAGCATTCTCCGCCACCTGGGACGTTGTCACAATAGGGCAGAGGTGCAATGTCCGCTGGACTGCATCTCTTCTGCGTCCATTGGGATGGCTGATAGCAGACAGAGGTAAAGAGCGAGGCAGGTGTGCATTTGGCCAGGTGCATTTCTGCAGCTCGACCGGGCTGGGCTGAGACGCGAGCTCCAGGTCCCAACCACATCGTGGCCTCCCATCACAGCGGTGCTGAGATTTAGGGCGGGATTCTGGCTTAGAGGTGTTCGGCCATAGTCCCTCAGGTGGTAGCTTCGCACCATTGGCTTATCAGCCAAGCACGTGGACCAAATGTCAACGACCTGCGATTCCTCTCGAAGGAGTGCATTTAACCAGGGGACAAGCCTGGTAATGGCACGGAGATGTTGTTCGCCTGGTGTGCGGACATATCTCATGATCAAGGGGTTGCATCTCAACAGTTCGCAGTGAGGTGGCTGCTCTACTGCTTACGACACCCCGACCGAGAACTAAGTCTTCTACTAGTGGTTTCACACCCCATTCGTATGGGGTGAATATCGGGCAGCTTCCCGCCCGCTTTGATTGGCGGACGGCAGAGACCTCTTTCTGCGGCTCGACCGGTTCGGGCTGGGATACGAGCCCCAGGTCCCAACCCTATTGTAGCCTCCCATCGCAGTGGTGCTGAGATTTAGGGCGGGATTCTGGCTTAGCGGCGTTCGGCCATAATCCCTCCTATGGTAGCCTCGCGCCGTTGCCTTATCAGCCTAGCACGTGGGCCAAATGTCTGCGATTTGCGATTCCTCTCGAGTTGAGCAGGACTACCGTAGCAACGCCCTGTCATTAGTAGGGTAAAACTGACCTGTCTTCCGAGGATCTAATACTAGCACCCGTTCCCTATTAGATCTAACGAATCAATAGAGGGCTTTTTAGTCAGTCAATGACCAAGTGTCTGGAACCTGCGATTTCTGTAGGGTTAAGTAGGGTTACCTTAGCAGACGCTCTTTCATTAATAGGGTACAACTGACCTGTCTTCCGTGGGTCTAATACCAGCACACGTTCCCTATTAGAACCAACGAGAGTGCTCTCAGTCTGTCAGTCATTTTACAGTGTTGGCGTGTTGAGTCAAGTTCTTTGGTGACCCGATCACAGAGTGTTAGCATGTGCCCATGATGCCCATGCCGTATGTTACAAAAAATCATTTCAAACCAAAACACAGCAAAACCAAAGTATTTGCTTTCTACTTCGGAAACAGAAAGACAAAAAGGTAACTACAGATCAGGTGGCAAGGGCAGGAGCTGGAACACAGTCCTGATCCTAAATAAAAGATATTGCCCATTGTAAGATATGATGGCCACAACATCAGACGGTTTTGTCTTAATAATGTGATGTACACTATATTTAGATTATAGTGAGGATGAAGCTGCGCTGGTCATTAATCTCACTCTCTTTTCCTGAGTCACCTTGGATCAGTGACTAGACTACTGGTCGAAACGACTGGAGGTAACTCAGGATGCAGGCACTCTGGTCTTCCCTCCCGTGAGACCAGGGGTCACTTGATACTTGCGGGATTCAATCGCTCACCATTTTCATTCATCACTGTTAGAGGCAAGTTCCTTCACCTCTTGACTACACCGACCCCAAATACCTGGGTGTAAAGGGTCTTATGTAACTCTCTGCCAGAAAACAAAATGGAAGATACACACGTGAAATAATATCTGAAAATGGACTGGCACAACATTGGGAGAACAGTATGTTCTCTGAACACAGTACTTGCCTTGTGTTTATCTGTAACTGTGTATGCTGCACCAGTTTGGAAAAATGTTACACGTGTCAAACTTATTGACACAGCAATAAATGAAACTGGCCAGATAGTTGTTGTTGAATGACCACAATTAGTAACTTTACTCTTTTGTGCGCCCTGAAAGGGGCATTATGTGTCAGCTTGCAGTAGGTTTCTTCACGTCTTGAGCATGCTGAAGAAGATTGACCGGGGTGCTCTAGGCGGTTGTGCTAAGCTTGACTTTATCTGCATGTCGCTCACTACTATGGGGATAACGTCGATTCCTCATATCCATAAAACAGAGTTTCCAGGGAGAGATACAAGGAAGTGAGGTGGTGGGCTTGGCCAGTATGTTTTGCCTGATCCTGACTTACGTGCCTGATCAGTATGTTTAGTCCAGATAGTAACAGAAGGCACAAAATCCACTCCAACTGGAAAAGTATACCCCCTAATTGACATAGCACTAGCTGAGACATGAAATTTTACATCAGAAATGGAAAGAGATATACAGATAAATGATCGAAGACACTCTTTGTTTGGATACCAGGCGCAAGCGATGCATATGAGTCAAATCTAGACAAAGTTTCTTGCAGTCTCTACAACACATACAGACTAGTCTCTGGAAAACACAGCATCAAAAATTGGAATTGGAATGCACTAGCGCAGGTCCTCTGGATCGAGCTTTGGGAGAAACTTGTGCCAGGATACCACTTGCCTTTTACAATATAAAAGAAAAAAGTAAAGTAACCCATAGCATTACTGGCGTAGGGGTATGAGATGTTAGCGATCTCACATTTCAAAGGCTCGGATATATGAGGTCGGTAGCCATCTCCTCTCCCTCGCCGCTTTTACTTCTTGGACTGAACCGGTACTCATTTAAGGCTATGTCGACCTGGAATCCGTTACTGTCTGAAAAAACATTTCCATTTCAACTGGGGAATGAACCCGGGATGCAAAGCCAGCTAACCACTGCGCTACGCAGCTCCGTACAATATGGAAGTCACTAAATAGACTCCACACTGGTGTATTATGATGCAGGAAGAGCTTACAGAGATAAGGAACAGGGATGATTAGACATTGGACTGTGGAACAAGACAAGACCCAGACCACCTAATAATCTATCCAAATATTCTGGAAACATGCAATATGGATGATAGTTTCAGGGTAAGCACCAATACAATCTAAGTGGCCAAACATTGGAAACATGATGTCTGTCATTGTGCATCAGACACAGACAGTAAGTAAGTAGCATGGAAATTTGTTGGCTCACAGATTGCTTTGTTTTCCAGGATACACTACATGTTTCAGGGGGGTCTTGCGTACTGATCCAGGATACACTACATGTTTCAGGGGGGTCTTGCGTACTGATCCAGGATACACTATATGTTTCAGGGGGGTCTTGCGTACTGACCCAGGATACACTACATGTTTCAGGGGGGTCTTGCGTACTGATCCAGGATACACTACATTTTTCAGGGGGGGGGGGGGGGGGGGGTCTTGGCTACTGATCCAGGATACACTATATGTTTCAGGGTCTTGGCTACTGATCCAGGATACACTACATGTTTCAGGGTCTTGGCTACTGATTCAGGATACACCACATCCTTAAGGGTCTTGACTACTGATATAACACTGGAACTCACCCAAGACCTTGTGATTTCCTTTACATATCTTAACTATTAGGTAACTTGCACATGCATTGACAAGCTCTGTTCCTTTTTTTAAACAGACGCTAAACCTCTCTGCCAATCGTACACTAAATAAGTAATTTCCTGATATTTTACAGATGGATAGAACTGTGGCATGCGTTAGGTCTGCATTTGTCACACTTTTAAGGTTGATATATATTTTTGCATAATAATTTGTATCTTGATAGGTGCAACACAGAATTGGGAGACAATGATTTGGAGTTGACAGTAGTCAGAGGAATTCATTACAATCTCCCATCAGGTACACTGCTCTCTTGTATTTGGTCAGCATGTTTACATGAAGAAGATATGTGAAAGAAAAGCGAAGTTGATATTCTCTTACAAAATGTGTGATATTTAGATGATTGTTAAAAGATGTTTAAAATTGGACAATATTAGTCCTTCCTAAATTATATGTGATCAACGATCAACAGAGTGCAAGGGCAAGTCAGTAATTAGTTCACAAACTAATGTAGGGTAACTGAAAAATGTAGTTGGTAGTTTATAAAAGTGTTATTAGGTGGTAGCAACATCCAGCTTTATGATTACTGTAGGTAGCAGGCACTAGATGTCACTATACACGTGTGCAGCTAAGATATAATAGTGTCTGTGCTCGCAGAGTGTACAATCAAAGAACAGTGTGCTGTATAGGGGGGGAGGACTTTCCGCAGAGGATATTCATAAGGAAATGCATCCTGTTTATGGTGAGTATTTGTCACATAATGCAGGGCATAACTGGGTCGATACATTTTCTCACGGATGCTCACAAATTGCAGATGAATCCCAATCTGATCTTCCTGATCTGCAAACCAAACATATTTTTTTTTAAATTAGATTTTTGTGTATTAGTTTGTCATTTTACATCTTTTTACCAACCCTGTGTTACTAAAGTCAATATTCTTACCAACCCTGTGTTACAAAAGTCAATATTTCTACCAACCCTGTGTTACTAAAGTCAATATTCCTACCAATCCTGTGTTACTAGAGTCAAACACAGGCCATGCCTAATGCATGAGAGAAAAATCTCTACCAGCAAAATAAGATGTCTGCGAATGGATTCCAGGAGAGACAAATTGAGGAACGAGGACATTCGCAAAAGGGTTGGTTAAATCACATGTGTCGAATACATGTCCAGGCGGAAGGTGTGATAGTTTAGTTATCTCATGAGAATGGTCCCTGAACAGCTTCTCCTGTGAGCTTACAATGCCTGATGATCTGGCTGTCCCGCGATAGGGCAACCAAGGAGAAGGTGGATAGACAACGTATGGCCGATTTTCCAGCGACATAGGTTGATGGCATCAATCACAATGCAACTGACCCTCTACGTATCATAACTGATAACTATAGTCCATCTTTTAATTCATGAACAAGGTCCGAAGTAATTTTCTACTAAACTGCATGTCAGATTTAAATGATTTTTTGCATGCATTTTTAGAATATCCATGGCGCTAAAACATTGACATTATTTAGTCCATAAAGACATTTGCACATTGGCGAATTCTTTTGATCCTTTAGGACCATTGCAAAGAAATGGCATTAAATTTAAGATTTTACAGTACACAGCTCAATTTCTTGTCGCGTTTTGTTCATATGCATATCTTCTTAATGTCTTGACTTGATAGATTAATTGATTGTTTGTGTTGACCTTCATGTACAATCATAAAAACGGCAACAGTTAGTACAGCCTATTGGCCACCCGTAGCCCCCTCAAGGTTGTATCAACTGCGCAACTATTTTTATGTTGTGTAACGCATTTTAATATTGAAATGTATTTTTTTGCCATTGTATGTACACCTAATTGTTCTGATAAATATACTCTAATTCGTCCAAGTCTGCTAATCAGTATGTCCACAAAAGATTATATTAGTCATCCGAATCTGTCGATTCAAAGAGTTTAATTGTCACTAGCTGGACAAATTGTAATCCAAATCGTTGCCAGTACTGTTCTTCTTCCCAGAGCACATGTTCAACAAACTTCTTCCAGAAATGTATGTCTGTTTTTTAAAGGTACTCAGCATTTCAGCATCACACATTTTAAATGTCCTGTTCTGTTTGGCAACTTGTCCTTTGACTTTAGCCCACACAAGCACCATAGGGTTTTTAGCTCTATAGGGTTTAGATGCGCATGATATGCAGATAGCCACAGAGAAGTGTGACTATACTCTTCAATGATTTCGTTAATATCATACACCTTTGTCTTATTTCTCTTCCTCGCAAGCTGCAACAAGTCAAGCTTCAAATACGTGTTGCTGAAATTCACTTTTTCATTAATTATTCATGTCCTAATTTGAGCTTTTGTATTTGATGCAGTTGGTACTTTGTCTTCCTCTGATACTGTATTGTGATAGGATGCGTTATCCATTACTAGGCATGATGGTCTATCCAGATTTGGAAGAAGATGATTTGTCATCTAGTGCCTGAAAATGTGTCTATTTATTTTAGTGTGGTATTCTCTACTTTGTTATTGGAAAATAAGTTTAGCGTCGTGGAAAGGTCATTTTCAGTGTTTCTGGCAAATGTTAGTATAATGCGTTGCCCTTTCTTGCTTGGAATTTGTCTTTTCTGTTCACAGTCAACTAATTGCTATTCTTTACAATAGGTGCGGTGAGCATTGACCCAGGATTTGTCCCAAGTATACAATATCATATCCTTGCCTAAGCCGTTGAGGAATCTGTCTCAGGTATTTGCTTAGAGCAGCAATCAAATATGGCTTTTCACATATAATATTCATGCCGCCTGGAGTTTTCCTGAATGTAAAGATGACGGCTCTTATAATTTTCAAAAGAGTACCTTTGGCAACTTCAATACTGCAGTTGAATTGCAATGTTAATTTTAGTTCAACAGTTTCAATATCTCTCGTTTTAAGACATCTCTTTTGAAATAGTCAAATTTCTTTTTCCTTCCTTGCTTGATATGAGTGTACTCTGAGTCCTGTCCTATCCAACTGTAAAAGCATGATCTATCCAGACCAAACGTCAATTGCGTTTGTTTCTCTGGGTCATAAATATCACAATATAAAAGACTCATCTTAGATTCCCTGCGGAAGAACTGTTATAAAAAATTGGTAACCTTCTGCATTGTTATAAATGTACACTTCATAATCATTGGGAAATTTATATCAATGTAAATTTTTTTAAATCAACTATATGCTACAAAAACCACACCTCAAACTATTAATGCGTATTGATTGACATCCTGTCAGTCTTGAGAGACAATGGACTTCACATTAGAGAGGTGACAGTCAGTTGCACACGTTTAGAGTCTGCATCTTGATGCATCTTGTCTTCCCCTGCGTGAAGACCAACACACAAAGCCTGCCTCCAGCCAGGTCTGTTTTTGGCAAGTTCCTCCCAGTTACAGGTGTTCATATCCAACGCCTTTAGGTCACGCTTGCAAACATCTTTGCAGAGAAGGAAGGATCAACTTCTTCTTCTCATTCACTTTTTTTTTGTTTAATTCTGCCTGCACTTGAAGCCCTGTTCTCTAAAAAAAGGCTGCTGTAGTGGAGAGTTCTTCCAGGTTTCCAAACAGCTTTGTGTGGAGATACATAGCCAAGAATTATTTGTATGATATTTCTCAAGTTCATAAACAGGATAAACCTGCATACTTTGTACTCGAGAATATGAAAATGTATGTACGTTTTTTTACAGGTTTTACAGAGAAAGACATGGACACAAATGTCAAGTATGAGCTAGCATTTCCAGCTGTAAGTGTTTACTGTAGCTTGTCTTCAAAATTTTCATGATAAAATAAAACAAACAATTACCTGGTAACAAAATAAAGACAAAATCAATGGAACATATACACCTAAACAAAGAGGTTTCTGAATAATTTGATGTTCTAATATCTTGGACATGTTGTGGTAGAGGGTGGAAAAAGTAAAACGAAAGAAGACAAATATAAGTACATACTGAGCTACAGAAAATAAATCAAGCATATAATGCACAAATTACTAATAACTTACTCTTCGGTGTTATGAATACTCATTATTTGCCTTAGTGTTACTGGCGCCCATAGGAAAGCAAAGAATAATAGAAACACTGATCTGCCAAGCCTTCCCTCAAAAACATAACAGATAAGGACAGGTCAATATTTCATAACTTTGTATGTATTTCTTTTTGAAGACCTATGCTCCACAGCTAGCTGAAAAGGCTTGATATTCATTATTGTGTATCTAAATAAAAACACTGAAGAAGTATTTTGTAGAAAAATGTGAAAGCATTAAGGAAGAGGTCATATTTTTCATATTTTGTGGAAACAGGAACAAGATAGTCCAGAAGAAACTATGAATGTATAGGAAGTGTATGAAAGAAATGAAAATAAAGTAAATCATATTATATTTTAAATATAAAATAATCATTACCTTTTCTTGGAAGTCATAATGGAAGAGAAGACTGCAAAAAAGGGGGATATTATTGTATGATATTGTTGTAGAATCTGACAGAGATGATATTGAAAATGAAATGCTAAGAGATATGTGAATGAAAGTATGTCACAGTGTATCATCAAGGCAAGAGACAGAAAAGGAGATCCATTACAACTAACCTTGGGCATGCTGATGGCAATTGATCTTAATTTATTTTCAGAACAAGTCCTGAACACTTTCTTAATTATTGATAGTAACCAAATTAAAATGGGAATTCAAGGCTTGAACATAAATGCACATGTGCTTCTAAACTAACTAATCTGTTAGTGTTAGTCAAATGAAATTGACTAAGGAAAGAAAAGTGTTGTTAGTTCATGTTATTATTTTGTTATCTTCCTGTGAACCATTTTCAATTGTCTTGTAGGAGGAACCACAGACAGGAAGCACAGGCACTGTGAAGGATACCATTAATCCAGGTAGAAGATTTGTTTTTGATATTTTAAATCAGAGGAATAACTAAGTTGAACAGTTGCTGGTAATGATTTGTTGAAAGTTGCAGAACAGTTACATCTGCTTTAGTTACATCTCAGGTAATGATTTAGTCAGGAGTTAAGTCTGAGGTAATTATTTAGTCAGGATTATCAAAGCTTGTACACCATGACAAAAGACTGGCCCCTGACCAATATCATCAAATGCCTCATGCAGAACAGATAATTCTAAATCACTTTGGGGAAAAAGGACAGCACCCAAGCTATATAGCATACTAATGACCAACCCATGTATACAGATACCAGGAAATTCATCTACGCTGATGACACAGCAGTTGCTGCCCAGGGAAAAGGGTTTGAGGAGGTTGAAAACAGTCAAGTTCTCTCAATGTCATTGTAGAATACTACCATGTAAATCACCTTAAACCATTTCCAGGTTAAAAAAAACCCAGGTATGTGCCTACCACCTCAAAAACAGAGGGGAAAAGAAAATTTCAGATTAGGTGGCAAGGACAGGCGTTTGAACAGTGCATGGCTACCAAATATCTACGTGTAAAGTTAAACCGTATATTGTCCTACATGACACACTGTCAGGAAACAACATATAAGATACATGCAATAAACAATATCATCCTAAAACTGATCGGCACAACATGGGGAGCACAGCAATCAGTCCTTTGGACATCGGCACATGCCCTCTATTTTTCCGTAGCTGAATACCCTGCACCAGCCTGGAAAAACTGTGCCCATGCAAAACTAGTTGACACACCAATAAATGAGGTGGGCTGGATAGTATCAGTGTACCTATAATCCTCTCCCATTGATAAAATATTCCCCATAATTGGCATAGCATCACCCAAGATCCGAGGAAGTGTTGCAGCAGAAATCAAAAGAGAAAAACAGGAACATGACTCAAGACACACAATGTTCGGACATCAGATACAGAGCACGAGACTTAAATCCAGACATAGCTTCCCAAAATCAACAAAGCCCATACAGACTAGCCCTGGAAGTCTCCATATCAAGAGATGGCACGAATTGATGCAGACCCAAGAAATTGGACTGATGTATCACGGTGCAAGAAGAACATAAATAAATTGGGATACACAAAGAACTCCAGGAATGGGTCAGAAGGCTTGATGAAACAGCTCTTCACTAAGGTATGGAGATAAACGCTGGGAAGACAAAATTAATGACCAACAACGCCATACGCTTCAACAGCAGGATAAAAGCTAACAGTCAGGAACTTGAAGTGGTTGACCATTTTAAATATCTTGGGTCGATTGTCAGTGATGAAGGATCAAAATGTGAGGTGTTGGTCAGAATAGCACAGACAATAGCGGCGCTTGCACGGCTTAACAAAATCTGGCAAGATAAACGGTTAGCACTATGCATGAAAATCAGATTAATGCGTACACTGGTCCTGTCAATAATCCTCTATGCGTGTGAGACATGAACAGTTACAGCTGACCTTCAACGAAGGATACAGGCCTTGGAGATGAGATGTTTCAGAAAACTTTTAAACGTCACGTACAAAGAGCGAGTTACAAATGAGGAAATACGAGATGGAATTACAACAGCAATAGGGCCTTTCGAAGACCTCTTGGCAACTGTCAAAAGAAGAAAACTCACTTGGTACGGTCACATATCGAGATCAAATGGTCTTGCAAATACAATCCTCCGCGGAAAGGTGCATGGCAGACGACGAAGAGGCCAGCCCAAAAAGAGATGGGAGGACAACATAAAAGAATAGACCAGTCTTCAACCATAAGTGTCACAGGCAGCGGCATCTGACAGAGAGGGGTGGCATGGGGTTGTGAGGATGTCTTCATGTGTGCCCCAACGACATCACCGGTTACGACCTGACCTGACACAGATGATGACACATGTGGCTGGTGCAATACAGGACCAAGACCATCTGATGACCTGCCCCAACCACTAGGAAACATGCAATAGGTGCAGCAGGCTGGAGGCATATGACAAGGTGAGGCATGTCACTGAATGCTGCATGCTATATGACATAGTGCTTGGACATGGAAAGTAAGTAAGTATTTAGTCAGGAGTTAAGTAGTAGTTAATTATTTAGTCAGAAGTTAAGTAGGGGTTAGTTGTGGTTTGAGGAGGGATTAGTGAATAAAGTATTTGTTTTCCTGAGGATCAGATGAAAAGGAAGAAAAGAGTAAGATGATGGCTTAGCACTTTATGATTCTGTTTGAGTAATAATTGTGTCTCTGTTTCAGAATATAATGAGACATTTAAGCTGCAGTTCAATCGGAAATCAAAGGCTCTTTTAAGATTTGTGGAAAGAAAAGGTCTTAAACTAGATATATTTATTAAAAGGTAATGACATTTTGAAACTGAATTTCTTAGAATAAACAACAAACCACTAATAGCACAGACTTCGTATTACTGTCACATTAGTTATGGGAATTTCTATTTTGGAGAAAATATTTTTATTTATATTATTTGTAGTTTTATTTTTGCTTTTTTTCTGAAGCATAATTTGTCTTTTTGATGCCTCTGTAAAATAGTCATATTCATCTGTCTATCCATATCATGGGATACATAGGCAGAAACTAACACAACTACTAGATAATATACACACACAATAACTTTGTACGCTTCATCAAGTAGAAATTTCCACTAAAAACTGAACACACTTATATGCTGAAGGTGTAGCTAAAAACAGAGAGTATGCATTTATATACACTTTTGTTATTAAAAAGTGGTATTACTGTCTTTCTTATGTCTATAATGCTATTAGAGGTGTTTTCAGACTTAGGAAGTATTACTCAATGTAAAAAGTAACCTACCAGGTAATGCTTTCCATCATATAATTTTAATTTATCATCCAAAAACAACTAAATTTGGGGAGAAGAAATATTATTCAATAGTTCGAAACTGAAACAACTGGAAAGACATTTTCATGTCTTGTGTGATTGTTTCCGCAGTCTGGGAGCATGGGGGTCATTTTTTTAAATGACAACTCTCAGGACCGCGTTGATCATGGCTTGACATCTACGCCTCATGGATTGAATGCAGCGACTCAGTAAATCCTGTGGAATGTTCTGCCACTCCTGCATGACTTCTTGACGAAGTTGACTTACAATCTGCTGTGGTTGCTGAAGTCAATGTTTCAGCTCTTCCCAGACATGCTCAATTGATGACAAATCAGGTGAAATTGCTGTCCAAGGCAAGATTGCAATATTTCTGGCTTGGATTTAATCATGCACGACTCTGGCAACTCGAGGACGGGCATTGTCCTGCTGAAGCATACTGCCTGGTGCAGGGTTAGGCGCAATGTGCTTCTTCACGATCTCATCACAGTATCATAAGCCGGTAACGTCAAAGATAAAGAGTCCTGTCCGATGATTGGTACAGATGCCTCTCCAGATCATAATTTCCCATTTTCAATGACGAGCACGCTCTTGAATGCAGTTGTTGGCATAGTGCTCTCCATGTCGACGATATACTCTCTGACAACTATCGGCTCTTGAAACGTTGGTCCTGCACTTGTCAGTAAACAGTGATCTGTCCCACAGAGATATTGTCTGGCCCAGGCTAGTCTCGGGGCATGATGCCATTGCTGCAGAGTTGAACGAATAGCAGGGTGTCTTGCACGTAGGCCTTGATTGCACAAACAGTTCTTGACAGTAGCTGAACTTATTCTTTTCAGTCCTGGGAGGGTGCTAGCAGGGACAGTTGCGCAGATGTGCAAAAGTGATGAAACGATCCTGCCGTCTGGTCGTTAATCGAGGACGTCCTCTGTGGGGCAGGTCAGAAACAGTCCCAGTCATCTGGTAGCGATGTAATCACAGTCTAACAGTCTTGACACATCAAATAGTCTTGCTGTTACAGACACAGACATTACTCCTTCCAACATACCAACAGCTCATAACATCCCATTTAATGCTGTAAGTGGCATCCTTCCAGTAGTTTGCTTCTGTACAAAATGAATTGCAAATTAGCATAGATCGCCTGTGAACACTTCTCAGGTCAATTTTGTAATCCGCACGTGAATTGTGAGAAACTATCCGGATAGTCGTTAATTTCATGAAATCAGATTTTGAAGGTCAGTGAAAGGTCATTTCACACTCAGACTGTACTAAGACAATTATATAGCTTCTAGTAACAGCCAAAAATGTATATGTATGAAATTACATTACAATTCCCAAACATAAAAACTTGCAAGCTACTTTTTTTGTTGAGTATATTAATTATCAAACAGGTATGCATAGCTTTACACTTTTGTTTAATAAGTAGTATTACTGTCTTTCATAATGTCTGTAATTTTATTAGAGGTGTTTTCAGGAAGGCTTAGGAAGTATTAATGATTGGGTATATCTCTTTTTCTTTTAGAGGCTTCTTCAAGGGGGACAAACTATTGGGAACTGTTAACGTGAAACTGCAGCCGCTAGAAACCCAGTGTATGATACATGAAAGCTATGATGTAAGTGTTTTCACATATTTTGTTTAAATTTGGTTAAATATTTTACAAATTGTATTTTTTTATTTCAGGCTGTGAGACAATATTGTAGACAATGATAGTATATGTAAAGGAATCTGATGAAGAAGTAAACAGATAAAATTCATATTTTCTTGAGGAAAACATGTAAATAAATTTAAGAGATATTTAGCAAAATGACATTTCAATGTTAAAATTTATTTTAAAAATTTTAAAGGTGGTCTAAAAAAAGTTAAATCTTGAGTTAGGTGCTCTTGATGACTTTCTTTTGAGGCATGTTACAGTGGCTTTCCTCACATCCTAAGGCGTACTTGGGAAGGTGGACAAAGGTCCTCCTAGCTGTAGTGCAATGTGAGTCTCCTCAGTAATCTCACCACTATGGGGATCACAGTGCCAATCCCCACCTCATTAACCAGACTGTCATTAAACAGCCTTTTTCTAGTGAGAACTGCTTGGAAGCAAGGTGGGAGTCTTGATAAGTATGTTTCACCTGAGCCTAGCTAACAGTATTGTCCCTATGTTTTGCCTGACCAGACATTAGTATTTAAAAAAAAAAGGATATATAAATAATAATAAAAATATACAGTAATATACATACTTCAGATGAACCTGCAGTAAATGGGCACCTGGCTTATTGTTAGAGAAGGAAATACAGCTAGGAATGAAACTGGCCATCCCACCTTACAAATATGCTATGACCTCATACAATGACATTTTTAACACTTCATCCTTGTGGACGGCGTCGGCTAGTGGTTAAGTGGCACGACTCACAATCCGAAGGTGCTGGGTTCGATCCCCATCACAGCACCAGCCTTTATCCCAGAGAAGCAAACCCTTAAAAAATGCAGGAGGAAGCGGACCCTTACATAAAATGCATGCTGAAGTCGGATGCACTAGGCTGACAGGCGCAAAATAAAAAACACAACGCACACCGCCTAAGGAAATTGAGAAATATGGCGAACAGAAAAAAAAAACAACAACAAAAACACACTTCATCCTTGACAGCAGTGAATGCTATGGGACTGAAAAGGACATTAACTGGCGGTTGTAGCTTTCCTCACATCCCGAGTGTGCGTATGAAGGTCCAAGCGGTTGTGCTATGCTTGGCTTCATCTACATGTCAGTTACTACTATGGGTATCATGTCAATGTCTCACCTCATTAGCCAAGCTACCATGAAAACAGCCTGTTTCCAGGGAGAGCTACGGGGAAGTCGAGGTGAAGGTCTTGGCCAGTATATTTTGCCTGACCCTGACTAACATGTCTGATCAGCATGATTTGCCTGACCAGACGTTAGTCTTCCTCCACACCAAACAGTTAAGATCCAGGTCTTTTTAATCAGGAGACATGAGTTAAAACCTCAATAAGGCCTAGGCTTTTTCAGTTTTTCCTGTCGGAAGATAAAATAATAAACTAGCCTGTACATTGCTGGGGCAACCGACCTTCATTCTTTTTCTCCAGCAATGGTAATAAAGACCACAATGATAATGAATGACTGAATAATGTAATGTGAAAATAATCAGTGAATTTAGGTACGTGGTTCCTGTTTTGATTGCTATCTACAGTTCTCAGTATAGTACTGTCAATCTTACTGCTAATATTTTTCTCTGTTGGTCCCATTGGAACATAAGGCTGCAGGAATCACACACCACCTTTTCCTGTTTTGGACTACCTTCCTATGTTCTGTCTATTAAGCTCCTTTTTATTTCACTTTCTTCTTTCACTGTTCTTCCTCCACCCTCTTCTCTGCATCTATCAATTTAAACCTATATATGTATTGCTCTGTGGCAGAACATGGGTGCAAGACATGCATTAAATAAAACCATTGCAGAAAAGATATCATTTGAAATGAGGTGTTATAGAAGGATATATATTGAAAATAGCTTCGAAAGAGAAGAACTCCATTAGATAAATTTTGCAATAATTGGGTATAGAAGAAAACTTCCTTATAATTAACATCGCAAGGAAGAAGAAAGGTTGTTTCTGTCAAATAAAAAGACACAATGACTTGGCGAGGTAGATAGTGGAAGGCACGGTGGTTGGATAAAGGGTTGGCATACTAAAGAAACTGTACACTGGAAGAGTGAGACCAGTTCTCGAGTATGGCATTGCGGCATGGACAACAGCAGCGAAGGCGAACTTCGATAAAGTTAGCAAACTTCAAAACCAAGCCATGAGAATTATAACAGGAGGCATGAAGTCAACGCCAATTGTAGAACTTGAAAAGATTACAAAACTGCAATCCATGACCGATAGAAGAGACTGCAGAGCCCAGCTGCAGTCAGAGAAACTCCGAAGACTGACCGACCATCCAATGCACCAGAGACTAAACAATTTGGGAAATGGGAAACTAAAGCGGAGAAACTTTGCAGAAATAGCCAAAGCAAAGATGCACGAAGATCCCATAAACGCACTAACAACACCAAAACCCATCATTACTGTACGAAAACCTACCTGGAGGCAGGATATATTTCCAGAGGTGGTAGAAAATATACCAGGTATTGGAAACAAAAACTGCCAGACTGAAAAAGAAAGGAAAGATACTACCCTAAGCTTCATATCGAAAAGCTACCCAAGCATGGACTGGACCCATGCATACACCGACGGTTCTGTAACAAACACTACACAGAACGGAGGGGCAGGAGCATTCCTGAACCTACCAAATGGCAGAAAAATAACACTGTCATTCACTACTGGTAAGTACACAAGCAATTTCAGAGCGGAGGCAGAGGCACTGAGAGCGGCAGTGGAAGAAATGGGGACACACAATGAAAATGAAAGCCATATAGTCCTGCTTACAGATGCTCTCGCCGTAGTCACAGCGCTAAAAAGCCAGAAAAACACTGAGCTTAATGACTTAAGAGCAGCACTCTGCAAACTGTGCCAGCCGTCCGCACGAAAAAGGGTAGTGGTACAGTGGGTCCCATCACACTGCAACATCCAAGGCAACGAGGAGGCAGACAGACTGGCAAAAGAAGGTGCAAGACTACCACAAACAGATACTAGTATGACGTACGAAGAGTCAAAACGGCTTATCAAAGCCAGATACATGACCAAATGGAAAACCGAACATACTGGTTACACCAAAAACGATGCCTATTACCAGTTGAACCGAAGAGAGCAGGTCGTTGTCTTCAGACTTCGCACTGGCCACAATAGACTGAGGTACCACCTATTTAACAAATTGAAGATAGGTGGTACCGACGAATGCCCGTGCGGTACTGGTAAAATGACCGCTGAACATCTGCTGCAGAACTGCCCGACATACAAGGATCAGAGAGAGCAGATGTGGCCATCACCAGTGGAACTGCAAGACAAGCTCTATGGCAGTGGCGACAGCCTCAGGATGACCGCCGCTTTTTTCGAAAAAATAATGGTTACTGTCTGACTGCGTACGAAGAAGAAGAAAAAGAAGGATAAAGGGTTAAAGGTTGTCCAAGAAAAAAATGGCATCAAGTCATTACTGACAGTTTGAAGATGTCCGTGTGTGAAGCAGATCGTGTTGTCAGATATCGCAATATGTTCAGGGCTGCTGTGAAGGAGAACATGACAGACATATGTATTGTATATCCCTAAGGAGAAGACCCATCCATCTCCATCTGCTTGTCTTGATCCATATCTTTGTCCCTCTTTATATTAAACTATCTCTATAATGCATGCATGAATATGCTAATCATGTTTATGGTGATACTGCAAATTCTCTGCTCATGGCTCTCTACTTTTTAGTCTTGAATTTCCAGTACTAGGTAGAAATAATGTTCATTACTTGCCAGTTTTGGTTTGTGTTCTAAATTTGGAGTGATTTATGTTATTTATGTTTTGTTAATAGATTACACAAAATTGTTACGTTAATACATTATATTGCATATTTGCATTTTAGATTTATGCTACACTCTATTTGTCAAAAGCTATTCTTCATTAAAAGTTATTTACATGAGAAACTATACACTTCAATTTGCAGAAAGAGAAAGTTTAACACGTAAATATGTAAAGCAATGTAAAACAAAAGGTTTTAAGCGTATTAAGGAAGGTAATATAGGCTTATGGGTGATGTTCAGTCAGGGACAGGCGCAACATACTGAACAAGGGGACATACCCCTCCCCCATAGGCTAGGTAGCGGCACCCTAGCTAGCAAGGTCGGAATTGGTACTGTGATAACCATAGTGGTGATTCTACTGAGATGTCTAGCATTGCACTACAGCCAGGGGGCCCAAGTCATCCTCCTTCAATATATCCTGGAATATAAGAAGAGCCATTATAACACCAGAGAAAATTTGTTGTAGAGAGTAAAGAACTCACAGTATGTGAAACTTCAGACAGCAGGAGCAACCAAAGACTATTTTAGTACAGGGATAACCATGTTTGTGTGGATTGAAGGTAACTGATTATTGAGAGGAATTTAACTTTCTAAGTTTGTGTTTGTTTCAGCTGATGGAGGGAAGGAAATCTGTGGGAGGAAAACTGGAAGTGAAGCTTAGAATCCGTGATCCACTTAAAACCAAACAGGTGGATGAAGTCAAAGAGAAATGGTTGGTCATTGACCAGTTTATAAGGACTTTGTCTTCAAAGGTGAGATACTTTTTATTTTTAGATTGGTTGCTTTTTGTTGAAGTAATTCTTTAGACAAGATTCTCAAAATTTGTCTTAAATGAGAAAGACTGTTAGAGATGAAATATTTAGCTTAATAAACAAAAGTAAGCACAACTAAGCTTGACTCCTGACTAACTTAATCAAAACTTTATAAAAACTGTAAAGCCTTCTTTAGTTTAAGACTAATGACACACATCATGAAAGTTCCAAAGATTACAAGTAGCAAGAATTCAAGAATCATTTAACACCAGGATGACTATGAAGAAGAACTAATTACTCTAATCCTATTTAGGAACTACATATTTGTGTGACAGACAGTGGTTTTTGTTATGTAAAAGCTGAACTTCTAAAAAAAAATTTTTAAAACTCGTCCTGAGAGATTTTGACACAAGAATTGGAAAAGTCTATTCCAGATGAAGTGAAGTGATTGGTAGGCATGCAAAGATGTTCTAAATGACAATGGAAAACAATAACTAGAATTCTGCATGGAATAAATTATCATGTCTACACAAGATGTGAACCAGCGTGAAGCAAAAAAATCCATAATTGATTATGCGATAGTGAGGAAAAGTTTGCTTAAGATCCTGAAGGAAACTAGTGTTCAGAGAACCAAAGATAGGGAGCAATCACTGTCTAGTAAAATTAAAAAGTAACTGAAAAACTACTCCATCAGGGCAACATCCAACACAAGGGGAGAAAATAGAATTAAGGCTTACAAATTAAGAGAACCAGATGCTAAGAGGAGATACCAAGGATCTTATAAAGACAGCAACAAGAAGTATAGAGGAATTAGAAGAGGATATGGAATGGTTACAATTAAAGGACATCCTTAAAATAGCTGAAGCAGAAGTATGTGGTGAAATCAGAACAGAGAGGCAGAGAAAGAGTACATCATGGTGGACAGCAGTTAAAAGGATAATTGGAGAAAATAAAAATGAGTGGACACAATACCTGGATGCTAGAAATACAGCCTGGCAAACACAGAAGTACAAAGAATATGAAACTTTAAAACAGTCTTAACAGAAAAACATAAATTCTTTGAGCACTTTTGAGAAAGACAATGTAGGAGAAACTCAGAAGCTGTTCAACAAGACCCTAAAGATCATTCATTCATAGGCATCTCAGTCTTTGCAGGCTATGAGCTTGGCACCCTGTGAGTAGCCTCTCGGGGCGCAATTCTGGGCTCTGAATATGGAGACCCTGGGCTGCCCAAACTGCAGGATCCCCCTCTCGACCTCGCTGGTGTAATCCAAAGGAATGCAAAGCATGACAACTTGGCACCAGCTCAGCTGCAGGAGCTGCCGGAATGAGTTCGCAATTTTGAAATCATCCACCTTAGGTGCTACCACTCTGGATTTTCTGTCTGGGTTTACTCCCGTAGCCCTACCCTCTCCCGAGGTTTTCACAAGGCATTGGAGTCGTTGTCTGCAGATGCTAGTTACTTGAGACATTCGATGATACTCTCATTGTCCCAAGACTAGCCAGCACTCTCGGGGACTTGTGGGTTTAAAATCAGAGTTCCTCCTCTCCTAGGTGAACCTCCTGAACATGCTAATGAGCTTCGTCTACCCAGGTTTAGAAGAGTTAACCTTCTCTTAGATTGGCTGCCAATCAAGGCTAATGAGCCCAATCTATCGCACAGTTATACTGCCAGGTACTTGGTCGCGCCCCACAGCAGGCTCTGTAAGAAACAGGGAGCCCCTCATGAAGGTGCTGCTGGGGACACAATAATGTAGGATAGACTGTTGGCATGGAAACTCCTGAACGGCAAGCCGAACAGTGAATCCAGTGGTGATCTCTACACCTGGAAAGGAGAGGCTATATCAAATGCTTCAGGACGTCCAGCCCAGACCTCGCTACCTCCCTAAAGATCGCGAGGAAGGAAAAAGAGTGACCACTGAAATTTGTAAAAGACAAGCTAGGTTCTTTGCTTACCACTCCAAGGGAGATAATGGATAGATGGAAAGACTATTTCTCAGAGCTTCTGTGTGCAGAGGAAGACCATTTTCCAGGTACCACATGCTCTAAATACAAAACATGAAATCAGTTCAAGAAAAATATCACAATGGTGGTACTGGAGGCAGCTCTGAAGAAAATAAATGTTTGCAAAGCAGCTAGACTTTTGTAACATTAGAAATGATAAAGTACATGGTAACGGCAGGTGAACTATGATTACTGAACACTCCCTTGGCAGCCTGGACACAACTAAGCTATATCAAAGAACTGAGAGATCATTATACCAATATTCATAAAGTGTGACAACCAACCGTGTGAAAACCATAGAGGCATATCCTGCCTTAGTATCCCCGGCAAAGCCTACTCTAGGATACTGGAGCAGAGACTTCTGGCAGAGCCACAGATGGGCAAAGTCCAATGCGGTTTCAGAGCAAACTGAAGTACTCAATACCTTATCTTCACGTTCAGACAACCGTGTGAAAACCATAGAGGCATATCCTGCCTTAGTATCCCCGGCAAAGCCTACTCTAGGATACTGGAGCAGAGACTTCTGGCAGAGTCCAATGAGGTTTCAGAGCAAACTGAAGTACTCAATACCTTATCTTCACATTCAGGCAACTGAGTGAAAAGCTCTTGAGAATGATGATGAAATGCATGTCTATTTCTTAGACCTGGAAAAGACATTCAGTAAGGTTCCAAGACTGCCTGGAAAGGAAGAACATTTCAGATCTATGATATACAGAGTTTTTATAAAGCTTACATAAAATACATTAGAACAGGAAATTAAATGTCAGAGGTTAAGACAACCAGTGGCATAAAACAGGACGACATTAAATCACCATATCTTTTTATTCAAACTACTCATAGATGATGATGTCAAAGTCTTGTAAGGAGAGAACCAAACAGTACTCAGTTAAGCACTGGAACATGACCACTGTATATATATATATATATATATCGGAGCTAGTGTTTGCTGATGATGCAGCCCTAATTACTAATTCCAAATTAAGTTCAAATTTTAATGTACATTTTCTTCAAAATTAATTTTAATCCTTTGTTTGTACATGTATTTTGTAATGAAAATATTTATTTATTTTTTGTATAATATCTGTATCATTTCAGAGCCAGGCAGAAGCTAAGGTAAGCCTTTTAACTCACCATTTTTCATGCTTCTGTACACAACCTAAACTTCATAATCATTCATTTGTCACTGAACTTGAAGCATAGGATTTATAGCTACAGATGGCCCTCCTAGCAAAAAGCATGTATCAAAACATCCATGCGCTCTTGCAGTACTAGTTTATGTGACATTTTTTCATAATGAGCTTGCCATCCCTAATGCCAACTCTTGTTAATCATCGTTCGTGACATGCATTGTAAGGTTTCATGTGATCGCTGATTATTCTGAGCCTTCAGTCAACTTTAGCCATCATGATTCTCTTTAGAACATTTTACAGTTGTTGTTTCAAGATAGCTAGATCAAAAGAGCTCTAAATTTATGTTGTGTTCTGTTCCTAAGAATCGATTTCACTGCACTCTGAGCATACCCATAGGTGCTCAGTCTCTCTCTCTCTGTAAAGAAGGAAGGATGTAGATACTGATGATTCCTGCAACTTATTGGCTGTACATATTTCTGCTTCATCCTCTCTTGCGCCTCAGTGCGCTCGAACATTGTTCGATATCAAAGATCTACAGTCTAAGAATTGCTGATTCATCTTTTGCAGTGTTGTCATCTAATAGGTGGTCATTGATAGACTTCAAAATGTCAGTCCTGTCCATGTCAACTGTACCCATAATTGGTGCCTGTGAAGCCAGGAAGATGGGAGATGTTAAAGGATTGATTCAATTAAACAAACGTCTAATGATATCTTACCAGCAAAAATACATCAAGAAAAAATGGGTGACGCAAAATATTACACTTGATGGATGAAAGAAGAAAGAGGAAACATGATAGGAGGTTACATGATGACAACAGACCAGACTAGAATAAACAGGTCGACTGCAAAGGGCCATCAATATTGGTGGCAGAGGTAAAAGACGCTATACATCATATAAACAAGGGCAAGACACCAAGACCAGATAACATCACTATAGAGGAAATTACGGCCACAGGAGATGTTGGATTAAAAGTAAAGTAATAACAAAAGATATAATAATAATTTGTCCACCGTCATCAATGAAGACCAGCAACATCATCATATGTAATGATGCAACCTTGAGTATGTGTGTGCGCTCATGGCTGATCAAGCCAATAGGAGTCTGGAAAGATCTTTGACACGACTGGCAAACCTAGACCGCAGTTGTCTCTGATATTTTCTCCACTCTAGATTGTCTGGTTGCACATCTATCCTGGGCAGCCTGGATATGAAGACCCTCGCTGAGTTCAACGCCGTTTGTTACCACGCTCTTACACAATGAACTCAACAAAATTTATAAATTACATATATATATATATAGGATTGTGGATACATCCCGACTGACTAAATGAGGTCAATATTTCTAGCACTGTGAAAAAAACCTCGAGCCATTGAATGTGAAGACCGCTGCACTATTAGCCTTATGAGTCGCATGACGAAGATACTTCTACGAATGATCATGAGAAAAGAGAGGAATAGAATAAATCCAGAAATCAGGTTTATGGAAGTCAAGGTCACAAACAACACCATATATATATATATATATATTGATAACAATAATCGAGAGAGCTATAAAGATGAAAGCAAATTGATATCTGTTCTTCATAGACTATACCAACACATTTGACAGGGTGAAGCACAGGAAAATGATCCATTTGCTGGAAGAGCTGCATGTTGATAGCAAGGACCTGAGAAATATTTTGAATATATGCTGGAGACAGACTGCAGCTATACGGATAGATAACACAGTAGGAAACTTCAGACATAAAAAAGCAAGTGAGACAGAGGTGTGGGCTATCCCCTGATCTGTTCTCTCGGTACAGCGAATTTATATTGTGATCGCTTGAGATAATACCTGATTTATCAATTAGTGTTCTGAACATCAACAACTTGTGTTTTGCTGATGATACTGTATTGATAGCGCAGAATGAGTCCGATTTACTAGAACCTCTTCAACATAGTAGTTCTTCAAAGCAAAAGCCTTAGCTTTAATCAAGAGAAATCAGAAGTAATAGTGGTAACTAAAAAGCACAAATCTTAAAAATATTGTATATAGGTGAATGAGTACATTCTTTTCAATACTTGGATACCCATATCAGTTCTGATGGGAGATGCACTATGAAATGAAGAACAGAATAACCAAGGAAAAATCATGACAGCTTATATCCAACACACCACCCATGAAATGATTCCACGCTGCCGTCGATAGTGCATGTGTCCTAAAATCGACCCGTTTATGTGCATCCTCGAGGTCTAGAGCAACTGCGACTGTTTCGTGCCTGAACTAGAAGCCCTCATTCTTATCATATGCAAATGTCCCAACATTATCCTAGGTCTCCTTTGTTGTTCTGTAACTGTCAAGAGTATCTGGTAGAATATGTTCGCGTTCTAGATGTGACATTATTTTTCTGGCCATAATCTTCTCGAGCATCTTGCCATAGACGTTCTGTAGAATGGTTATTCTATAGCTACTGAGGATCGAGGAATCCTTGTCAGGTTTTGGAAGTTGGCACAGATAGCTATGAAGTCAGTCTTTTGGGCACTGAAGCCTTCTTTATACTGGTAATGAAATCATTGACACAATTTCTAATCTCTGCCTCACCCAGCTGCTTATTGGGGCAATACTGTACTCCATCAGGACTTGGGGCAGTGTTATTGTTGGAGCGTGTATGTGCCACCAGTTATCAAGGTATGTCTTTTCCATGATGGCAGTGTCTAGAACATGTTTCCTTATTTCCTGGTACACATCTCTATTCCATTTATCGGTTTGGGCAAAATATCCATTTTAAAAATCCAAGACTTCTTCATCCGTCATGAGGGACATCCCCATGGAGTCCTAAATAGTGGGGATAAACTGACTTGCATTTTTTCCATTCATCTTTCTATGCATGTGCCAGAACTTATGGAGAGTGTTATCATTACCCACCTCTGTATTAATTCTACCCACCTCTCGTTTTTCCATTCTGTTGTCTTTAAAGCAATTGGCGGTTGGACAGAAGGGGATCTAGTGGTCCTTCGTGCAATTATCTGGCAGTCTATGTAAAACATGGCTGATATCTAAAAATCTGTTTAGCAGTGCTACGTCTGGTTTATTTTTCTTTCATTATAAGGATGATGCATGACAGGTGATTGCTCTTCTGTGCACCCAGTACATGTATGAAGTGGGTATCATCATTTGATATCAGTGCCAGATCTATGACACCATCTGTATCCTCAGGCCGAGGTGCCAATCATGTTGGGTGTCCATCATTCACAGTGGTGAGGTTTGTGGAGTAGTGTCTAATTAAAAGTGATCGCTTGTCTATTTTCAGTGACATTTCTCCACTCTTTCGATCGAGCATTATAATCACCAGTAATGAGATACTTTTTGCCAGGCACTTCTGACAATTCTGCTAAAAAAATTCCACTCATTAATTGATGTCTTCATTCAAGTTATGCATTCTCCAATCTTGGTTATTGAATGTCACTGCAACCGCCTGTAGTTCAGCATCCTCAACTTTACTGGCAATAATATCTATCCATACGTGGGGAGGGTTCTTGCTTCACATACACAGCCAGTCTCTGTCTTCTGTACCCACATGGATTACTGCAGCACCTGTATCCTGGACATTTGATGGTGACATTCTCCTTTTATGCATGTCACCTGGACCATGATGATGTCGAAGTCATAGAGCAATTTTAAGAGAATGGCTTCACGTTGAATAGCTCTACAACAATTCCAATAGCTGAAACGCACATTTTTTAAACCAAGTCCGTCTGATTTCCTTGTGCCTCTTCTCTTCCCCACCCTTCTCTTTCTTTCTCTCCGCTTGTCTCCCCTTCCTCTCATTCTGCACCCACCCCACATTTCTCGACGCCATCTACTGGAGACACCGGCGACAGAGCACAATCTCTGTAGCTCCTGTGATGACTCTTATTTGGTATTTGTCATCAGAGTTTTCCTTCTCCTAGTGAAGCTACTCTACCAAGCTAATGAGTCTCATCTACTTGGTTTTTCCTCGATTGTCTCTGACAACCTTCCAAATTAGTATTCCAAGTGAAGGATCAAATGTCTTTACTGTCTGACCTTCTTCTTCTTCTTCTTCTTTGTACGCAGTCAGACAGTAACCATTATTTTTTCGAAAAAAGTGGTGGTCATCCTGAGGCTGTCGACACTGCCATAGAGCTTGTCTTGTGGTTCCACTGGTGATGGCCACATCTGCTCTCTCTGATCCTCATATGTCGGGCAGTTCTGCAGCAGATGTTCAGCGGTCATTTTACCGGTACCGCACGTGCATTCGTCGGTACCACATATCTTCAATTTGTTGAATAGGTGGTACCTCAGTCTATTGTGGCCAGTGCGAAGTCTGAAGACAACGACCTGCTCTCTTCGGTTCAACTGGTAATAGGCATCGTTTTTGGTGTAACCAGTATGTTCGGTTTCCCATTTGGTCATGTATCTGGCTTTGATAAGCCGTTTTGACTCTTCGTACGTCATACTAGTATCTGTTTGTGGTAGTCTTGCACCTTCTTTTGCCAGTCTGTCTGCCTCCTCGTTGCCTTGGATGTTGCAGTGTGATGGGACCCACTGTATCACTACCCTTTTTGGTGCGGACTGCTGGCACAGTTTGCAGAGTGCTGCTCTTAAGTCATTAAGTTCAGTGTTTTTCTGGCTTTTTAGCGCTGTGACTACGGCGAGAGCATCTGTAAGCAGGACTATATGGCTTTCATTTTCTTTATGTGTCACCATTTCTTCCACTGCCGCCCTCAGTGCCTCTGCCTCCGCTCTGAAATTTTGTATTTGTCATCAGAGTTTTCCTTCTCCTAGTGAAGCTACTCTTTCAAGCTTATGAGTCTCATCTACTTGGCTTTTCCTCGATTGTCTCTGACAACTTTCCAAATTAGTATTCCAAGTGAAGTATCAAATGTCTTTACTGTCTGACCTGAAACCCGCAGGAGGCACTGGAGATATTCCACCAATATTGTGGTGATATGTGCAAACCAAAGTTACAAGTCCGAAGTGTTCATCAAAGGCACCTACAGCTCAATAACTAGACTGTTGATGATTGGATATCATTTTTGCCACCTTGACTATCAAATTTTGCATGACATACAAGGATTGTACATGTAACACAAACAACTCCCAGAAATACAAATGGTGTCCATCGCTGTATCCATCCATGTTAATCTGAACGGCGATCTACAAACGTTTAACGAATGTGGATTTATACCAAAAAATAATAAAGCCATCTCCATCAATAAAAGAACAATGGTGGAACGGAGTTGTCTTGAAAACGTCTACCTTGGGTGCTGAAGTTTTTTTTTCTGGTTTATCTCTGTGTAGTAGAGATCGGACACCCATGTGCAGTGTTCCACGCGTTAAAAATCCCTCAGCAGTTGGAAATTGAAAAGAGTAGGCTTAACGGCCACTGCCCAGGCAAAATTCAAAATTATGTTAAAAATCTACCAAATCTATTACGGGATCCTCGCCGATGTTACGGAGTTTGTGCATTGTACTAAGATTCTCCAAAAATATGGAGAAGAGCACTTATGGGTTAAACCGTGTGCAATGACGTTGATTCTTTGACTAAACTAAAGGAACAGTAGCAGTTGCATCAATTTATGTGTGTCATTTGAAGGAGCAAAAACTATGTAATAGCTTTCAGGAAATGACACTTTATCATTCTATTTGATCTTGATTTGCAAGTCTTGAAAGTAAAGCATTATTGGAATTTTTTTTTAAATCATAATAGTAATTATCTGAATGTTAGATTTCTGTTTCTAAATTATACAGGCTCCAAGAACACAAAGGTAAGTTAATTTATGCTGCACATTTTAATAACTTTTAACTGCTATTCAACACTCTATAATGTAACCTCACTTTACTGTTACTTCTTAATATTCATGAACAACATTTCCAAATAAAAAATTACTAAGATCTCATTAATATTTCCACCAATTGTAATTGGTCCTTGCGTTCTCAACATGTCACACTGTGTGTCAATGGGTTCTTTGCCTTTTTTCTTTTCTTTACCTTGCATTGTGTGATTTTAATTTGAGATAAAACTCTTATGATTTGTACAGAGTTCGTTAACATTTTTGGAAAATTTTAAACATGGGGGGGGGGTTCATTTATTGATTAAAATCAGCTATTTACAGTTTGTGGTTTAGTCCTGACCTCCTCTGAGTATCATTTGTAATGTAATAAGCTGCATGAAGAGGTTAGAACATGGTAAAGTTTAATAGTAGAGGATGTTTTATCAAATGGTTAGTAGCTGATATAGTTCCAGGTTAGTTGCTTTCAATATGCATGATTAGTAACTGCTTAACACAACCGCATTCTCCCAGTTGTACTGATAATTTAATGCATGACAGCCAGGCTTGATTTGATATTGCTCTCCCTTAAAATCAAATGTAAAATAAATATTTGCCTCTTGTCTGTTCTGCTTTTTCCTGTCTATTTAAAACATAAATTACTGCTTAACTTACCATCTAATCTAGTCATTGAATGTAAATTCAGGATACTGTGCACTGGTCTTCAGGAAGGATTGTTATAAACATTTGTTGTGCATTTAATCTGCATGGACCTAACATACTAGCTCTACATGTGCTTAGAAATGCTTTAAGAATGAAGCAAAAATAGAACCACTGTAACATAACAAGCTGTCTTCTTCTTCTTCTGCGTCCATTCTCAATCTCCCACTACTAAGTCCTGAACAGGACTTTGCAAGAAGCAGGACGTAGTCTGGAGAACGGAGTGCGTTGTCGCTAGTTTACAATTTGACTGCAATAATTGCACCTTACGATCCGACACATCTGTCTTCGGCAGCAAGCATGCTGTAAAAAGGGACTTGTCCATGAGTTAGCAACATCATCATGTAAAACAAATTGCTAGAAGAACCAGTGGTACAGAAGTACACTAAGTGCTTTAATACAGGCTTCCAGTGAGGTGATCAGCTACAAACAATGATTGCACTATAGTTTATATTGAGCTAATAGGAGATGGAAATTATTACTTTGTAAATGTACTTAAACATGTCGTTTGAAATTATCATTAATATTTTAATTGCTTTTTGCTTGCTTTTTTTTTTCTGCAGACCTAAATAAATTTCCTAAATCTGCATTTTATTCCCATTTCCCCCTCCTTGTCTTTATTCTAATTCCAGGCAATCTAAAGTATGTACTCTGTCATAATGAAAGATGGTTATGAGCAGGAAGTTCAAATCAAGCTCACTCTGTGTATTATTGTTGATTTTGTTTTTCGTCATTTTGTTTACACATATAGATATTACAAGCTTTAATTAAATTAAAGGTGTGTAATAAATATGCATATAGTAAAACATCTTGTGATGCGCTTGTTCAGATGCCAGGTTCCATTCTTCGAAAAAACTGTTTATAAATGTGGAACACTGTGGTGTTTTTTTTATTAAATTGTATTACCAAGTCTGACTATGTGCAGTAATTGCCAGTGAGTAGCACTGTTGATAGTGAGTGAAAAATCTCTTACTAGAATAATTCTAGACCATGTCAAATGTGCTTTAGATGGAAAACTGAGAGAAGATCATGCAAGATTTCAAATAGGAAGATCATACACAGGATCAAATAGCTACACTCAGAATTATCATTGAGCAATAATGGCAAGCAACTTTATTTATCTTTAGAGACTTTGTTGATAAGGCATTTGATAGTATACACAGCAAAGTAATTTGGAAAATATTAAGGGTATGGAATATTAGGTAAATTTATTTTTAAATTATACAAGATGTCTTTGAAGAGACTATCTGCAGAATAGTCCACAAAGATAAGCTGACATACCTATTTGCAATCTAAACTGAAGTCAAGGATGTCCACTATCTCCACGAATGCAAGAGGGACATGAAGTCATGTGACCTCCCATCCGAGTGCTGGGAAGAAATTGCTGAGGATCGAGCTATCTGGAGACAGTCGGTTGGAGGGGGCATAGTGGCTGCTGATGCTCGTAGAGGTCTTCTGGCTGCAGAGAAAAGACAAAGACTGAAGAGATCAAGGAACAGCCAGGCAAGCCAGCCTCCTCAGCATGGTTGTACGATCTGTAGCAGGGACTATCACTCGCGGATTGGCCTTTACAGCCATAGCAGACAGTATCGAAATACAGGAGACGGACAAAACTTACAGGGTGCCACGCACATTGTCTATAGAAACTGAGATGCCTATGATGATGATGAATTTTGTTTTCCAATTATTATATACCACATAGGATATACCTTAGGGTGTTAATTGCCAAGATAATGTCAGATTTAAGAAAGAAATGTTGCACTGGTTTCAGGCATATTCAAGTTACTGTTTGATGTGCACTTATTATGGTAGGACATGATTTTGTTTTTCTGTGTATTGAGGAACATGGTGCTGCACTTGAAAATAATCATCTTAATGCACCATGCTTGCTGTTGTTTTGATCAGTTTGCTTCACAACCATCTTTTTATTTGAAATATGAGAAATTGATATTTAAAAGCTAGTGGTACAATCTCTGAAAATGAGGTTGATGATGCCGTCATGTAACTTTAATTGAAGCCGATAGTTCTTATTTGAAGCCCTCACCTCGTGGCAGTCTTATCATTATGGCCAGTGTTACACATTTTATGGGGAGTTATATCTTTACAAAATGTATCTGTGGCAAGTGTTTATACCTTTGCTGTTTGTGTGGAGTTAATCTTGACTCTTTATAACATTGGTTATACATTTTATGAGGGTTTAATCTTGACTCTTTATAACATTGGTTATACATTTTATGAGGGTTTAATCTTGACTGTTGTCTTTTTCTGTGTTTGTTCTCAATCTCCTGCTACCAAGCCCTGAAAAGGACTTTGCAAGTAGAAAAATGTTGTTCGGAGAACGGAATACATTGTGTCTTAGTTTACAGCTTGACTGCGATATTTACATCTTTCAGTTTGATACATCTAACTTCAGCATGGCATTTTTGGGTGCCGGGTTAGCCTTCCCTGTTGCAACCTATTATCCAGGATCACCAAGTGGATGTGTAGAAGCATCTTGGCAGCTCTGGTGTGCTGGCCCTGACGCTTGCAGTCAGCTTTTGGGTCACTGACCCCTACAGATCATGCACTGATCAGCATCTTGATACCTTTGACTTTGTATATCTGTACATTTACTGTTTGTGTGGACTTAAATCTTGTCCCTTAATAATATCTGCCAGTGTTTACACATTTGCTATCTGTAGACACATAGTAATCGGCATCATACGCATGGCATCCTGTGACTAACCTCTCCAGGACACAAGTCTGGGCGCTGAATATGGAGACCCTGGGCTGCCCAAACTGCAGGATCACCCCTCTCGGCCTAACTGGTGTAATCCAAAGGAATGCAAAACATGACAATTTGGCACCAGCTCAGCTGTAGGAGCTGCCAGAATTTGTTCACAATTTTCAGTCCATCCGCCTTAGGTGCTACCACTCTGGATTTTCTGTCTGGGTTTACTCCCGTAGCCCTACCCTCTCCTTTGGTTTCCACAAGGCAGTGGAGTTATTGTCCACATGCTAGTTACTTGGGACATCAGATGATACTCTCATTGTCCCAGGACTATCCAGCACTTCCTGGCACTTGTGGGTTGTTGTTTTTTTTGCGTTCGCCTTATTTCTCTATTCCCCAAGGCGGTGTGCGTTGCACTGTGGTTTTTATTTTGCGCCTGTCGGCCCAGTGCATCCGACTTCAGCATGCATTTTATGTAAGGGTCTGCTTCCTCCTGCATTTTATAAGGGTTTGCTTCTCCGGGGTAACGGCCGGTGCTGTGATGAGGATCGAACCCAGCACCTTCTGGTTGTGAGCCGTGTCACTTAACCACTACGCCACGCCATCCCCCACTTGTGGGTTTAAAATCAGAGTTCCTCCTCTGCTAGGCAAACTGCCTGAACAGGCTAACAAGCTTCTTTTACCCAGGTTTAGAGTCAGAGTTTATCTTCTCTTAGATTGGCTGCCAACCAAGGCTAATAAGCTCAATCTGCCAAGAGAATCTATCTTAACAATGATATAAGTGATTTGTAAGGAGTCCATTTTGGTTTAACAATGATATAAGTGATTTGTAAGGAGTCCATTTTGGTTTAACAATGAAATAAGCGATTTGTAAGGAGTCCATTTTGGTTTAACAATGAAATAAGCGATTTGTAAGGAGTCCATTTTGGTTTAACAATGATAAAAGCGATTTGTAAGGAGTCCATTTTGGTTTAACAATGATATAAGTGATTTGTAAGGAGTCCATTTTGGTTTAACAATGATATAAGTGATTTGTAAGGAGTCCATATTGGTTTAACAATGATATAAGTGATTTGTAAGGAGTCCATTTTGGTTTAACAATGATATAAGCAATTTGTAAGGAGTCCATTTTGGTTACATGTGTAATGTTTGTTGAGATTGCATCTTGATCCTGATATTTATTTGTTTTTGGTCTTATTTCTCTATTCCCCCAAGGCGGTGTGCGTTGCACTGTGGTTTTTATTTTGCACCTGTCGGCCCAATGCATCTGACTTCAGCATGCATTTTATGTAAGGGTCTGCTTCCTCCTGCATTTTCTAAGGGTTTGCTTCCCCGGGGTAACGGTTGGTGCTGAGATGGGGATCGAACCCAGCACCCTCGAATTGGGAGCCGTGTCACTTATCCACTAGCCCACGCCGTCCCCATGATTCTGATATAATAATGGCTAATATTTATACATTTGCTGTTTGTCGTGAGTACATCTTGGCCGTCTATAATAACTAGCATGTGTGTGCAGATTATCTGCCTGTCAGTTGAACTGTACAGTTCGAACAAAACAACAGTTTAACAGTTAAAGCATTACACATGTTATTTAATGTGTTTTGCACTCAAAGGGTGTTTGTAATAGTAATTAACTTATGACAGAATGTAAAGCATAGAAGTATGAAAAAAACTTGGGAGGTTATCAGATTTAGTATAGAACAGTAATAGATGGATCCCAAAACTATTAAAGTTTAATAACTGCTGATGTAGAATATTTATACTACATAGAATGTGCACTGTAATCATTAATATTGATATAACAGTAACATAGTATTTGTAATATGACATTGAATATTAGAATCTAATAAAGTAATGCTAAAACCAACTCTTATCTCTAGTCTATTTCTGTTTCTAAGAATTGGCATCACTGCATTCTGGGCATACCCATAGGTGCTCAGTCTCTCTCAGTAAATGGTGAAGGGTTTGGATGATGATGGTCCCTGCAGATCGTTGGTTGTACACTGTCATGCACCCCACTCCACTCAAACCTCATTTGATGTCGAAACTTTGCAGTCTGTGGATTGCTGATTTATCTATTTCAGTGTCCTCATCCAACAGATAGTCATTGATTGATTTAAATATTCTACTCCTATCTACCACCCATGTGCCCATGATGGGAGCTTGTAAAGCCAAGAGATCAGCTCTCTTGTTGCCCTGGACCCCAGCATGACCAGGACAGCATATTCATGTCAACCTTTGGAGATTTGAGGCCTCAATAGCTGCTATCCACTCGTTCCTCAGCCATTTCTTCTGTACCTTCTGAAGTACAGCGTGCACTTCAGTCATGCCCTTGTTAAGGGGATCTCAGGTAGCTATCTTGATGCTGAAAGTGCTTCCATCTCCATTCTCAAACTGGAGGTTATTGATGTTTATGCCCCACTCTGCTCAACAACAACCTGTCCTCTCACTCTAGCTGAGAATCTCTAGTCTAATAAAGGAACTGAAACGTTTTTTTTCAAGCAGAAATGACAAGCAAAGATATTCTGGAGTAAAATTGTGCTGTCCAGCCTTTACGTAATTTAATTTTTTTTCTTATAAATATTTATCTGTTTAATTATTTGTGATGTTAGCTAGATTATCATAGTGTTTTTAATTATTATTCCTGACACTGAGCTGATATATGCATCTGGCATCTGTTCAGTGCTAATTTATTCATCACTGGCTTCAACCATTTTTTAAATTTCTTCTGTGATCATTTTGTTCCATTCATCTCCTTATACATTTGACCTTTTCCATGTTTCTGTGATAATGATCTATATAATTTAAAAAAGATCAGATATACTGTCTCAAAAAAGCGTTAGATGGCCAAGATCTCTTCTGGGGGATAGTGATAATGGTTATTTGCACTTTAGCTACTCTATTGTGTTAAACTATGTTGTTTATTTCTTGTTTTTTTGTATAATTTTGATTGTTAAACACAGTATCCGTCCACATTAATTGAACTGTCCTGAAACTAAGTTTTTTAATAAAAATGCTTCAATATTTTATCAAATAAACAATCATTAATGTTTAACAATCATTCAGTTTTGGTGAGCACTTTCATACTTTTGTTAAAATGCTTTGCATCATTATATATGCTTATTATATGCTTGTAATCAATGACTGAAATTCCCTGAATATGAATAGCACCTCCTCATCTGCATACATTTTTACATGTTGCAAAAGGCAGCGAAAGAAAGTTGTTGATGTGGCTAGCAACTTATTCGTGTAAAACAAATTGCTACAGAAAAAGCATACACATTTCCTAAAGTAGGCAAACTGTAGTTGTGGCACTATACTCCAGCTGGAGTGAAAAATAGGACAAGAAAAAAGATGTATTCTAAATTGAATACCTGAAAACCAAGTATGTATATTCTTCTCGGCTTTCATCCTGAAAAGGACATTTGTGACATTGTTTCGTAGTTTGCAACGAAACTGCTACATCTGCAATATCTGATTTCGGTACTGCATTTTTTTAGACTGAGTTTGCCTGTTCTCTTCGATCCCTAATCATTTAGCCAGGCTGCATGGTTGCAGTCTGTTTCTAGGGTCGCCACATAGAAGCAGAATAGGGTCTTGGTCAGTTAGGCTCACTAACCCTGATGTCAACTGCTGTCAGCTCATTCACTGCTGCATCTTCGGCCCCAAACTATATAGCCATAAGCATCATCTGTGATCATTTTATACCGTTTATTGTTACTGCTGTCATTATCTTTATAATGTTATTGTCTTGTCATTAGAATATTCTGACAGTCGTTTATTTTTTTAAAGACCATTTTGAAAAATACACAATTTTTAATTGCTTATTTTTTATTAAAATTTAATTATTTATCATAATCAGATATAATCTTTGCTTCAATTTATGTGTTATTGTGGGGGTTTCAGTACACACACCAAGTGCATATCATTCTCTTTGTAACAGCCGTTATTTTCCCATGTTGTTGTTGTTGTTTTGAATGCCCACAATGAGTAGGTTACTCTTTTGTGCGCCCTGAAAAGGACGTTAAGTTGCGGGTTATAGTAGTTTTCGTTTTCTTCACATCTAAAGCGTGCTGATGAAGGTGGACCGAGATCCTTCAGGCAGTTGTACTATGCTTGACTTTATTTGTGTGTAACTCACTACTACGGGGATCACGTCAATCCATCTCCAGGTTGCCATGAAAACAGTCCATTTCCAGCAGGGGGGGGGGGGGGGGTGTCTTAGCCAGTATATTTTACCTGACCCTAACATGTCTGATCAGTATGTTAAGGCTGACCCTGACTAACATGTCTGATCAGTATGTTTTGCCTGACCTGATGTAAGTCTTCCTTCCCAATTTCCCATGTAGGAGTAAATGACAATATGTAAACAAAAACTATTTCAGAACACATGATTCTTGGAAAGAAAAAATAGGTGATCCTAACTGAGATGCAAGCAGAGCTGCTGTGATGGAGACCATGTTTTGGAAAGAATGTCACATGATGATGAGCTGTCATCCTATGCACAGTCAATCATAGTTGCTTTTATGACATGCGTAACAGGCTGCAGTAGCTTTGTTATATCCTTCCCTACAATGAGCACCAGGATTTACATGATAAATTTAATGCAGTACACAATTATTTTATTGCTGAACTTTTTTATTTCCATTTCTTCTTCTTTTGTCGTCTCACCTTTCTACCGGGTTGTAGCCCAGTTTCAGAGTATATATTTGTCTTTCGACTCTCATGGCTCAAGTAACATTTGTCCCCATTTTACTGTAAGTCTCGTTTATGCTGTCTATCCACCTTTTCCTCACTCTACCTCTCAGCCTTCTGCCTGAAGTTGTCCTGTAGAAGGTTGCATGGACAATGTGGTCTGGTTGTATTCTCACAATGTGGCCAAACTAATTCATTCTCTGTTACTCAATGTACTACTCAAGGATTTATTTCCAAAATTATATTTATTTCAGTACCAGTAGTGTATCATTGCACAGTTTACATGTAGTTGTATCATATCAATTGACCTGCTGAAGATGGACCTGATGTGTCGGACCAAAAGGTGCAAATATCGCAGTCAAACTGTAAACTAGTGACATGACGCATTCCGTTCTCCGAACTAGATCCAGCTACTTGCAAAGCCCTGTTCAGGACTTGGTAGCAGGAGATTGAGAACGAACGCAGAAGAAGAAATATAAATTGACAATTGTGAATGTAATGTTCATTTTAAAATAAGATTATAACTTTGTGCTATCTCAACTGTTGGTACTATTTATGGAATCTTATAAGTAATTTTCTTCATCATCTTGTTAAAAAGACGATGTGGTCTGCAGAGTAAGTTTTGTTCATAACTCACGCATTTCATACTGGCAAATTGTACATAGTAACTTTAACTGATTAATTGATGACTGAGATCATGATTAGAATACCTGGCTGTTGATTATGGAGACACTGGTTGAAAACCCCCTGCAAGCCCTAGGTTTTTTGTCTAACAGAAATAAAAATAGCCTCTACGTTGCAACGGCAAGAAGCATTCATTACTTAGTCCTATAACTCCCTCCATCAAACTTTAATGATGGGGAAAAACAACATAATTTTAGTTGTATTTTTAAAGTAACATTAAATGTTTTTCTTCTCCAAGTGATGGCACAACATGTATGGAAGTTTTACGACTTGAGAAACAGATGCTAGACAAACAGGTATGAGTGTTTACAGCAAATTGCTATTTCTTGTATTTCTTACAAATAGACAACTAATACTTCTTTTAAATAAATAACTAATATCTTTTTCAATTAGAAAACAAATATTTCTTTCCATTAAACAACTAGAGCTAGATCTTATGATTACAAAAATTGATGGCTAAGTCACTTCTCTTGCACCATAGGGTGTATAGGACCTCTTGTCTTTTTCTTGTGGATTATAGTTTCTACAGGATGGTGTAGCTGACCCCCATGCCCAACCCTGCTTAGGCCAGACTCCTGGCTGTGGTGCAACACTATATTTCTAAACAGAACCATCACTATGGAGATCACAGTTACAATCTCCACTTCATTGACCTGGATGCTGTAACACAGCCTGTTTTAAGGTGCATTGCATAGATGTCACTTGGGGTCTTTGTCAGTATGTTGCATCTGAACCTGATATGATTGACTTAGTACTCGATATGTATAGTAAACTCCAAGTGGATCTTGGGCCCTTTTAAAGAATAGGATTACTGTACCTCCATGCATGTCGTAAAAGGCAACTAATTAGAGTTGTACAAGAAGCTAGCATCCTCATTGTGTAAAACAAATTATTACAGAAACCACCATTGCACAAGCACACAAAATGCTTTGGTACATGCGTCCTAAGGGAGGTTAACTGTAGCAGTGCCCTATACTCTGGCTAGAGTGAAATATGGACAAGAAGAAGAATGTATAGTATGGTGTAGTTGTCCTATCTAGTCTCCCCAATAAGGTGTCTCCGAATTAACATGGGGGACGATCAGACGCTTACTCACTTGGACGGGTGTAGAGCTCTTCTTTTCTATTTCTTGTAGCCTTTACTTTCTACAGGATGGAGTAGCTGGCCTCATCTTTCCTTCGTCATCTCTTAAGACATACTTGGCAGGTTACCTTGTCGTTCTTGGTTTCCCTTTCAGGCTCAGTAAGTGCATTGTAGAGGTCAGAAACTAGTGATATCATTCTTGATTTATTTCCCTTTCAGGCCCAGTTAGGGCACTGTAGAGATCAGAAACAAGTGACATTAGAATTACTACCAGCAAGACGCATGTGACCAAGCAGTTTGGATATTGATTTTTCTGACCCAGAGATCATATATTGAAAATCCCTGTAAGGCTTAGGTTTTTCTGTGAGAGTCACTGCAGTGACAAACAATCTTTATTCCTCAGCCCTATAATTCCTTGAGTCCATCGATGTGAATAAATTATTTAGTGATAGTACATTTAAATAAACATTCACCACAACCATGACCAAAGCCAGTAATGAGCAGTTTCAGTCTCCATATCATTGTCTTCAGATAGCACAACTGAAGGACAGTCTGAGTTTAACACAAACACAAGCTCTCAGACACAAAAGTGCTTTGATTGAAGAGAAAATTGAACTACAGCAGAAGAAGCTGAGAGAAGGGGGTATTGAGGCCTGGAAAGGTAGTGTATCAAATATCTAGTAGTCTCGGTTATCGTTTTCAAGTATATAAATGTCTTTCTCTTGTCACTGTAAGAAATATGGACAATCTGATGTCAAAAGTCTAGATTATCTTCAATAGTGCAAGTAGAATAACTAGAATTCTAGAATTTTCCTATTTAGGACAAGATTTCAAGATGATCTCGTTGAATCTAATATTTCCAGACAGTAAAAATAATAAACGCTTTCAGAAGTACATACTTTTTACAGATTAGAGATTGTATTTTATGGATGTAGTGTACCTTGTTGTTATTTATATAATTACGAATAAAGTGGGGCTGGTTGTTATTTTACATGATTACGGATACAGGGAGATACCTGGTTATTATTTTGTATTATTATGGCCACAGTGTACCTAATTGTTATTTTTAATGATTATGGCTACTGTTTTATATGATTATGGCTATAGTGTACCTGGCTGTTATTATTTATGATTATGGCCACAGTGTACCTGGTTGTTATTGTATATGAATATGGCTACAGTGTACCTGGCTGTTATTTTATATGATTATGGCTTCAGTGTATCTGCTGTTATGTTATTATGGCTACAGTATACCTAGTTGTTAATTTATATTATTATAATTACATTGTATCTCTGACTGTTATTTTATATGATTATAAAGTATATCTATTGATCATTTTATGTTATGTCTAAATTACAACAAGTCTGCTATGTCACGTGGTTACGTCTATAGTTTAACAAGACTGATTTTTCATATGATTATGTTTACAGTGTATCTGACTGCAGTCAAAGCAGAAGCAGTAGCATTTGAACAGGAAGCAAGACAGTATGCAAGGCTGGGAGATGTCCAGAAAGCTGATATGCTGATGAACAAGAAGAAGAATGCAGAGAAAGAGGTATATACTTTAGCATTGTTATTTTTCTGAAGCTATTCTAATGACAAAATGAAATTATTGTGTCTGACTTGTTGGTTTTTAACAATTTAAATATACTTGAATATTTGACTCCTGGTATTCAGTCAGGCAAGGTTGCCTGATGCCAGGTAGCCAAAAACTGCTTGAATCTGTGTCTGTCCTTTGCCCTGGGTTACCATGATGGTAATAAATTAACATTAAAAAAATATTCACTTAATGGGTAATGTAGTAGCGAATGAAGTGAGGATGGTTGGTACAGAGAGATGGATAAAAGCTACTGGGGCACCTCATAATTATTGGGGACATGTTGTACAGTTGGGCATTTTTTTTTAAATGTCCAATGTTTCTTCTTCTTTGTCTCTTGCTCTCAAACTCCTGCTACCAAGCTCTACTTTGCAAGTAGCAGGATGTAGTATGGAGAATGGAATGCACTGTGCCATTGTTTACAGCTTGACTGCAACATTTGCACCTTTTGGTTCAATACATCTGATTTCAGCATGGTATATTTGAGTACCAGGATAGCACATAATGATCTGCATGGGAAATGCCACTCTTCTCCATAATCAAATCATAATTCCTTCTTCTGTTGTCCGCTCTGTTTCTGATTTATATCTTCTGTGATTATCTTGATGTTCCAGCTCGCTGCTTTGTCTAATGTTGACTGGAGTTTATAGAAATCTTTACTTTATAACATATTTTGTATTGTTTGTTGAAGTAGAGCACTTTGTAATTTTGCTGCTTTGATAATTAATATTATTTAATTTCTTTGGTCATTCTTACAATGTTTTCATTTTTGAGTAGCGTTTTCACATTCCTTGTTCATATTCTGGGTTTTGCGATTGTTATTAACAGATGTGCTGATAATCTGACTTTTGTGAATGTGGCTTTTTTTAGGGTCTTAGTGGTGAGAATTGCAGATTGTGGCAATTGTTATTTGTGGTTTCAGTTCTTGTTCCAGCATCTCTAAAAAAAAATTGGGGGGGGGGAGTGGGGCTTATATTGTTGACCCGAATTTAACCCCGAACCTGGAGAAACCTTTGTATGATCTCTCTCTAAATTACCTGTTGAGCTTACCTAGATCACAAGACTCTCGCATAACTCATTGAACAAATAGAACACTATGCCAGGATGGAGCATATGTGGCAGAATTACATTTATAGAGTAAAATAATATCATTTATGCCTCAAATTTATAATTTTTTTGTTATTTCAGATCATGTCAATCAAGGCCAAAATCCCAGATGCCTGAATAACAAGCGTAGCTGATCTAATGTTTTTCTAGGGTTTGGAAGGTGCAACGCAACTTTCCAGTTAAGATTTTTTTTCACAGAAACATCACCAGTTTAGATCTGGACAGTAATGTGTTAAACCAAAAAGATGTTGAAAATGTACCCAAACATAACATAACCAATATGTGTTTGTGGGTGTGTCTCACCAAGTGAGGTGAAATTAAAAAAGAGGAAGAAAAATATTGTAGGCCTCTCTCAGTTTTTTTACATGTCTTAGCCTTTATAACGAGTTATTTATGGAATTCAAATGGTGTTTTTAATTTTGACTAATTTTCTCTGATAATTGGGTTGTAGTAGTTTTTATTATATCTCAGGATGTACGAAAAAAGGTAGGTGATGCACTGAAAAAGGTCGGCTGTGCACTGAAAAAGGTGGGAGTGCACTGAAAAAGGTGGGAGGTGCACTGAAAAATGTGGGTCATGCACTGAAATAGCTGGGTTGTGCACTGAAAAAGGTGAGTTGTGCACTGAAAAAAGGTGGGTAGTGCACTGAAAAAGCTGGGTTGTGCACTCATAAAGGTGGGTGGTGCACTGTAAAGTTTAGACCTGAGTCCTCCTTGCTATAGCTTATACAAGATTTCTCAGTTGGCTCACTACTAAGGGGATGAACAAAATTCAAGTGTATGAATCAGTTGGAATCATTCTTGTATCTATTTCTTTGAAATAATAAGTTCCCTGTGTTTATTATGACATCTTTTAGCACACTCTATTTTGTAAACAGAGAGATTAAACACATTTTCAGTGAATCAACTTTTATGTTCTTCTGTGTTCATCCTGAAAAGGATGCTTTGTTACATTGTGTCATAGTTTACTGCGAAGATACGATATCTCTTGCCTTGCTACCCAACGCATCGCATCTGATTTCAGCATGACATTTTTGGGACTAGCTTTGCATTCCCTCTTCGATTCCTGTTCTCTTAGCCAGACAAGTAGGGTGCACCTGTTTCTAGGAAGTGGAATAAGTTCTTCATCAGCTATGATTTGAGAACCTGACACAAGTGGCCATTTATGAGTACCTGGCTTCTTTGAGCTCATTCACTGCTGCATCTTCGGCCCCCAACTTTTATGATGAATCAATTTTCTATTTAAAGTTTTTTAACAGTTGTTATATATGGAGGCTGAAACCACTTTAAAAAAACAAAAATTTTAATTAACTTTTACTTGCAGTCTAATACCATGTTTTAATTATTCCTATATTTGTGCTTGTATTTAATTAATTTAGTGTGGTTGAACAATTAGGATGCAGATCTCATAATCAGGGAGCATGAATAGAAACCTCGGTAAGACTGGTTTTATTCAATAAGGGTAAATTGAAAACCTAAGTCTGCAAACTGTACTGCAACTGTTGGAGAAAGCTGCCTTAACCCTTTGAACCCTGGTCACCTGGCCTGTAAAACCCCACTCCCCTGGGCTCCTGAAGAAAAAAAGCCAAAAATGGACACCTGAATAAAACTAGTTACAATGACAAAATTAAGTGATCTGCTTCAATTATTTTATCTCAAATAGACTGACCTGATCATCTCCAATATTCCTGCTTATTATGCCAGTCCTCCCAGTATGTAGACCCATCCTTTAGGCACAGATAAGTTTCACAATGTTTACACCAAAATTTTGCCTTGACTTGTTTGAATGGTCTGTCTTTGTAGGCCATGTTTGGGAAGTCCTTGACATGCTTGTTAAATTTAAATGAGCATACTACACAAACATTATTTCCTGTAGCTTTTGGAGACATTTGTGGATGATGGGAACCAACATTTTGCAGTCTCTGTTGTGCCTCGACACGGTTGTGAAGTTTTGCAGTAGCTGTTCTATAATTCCCAATGAGGGATAAACAAACTTCATTCATGAACATCCCAAATGTCCTGTAGCGTCTTCCTATTGTATTGTGGGGACTATAATGATCCATAAGTATGTAGGCATTATTACATGCCCACATAAAGAATTTCACAATTAGCCTCCTAGGCCAGCAATAATGCCGTCGTGTCTTGTTGAGACGACAAATTTGGTCGTTGACATCTGTGCCCCCCCATGAAAGCATTATAGTCAATACAAAGTTGAGGAGTTGGAACATCTACAGCTGTTCCATCCTTTCTTCTCCTTCTAACAGTTCCAATTTCTGTTGGGTTGTGGTAGTTGGATATAAAATTTACAGGTCTTTGGTCCATCCAGACAAGGCATACAATGTTGTAATGGCAAATAAATTCTGAATGACACCTGTCCACTTTCTTCTTTCCTGCCAGTACTTTTTGATAAAATTTCCTATTTGTCATTGCTGTACCTACAGCAAGTGTACCATAATCAGTGTACAGCTTGTCAAAGATAGTTACACTATTGTAGAATCTGTCCATAACAACAATATGGTTTTTGTTGACCAAATTCCCAGAAGTTAAAATTCTAATAACGACGCTACCAACAACACCAAGATCTGGAATAATATTGTCTGCTTTTCCAGTGTAGATTTCCAGATTCAGAATATATCCAGAGCTTGCTTCACAAGCCATGTAAGCCTTTATTCCCCACTTTATGGGCTTTGACTTGATATACTGTTTGAAGGCAAGCCTGCTCTTCGAGGGGATCATACCTTCGTCTAAGCTCACGTGCTGTGAAGGCGAATAATAGTGCCGAAATTTTGGTAGCAACACATCCAACATAGGCCTTACTTTGTAAAGTTTATCTGCTTTATCCAAAGCCGGGTCCTCCTCATCAACAAGATGAAGAAAAGTCCAGAGAGCAAGGAAGCGATCACGGTCCATCACTGTGCCAGGAGTATGAGACACGAAGTTAGCAGACGAGCTAGACCAGTACTCCTCATAACGTGGTTTACTCACACTGTTCCATTTGAAGACGCAATCCAAAGAATGCTTTCATCTCTGGCACTACTACACTTTAAAAATTGTTGGCATAGTAGCTAGTTGGTTTCTTGCTTCTCACCTACTCAGCGCGTATAGTTGTCTGCTCACACAAATTGTGCCAGAAATCATTATCCAGGAAAAGTTCCAAAAATTCACTGGCTTTACTTTCTGGATTAATAGTTTCTGGAATGTTCTTAGGGCATATCTGCTCCATAAATGTTGTGTCTACTGCAGACACAGGTCTGAATATATTTATTGGAGACCAACCTGCATCAAATTTATTAGAGACACTACCTGGGAGACACCCCCTTCCACGCCCCAGTAAAACAGCCTGATCGCCAGAAAAATCAGGAACAGGGTAAGATGTAGCTTCATCAGTCTAATGAACACATGTTATCACTCAAATGATCATCTGATTCAACTTCTATATCAGTTTCAGAATAATTGCTATCTAAATCTAATTCATCGTCCTCCGAATCATTGAGAACAATCTCGACAGCTTGTTCCATTGTAAGCCTTTTAGAACGCTCATTTACTGGTTTTTCTGAATGCCTTTTCATCGTGAAAAAATTGTAAAAATTTATCGCAATGTGATCAATTCATGGGCGCCACCATTTTGAAGTAACATTCCGGAAGTAGTATGCAAATTCTCCTTTGTCTATTCATACTACGCCCGTTGTAATAAGATACGTGTGCTCTACCGGCAAACGGGTCACTCAGGGCGCGGGTTATGTACACACACACCGGTTCATCGGGATCACGGGTTCAAAGGGTTAATTCCTCTGCCCTGTAAATTTCTCCTTGAATCACACACAGGCAAAAAGACTAAATGTTGTAATTGTGTTGTTGTTTTTTTTAACTCTGTGACATGGGATAAGCAGGGACAACAATGTATATGTTTTTTTTAAACTTATAATTTATTTTATGCCAGAAAATAATTAGAAACAAAGCTATACCACGATAACGTGATGTCATTCTCTATCCATGTTCACTTTGGAACAAAGGACTGCAACTGTTACCTTTACAGATGTTTTATTCTTCTTCTGTGGCATTCGTCCTGAAAAGGACGTTGTGTCATAGTTTGCAGTGAGGCTGTGATATCTTCACATCAGATTTCAGCGCTGTATTTTTCGGACCGGGTTTGTCTTCACTTTTCAATCCCTAATCTCCTTAGTCAGGCTTATGGTTGCAGTCTGATTCCAACACCACCACTTGGAAGTGGAATAAGGTCTTGGTCAGTTGTGGGTCACTGACCCTAATGCAAGCAGCTACCTATGAGTTGCTGGCTGCTGTCAGCTCATTCACTGCTGCATATTCAGCCTCTTTCGCAGATGTCATATTTGGAACATCTTCTTCGGTTTCACCCTTGATAATCTGGCTGCTTTGTTTTCTCTTCTACTGTCCTTCTGAAGATTATCTGTAGCCTCTTTTCTTCCCATGTTGGTTCCAGTAAATGGCGTGTCTGGTAATATAAGTAGGTTGTGTTCTAACGATCTGTCTTATTCATTTTCCGGGAAACTGAGGAGCAAGTCTTGTCAGGCACAACATACTGACTTGCATGTCGTGTCAGGGTCAGGTGTAATATACTGACCAAGACCACACCTCTCGTCCATGTACAGTTCCCTAGAAACGGACTGTTTACAAGGCTGTCTGGCTAACGAGATGTGGAATGATGTGATCTCCATAGCAGTTACTGTCATGCAGATGAAACTAAGCAAAGCACAACAGCCTGGAGGACCCAGGTCCACCTTCATCAGCATGCTCAGAATGTGAGGAAAGCTACTGCAACCCTCCACTTAACACCCTTTTTAGGGCTCACAAAAGAGTAACATTTCTCAACGTCAACATTCAAAAGCAACATATCCATTTTCTACTTCTTCTCTTTAATCGTTATCTACATTGGTTATTGTCGGATTCTCTTCCACAAGTTAATTTACTGTTGAAGAATATGAGTGGCATGTCAGTTTTGTCACAAGAAATAGAAAGAACGTTTGAAGTATTTGTGTACGGATCCAGTGGGAAGATATACAATTTCTTTATAGAAACTGTTCCCATTGAGTTTAATGTGGAGTCTAAAGAGTGTACATAGATGAATGGAGCTAATTGTTGACTATTACTGTTGACAGCTATTATTGTCTGCCTTTATATAAACCTGAAATGCTGTTATACATGCATTGTGTGTTGTACTGTGCTGTTTAAGTTATTAAACTCATCATGTCAATTAATTTTGTGTTGTTTCTTATATATATATATATATATATATATATATATATATATATATATATATATGTGTGTGTGTGAAGTTTTGGTTAGCTATGAGTAAAGCCAGTGATGTAATTTATATCCTGTTTGGGATCAAGATGCTGAGCAGTGTATGAGCTTCAGCAGTTAGCAGCCAGCGAACCAGAGCTGTCAAGACCCTTCTACACCTCCATGCAGTGATCCTGGATAACAGGCTGCAACAGAGCAGACTGGTTAAGGAGAAGGGATCTTCTTCTTCTTCGTACGCAGTCAGACAGTAACCATTATTTTTTCGAAAAAAGCGGCGGTCATCCTGAGGATGTCGACACTGCCATAGAGCTTGTCTTGCAGTTCCACTGGTGATGGCCACATCTGCTCTCTCTGATCCTCGTATGTTGGGCAGTTCTGCAGCAGATGTTCAGCGGTCATTTTACCGGTACCGCACGGCCATTCGTCGGCGCCACCTATTTTCAATTTGTTGAATAGGTGGTACCTCAGTCTATTGTGGCCAGTGCGAAGTCTGAAGACAACGACCTGCTCTCTTCTGTTCAACTGGTAATAGGCATCGTTTTTGGGGAGAAGGGATCAAAGAGGGAAGGCTAGCCCGGTGCTCAAAAATGCCTGCTGAAGTCAGATGTGTTGGACCAAATGGTGCTATTAATGCAGTCAAGCTGTAAACTATGACACAGTGCATTATGTTCTCCGGACAACATCCTGCTACTTGCAAAGTCCTTTTCAGGACTTAGTGGCAAGAGATTGAGAACGAATAAAGAAGAAGAAAAAGATATCCTGTTTAATAGTGACAAGCAAAAGATATAGTAGACTACCGACAACATATCTATTTAGGTAGTCAGAGATATGGAAGCATTATAAGTGAGCACTAACAAAAGTAAAATGATTCTTCATTAAGTTTGAACCCTTGACTTTCATTCAGTTTGTTTCACACCAGATGGCAAATTTGTAGTGTCCTAGGAGAATTCAATTCAGTTAGGAGAATAGTAATAACTAGTTACACAAGAGCAAAGAGCAACAAATTTGGTAGATGCTAATTCTTCTTCTTCAGCATTCATCCTGAAAAAAAATAAAAAGAAGGAGGTTCATGTATTATCATTTCGAATTTGACTAAGGAACATACCATGATTCCACATTCTCAACCACTTTCTGACTTATATGGCTGCCGCTCTACGTATTGAATTTTGGTGACGGTCAATTGTCTTAGTTTATTTCGTGATTTGTTAAATGTTTTCGCTTGTTCTTTGTCTCCAAGGAAGACATTGTGGTCGTTTCACAAGTTTTGTTTTGTTTGTGACTGAGTTGTGTGGTAACTGAGGCATACATAAATATTTTTATGCTGAAGTTATAAAATCAATAAAGACTATAAACAAACTGTAACACGACATGACTAACGATCATGATTATGTTGCGTATCATATAGCAAGACGAAGTAATCAAAATCTCTAAAGAAGAATCATGGAAAAAATATTGGAAACAAATAATATCCAAAGGGATTGAAAAGATGCAGGAGCGATCCCTTATTCAAAAAGGGAAAAAAGTCAAATACAGCATATTACAGAACAGTGAGTGTAACGAGCATAGTCTATTTTGGAGTCAATGATCAAAGAAAACATTGTAATGCATTTAGACAAGCCTAATCTAATCAGAAATAGCTTGGATTTACTAAAGGGAGGTCGTGGAGGAAGTGATAGATAGAGAGGAGCCAATGGATGTTATTTATCTAGATTTTTCAAAGGTCTTTTATAGAGTACCTCATAAAAGATTAATTAGGAAGTTAAAATCACACGGAATAAGTGGCAAAGTTATCAAATGTATTGAAAATTGGTTAACGGGAAGAAGGCAGAGAGGGGACATAAATGAGGAGTACTCTAATTAGTGGGAAGTAAAAAGTGGAGTGCCACAGGGCTCGATTTTTGGACCAATTTTGTTTTTGATATATATAAATGATTTGGACAATGATATCGGATCCATGATTGCAATATTTGCGGAAGACACAAAACTACAGTAGTGTTTCATCTAAAGCAGAAGTGGATATATTGAGGTCGGATTTAGATAAAATTCGAGAATGGTCTGAGAGCTGGCTAATAGAGTTTAATGTAGATAATGTACAGTCATCCACATGGGTAGATCCAATATGGAACATAATTACAGAATGGGCGAGAGCAATATTATAAAGATAGAAAAGTATAGAACATACAGGTAATGTGGGTGAGCAAGTCTACGTAGCAGTGAAAAAGGCAAATGCAATGTTAGGTATGATAAAAAGAAATATTAAACATAAGAGCAAGGAAGTGATAGATAAACTGTATAAAGCATTAGTTAGACCTAGATTTGAGTACTGTGTGGAGTCCTTATCATAGAGGGGATATAAACCTGCTGGAAAGGATACAAAGAAGAGCGACAAAACTGATAGTGTTATTCCAGAAATACAGTTATGAGGAAAGATTCAGAAAAACAGGCCTACAGTGTCTAGAAAAGAGAATAATTTGAGGTGACTTAATGCAGTTTATAAGATAATTAACGGAAAGTATAAGTCCGACTATACCAAGTTTTTTCAAAATACAACCACCTACAAGAACAAGAGAGCACAGCTACAAATTAACTAAAGAAAGGTCCAGATTAGATATTCGGAAATATTTTTTTAGTCAGAGAATGGTGAATGCTTGGAATGTATCGCCATAAACAATAGTGGAGGTAGAGACAATTAAAGCATTACAGGAGAATAAATTGGATGTGAATAGAAAACTAAATGAAACTGGTTGTATACAGACTCTGCAGAGTCTTCTAAGACAGTACAAAGACGATAAGTTAAGTTTAGATATGCACAAATCACCCAAGAGTTTTGTATAAAAGTATCGAAGTAATGAAGTTGAGAAGAGAGCTTCAATTCTACTTCATTCATTAACACACAAAAATTGTTCCACAATATATAACGAGCATATAAGACAAAAACTATGGAAGAGATAGTTACAAGAACTTTTCAACTCAACAGACACCCAAGTATTTGTCTGGAACCTGATAGAAAGAGTTATGCAGAAACAGGCCTAAAAATAAGTAGAATATATGGACGGCATAACAACAGAAGCAATTTGCACTTGTGGAATGGGATGACAGAAATGATAGTGGCTAAAACGAATTTGCATGAAAGGAAAGAAGAGTATAAGGCAATTTACAACAAGTTGCAATAGTACAAATAAGAAAAAGGCAGTACAAACAAAAATCTGTGATACATACAAAAAGTAGATCACTACCTGGGGGCCACTCTTCCCCTTCTCTCTCTGCTCACCTCACTCTGTTTCATTTGACTCTATCCCACAGTCACACCCTTTCACACGCGCCCTCGTGGTAAAGCCCTTCCATTGCACTTTGGTTGGGTTAGCTTCTGAGGGCGCACAAACCTAGCATAGGTACATACAGATGCACACATGCATCCAAGCACTGGTTTATGCGTCCTGATATCGCCCAATTGACTACGGTCTGGGGTGGAAAATGGCGCGCCTCCGCCAGTAGAAACTAGTGAGGCAAACATCTGAGCAAAAAAAAGAAAGAAAAATGTATGAGAAAATACTCAAACAATGAATAAGACAAATTGTTAACTTAACTAAAATTTTACAGCAACAGAGGGTTACAACAACCGACCAACTCACTTGGCACAAGTGGTAACTTAAGCTACATACGTCGCTTTACAGCACAATTGGTGAAAAAGTAAGTATAAACAATTGAAGATCTAGATTTTGTCGAAGTGCTAGGTCTTCTATGGCATTAGCAAAAACATACACAGAAGCGTGAAAGACTAATAACAAAATTATCAGAAACTAGACCACAAAACTGTGCAAATATGTCACTATTAATAATTCAAGTCAAAGGCCGCCGTCCATCGTAGACGATGATGGTATAATTTATTTGCTAGCGCTATTTTTTAGTAAGGATTAACTGAGGTTCAGTGGCAAGTCAAGGACAAGACGGCTAGGGGGTGACTACGAGATGCAGGGGACTAGGTGTGAAGCACCCGTGGAAAGTCGAACCCACACCAATTGATCACGAGGCCAACGGCTTAACCACTTCGCCACGGAATCCCACTATTAATAATTAATGGCATACAAATGAAGGTTTAAAGAAGTTTAAATGGTTAAATATTTGGGGAAATAATTGACAAAAGGAAAAAGAACAAATCAACATGTAAAAATTCCAGAATTTACAAAACCAGATTTACTTTCTGCTTTCTCCATCTAAAAATTCACCCGAGTGGTGAAAAGAGTAGAACCTATAAATGTAGTCAGCAACCTCATAATGTAAAACCATTGGTATTGAAAGTGCCTCTACACATGTTCCATGTAAAAGGGTTAGCTGTGGTGGTTGCCATATATTTCACATACAACGAACTGGGCGAAGTGAAAACAAATCTCTACTTTATATAAAATGTCAGCAGTCTCAAAATAAAAATAAGATAAGACTCTTCCTGACATCTGTAAATAAATTATGGTCCATGGTATGGCTTAGCTTGGCTTCGTTCGTTCTCAATCTCCCGCTACCAAACCCTGAAAGCGCTTAAGTAGCAGAACGTAGTCCAGAGAACAATGCGTTGTGTCGTAGTTTACAGCTTGACTGCGATATTTGCACCTTTCGGTCCAACACATCCAACTTCAGCAAGCATTTTTTTAGTACCGGGTTAGCATTCTCTCTTCGATCCCTTCTCCTTAACAAGTCTGCCCTGCTGCAGTCTGTAATCCAGGATCACCGCGTTGAGGCGTAGAAATGGTCTTGGCAGCTCTGGTTCGCTGGCCCTGACGCTAGCAGTCAGCTATGGGTCGCTGACCACTGCAGCTCATGCGCTGCTCGGCATCTTGATCCAGTCGATGATATGACCTGGAAACAAATGTTATATTGCAAAAACTATCATCATAAGGGTTTTCAAAATAACATGGATAGCAAAAAATAAAAATGCCGAAAGCCTAAAAGAGCTCGATATAGAACAAGAGAAGGTTTGTAAAGCTTGCTTATTCCGCGGTATGCTAGTTATTTTCAAATTTCATTATTAAATTTCATCCTGCCCAACGGATCAAATCCTACGTTCACGCTGATTTAATCATCATTGAATGATGTAGGTCGATGTTGCCTTGTCATCTATACTCGCTAGCGGTCAATATTACTATACATATTCTATACCCATCCCGTGTTAATGAGAATATCATGCAGAATTTCCTGTTCTTCACCAGTGTACTTACCCAAGGGGCACTCAATTTACAAGTACTCGGTGTGTGCCGGAGGCGGCAGCCGGACACAAGTAATTAAACTAACGACCCTGTTCAAGTCTGACCCGCTAAGCAGGAAACGATATGACCATTGCCAACACCAGGACCAACAGTTCACAAATGTCGCATACGTCCTTCGATGGACAGTTGAAATAACAAATACTAGCGTTTAGCAGAGAAACGGACAACAATTAACACAATGGAAAGAGAGACAGTAGACATGTAAGGTCATTACACCCAAGAAACAAACCTAACAATATTGGCGTATTTTTGTTATTCTGTTTCAGTTTATTAGAAACATATTTAAAAGTTGCTCAATTAAAAACTAAAAATTGCATTCCCTACTTCAAGAAAATTTTTTCAGACTTAATGAAGTGATTATTGCTTGTCCATTGTTGTTGATAAGGACCGGCCACATGATTTGTATCACCAATTTTTGGTTTACGTTTTTTGCAGTCAAAGGTAGCGTTTGTTTGCTATGCACTTTGGACTTTCGCATTTGTTTTGTACTGTCTGCAAACCGTACTCCTCGCTGGCTGTGACACAGCTTTTGACCCTTTTTCTTATACGTCAGATTTTCTAAAGTGATTACTTTGATCTGACATTCTCTTTATCTTCTTCGGACAATTCTTGAATCGTATCTTCGGTTGCCCACTTGCATCCTCTCCTTTTATTAGCTTGCCACACATGCGTTACTGTAGAAGCTTTTCGTTTGCTTTATAAAAAAAGATGCCAAGCCAATCTTAGTTGTAATTTCTCAATTATTGAATTAAAACTATGTAAGCTGCCCTTGATTGGACCTACGATAAGCGTTCAAGTGAAACCTAAACTTTTTTTTTATTTAAAAAAAATAATTTTCAGTGATCAAAATACTATTAATTTTTTTATATAACCTTCTGCAACGTTTATGCATTTATTCAAAAGTTTAAGTAATGCTTGCAAAGTTTCAGCGTAGAAAGAATGTCTGAATCAATCCAGGACAGCCTGTTCACTTCGTCATCAGTGCTGAAATGCTGACCTCTACGTTATACTTCCACTGCTTGGATGCTCGATTCGATTCAGGAGTATAATGATGCGCACAGGTTTCGTCACATGTAATGAAGCGATCCAAAAAGGCATGCCCTTCCATGTCAAATTGTTTCTTCAATTCGGTGCAGACTTGAACTCTTTTCTGTCGGTCAAACGCGGAAAACTGTCTTGGCACCCAACGTGCACTACCCTTTCGAAAATACAAATGTTCATGAATAATACTGTTCACCGTCACCGGATTGTGATTACAGTCTTCTGTAAATTTCCCCAGGTTTCACGCCTTTTCACAAGAAACTTCATCACAACACGCTGTTCTGTGCAAGCACTAACAGTGTTACCCACCATTTTCATTTATCTATCACAAGCCTTGCCTATGGCAATTGGGCCAGCCAGCAGTAATATTACACAAGTGCCTCTAACTAATGATAATAGTTCCAGCACGCTATAAACCATTGAGGTAGAACTAGAACAAAAAGTCCCGGTTTTATTTGAACGCCCCTAGCATGTATCTGAAATCCGATCTTACCAGTGAATATAGGCGTTGCATGTCAGTTACTTATCTTCCTCTGAACTTAACACTACGTCAGACATTGTTTCCAATGTTCGCCTACGTATATTGTCTTGTCGTTCCCCTCAATATGTCATCCATATTGCATGTTTCGAGAAAGTTTGGGCAGATCATCAGGTCGTCTGGATATTGTGTTGTTACGACGCCGCGTGTCTCGTCATTCCTGTATTCCCATCTTTTTAAGTTATTACTGCATTGTGATACACCAGCTCAGAGTCTATTTCGTGCCGTCCATATCGCATTTGCCAAATGGTGCAAAGGTACAGTTTCCTCCTGCAGATTGATCCAGGGAACCTGTGTCAGAACATTTCATTTTTCGATGAGGACGGTTTACGGGCCTCGTCTGTAGGGGCTGTGTTGACTAAGAAACTTCGTCTAAATTTGCGTCTTGTGCATTGCACCTGATGTCAAAACAGAGTGTGGTTTGAGTAGTTTCTTTCCTTAAATTTAGTTCATTTCTTCGTGTATCATAGACTTATGCCGATTATAGAGTATATTTTTTAGTTGGAGTAGGTTTTAGGCATCCTGTAACTATCCAGTCAATTGAATTTACTGCTGAATGACTTGTGAAGAATTTTCCAAACTATCACGATTAACTCAGCTATGGGGAAACACAGGACAAGTACTGCTGTTCGGATGATATATGACCGTGCTCTCCCGCGATGTGCCGATCATTTTCAGATTATATTGTTTCTCACTTGTATATTCCGTTTTGTTTCATGGCAGTTTATCACATAGGATAGTGAGCGGTTCAACTTTACACCCAGGTATTCTGGATCAGAATTGTGTTTAAGCTTTTGTCTTTGCCATTTGATCTGTAGTTTTCTGTTTAAATATCTGTTTCTTAGATAGAAAGCCCATATTTGGGTTTTGCTGGGGTTGGGTTTGATGTGATTTTTCTGGCAAATACGCCAATGACATCAAGGCGTAAGCCAGCTCAACCTATTCAAAACCATGTCTTTGGTCAGCTACTACTGTGTCGTTGACAGAAATAAATGTCGTCACCTGTGTCTATAGGTTGGTCGTTGGTATATATGTTATAGAACATAGGTGCTAAGACGCGTATTTGTGTCAGGCCGTTATTTCTGTTCGTCATCGATTCTCCCTCCCTCCCCCCCCCCCCCCTCCCCCCCCTTACTTTCAAGCATGCTGCACGTTACGCAAGAATTTTGTCTTGGAGTGCTCATTTCGAGACCGACTTTTCTCCCTACTTTGAGAAGCATAGATACAATCTGGCTCGTGTCTTTGGCTGATTCTGTGATGAGCACTATTCTCATCTGCGAAGCTAAGGTGATTAAGTCGCTTGCCATTGATGTTGATGCCAAAGGAGGTCCAATCACATAGATTGATGATGGACACCGGATATGTGGAAAGGAGACTTGGTCAAATAGGACCCCCCTCCCCCTCCTCCCCTCCCCCCTGGCGTACATCTGGTCTTTGGAATGGCTGAAGGGTTGTCGTACAGTCTGTGTAGCAGTTAGCAACAATTCTGGCATAGCCAACATATAGTGCCAAACGAAGAGTGGCTCTACAGCGTCAAATGCTTTCTTGTTATCGATAAAGGTGAAGATCAAGTGCGTTTGGATCTCTCGTGTTGTTTCAATTAGGCGCAGCAGGTTGAGATGCTGTCCACTATGCTGAATGCGCGCTAAAAGCCAGTCTGTTCGATCGGTTGCGCGGTCTCGAGAAGTTGACGGATCCTAGCGATAATACATTTGGAAAAGAGTTTGTAGGTGACAGGGAGAAACGCAATTAGACGGTAGTTTCCAAGATCTTCCTTGTCTCCTTTTTTTTATATAGAAGTATTTTTTTCCAGATACGCCATGCCGTTGGTATTGTTTTTGTGTGGAGGTATGTTGTGTAGCTTATAGCTAAGGCTAGATTGAGTGGTAGTCAACAGGCTGTGAGGTTATCTGCAGTGACATTATCTACTCCCGGTGATTTCCTAGGTAGCATACCATCAAGCGCGTGGCGGATTTCTGACGGAAGGAAGTTTGGAAGGGGTGGACGTGGGGATTGTGTTTTGATGGATGCTTCACAAAGTAGGGATAGAAGCCGGTCTCGAGATGAACACCTCCAAGACAAAAGGCATGCGTAACCGTTTCGCTACAAATGACCCAGTCATCCTCGATGGCAAGAATCTGGAGGACGTAGAGATGTATATCTACCTGGGACACTTATTGGACATGCAGAACGAGCAAAACACAGAACTTACAAGACGTCGTTGCGCGGGCTGTGCGGCTATCTCGTCCATAAAGACGGTACTAGATCATATTCACGATTAGAGTCTGTGCGTCTCCCTATTCAAGTCCACACTTTGCCGCAGAAAACTGATGACCGTTGGAGCACAGTGACAGCAGTCTGATACCCGCGAGACAAAAGACGACCATGAGGAAGACCACCTACGCGCTGGTCCAACTCCCTCGAACTCAGAAACAATATCTACGATGCTTCAGACGGGAAACTTATCACCCACTGGTCCACCCTGGCCCAAGACAGAAGACAATGGAAACAAAGTTGGGACCCACAGCGGTGTAACCGCCGCTGAGGAACGGGCCGTCCAGTAATCCAGTATGCTGCACGTAGATAAAAGTAAGTCATTTATAAAGTAAGTCTTTTGCTTGCGTTTCTACCCGTCCTATGTTAGTTGTGTTATGATAATGGGTTAGCGGTAACTCTATTTACCTTCTCTGAAACCTTGTTACTTGATAAGCTCGTCTATCGATGTATCGATATGGTTCCTGATCATTCTTTCAAATACCTAATTCAGATGGCATAACAGCGACGCCCGTGGTAAATTTTTTGATTCGTTTGTGGTTTTTCCTGTTTCTATCAACGCAACCACGTGGGATTTCTTAGACATTTATTGGATTTGCATATATTTGATGCATGCGCTAAAAAGCTTTAGCAGCCATTTTATGGCTTCTGGTCCATCTAAACAAAAAATTGCTGTATCTTCCAATCGTCAGTACCAGCTGCTATGCGGTTTTTCATATGATGTATTGGATGCCCCTGTGGAGAAGGTTGTCGCCAATAAGTCATTCTCATTTTTATGGATTTTGGTTTGTTCTGTTCTCTTTAGTGGTATTCAAGTTCATTGGTTAGTAAACATTATCTTGTCCAGAAAGCTAAAATATTTTGGCCACATTAAACGCCATAATAGCCTGGGGAGAACGATACTGAAGTGTAAGTTGCCTGGAAAAATGGGCAGAGCCATAAAGAGGAGAAGATGGACACAAGACATCACGGAGGTCCTGACGATGACAGCGACAGAGTTGAGAGTTCTGACGTCAAATCGAGTCTTACAGATCGGCTGTTATGAGAGCGACGTGCAAATGACATGCTATGTCATGATTATTCCCGTTTAGCAGTACGTGTGTGCTATTTGGTTATAGGGTAACTTGCATTTTACCTGCGGGTGCGCTCGCTGGTCATTACTTAGATTCTTGATAAGCTTCCAGGCGCACGGAATGCTTTGTTTCATATCCAGATCCTCTACAACGTGTTGCCATTTTTCTGTGCACGCAGGAGGTCTTCCCCAACCTGGATAATCTACTCAGAGAGAGGGTCACTTTCAAATAGTTGTTGGTATTGCTCGTATAGTGTTTTTGAGTCAGAAATATACTGAGTTCTGCGGCATTATGGTGTGTGGCATTTGGATATCTATATTGTTAGTTCTACAAACGCCTCATATTTTGCTGTGGAGACCTTTTGTTTGAGGGGAGGGGATGGGTGTTGGTGGCTGTACTACCTTTAACACGTCTGTGTTTAGGTCATATGCGAACGTACTCCATTTTGGCTCGTCTTTTCAAATGTGCATTCTCCTATAAGTTGTCTATCGTGTGCTATTCAGCTCTCGTGGCCGTAAAGTAGAGTAGGGATAACGGTGGAACAGTAGACCTACTACGTAGCACAGTTATCCAAATGATGTACTTGCCTTTATCAACGTGTTTACCACTTCATCATCCAGGCTGACGAGTCTCGAAAGTGTGCTTCTCATGTACGTTAATATCTCTACGGCCTCCATCGTATGTCCCCTCATGGGCTTCTTATATGGTCGATCAGCAATTTCAGAGCGGAGGCAGAGGCACTGAGGGCTGCGGTAGAAGCAATGCTGACAGGCGAAAGCAATGAAATCCAGATAGTCCTGTTTACAGATGCCCTGGCCGTAGTCACAGCACTAAAAAGCCAGAAAAATACTGAACTTAATGATTTAAGAGTAGTACTCTGTCAACTATGCCAGCAGTCCGCACCAAAAAGAGTAGTGGTACAGTGGGTTCCATCCCACTGTAACACCCAAGGCAACGAGGAGGCAGACAGACTGGCAAAAGAAGGTGCAAGACTACCACAACCAGATTCCAGTGTGACTAACGAAGAGTCCAAAAGGCTTATTAGGGCCAGATACATGGCCAAATGGGAAATAGAACATATTGGCTACACAAAAAACGATGCCTATTACCAGTTGAACAGAAGAGAAGGTCGTGGTCTTCAGACTCCGCACAAGCCACAACAGACTGAGGTACCACCTATTCAATAAACTGAAGATAGGTGGCACTGACGAATGCACTTGTGGTACCGGGAAAATAACCGCTGAACATTTGCTGCAAAACTGCCCAACATACGAGGACCAGAGAAAGCACATGTGGCCATTACCAGTGGCAAGACTAGACAAGCTCTATGGCAGTGTCGACAGCCTCAGAATGACCGCTGCTTTTTCGAAAAAATAAAGGTTGACGTCTGAAGAAGAAGAAGAAGAAGATATGGTCGATCTAGAGTTAGCCTGTGCATGCCCCTAGTTTTATTGATACTAATGGTCAAATAAAAATTATCGCACGCATCAGAAGACTGATCCATTCCTTCCTGCATACAGTGATCTAAGGTGCTGTCTAGAATGTGGTCATCGGCATACAAGAATGAACGGACCATGTCGTGGTTGACATTGGTCTTGACCTGCAATCTGTGGGGATTAAAGAGCACACCACACACGCAGAACTCGAAGGATATACCAAGGTCGCTTTCACAGAAAGCATGGCAACATGGCTAAAAACATAACTCTGAACATGGCCATAGCATGTTCGCATCCCTTTTTTTTACGTCATTTGTTACTTCAAATGTTTTAGATGTATCTCCATTGTCTGCTACACTAGTGGCAGGCATACCAACATCGAACTTTTTAACAAGAGTTACAAATCCCAGTGGTCTCAAGGCAAGGTGTTCGCCTCGGGTACTGGAGGTCGCGGGTTCAAATCACGGTGGAGACCGATATTTGTTCACGTGGATCACCCGGTATATATTTCCCTTGATCTCTGAGTAGTGAGATCAGACACCCGTGTGCAGTGACGCGCACGTTAAAAATACCTTAGCAATTGGAAATCGAAAAGAGTAGGACTAACGGCCTCTGCTCAGGCAAAATTCAAGTTCTAAATTTACTCAAATTATTATAGCCTGCCGACAAGGAGGGCAGCGGTTCGAATCCCCGGTATGGCATATGTTGTTTTTCTGTTGGGGGTGAAATAAACAAATATTGCCACCACAACGTGGCGACAGCTGTGGCGAAGCCGTCTGTAGTCCTCAACCTTCAAAACCCCTCGAATGGGGAAAATGTCGTATGACAGTTTTTAAAAAAATAAAAAATTATTATAGGGATATTCGCCCCACAGAGAATATGTCGCAAAAAGGGGACTGTGTGGCTATACCATCAGGGCTTGGTTATGTAGTTAGATAAACAGACAGACAGACAGGCAGGCAGCGAACATCGCCAAGGGCCTAGAACAAATAATTACAATAGAAGCACAGGGAAGACCAGAATCTCTGCCTGAATACAAAGAAAACTAAGATAATGACAACTAACAAGACAAAACTACAACCTAAATTCGAGATCGCTAGCGAAGAGATTAAAAATGTTGCACATTTTGAATATCTGGGATCAATACTAAACAACGATGAAGACTGTACAAAGGAAGTAAGAAGACGATTGACGACGGCAATGCAGAAGATAAGGAATACGCAGAACCTATGGCACAATACAAACAAAGAGCTAAAACTAAAGATCCCAAGAACATGCATTTTTCCTGTGGCAACCTATGGATGAAAAACATTAGGAGTGAAGATCTGTGTTTTTGAAACACAGTGCTACAGAAGAATTCTGAAAATCTGGTGTACAAAGAAAGAAAGAAACAAATCCACCCGTCAAAACTTGAGTGTGGGGGAGAATTGGATCATAAATAATGTAATGACCCAAACACAGATTTTGTCGACACACCAAACGACACAACAGACTGTAGAAAATGGTTATGTGGAGGGCATGGTCACAGGAAAGAGAGACAAGCCGACCGAAAAGACGATGGACTCTGGACATCAAGGAAACGCTGGATTTGACCTTGAAGCAGACCGGAAGACTGGTCGAAGACAATTTCCTACAGAAAGGATGTCATGAGACGACGTTCTGCAAAGGACATGCTACATGATGATGAACATGTCATTCTTATGCACTCTTTCTTTTTTATTTTTATTTCTTAACTTAACTTAACGTCTTTATACTAGTTTAGAAGGCTCTACAAAGTCTGCATACAACCAGTTTCTTGGAGGGTGGTTTAATAGACTCAACACTAGAGCTAAGTAGACCCGCAGCCAATTTGATGCTATCTATAGCTGCTCTTAACAAACCACTTGGAGGATGGTACAAATAACTTTTGGGTAGATCTTTAGCTAGAATATAGAATTTTGTCTTGGCAGCAGCCGTTAAGCCAAGGGATTTTTAACGTGCTCGAGACTGAACACAGGAGTCCGATCTGAAAACCAAGAGATCAGAGGAATTTTTACCAGAAGATTCATGTGAAGAAATCCCTGTCTCCACCGTGATTCGAACCCGCGACCTCCGGCACCCAATGTGGACACCTTACCGCGAGATCACTGAGTCCCCTATTTTGTTATCATCGAACCAGTCCTTGTATTTTCGCATGGATAGACCTTAGTGTTCAAGCGATACAAAGTTAACAATTTCACAGAGAGCAGCGTAATGTCCCTCGTATGTTGCTGTTTCATGGCTGGAGCACATATAGTCTGTGTCCTAAGTCCTCTCTGAATTCCGTCCTAGTATTTTCACTTTTTAGCTTAGAAACGTTGCGTATCTTAAGGATCCACCACCGAGATCGTCTCTTAGGAAAGACCGTTATGTTCATCTTGGTATTGGCAAGACGATGGTGATTAATTAAAGGATTAAACCCAAAATAAGCTCTGTGTTATTCTAAAGTTTTGCCAGTTTATGAGTCAGACCGTGACATAGTCGATAAGGTTCCAATGACGAGACCATAGATGCACTCGTATGGCTTTATGAGCTGGAAGACGGAAGACTGTTGGTGACGAAGAGCTCATGCGTGGCATGTCTTCTGCAAGAGGGCTATTGCATTTTACATTGACGTGTTTGACAGTGATTCCCTCTCATGCCGTACAGTCTGCGCCAACCACGGTGTTAAAATCGCCAAGAATGAATAGTTTGTCCAACTTTGGAACTGCAGCAATGGGTGCCCCAAGGGCCTCATAGAATTTGTCTTTGAGCTCATCCAGATTTTTCATCTTAGGTGCGTATGATCTGATAACTGTGGTTTGGAATTTTTCATATATGGTAACAGTATAAAACGTCAAGTAAAGTTAAATGGCAAATATAAACATTCTTTAAAACAAATTAAGGTTAAAGCATATTACGAGCGTAAAACAGTTGTCCTTGTCATGATGTACATCTATTAAAAAAGGTAAATCAGATAAATATTATTTTAATATTAGTTTGTTTCCATAACCAGTCTTGACACTTTCCAGTGTACCCTGTTGTAAATGGGTTTCAGATTTACACATCTAGGGAAGACAATCGTAAAGTTAGGGAACTAGTCATCCCACCTTAGATAAAGCTGAGACCTAGTACAATAAAGCATCTTTCTTTATCTTCGACGGCAGTGCATGATATGGAACTTTAAAAATCAACAGCAGCAGAACAGACAAAAAGCACCTTTTGTTTAGTTTCTTGACATCAGTTTTTAGCGAGCCTTTGCATTTTAACCCGGAACTTAAAAATTGCAAACGCTGGTTGCTGCTAAAACGAACCTAAACTGTGGACTGTTCATAAAAACAAAGGCATCATTATCATGCTCATAGACATTTATTCAACAATCAAAAACAGGTATATACGATTACATCAATTTCTCGAGCTCTTGTCACACATCTTTTTGTCAGAAATGTATTCAAATAGTATGTAAACTGATGTATTTAAGTAAAATTTAGTTATAAGTAAGTAGTCTAAGTTAAGAAGTTATTATTATTTTTATTATAAAATCAAGTGTTGATAACAAAATTGATTGTTGTTTTTAACATGAATTATTAATCTAAACTATTTAACTAATCAGTGAATGAGTATTTTAGTAGTCACGTTATTCTTAGGCTTCGAGAGACGGATTTAGTACAACCATACATCGCGCATTGATTGTTAAGGATATTGTTTCAGTCGCAGTCAACGCTAAACCGCAATCAATGTAAATGTCACGAGATGATATCATGATTATAGCGGAGCGACATAGTGATACGATACTATTACCAATTTCTTTTAACTACGATAGTAGTAGTTAAGTAGAAGTACTAGTACTAGTAGTTACCAGTTACATGAAAGTTGAAACACTATTTGACTTGACTATATAATATAATATATCATTGACTATTGTAACAGTAAAGTAGAACTACTATAGTACTATTACTAAGTAGTATTAGTAGTAACGCTGGACTTTATTATACGCCGTGCTGTAGGCGTAGACGGAGTTAGTGTAACGCTGGACTAAAACATATGCCGTGTCGTGTTGTAGGCGAAGACGGAGCTAGCAAGCATAGGACAGTTCCATAAAAACCTGTGAATCAGAATTGAAAATTTTTGCTGGATAAAAATGATACTTTAATAATTCAGAGGAATAAATTATTAAGTAACTGTTTTTGTATAAGTATGATATAAACAATATCTATAGTCTATGTTTAAAACATCACTCAGGACCACTGTTCGGAGTGTCTACTGACCACTATCCACTGTGATTGTCACAATCATTGTCATTGTGTGGTGTTTGAAATAATTATACTACTAAGTCTAAGACAGGAGAACAAATCCCTGGTGCTATGGCGGCTAGAAATGTTACTGTAACATACCAGGTCCAGTGTTTATTTACTTGCACAATATCAATGTTAATGATCGTAGTATAACCTTCTGTTCTCGTTCAGCACTATGTCAGTGGCTCAAACATTTTTACCTGACTCCTAGATTGTAAACAAATTTTAATTTGTCACCCTCTGGTCCAAGTTTGTGCTTTGTTTTGGGAAAAAGGCTAGAAACTGCTGACCACCCATCTATTCTTAAGGGACTAAAAAAGGAAAGAAATTGCTGACCACCCATCTATTCTTAAGAGACTAAAAAAACAATGCAAAAGTTGAACAAAATATTGAATTGCCAACATTCTTTTAAGAAAATGTTTATGTGTTGCAGCAGTATTTGCCATAAACTTTCTGATTTTAAATTCACTTGCACATAATCATATTAATTGTATTAAAGTAGAATGAACCACTGACTCCACATTTTAAAATCTGTGTTTACACCTCACAGGGAAATAAGCAGGAATCTGAGTCACATATAAGTGGGCAGAATGTCTTGGTCTCAGAGACAAAAACAGGTAATTGTTTTTTTCAAATGCATCTTTTGACTTTGATTGTTATGATGAAGATATTCTTGAGTCTAAAAGTATAATAATATGATTGATGAAATTTAAAAAAAATTCTACCGCAGTTCATATAATCCGTACAAAACAAAACAAAAATTCTTGTTAAAAAAATGGTAATCATTATCATATTACATAATCTGAATCTGTTTTTGTCATATTTAGTAGCAAATTAAGAGACCATATGTTAGCAGTTATGACTATAATTTCATAAAACTCTGCATGTGAATCTCAGCAGAACAATGTTCTTATCACGGCTCAGACCTTGGAAGAGAGGATTAATATGTACATTGGTGCAATGGACAGAGCCACTGCCATGAACAATGGGCATGAATCCTCACAGCTTCAACAAGATATACAGGTATATAGAAGATAATACAATTTGCATATGTGTTAGGGCACAGAGCATAGTCAATAACTCAATGGCACTCAAGTGAATGAATCTTTGAAACTAATAGAAAAAAACACGTTTTTAGCAACTTATGTTTTTCCATAGGATTAACTTTTCTTTGCTATCTACACGTTCTGTGTTACAATTGTTTGTAATGTGTCACTTTATACAACAAAGATTTTTGCTTCTACTTCTTCTTGATCTCTCTCATTCCTCTTCTCATCGATCACTGACCTTTCTGTTCTACTTTCTGTTCATCCTCTCTCTCTTTTATAACTTTTCATAGCAAAAGGATGTTGTGTCATAGTTTACAGCAAAGCTGCAATATATGTACCTTTCGGCCTGACATATCTGATTTCAACTGGCTTGTTTGGGCACCGGGTTAGCCTTCTCTCTGCGATTCTATCCCTTAGCCAGACTACACTAGTGACTAGTGCATCCTGTTTCCAGAGATGCCACTTGGAGGCGTTGCAGGGTCTTGGTCAGCTGTGGCATTTGTCTATCTATCTATCTGTCTGTCTGTCTGTCTCTCTTTCTCTCTCTCTCTCTCTCTCTCTCTCTCTCTCTCTCTCTCTCTCTCTCTCTCTCTCTCTCTCTCTCTCTCTCTCTCTCTCTCTCTCTCTCTACCTTTCAACAATGTTTTCCTATCTATTCCCAATACTTGAAAGGTTGCTAGTTGTAGCTCTCCAGATTTTCCTACAGGAGTGACACGGTCTTGTCTTTGTTTAGGTCATTTAAAGTTTCTGTATACCTTCCTGTTGCTATTTAGTATTCCCATCCATCTGTGGTTTGGGGGGGGGGGGGGGGGGGGGGTTTGCAGTGGTTAGTGCACTGGCTTTCCAGTCAAGCGAACAGGGTTTAATCCCCAGTTGGTGCAGGATTTTGTTCTAATTGCAAATTGGCTCCTGTTGTCGACCCAGCCACAGAAGTTTGGGTACCAGAAATAAATCTTGGAAGTAAAGACGGCCGGCGTGAGGCTGACCACATCATCCAGTATGTACCATGCGTCACAAAATAATATTTCCGGTACATCGCATGGTGTCACATGATCTTTACTATTCAGCTGCTAGATGGCCTTTGTCTTTCTCTCTGATCCTGAATTATTTCCATTTTATGTTTAGGGAAAAACTTTTTCATAGTGTATCTGCCTTCACTTCTGTGTGTTAACCATTCCCTTTACTCTTTTCTGTCTTAAAACATTTTTGAGTATTTCAAGTTCTCCTATATTTCCAATTCTCTTATTTTGACAGTTTCTTCTCTTGAGTGTCTTGATTTTCTACTTGTCTGAGCATAAAATACAATATATTTAATAACGATTTTGTTTAACTTTTACCATGACTTTAATTAAGAAATATTTCCATGCTTTTCATCAGCTTATCTGTTTAAAGAAATTCTAGTGTTGGTATCATTGCTGTCTTGACTTTCCTGTTTACAGAGACTAGTAGATCTAATGGAAAAGATTAGTGCTGGTCATGCAGTCACAGAGCAGGAAGTACCCCCACCTTTGGTGATCACTTCACTGATTGGTAAGTCAATATCATCATTGGCGTCTCTGTTGACCATAGGGATGGCACCCTGTGAGTATTGTCCAGCTCTGTCTCCTGTATTTCGACACTGTCTGATGGGATATATAGTGTTCAGATAACTCTTATGACTATAGTTAGTTAGTAGCCCCTTTCAGTCATAACAGACTATAGGGTGATAAACAAAAAATATATACTTATTTTTGTTGTCTTTATCGTTGTGGCGTTGTCTTTTCTCTTCACAAAGTGTGAGGTGGCCATTCAGGTTACATCTCCACTTGGTTCAGTCTGCAGCTACGTCTTCCCAAGATGTTAGACTCATGTCCAGGGCCATCATATCACGCTTACACGCATCTTTGAACCTCAACTGTGGTTGGCCGACTGTTCTTTTGCCATCCGCCAAGAGTATTTTCAGTCTGGCTGTTCTTGTTTCCAATACCTGGTATATTTTCTACCACCACCGGAAATATGTGCTGCTTCCAGGTAGGTTTGCGTACAGTAGGGATGGACTTTGGTGTTGTTAATGTGTTCATAGGGTCTTCGCTCATTTTTGCTTTGGCTATTTCTGCAAAGTTTCTCCGCTTTAGTTTCCTATTTCCAAATCTATTTAGTCTCTGGTGCATTGGATGGTCTGTCAATCTTCTGAGTTTCTCTGCTTGCTGCTGGGCTCTGCAGTCTCTTCTGTCGGTCATGGATTGCAGATTTGTAATCTTTTCAAGTTCTACAATTGGCGTTGACTTCATGCCTCCTGTTATAACTCTCATGGCTTGGTTTTGAAGTTTGCTAATTTTGTCAAAGTTCGCCTTTGCTGCTGTTGTCCATGCCGCAATGCCATACTCGAGAACTGGTCTCACTCTTCCAGTGTACAGTTTCTTTAGTGTACGTTCGTCTGCTCCCCAATTTGTGCCAGCAGAACTTAATGATTTAAGAGCAATACTCTGTCAACTATGCCAGCAGTTCGCACCAAAAAGAGTAGTGGTACAGTGAGTTCCATCCCACTGTAACATCCAAGGCAACGAGGAGGCAGACAAACTGGCAAAGAAGGTGCAAGACTACCACAACCAGATTCTAGTGTGACCTACGAAGAGTCCAAAAGGTTTATTAGGGCCAGATACATGGCCAAATGGGAAACAGAACATACTGGCTACACAAAAAATGATGCCTACTACCAGTTGAGCAGGTCGTGATCTTCAGACTCCGCACAAGCCACAACAGACTGAGGTACCATCTATTCAATAAACTGAAGATAGGTGGCACTGACGAATGCACCTGTGGTGCAGGGAAAATGACTGCTGAACATCTGCTGCAAAACTGCTCGACATACGAGAACCAGAGAAAGCACATGTGGCCATCACCAGTGCCAACACTAGACAAGCTCTATGGGTCGACAGCCTCAGGATGACAGCTGCTTTCTTCGAACAAATTCAAGTTGACGTCTGACAGCGTTCGAAGAAGAAGAAGAAGAAGAGGAAGAATATCTTTCTATGTGGCCTACATTTTAGCATCTGTGAAATAATTGTGATTTCTGCCAGTTTAACAAGTGTCACAAAGGAAGATGAACCTTATTAAATTATTTCTTACATACTCTGATCACTTTGGACATATTGTAAATCATTTTATGCCCCTTCATGTTAACTATGAGCTGTCCTTAAATGTGGCTATAAAAACATCTTAAATAAAGCAGTAAATGTATTTCTCAAGTTTGTTTGCTAAATAGTGCATAAAGTTCATTCCAAATTATAGTACAATATAATGACATACTTCGCAAGGATTATATAGTTGAAATAGAAAAAAACTAGCAAAAAATTATTGTACTAAACTCAATAATCAGTAATAAGATTCAAAGCACTGGTTAAATACAAAAGCGGAGACAAAATAGATGGGCATTAAAAGTATGTACAAACCAGCTGGAAGTTGTCAGAGAATAAAGTGACAAGATCAGAGATTTGCATCATTGTACAAAAAAAAAAAAAAAAAAAAAAAAAAAAAGAAAGAAGCCAATCTACTGTATCATAGCAACTAGAGATGAGGGGTCAAGAACAGGGAAGATGTAATCATGCAGCAAAAGACAGTACTAAGCAAGTGTGAAAAAGAAGCAGATACCATGCTCACTGCCAGTACTGAGCTCAGTAGGATAACTATGTTGTAAGGTGTCCTGAAAAATAAAATAAATTAAGTGGGTTTCTCTCTCCCCGCCTAAATGGCTCATCAACCTTAATTAGTTCATTGCCATTTTGGGAGATTCTTAACACAGGAATAAAGAACATTCTAAACAAATATTAAATCCTGGAAGTCCTTCCAACCACAGTTTCGAGAGCCCTCTCTGGATATATGTAAAGTATCTAATCCATAGGGCAGCAGTTAAATGTATCTGTATATTTTGTATACATTCATTTATGCTGCACTATTATAATGTACCAGATCTTTAAAATAATAGTTCTGATATTTGTAAATTATTTAGCTTCGACGATATACTGAATTTTATTTGTTGTGCTATGTGCTGATCATTTCACCTGCTTCATCATATCTGTTTTATGTGCACGCTTATTAATTTGTTAATATGTCTTAGCAAATCCGCTTGGAGAGCTTTCGTCACGGCTAACGGAATACCATAAAGCTCTCTATTTTGCTGAGGAGGAGTTATCGGAGGATAGAATGAACAAGATTCAGAGACTGCAAAGAGGTCTACAGGTATTAGATTACTTTTTAAAACAATAAAATGATTCTTTTTTTTCTTTTTCTTTTCATTCTCCCTCATTTTCTTTTTGCCATTCTTTTGTTTTTTTATTTGCTTAATACTTTTCGGGTCCTAAATATTTGGTTAATTTGTGTCTTTTAGTACAGGGCATGTGCCACAACTTCATTTGTAACATAGTTTTATTCAAAATAATATAAATTAATGTTTAACAAATTGAACTAAGATTACGATCTTATTCTGCGTTTGTCCTGAAAAGGGCACTGTGAAGTTGTGTCATAGTTTACAGCGGGTCTGTGGGTCTGCAACTTTTCGGCCCAGCACATCCAATTTCAGCTGGCTTTTTTGGGTACCAGATTTGCCTTCTCACTGCAATCTCTACACTCTTTGAGGCATAATAGGGTCTTGTTCAGCTCTGGTTTGCTGACCCTAATGTAATCAGGCGCTATAAGTCGCTCGCTAAAAATCGTAAGACACAAAAGCAAGCTATCTATGACACGAAGTATTGATAATAAAAATTGTTTATTAGTATGAATCGTTAAATGGCATAAGTGTGGTGGTAGAAATTCAAAGAAAGAACTATTATCACCACACTGTGTATTCCTACATTAATTCCTCAACTCCATTACCACATACCTTTTCTTATGTGTCCCACTCAAAGTGAATCAAATGTGTGTTGAATATCAATGAGTATTCCAGATGCATGATCATTGGTCTGATCAAATAATAAATAATTTCTCTGGTAAATAATAATAATTTGACTGGGAGATACAAGTCAAAATTCATTCCAAGTCTCATTTAACAACCAAATATACTACTAATACTAAACAGGTTCTTTTGTTGGTCAGGCTTGGCAACCAATTAGTAGTTACTAAGGAGGTAATTAGTAAGTGAGCATGTGTTGTCTTCATTATGTAGGCACTGTTTGCTGGTTATGAGAAGGTCAATGGAGATATCAGTAAGCTCAGACTGCTTCCTTTCTTCTTCTCAATTGAGTTCTTTGTGAAGCTTAGATCCGCCATTGTAGATGGCACCTTACAGGAACCCTTGTCAAGGTGCTTTGTGTGCTCTTGCAGTATTAATTTCTTAAGTAATTTGTTTTACATGATGAGTTTACTAGCCCCCATGGACAACTCACAGTAGCCATCTTTTATGACTTGCATGATGTATTAAACCTATTTTTCTCTCCTCAGTAAAGAGTCATGGTATCCACACTAGGAACTGTTTTCTTTCGATATACAGTCAATCCTTGAAATGCACCGCGTTTGATATTTGTGGTTATTTGCTAGAAATAAAATATAACCCATTTGTCATCATTCACGGACTACCTAGAGACTATTCTCGTACATATATTGCAGGCACACAGTTGTGTAATGCCTACTACGCCGCATTGCAGATGAGCTCCAAAAATGGAGAGGCTGCTACCTTGTTCCCATGGTTCTCTGTGTGCAGTACTGCTATTGTGCTAATTTAAAAAAAGATTAAAATAATGCATCTAATGGTAGGGCAAGTGAAAGTGTTGCCAAGTGAAAAAAAAGATTGTAATGAACCTCGTTGATAAAATGCAAATGTTAAATACACTTCCTTGGGATGTTGGTAGCATCATTAGGCTGTGAATTCTGTGTTAATAAATTTCCACAATTAGATTCATCTACCATTTGAATCAGCACCAGAGAAATCAGCTGCCTTCAAGTTTAAATTGCAACTTGATGCAATATTTCTTCCCTATGCAGAGACACTTGAGGCAGAGAACAGTTTGTGTGAAGAAAAAAAAAAGGATTACCTACACATTTAACCAGTCATGTGGGTCTAGAGTATGGAGGTGGAGGTAGCTGATCATCTGCAACAGATGTTGATATTCTTAATCCAATTTTTCTTTTATTCGTAGTTTAAAATAATCTGTGTACATGTTTTCAGTGTTAATATTCTAACAATTTAGTATTAATGTGTATGTTTATGTGGGTGGTTGCACATAAAACAGGGGAGTGAGTAAGTATTGGTATATTAAAAGGCTATACATACTGTATTATTGATAAGAAAACTGTTTTAAAATAGAGCGATAAAATCTGCGATATAATAAGTGAGCTGGGATTTACAAGAAAAGTACATGAAATGGTGAATTGATGGTAATAGAATGCCTTGGATGACCTAATTCTCTTTTTCACACAGGATCATTGATTTAATTTTTTAATTTTTTGCCTTCACTGCATTCTCTTGGTACATGACCTCAACAAAAAGAAAGAATTGACTGTATTTTGCTTTCTCTTTCTTCTTTGGTGGTCATCCTGGAAAGGACATTTGTCTAAAAAGAACATTATCATAGTTTGCAGCGAGGTTAAAATTTTGGCACATCAGTTTGCTGACCCTGATGCAAGCAGACAGTTATGAGTCACTGGCAGCTCATTCACTGTTTCATCTTTGGCTCCAACTGTATTAAATTTTACATCTGAAAGAGGGGAGGAAGACTACTGTCTGGTCAGGCAAAATATACTGATCAGGCATGTTGGTCAGGGTCAGGCAAAATTTACTGGCCAAGACCCCCTCAAATTGATTTACTCGTAACCCTCTCAGGAAACGGGTTGTTTTAATGGCAGCCTGGCTAACAAGGTGAGGGATTGAGGTGATCCCCGTATTAGTGAGCAACACGCAGATGAAGCCACGCATAGCACAACCGCCTGGAGGACCCCGGTCTACCTTCATTAGCACGCTATTGGGATGTGAGGAAAGTTACTGCAATCTATCACTTAATGTTTTGTCTATAATTGCACTTTAATACATACATTTTGCTTTTGTTTTATATAAAGTGTAAAACACTATAACTTAGAATTTAAAGAAATGATATATATCACTTTGTTTTTAAAAAAAAAAGACTATTCATGAGCTGCAAAAGCGATCTCAAGCAGGATTTCCAGTGAGAGCTGATGAAATACCACCACCTGTGACTATTCCTAGTGATGATGGTGAGTACTTTAAGTTTTAAATCTAGATCCAGATGTTTTTGTCACTTGACACAAACATGTCACATTACACTCATACCTGATCAGACATGTTTTAAGTGATGTTTGTTCAATGTTTGAAATTTATTTCTTGAGATTGTCAGATTATATTTAAATTCTCTCAACATGACATGATGGAAGTTGTTGCTGCAGAAAGAAAACAGTATCAACATGGATAATCAGCATTATTGTGTGCAGAAATTTCAGCACTTTACATATTCAATGAGTAAACCAAAAAACACCTGGCAAAAGTACAGCCGATGAGGAGATCTGGACAGGAGATGTCTCATGAGTGGAGCTAACGAAGAAGATCTAAAGGAAAAGAATAATTTGAAGAAGATCTGTTGCATTCCTATGTTCCAAGATCAATCAAATAGATTTAGTAAGATTGTTTATTGAAACAATATATGACATAAGTGATTGTTTTTCAATATAAATGTGCTTTTTTAAAAAAAAGGCCTTTTTTGTTTTTGTCTGTCAGAATTTGATCCAGATGCAGTCAACACTCTACTATCTAGATTAGATACTTATAGAAGAGCACTATCATTTGCAAGTCAGTCTGAGAATGATAGACGAAGGACGCCAAAACTGCAAAGTGCCATTCGGGTAACATTTGTCTGTTGAAATATTTTCTCTCTATAATATGTCTATTTCAAGGATACTACATGTATGCTAATCTTAATGTAAACATTTATTTAAACATTTTAGTTTGAAACCCAAAGCTGTCTGCTAGCAACCCATAGCTGCCAAGACCTTTCTCTACCTCCACGTGGTGATCCTGGATAACCGGCTGTAACTGGACAGACTGGCTAAGGAGAAGGGATCAAAGAGGGAAGGATAAACTACTACCAAATAATGCAATGCTGAAGTTGGATTTGTTGGACCGAACTGTGCCAATATCACAGTCAATCTAAAAACTACGACGCAGCGCATTCAATTCTGTGGACAACATCCTGCCACTTGCAGTCTTTTTCATGGCTTGTTAGCCTGAGTTTGAGAATGTACGAAGAAGAAGAAACATTTTAGTATATCTAAATATTGTGTTTTGTTTGCTGTTTTTACATTCATTTTGTTTTTAAAACTATTTTTGTATGTAATTTTTTTTGTTTTAATTAAATTTTTTTTGTTTTAAATTTTGTTGTTTGATAATTTAAATTGTTTTTCCATCTATTTTATTTTTCACAAATGTAACATTATTCTCACCTGTAATTTAAAGTCTATTATCATATTCTGTCTAACACAGACCATAGAATTTCTGTTGACTAGAGCAAAAGCCAAGAGACCAGTCTGGAAGAAAGACATTCCACCAGAGTATGAATATTGTGTATTAGATTCAGGTAAGCCAATCTTAGTTAGCTACCTATTACTTATAGTTGTCTTGTCATTGTACCATTAGCTCAGTGAATATAAGTGTCTTCATTCCATGTATTGAGCAAAAACCTGTATAGAAGGAAAGGTTTTTAGCAAAATAAGACAGAAGTCCAGAGTGGCCCACCGGCGTCTTTGTGTATGACAAGGACAAGAATAGCACCACTGCCCCATAGAGAGCATGTCGTAAGAAGTAACTAACTGTGTGACATGGCATAACACCGGCCACGTTTAGGTGGTTTGTTTAGAGCAACATAGGTGGTATCTAGCAGGCTGTCAGTCTACTTTGCTCTAGTGTTTGAGTCTATTAAGATGAGCCTGCACATTGGTTAACCATCCTCTGTGGCATTTGTCCCAACAGAGCAGAGTAATAAGCTGCTCGAGCCTAGCCTGCTAAGCAGGAAATTCTCCTCCCGGCTACATCCAGCTCATACTAGAGCTGGAACCTGCACAGGGGCATCTGCCACTATAGAAGTACATGTCGACTAAGAAGACAGTGCACATTTTTTCAAGTATTGACAAATAGCAAAGCTTTAACACACTGTAACAACAGGCAAGATTTGTTGACATTATTTTAACCATTACTACTCTGTCATACAACATTTTCCCCATTGCTAGGGTAGTCAAGGGGTTTTTGAAGGCTGAGGACTACAGACCGTTTCGCCACTGCTGTCACCACGTTGTGTGCTGGCTATTTTTGTTTATTTCACCTCCAACAGAAAAACATATGCCATACTGGGGATTCAAACCGCTGCCCTCCTTGTTGGCAGGCAGGCCTCAAAACCATTTGGCCACACGCTCCTCATCACCCATTACTACTGTACATACAAAATTCATGCAATTTCCACTGCTGCAACATTATTTTTCATGACGTCACGTTGTTTAACTATTGTTGTTACTTTAAGAGCCTGTGAAATTTTTAATTGATGGTCTATTGATATGATTTGTTTGTGAGTAAGGAAATAAATTAATAAAGTTTGTTGTGTATGAGTTAGTTTCCGAGATTTTTGTTTTGTTGCGTTCGCCTTATTTCTCTATTCCCCAAGGCAGGTGTGCGTTGCACTGTGGTTTTTATTTTGCGCCTGTCGGTCCCGTGCATCCAACTTCAGCATGCATTTTATGTAAGGGTCTGCTTCCTCCTGCATTTTCTAAGGGTTTGCTTCCCCGGGGTAACGGCCGGTGCTGTGATGGGGATCGAACCCAGCACCTTCGGATTGTGAGCCATGCCACTTAACCACTAGGCCACGCCGTCCCCTTAGCTTCTGAGATTAAAAATATAAAGGTGATAATGTTGAAAAAATAGCCCACTCAAGACTCTCCCGCTTCGAATGTACGTCGGTTGAAAAAAATAATCGCCAAAAATGGCTTACCAATGTTTGCCATAATGTCTATGTCTATCACTTCGACTATAAACGTAATTATTGTATCTAAATAAACAATGTAAATAGATCTACCTCAGAAAAATTTGTTTCAGGAACTTGACTCCCCTATTCTAAAAAATCAGTGAATCAAATCCAAGCAAAAGACAGAAGAAATAATTTTAAAGCACCTAAAACCAATGCCACGACCACCATTGCTGGTAACTAATCGTACATTACAGAAGAAGGAACTCTCTAAAATTAAAGAACAGTATTGTTCAGACTATTACTACATATTCGTTCGTTTTTAAGTTTGATTCGAACGGCGATCGCTATGGAATGGCAATGTAAGTTGACCAGACTCGACATCTGATGCTTGATTTACATGATGTCAGTCAGCCAGACTCGTCGAACGCGAGGTAAAGGTTAATAGTCACTGACTTTAAATTCAATCCCAAAAAGCATTTCTTTATAATACATATTGAAATATAAAATTCATTTAACTAAATTTGAAATACAATTTTTTTAAACATTATTTATAGTGATGTAATATTTAGAGTTGCAGTCAGAAAAAAATTAAAAAAAGCTTGTTTTACGCTTGCATCACACATTAAAGACTATCCAGTTGTAAATTGGTGCCTGACAGAGAAGATGAGGAAGGGAACTGGTCACCTTACCTTACAAAAAAGGGGAGGCCTCCTACAGTTAAGACTCTAACACTGTCATCCCCAACATCAATGTCTGCTATAGAACTGCCATTAATATTCTAAGAGTTGTTACATCATGATCCACTAGTGATCACTGTTGGAGTAAGCTATAGGAGACAGTAACATCAATTGAGTTGGCACAAATTAAAAATAGACAAAGAGGATTGAAAAGATTTCATCCATCACATTAATAACAACCTTAATAGTTGTTATTAGAAGTTTACAAAATATGGAAATGGTCCTGGTTTTTTTGTGATGTCTTTGAATTAATTTTAAATGGTTGTTTGTTTGTGAATGCCCACGATGAGTAGGGTTACTCTTTTGTGCGACCTGAAAAGGATGTTAAGTGGTGGGTTGCAGTAGCTTTCCTCACATCCCAGGCATACTGATGAAGGTGGACTGGGTCCCCCAGACGGTTGTGCTATGCTTGGGTTCATCTGTTTGTCACTCACTACTACGGGGATCATGTTGATCCCTCATCTTGTTAGCCAGACTGCCATGAAAACAGCCTGTTTCCAGGGAGGGTGAGGAAGACAAGGTGAGGGTCTTGGCCAGTATATTTTGCCTGACCCTGACTAACATGTCTGATCAGGCGTTAGTCTTCCTCCCCAATTTAAAATGGTAAAAAAGATACATTTTTACAAGAATTTCACAACTGTTGTTGTATGAAGAACAATCATTCAGATTCCATAAATAGGTTCCAGTTTTTTAATTCATTTTGGGATCAAGATGCTGAGCAGCACATGAGCTGCAGTGGTCAGCGACCCATAGCTGACTGCTAGCGTCAGGGCCAGCGAACCATAGCTGCTAAGACCCTTCTACACCTCCATGCGGTGATCCTGGATAACAGGCTGCAGCAGGGCAGACTGGCTAAGGAGGGAATGCTAACCCGGTACTCAAAAAATGCTTGCTGAAGTCGGATGTGTTGGATCGAAAGGTGAAAATATCGCAGCCAAGCTGTAAACTACGACACATCGCATTCCGTTCTCTGGACTAAATTCTGCTACCTAAGCCCTTTCAGGGTTTGGTAGCGGGAGATTGAGAACGAACGAAGAAGAAGAAGAATTCATTTTTATTTGTGTTCTGTTCATTGTTCACAGCTCAACAAGAGGGTCAGCCAATGAATAGAGCAAAGTTCACTCTTCAGCTCAGATCATTACAAAAGAGAGTTCAAAATATTATCTTCAAAGAGAATGATCAGCAGAAACATTTGGATGAATTGAAGAAGGTTATAAAACGTTAATCATTTCATCAATGAAATTGAATTTCATACCATGCAAGATAACAATGTTGGTCTATATCAGTGCTCTTCAACCTTTTTGTACATGCCACTCACTTTTACAACTTCCGTGACGGTAAATTTTCCTTACTGGCCACTAAATTCTAAACCAAGGATAATTCAGTTCACTGAGTCTGTGTATTTTGGATGTTTTTAATCATTGTGTAGCATGTCCTTTGCAGAACGTCACTCCCATCACAGCCCATCTGAAAGACACTAATCTCTTGACAATTCTCCAGCCTGCTCCAAGGTCATGCTCAAGCAATCCTTGACACCTTGGTGTCATCACCTACTTAGTCTGCCTTTGCCTCTCTTTCCTTGGCACTATACATTCAATTACTATTCTCTCAAGACTGTTGTGTCTTTTTAATTTATGAACCAGTTCTCGTCTATGCTCAACTTTTGTTGAATGCCTGTATTCTTCCTTTTTTCGGTTCACAGTATTCGGAAGACCTTTCTTTAATATTTTGATTCGATTGTCTTCCTTGAGGTTTTGAATAACTGTCCATGTTTCACAGCTGTTTGCTATCAACGAAAAATATAGGTTCTCAAAATGTTCATGCCGTTTTGTTGGTTTGCTGTGGTACGTAAGTTGGAACTCTCTACAATCAAAAGAGCAGTATGTTCAGCCGGCATTAACTTGGTAGTTTATATACAATAAAGCAATGACCCTTGAGCTGGTGCAGAATTTCTACAGCGTAATGGAGTGAACACGTCAAAACTTCACATCCATGGTACGGTAAAGTTTAATGAACAGTCCTTAGGACTGCAAGGAGGAGAGGTACATGATTATCTACACCAGTCGGCATGGCATATGATGCTGAAGGTGATCTTTCATGAAATTGTCAGTAATATTTTAAAAATAAGAAAGTTTTTAGAAATGTCTGACATTCCAATGGTTAGTTATGTTATGTTATTCAGTTTGTTACAAAATTGTTACAATAATAATGTGACAAATAGTATATAACACTTATGTATATCCATGGGAAATAAAGTGTGGGACTATTGAACCTTCCATACATGTTGTAAATAATGACTATAAAAGGTTGTGCATGTGGCTAGAAACTTCATCATGTCAAATAAATTGTTACTGAAACCACCACTGCATGAACATATAAAGTGCTTTGGTGAAGACTTTTGTAAATGACTAACTACAGTGGTGACCTTATACTTTGTATGGACAAGAATTATTGCAAGAAGAGAAAAAAATGTATAAAAACATTGCGAGCTATTTTAACAGGCAGCAAAGAATAGTGACACTATAAACTGCCATGTACAATATTGGAAGCAACCGTTACCTCATCCTGCAGAAATTATAAACCACATGAACAAAACAAAAACATATTTAAACGATATATATATATAAATCTATTATTATGCTTATACAACAGAAATTACAAGACTTTGGAGCAGAACTTCCAGGAAAACAAGTATCAACTGAACTAGACAGATGCCTGACAGTTTTTGCAAATGAGGTAGAAACACTTGAGAAAATGGCTTGTAAGTAATTAAAGGACAAATAATTGACCTAAGAATATTATTAAATTTTGTCTTGTTTCAATGAAACATTTATATAGACATAATATTCTCTTTTGTATTGACTGAACTTTTGGAGTATCAGATGTAACAGAATTTTAGATGTCTGTGATGTTTGATGTCTTTGATGTTTGATGTCTCTGATGTTAGATGTTTGATCTAATGTTTGATGTCTCGGATGTTTAAAGCACCTGTGAACATCATGTAATCATCTTTTTCTCCTTCTCTTGGCACTCTGGAAAATGAGTTGATCACTTTTTTATTCCTGTATCTTGTATGCGATATTATTTCTAGAACTGTCTTTTAAACATAGAAGGTTATTGCACATTCAGTTTGGTGTTAAGACTGTCAGGGTTTGTAAACATCAATGTGTTGAGTCTTCTACCCTAATTTTATCAGACCTCTTGAACAATGTTCTAGGAGATTGATGTCCGAACTAAGAAAGATAACTCTAAATAGAGATTGGTGATGAGTGGCTGTTACAGTTCTTATTATGTTCCAGTGTATTGAAAGAGAAACAGTAAATAATATGACCAATAGCAATAATAGTAAATTTCTAAATGGCCAACATTGAATACTGAAAAGCTGTTTGCTTAATTCACAGTTGCTGAAAAAACCAAAGACCTTAATAGAAGTAATGGAGAAAAGTGGGATTTTATTGAAATGAGATTAAATGAGTATAAAACAGCAGCTCTTGCAAGCAAACGAGGTGGACATGTTAACCAAGCTATCCAACAGTATAAAATCGTCAAGGTATGTGTCATTTAATCTCATTTTCTTTTATTTACATAATCTGTTTATCTGTATCTAACATTGAAAATTGTCATTCTCCATTGCATAGTTTTTCTGTCTATCCAAAATTTGAATATTGTTGTTGTTTGCGAATGCCCACAATGAGTAGGCTTACTCTTTTGTGTGCCTTGAAAACGACGTTAAGTGGCGGGTTGCAGTAGCTTTCCTGACATCCCGAGCGTGCTGATGAAGGTGGACCGTGATCCTTCAGGCGGTTGTGTTATGCTTGACTTCACCTGCGTATCGCCCACTACTACTGGGATCAAGTCGATCCCTCATCCCATTAGCCAGGCTGTCATAAAAACAGCCCATTTTCAGGGAGGGCTACTAGGAAGCCAAGATGTGGGATGGCCAGTATATCTGATCAGTATGTTGTGTGTGACCAGACATTAGTCTTCCTCCCCTTTGAATATTGTAAATGTTATCATTATCTGTCCGCTCAAGATATGAATATTGTGAATGTTAATGTCATTTATCTGTCTGTTCAATATTGTGAATGTTAATGTCATTTATCTGTCTGCTCAATATTTGAATATTGTGAATGTTAATGTCATTTATCTGTCTGCTCAATATTTGAATATTGTGAATGTTAATGTAATTTATCTGTCTGTTCAATATTTGAATATTGTGAATGTTAATGTCATTTATCTTTCTGCACAAGATATGAATATTGTGAATGTTAATATAATTTATTTGTCTGTTCAGCATTTGAAAATGTTAGCTGTACGTGTATATAATTTTCCAACATTTAAAAGTTTGAGACTTCTGAACTCTAACACCACATTCACTTCATAGGAGGTGGAAACAAGGCGAAGAAAGCGATTACCGTAAAAGTGAAAGGATCACTGTCTGACTGCTGTGTCTGGTCTAGCAAGCAGGCAAACAGTATACTAGTGCTACAAAGACATTAAATGAGCTTGAATGGGCTGATCTCAATGGAATGTGTACTGAAATTGCAAAGAACTACGGAATAGGCATGTAACTAAAATAGCAACATTAAATGTTATTTGACTTGATGGAAAGGAGCTAGAAAATACATAATTTATGAAAATTAATTTAAAATAATTGTTAGGGACAGAACATCAAGGAGACCCATGAACACTATCACGTGGCATGGAGCAGTGTAGACATAAGCGGAAAAGCCAAACATAGTTTCGGTTTTCTTGTGCATTCAAAGAAAGCAAAGTTTATTGTAGAAATAGAATACATTAGCGAAAGACTAATATGTCATTAAACAGTTGAAAATGAAGAGGCAACAAAAATGATCCAAGTCTACGCTCAGTGAACTGTCAGGAAGACTGAAGATATTTTTTTCTTTGTCTGTAGACATGAATACGGTCAATGAGAAAGATGATCCAATTGTTACGGGTGATTTTAATGGTCGAGCAAGGAAAAAGATAATTATCACATGAATATTGCTTATGAAGATTCAGTGATAACTTTTTAGAGCAGAATAACAATAGGGAAGAGCTTATAAATGTATGGGAGCCGAGGTAGCACAGTGGTTAGTGCACTGGCTTTCCAGCCGAGTGTTTGGCGTTTGATCCGCAGATGGTGCGGATATTTTCAGGTTGCAAAACTGCTCCTGGGGTTGACCCAACATAAAAAATTGAGTACCAGAATAATCTTGGAAAGTAAAGGCAGCTGGTGTGATGTTGATCACATCACCTCTAAACTGCTGTAGGTCAAGAAAAATATGGGCCCAACTATTCCCAATATGCCAGCCTGGCATATTACCAGGATCTTTAATTACTTTTACTTTTATAAATGTATGTACTGAGCATAGTCTAATAATAACAAACACCAATAAAATCATATCAAAACATGAAACAGGCATATCATCACAAATTGATTTAATATTAATAATACGGCAAAGAAGGAAATTAACAGACACTAGTGCTATCCCCAATTTCTGTATAGACACTAATCATCGACCACTGGCACAAACAACATCACATTGAAAAAGTCTGAAAATAGAAAAATTGATAATCACAAATCTACAGAAGTTAAAAGAGGACACTTTCAGAAAAGAAATATGACACGAAACAACAACGATTTTTGAGACACTAAATAGAAATACCGAAACCATAAACAGCAAATGGAATATCTTTAAAACAGCCTTGATGGATACACTCAATAGGAAATGTGGAACAAAAGGTTTGGTGGAATGCTGAAGTTAACCAATCAATAATGACTAAAAAGAAATTCTACAAAACATGGCTAATATTCAAGATGCTGGAAGATTAAATTACTTATCAAATAGCAAGACAAAATACCAAAGTTTCAGAAATGAGAGTGTCAGTTCTACTTAATCTTCAAAATAAAAAGGTATCCTCGGTTATTTAATAAGCACATAAGACACATACTGCATATACACTAGAAGGACTATATCACAGATACTGAAATGCTATTTAGAATCAACATGCAAAGTATTCATGTACTCTTGCAAAAATCTCAATTGCGATGGACTGGCCACCATGTCCGTATGTCAAGTGTAAGGCTTCAAAAAAGGCTCCTGTACACCGAACTGAGTGAAGGAGAACGATCACACGGACGTCAAAAAAAACTCCGTCTGAAGGAGTCCTTTAAGTGCTGTCAAATAGACATTAATACTTGGGAAAACCTGGCTCAAAATCGATCAACGTAGAAGAGTGCAGTCACAAACGGCATCGAACTCAGCTAGGATCTTCGTCTACAGGCTGCCCAGGATAGACGTGCAAGCAGGAAGTCTAGAGCAGAGAAAATATCAGAGACAACTGTGGCCTATGTTTACCAGTCGAGTCAAAGAACTATCCAGGTTCAAATTGGCTTGATCAGCATGAGCGCAAACATACACTCAACGATGTTCCATGACATGTTATGATGTTGATGTCCTCATCAACGACGATGGACGAATTATTATTATTACATAAGACAACAATGAAGGGAAGGGTATTCCAAAAACTTTTCAACCCAACTGTCAGTCGAGGACAATCAATATATATCCAGAGACAGTGTCAAACTTTTTCCTTATTCAAGGCACAGTTATGGAACATGTCATGTGAAATGAAATGTCTAAGGTCAATGGTGACACCAGAAGAGATCAAATAAATGAGAAGTGATGATATTAGAAATGTAGTAAGAACAACTCCTTGTGTTGAATACATTTCAAGATAGAAAATGCAATGGTTCATTCATCTCATGATGATTCAACCTGACCAACTACTACTACAGGCTTACAACACAAAAATATCTGGCTACAAAGCATGAGGAACACTGCATGGCAGATGGATATATGATAAAAGAGAAATACTACAATAACGCTGGCTTACAACAGTTATACATTTGTACCAAAAAAAATAACTTAAGCTTTCCATGACTTTTAACAACACAAATGGATGGGAAAGCAAATAATTTGGACACTTATAATGGGCACAAATTTGCTATAAATAAATTATTCGTTATAATTCAAAATTCTGTTTATAACTTTAATGTGCACCCTGTGTAGTTTACAATACATTTTGTTGTTTCTCTAATTCATTACTGTCTGCATTGAAACTGTAGGCCTTGCAAGCACTCAAAGAGGCATTAGAAAAAGGAGAGTCAGTTGACATGACACTTGTAAGTTTCTAAATCACAAATTAATTTAATATATATTGTCTCTCCCATTAGATTTTTAGTGCGGTTCAGCTAATAAATTGTATGCATTCCAAGTTATCATTTTTAAGTAAGGTTCAATTGCATGTTTCCCCTGTTAATTGAAAAAAGATCATAATTAAAATTCATATTTATTGGATTCTCCCATTAGTTTTTAAGACTTTTAGTTTAAAGTAATCTTTTATTTTTATGTGTGAGACTGAAAGCATTTTAAAATTCCATTTATAATATACTTTTATGGAATGTTTTGTATTTTAATGGGAATGCTTTTTTCTAGTAAAATGTACTTTATAATTTTTTTATTAAAATAAAAGAATACCTAGAGATCCTCATATGAAACTTGGGACTTCTTATTGAGGAGGAAATAATAGGTCACTTAGGTCCCACCTCACAAATAATGTACATGTTGTATGGTATTTATAGGTCCCACCTGCTCTACCTAGAGAGCTTACACCTGCGGATGAACCACATTTATCACTGACAGAACTGAACCAGGGAGTGAGTATATCATTGTTTGTGTAGTCTGTCACAAGATAGAGCGAATATGTCAGCATGTCTCTCTTTATATTTTCTTTTTGAATTCATTCTGTAGCAGTTCTTTTGTCTAATTTTTTATAAAGTAAATTATCACTGAAAATACTAGCATCATTTGGTTGGTATTTACACATTCCTGCTTTCTTTTAACAGTTGATTTTAATAGAAGATATGGTGTGTCTTGAAATAAAGGAGAATAAAATTGATAAGTTCTATTTGTTCAATTCATTAATATTTTGATACAAACACACAATAGAAAAACAGCTGTGGTAATTAGGATTTATGTTTTTACGGAATTAAAGAGATTTCCGGATATCATCTTATCATCATCTCGTCATTTATTCACTTCATGTGGAAGTATAGAACCACCATATCAGCTTAGTCCTTTACATGAAGTCTGTATCAAAGCAGTTCTAGTCCCCACTTGCAGTACTGCACTCTGCAGCAATTCATTTTATGCATTGAAGTTGCTAGCCCCATCCACAACCTTATTTTGATGATCCCTTTCACAACAGGCTTATAAAGTATCTTTTCGTGTCCCAAACACACACCTACAGAAGCATGGGGCCACCACAATAGCTGACACCGTACAAGAAGTCTGTATCATGGTATTTACACAAATGAAAACATCACAGATGAAATACATTAACTTCATTTTTCCCTTTTTATAATGAAGGAAAATAGCTCTACTATTGTCACTCTTCACTTTTTGATACTGAAAGAACACATATTGCTATTGTCACTTTTCATTTTTTGATACTGAAGGAGCATAGCTTCACAATTTGATACTAAACAAATATATCTCTGCGATTGTCACTCTTCACCTATTACTATTTTGGGCCATCATTTTGAAGCGCCACTTTCTTTGGCTTCCTTTACCACAATGTAACCCTCGCACTCTTCTCTTCACTGTGGGTTGCAGTCTAGTGACTGTCTGCTGGGTTTCTTCCTGAGTGTGTACTATCCACTTATACTTTTTCCCTTTATTCGCCAGCTGTATGTTATTAACAAACTATGAATAACCTAAGATTACAGAGCTGCAAATCTAAAATCAGTGTGTCTATAATAAACAAATAACAAATTAAATGAATATCTATATCTAAAAATTAAATATAATCTTGAATGATAGGTGAAAGACCTTACATTTGTTAAAATTCTACATTTGAACTTAATACATTTGTTCTCACTGTTTCTACAGCCTACAACAGAGGTAGCACACAGTGCTGTAGGAGCCACTGCACACCTGTCTCCAATCATCATCAAACCTGCAATTGAATCTGCAGAGGACAAACTTGCCAAGAAGCTTGTTACGTATTTAGATAAAGGAGCTGATTTAAACCTAACTACATCTAAACAAATACAGAACATTTATAATATTAGTGTTTCACCAGCACAGTGTCTCCCAAAAATTCAAAATACTGAAAAGAGCAATGATAATTTACTATATGCATCTAGCAATAATGTGGCCTCTCTTAGTGGTGATAGCACAGCCAGTAATAATACTAATCCTTCACTGAACATAGATAATCAAGTAGAAAGCCTAAAAGGTGAAAATTCATTGGAATATGAAGAAAGAACATCAATGCAGTTATCTGCTTCCCATACTGATGACCAAACAGCAGAGAACACTCTCAACTTAAATGAAATATCACAAGATACACAATATCCAATAATGGATAATGAGCAAGTTAAAAGAAACAACGGACAAGAGGATCAAATGACAAATCAAAGTAAAGAGGAGATAAACTCTCTCTCAGGTTCTCTACATTCTTCCCCCTCAAAGTCTTCAGATGTATTTGTAAAGAAGACATTAGACACCCTTGGTTTTCTGTCATGCCAAAATGTGCCTGACCACTCTGTTCAGTCCAAAGCAGATTCTGCGTCCAGCAACTCTATGACTTTAAACACTAGTCATACCCTATCAGAATTTGGTGTATTGAGGCAGCAGGATGTTGAAGTAAACGTTGCCACAAACACTGGCTTAGAGATAGAAGCAGATGGTAGAGCACATTCTAGTTCTGGGACTGAGTCAAGTCATGCACCTCTACCTTCTCATGATTATGTAAACCCATTGATGCAGCAAGATTCACATTACACGACTGCAGCCAAGAGTGAGGCTTTGCCAGGGGATCAGTCTTATTTCTTGCAGAACATGAGTAATGACTGGGGTATAGCAGGTCCGAAAAGTATAACATTGCCTGTTCATGGTTCAGATGTATATCTAGATGACATAGAAAATGGGCCATCAAGTCTTCCGATCCATTTAATGCCCCAAACCATGTCATATATATCTGATGGCATAGATGCCCAAAATTCTTTACAGATAATTCCACATATTAATAGATTGGCTACTTCAGTTGACCATACTAATATTTCTCATAGCAGCAGCAGTGCTGCAGGTTTTGGCCAACAGTCAAGTAATGGAAAATGGCAAGTGAATGACATGACTTCCAAGGTGGAGATAAATAACAGTGGAACAGATTCTTCAACTTTTGAAACTGCAGACTCACAGCAAAGAGAAAGTAATGGAAGAACCTCCCCTGATACACTTGAGTTCCTAGAGTTGATGGATTCTATGGTCATGTCTTCTATTGCAGCTCCTGTTTTATTAACACCTATCAACTCATCAGTTGTGGAATTACCATCACATCCTAGGGAACAGTTGGAACCATCTTTGTCCAACCTAAAACCGAGCATCTTAAAACATGTATCCCCAAGTGAAGATTCAGCTTCTAATTCTTCAAGATTTAACTCGATAGTCCACAATACTGATCAGGACATCAATTCTTCTGCAAATCCTTTATTTCAAATTTCTTACACACTACCTCCTGTTGATAAGGCGAACAAAGATGTCACAAATGGTGAAGTGAAGACTAACCTGCCTCTAACATCTAAAGATCTTAGCATATCAAGCAATGTCTATAAGGACCACCTACACATCAATGCTTCTACTTCCATATCAAGTTTGACAGAAAATCATCAGCATGCAACACACACATCAGACAGTGCCTCTGCAGATTCAGTACCACGAGTCCCAAGCCACGTCTCCCGGAATGTTATGAATGGAAACGTGTCCATTAAAGCTGCATCAGACTCACAGCTACATAATTCAACTCAAATTTCTAGCTCACACCTTCATTCATCACCCAGTTTGTTCAAGTCCAAGAGTGTCAGTACAGTACGACAAGCCAGCGTTTTAGCTTACAGCGAGTACGTCATTTTATCTTTCTTTTCTTTTATAAAATATTCCACTATAGTCTTAGACATATTCTTTTCTTAAACTTTTTTCAACATTTTTAGAATGATAGGAATGCTTGTTGCTCATAGTTGACAATTAGTATTTTTTGTAATGCATATATTGTACACAACTTCAGAGTGCCATGTTGGTTAAAGCTATTGCTTAAGGTATTAAGCTCAATCTAAGTAGTGACATGTTCCAGTCTACCCAACTGTAAATGAAACTGTTAGGGGTGGCAAGGCATTGAGGAAGGAAAATGGTTACCCCAACCAAAAAAACAAACCACTGCTGAGACCGAGTGCACTGATGCCTCTGACACTTCATTCCTGACAACAGTGTATTATCTTTACCTTGTTAGATTATTCATTTGTGTGCCTTCTCTCTTCTCTCAAATGTGACATCTCATTTAAACACCACTAGTGACCTACTAGTGGAGCCACTTAGCACAGTTTTTAGCGAGCTGGCTTCACATCTGAGTAGTCGTTGGTTCATTTCCCAGTTGAGGCAGAAAAGTTTTTTCAAGACCGCAACGGCTCCTAGATTGACCCAGCCTTAAATGGGTACCTGTTCATTCCAGGAAGTTAAAAGCGGGGAGGGAGAGGCATGGCACCTGCCCTCATATAACTGAGCCTTGAAATATAAGGTTGCTAACACTTTATACCCCTATGGCAGTAATGCTATGGGTTACTTTGACTTTTGAGTGGCCTACATAGCTACAGGAGTCGTTTTGGTGACTCCATGAAACTGACAAAAAAAGTTACTACATGGAAGTCAGAAAGGAAACGTTCCCATGCAAACATCACTCAGCTGGACCATGTACACACTGTCACTGCTGCTGCAAAATATTGCATCCTAGGCTATCTCAAGTTGTCTTGACTATCATGTCTCGCCAATGGACCAAGATAGTTCAGGATGAGAGAGTGTGAAGATAGTGCACATTCTTACAAACTATACTCTAATTAAAGCACAACTTATAGTGTCAGACCTTGAGAAGATTCACAAAACCTTCCATTATGATGCTGTCACCATCATCGTTTGTGATGGGTAAAAATTATAATAATAATTTATGTTGTCACTCATTCTCTTTTTCTTCTTATTTGTGTTAAATCTTTCATTTCTAAGATAGGTTATTAACTGTAACTCTCCAGCTCAGCCTTAGTTTTGCCACATCATTCTGTCTAGATAAGGATGCATCACTTCCATTTTCACTATATTTCTTTCTGTAACATGCTTTTTTTTTGTTTTGTAATGTGGTTTTTGCTTTATAGATCAACATGCTACTGCTAATTCAGCTTAGAAAGCAAATGACTAGCAATAGTTCATATTTATATTATTTCCACTGATGTTAAAATATAGAAAATATTGTCAGGCTGTAATTTCACTTACTAAGAACAAGAAAATTGCTGCTGTGGAATGATAGTAATCTTCAAACTGTGATTAGTTTGTGTAAAAGTCAATCTGCAATCTTTACACACAAAATATTAGTACGGTGTATTCATATTTTTGGAGAGTATAATGAAGCGAAAGACGAAGTAAAATTATATTTGTATTTTCCTAGAGTTTACAATGAGATAATATGGTTTTTAATGAGAAAGTGAGTCATATTTATGCTTGAGTGTTTGAAATGAGGCATACAGAACAACAGCCTCAAGTACAAGAATAGAGATGGAAGCAGTGACTGCAGTTCTCTGAGATGGCTATCTGGGACCTCTTAAACAATCATCATATCTGACTCCCAATCCCAACTTCAAAAAATAGAGCAGGAGTGGATGACAGCTGCAGGGACTGGTGTGGATCTACTGCCATAGTCAAGCAGGGGGTTCAGGGCAATGAAAGAGCTGACATTTTGGTTCACAAACACCAATTATGGATGAAGACACCACAATAGATGAATCAGCAGTTCGCAGACTGTAGTGCTTTGATATTGAATAAAGTTAGAGCTGAGTAGAGTGCACAATATAATGTTTCTACAGCTTTTGCCATTTACTGAGAGAGACTGAGCACCTATTGGCATGCCCAGAGGGCAGTGGGCAGTGAAGACGATTATTATAAACAGCAAAACGAGGCAGTTATATGTTTGTATATTATTAAAACAATATTTTTTATTTCACATTTTCAGTGTTGCTTTCACATGCTTGGAAAACTTGAAGTATGACTACCTTTTAAGTTTGGCCAAAGTGAGTATTTGATTTCTTGTCAGTAAACACATTAACTTCCTCATGCCACTTACCTTGAAGTGGTGGGGAATCTTGCATGTCTCAATTACCTCAGGAGCTAAGCTAGTGGAAGTCATAGCGCCCAGAAGGGTCACCCAGGCTTGACGTCATGGGGAAGAGAACAGACTAAAAGCAAACTCACGTAGAGCATAAATCTATAAAAACAAAGTTGATTATGGAAGCAATGACAAAAAAATCAAAAGAAAACTGCCTTGTGAAGGAAAGTCCTCTGATAAAAAAAATAATGACACAATAGAGAGAAAAGCATAAAGATGCTCAATGGCTCACTTCCAAAAAAGAAAACCAAAATAATGATATGGAATGTTATAACATTATACCAGGCAGAAAATACAGTACAGATAATTAAAGATATGAGGAATTACAAACTAGCAGTCCTAGGACTGTGCAAAACAAGATGGTTACAATCATGAAAAGATGAGACAAACAACTGAGAAAATGATTATTTACTCTGGAAAGATGGGAACAGATGCTTTTTTGAGAGGCACGGAGGATGCTCATAAAGTAGGAGACTATTAGCCATAGAATTATGAGTGCCAGCTTTAAGACCAAAAATAATATTTACACATTTGGAGGAACAGCAGAAATTATGGGTTGAGTATTTTAAAGACAGAATAAACAGACCACCACTAAGTAAGATAAAAATCCAAAAGGCCATATTTGAACTCAAGAAAGATAAAGCATTAGGCCCAGAAGGAATAACAGTGGAAGTTATAATGGCAGATATTGATATGCCTACAAATATGTTACAAGGACTATTCAAGAAGATATGAGAAGAAGAGAGAGAGGTTGACAGAATAGAAAGTAGGACAGCTGGTTAAGCTGCACAAGAAGGGAGACTGGCAGGTTGCATCCATTAAAGAGGGATTACATTGCTCTCTGTGCCAGGCAAGATATTCAACACAATCATATCAGACATTAAAAGAGGAAGTAGACGAAAAGCTCAGAGAGAAACAGAAAGGATTCCACCAATAAAGATAAAAAAGCTACTTTGCACATCATTGTAGAACAAAAACCGTTGAATTGAAAACATCCGTATACCATTTTATAGACTACGAAAATGCACATGACAGTGTGAATTAACACTCTCTTCTGCAATTGTTGAGACGCTATGGAGTAACAAAAAAGTACATAGCTGTAATACTGGGTGTTACGAAGATATAGTTAGCAGAGTGGTACATGAAGAAGCACTGATTGACAGCTTTGGAGTGAGACAGAGATGTCTTCTCTCACCCTTTCTGTCCTTGTTGGCCACAGATTGAATAATGAAGACATCAAAAAAGGGAAAGAGAACTAGTATCCGGTGAACACTATGGTTGCTACTGGAGGACATGGATTATATAGATGATCTGGTACTTTTGTTACATGGTCATGACCAAATGGAAGAAAGACTGGACAGAGTGAAAGAACAATGAGTCAAATTAGGACTGAATATCAACATAAAGAAAACTAAGCCCCCCCTAAAATCAACAAAGATCCAATCATGCTGGAGGGAGAGCTGTTGGAAGAGGTGAATGCCTTTGCCTATTTGGGCAGTACAACAGACACATCAAGGGGTACAGATACAGATGTAATGACGAGAAGGACATTTCTGAGAACATATGGAGATCCAGAGAAATTAAGATTCACACCAAAGTTAGAATATTCAACACCAGTGTCAAGTTGGTGCTGTTGTGTGGAACCGACAAATGGAGATCGACCCAGACGATACAACAAGGACTCCAGTCCTTCATTAACAGATGTCAATAAAGAATAATGGGCATAAGTGGCATGCCACAGTGTGAAATAAAAACCTGTGGTAAAGAAGTCAATAACAGCCACTGGAACAACAAATTAAGAGAATAAAATAGGGCTGAAAAGCACATATGCTGAGGAAAGTGCCTTCCAACATAACCAGAGACTTTCACATGAAATCTTCAAGGAAAGAAAAAGAGAGGTGGGGGGCAGTGGTCTCAAGGTAAGGTGTTTGCCTCAGATGCTCGAGGTCGTGGATTCAAATTACGGTGAAGACCGGTATTTTTTCACAGTGATCATCCGGTACAAATTGACCCTGTAGTGAGATCAGACACCTGTGTGCGGTGGCGTGCATGTTAAAAATCCCTTAGCAGTTGGAAATTGAAGAGATCAGGCTAAACGGCAGCTGCCCTGGCAAAATTCAAGTTAAAAATCTACTCAAATTATGCTAGGGATTCTTGTCCAACAGAGAATATATCACAAAAAGGGTACTATGTAGCTCTAACATCAGGTCTTGGTTATGTGGTTAACGGAGCGGCATAGATGACGCCTGACAGACTGCGTGTCTACCTTGCTCTAATTTACACTTCCACCACGTCTCAAAAAAAAAAAAAAAGGTAATCATCTATTCCAGGGGCTAACAGATACTGGAGGTGACCTGGCAAGTCACCAGCGGATTTTTGTCTGCCAAAATAAATGAAACAAAGGAAGTCTCCACGACGTCTATCCGACACAAGTGAACTGAAGATATATAGATAGAATCCAACCAACTGGAACTGTAAAGAGATAATTAAAAATACTTTTAAAAAAAATAATTAAGTCTTAAAGTCTACTATTTGTGTTGCTTGCAGGCAGATGACATTGGTGATCTGGAAATGTTGTTTCAATTACAAATTGAATGTAATCGAGACCAAACATTCCTGCTTATCTGTCGTCTAGCGACAGGCTTTACTGTTTTGCTGTTAGCAATCACAATAGTAAAGGAAATGCTCTTTTTGTAGACCCACCCTGATCATGTTTATGCTTGTAATCATCCTTGCATACATGAAATTTAAGATAGAGAATGATAGATATGTGAAAGAGAATGATAATCTGGGGTAGTTGTCTCGCCGCAGCGACTCAATTTCAACCAGTGTTCGTAAAGCGATCTCAGTCCCGCCAGGCGGAGCGATAGCGCGGGCTTGTGGAAAACGCTCGCCTGCCTTTCCCCGTAGAGCGAATTGGGTGCGGTTTGTTGCAGCGGCTCCTCCACCGAGGTGCGCTGGTCTGGTCCGTATCAGGAAACGTGGTCCGTCCGTGGTGATTTATCTAAGGCTTATAGCAGAGCTCGACAGTACGTCTCGCTGGTGGTCCGACTCTCGCAAAGAGCTTGTGACCGGCAAATGGAAAGCAGGAATCGTTGCCTCGAGGCCCTGCGTTCTCCCTACGGAGAAGGGCAGGCCGGCAGGCCAAATTGTCTCTAGTCCCAGTGAAATTCATCGCCGAGGTCGTTGGGATCCGTTCTGCACAGAGCGCTGCCATCCCTCCTCGAGCGAGCCCGGTCGGTCGGTCGTCTGGTGCGTGTGGGAGGCCCCTGTCAGGCGGTCCTAGGTCGACGGAGTGAGGGACGGGTGGAACAAACCGTCCGTCCGTCCCTGCGGCCGTCGTCCCAGCGAGGCTTTTTACACACCCTTCCTCCGCCGACCGGTGTGTGCTGTACGTACGTCTCCGACAGATATCTGGTTGATCCTGCCAGTAGTCATATGCTTGTCTCAAAGATTAAGCCATGCATGTCTAAGTTCACACTGTCTCACGGTGAAACCGCGAATGGCTCATTAAATAAGTCGAGGTTCCTTAGATGACACGATCCTACTTGGATAACTGTGGCAATTCTAGAGCTAATACATGCTTACCAAGCTCCGACCCTCGCGGAAAGAGCGCTTTTATTAGTTCAAAACCAATCGTCGTTTCCCCTCGCGGGGTTGCGGCGTCTCCACTGGTGACTCTGGATAACTTTGTGCTGATCGCATGGCCTCATGTGCCGGCGACGCATCTTTCAAATGTCTGCCCTATCAAATGTCGATGGTACGTGACATGCCTACCATGTTTGTAACGGGTAACGGGGAATCAGGGTTCGATTCCGGAGAGGGAGCATGAGAAACGGCTACCACATCCAAGGAAGGCAGCAGGCGCGCAACTTACCCACTCCCGGCACGGGTAGGTAGTGACGAAAAATAACAATACGGGACTCTTTCGAGGCCCCGTAATTGGAATGAGTACACTTTAAACCCTTTAACGAGGATCTATTGGAGGGCAAGTCTGGTGCCAGCAGCCGCTGTAATTCCAGCTCCAATAGCGTATATTAAAGTTGTTGCAGTTAAAAAGCTCGTAGTTGGATCTCAGGCGGGCGGTCCGGCTCGCGCCGGTTCACTGCCCGTTGTCTCCTGCCCTACCGTCTGCCGGCTCTCTCCCACGGGTGCTCTTCGCTGAACGTCCTGGGTGGCCGGCGCGTTTACTTTGAAAAATTAGAGTGTTCAAAGCAGGCCTCGGCTGCCTGAATAATGGTGCATGGAATAATGGAATAGGACCTCGGTTCTATTTTGTTGGTTTTCGGAACTGGAGGTAATGATTAACAGGGACAAACGGGGGCATTCGTATTGCGGCGTTAGAGGTGAAATTCTTGGATCGCCGCAAGACGAGCTACTGCGAAAGCATTTGTCAAGAATGTTTTCATTAATCAAGAACGAAAGTCAGAGGCGCGAAGACGATCAGATACCGTCGTAGTTCTGACCATAAACGATGCCGACTAGCGATCCGCAGGAGTTGCTTCGATGACTCTGCGGGCAGCTTCCGGGAAACCAAAGTGTTTGGGTTCCGGGGGAAGTATGGTTGCAAAGCTGAAACTTAAAGGAATTGACGGAAGGGCACCACCAGGAGTGGAGCCTGCGGCTTAATTTGACTCAACGCGGCCAACACTGAAATGACTGACATGCCGAGACCACTTTCCTGGGGTCTAATATGGAACTGGTGCTGGATTTAGACCCTCAGAAATCTGGGGTTATGCCCCCTGTGGCTCGGTTGGTCTGCATCCAGTGTTTGATAAAGGAATTGACGGAAGAGCACTATCAGGAGTGGAGCCTGAGGCTTAAATTGACTAAACACGCCAATAATGTAGAATGACTGTCAAAAGAGAGCACCTTCGATGGGTCTAATAGTGAACATGTGCTGATATTAGACCCACGGAAGACAGGTCAGTCTCCAAACCCCCAAATGAAAGAGTGCCTGCTACGGTAATCTAGTCTTCACCCTGCCGAAATCACAGGCTCAAGCAACTTGGCCATTGACAAACTAAAAGCCCTCTATTGATACGGTCTGGCAAATATTGAACGGGTGCTGGAAATAGACCCTCTGAAGACAGGTCAGTTTTACCCTACTAATGACAGGGCTTTGCTACGGTAATCCTGCTAAGCCCGAGAGGAGCCGCAGACACTTGGTTCACGTACTAGGCGGATAAGCCAACGGTGCAAGGTGAGGGATTACGGCCGAACGCCTCTAAGCCAAAAATCCCGCCCAAAAGCAGCCCAGCACGAATGCAAAGGGAGGCTTCGATATGGTGGGGACCTGGGGGCCACGCTCCAGCCCCGCCCGGTCAAGCCGCAGAATGAGGTCTCTGCCGTCCGCTGATAAAAGCGGGCGGGAAGCTGCTCGATATTCACCCCATACAGCGATGAGGAATGAAATCATTTGTAGAAGACTTAGTTCTCGGTCGGGTGCCCTAAGCAGTAGATCAGCTACCTCACTGCGAACTGCTGAGACTCAACCCTTGACCATGAGATATGTCCGCTCCCTAGGCGGACAACATCTCCGTGCAAGACTAGGCTTGTCACCTGGTCAAATGCACTATTTCGAGAGGAATCACAGGTCGCTGACATTTGGTCCACGTGCTTGGCTGATAAGCTACCATCTGAGGGATTACGGCCGAACGCCTCTAAGCCAGAATCCCGCCCAAAATCTCAGCGCCGCTGAGATGGGAGGCTACGACATGGCTGGGGCTTGTGTCCCGGCCCGATCGAGCCGCAGGAATGCACCTGGTAAAATGCACTCCTTCCTCGCTCTTTGCATCTGTCTGCTATCAGTCATTCCAATCGACGCAGAAGAGATGCAGTCCAGCGGACATTGCACCTCCTGTCCTATGGTGACAAGCTCCCGGGTGGCGGGGAATGCTAGGCGTACCATCACTGCAGATGAGCCGAGAAAATAAAGCGAGCAAAAAGATACCTCACTCATATGCATATGCTACGTTTCTGGCAGGACGTGACGATCCTGGGAAAAAGTCACACTGGACTGCCTCTCTTCTGGGATAGTACAAACTAGTACATAGTCCATCATATCATTGCCAAACGCTATAGACACGAGTAGGGAAGACTCGATAGTCCTGCAAGACAACTTCCCAAGAGAGACAACTCTGACCAAAAACAACTGCTGCCTTGCAGTTAGGCTGGGGACAGCCAAAGGCTAAGGAGGGCAACCCTACAGAAACGCCTGTTGAAATCGGATGCACTGAGCCACTGGCTAACAAATTAAATCAGTGCAACGTAAATATCGCTGTAAACAGCGTACGATGAAGAAGAAGAAGAAGAAAGAGAATGATAGATATGTGAAAGAGAATGATAGATATGTGAAAGAGAATGATAGATATGTGAAAGAGAATGATAGATATGTGAAAGAGAATGATAGATATGTGAACCCTGGTGGCAAATACCAAGATAGTGGTTTGAAATCTCAGACTATACATATGCAAAATAATTGATAGTGAGAATCTGCTGTACATATGTATATACAAGATTTCCTATCTTGCATGCCTATTTTAATGTATAAAGAAAACCTATTTCAAATATCAATCGATACTCAGCGGGCCACATATAGCATAGTGAATGAGCTGATATCAGCCAGCGACTCATAGCAGTCTGCTTGTATCAGGGTCAGTAAACCAGAGTTGGCCAAGACCCTATTCTGTGTCCAAGTGGTGACCCTGAAAACATGCTGCTCTAGTGTAATCTGCCTACGAGAATAGGGATCGGAGTGGGAATGCAAAAAAGTCAGCTGAAACCCATTGTGCCAGACTGAAAGGTGCAGATATCACAGCCTTGCTGTAAACTATAATACAACATCCTTTTCAGGACAAACGGTGAATAAGAAGAATCAACACCCAACCAAGGATCATAGACCATTGATTGCCAACAGACTAATAATAAGTAGTACTACATTAATGTGGAGAGACATGCATAAATAAATATTGATGTCATCTGATTGAAGTTACAATGTAGTGTGCAAGATAGATATTTATTTCACTCTCTGATTTTGAAAAAAAACAACTTTGCTCTTAACGAGATTTGACCCCAATATCTCCAACCCAAGAAACCAGTATCATAATCGCTCAGCTTGCAGCAATGAGAAGCAGAATGTACGTAATAGCGACCATTTTCTCAAAGTGGTTTCTGGAAGGGTGCTATATGTGACAGAAATGAGATTAGGACCACCATCAGACTGAGAGCAAATTGTAAGTGGCAGCTGACAGTGTGGCCTAAACTCTTCCTTCCTCTAGCCTACACCCTTCCTGGAAGACTCTATATATATATGGATAAGGATGAAATTTTGAAGCTATAAACAACCACCTTTTCGATGAGGACACTGCAACCAACAATGCACAGATTGCAAAGTTTTGAAACCATCTGTTGATACATCAAAGAAGGGCACATGAGAGGACAAGTGAGAGTGTGTGTAACCAGCAAACTACTGAAACCATCAGTACCAACACCTTTCTCCAGTTGCTGAGAGGAACTGGACACCTATGGGTTTGTCTGGAGTGCAGTGATTTGGTTCTTAACAGAACAGACAACTCTCCAGCTTGTGACATTGCAGTCTACAATTCATGCAAACGCCTCGTGACTTTGAAGATACCTTCTGGGTTTGAAAGCTCTAGAAACAATACCCTTATGTACAATAAAGGAATAAAATAGTGAATAACTTATTTTCTCCAGTTATCATAAAAGGAATAGCAATCATTTCTAGATAAAGCAAACATAAAAATTAAATTGAAACTCATCTTCCATAAAAATGTAAAGAAAACAAGAAATAAGCTTATTGGAATCCTGAATCTGCCAAAACTATGTGATCTCATGATTGTAATCAATGCAAAACATTTGTCTTTTATGTTAAAACAAATGAAAAAATAATGGAATGAAACTAATTTTTACAAATGTTAAAACTGAATTCTTGGAATAGTCAGTCATAATAATTCAAAAATGCCTTTCTTTTGTAGTTATTACAAAAGCATTTAATGTTTTCTTTCTGCTTTGATTTTATTTCTCTTAATGATTAGAATTATCATTGTCAAAAATAAAAACAACCAAACATGTAAATATTTTTAAAACATGTTATAAAGTTAACATCAAAACAAAATTTGTATGAAAAGTTAAGAAAGAAACAGTTTTATTAATGTACAAAATCAGCAATCAAAATCATTGTTGATGTTTCAGGATACAGATGATAACAAACAAGAAGAAAAGAAACTTAAAGCTAAATTGGAGCTTATCAAAAACAAGTTGCGGAATGAAGGAAAAAGGACATGGGAAGGTAAGACATTGCTGCTGTCAATGCAGCCTATGCTACAATACAAATGACAAGGTTGTACATGTGCTCTGATTAAATTCAATCTTCCTTTCATTATTCAAACACTGTATTGACTCTTGGTCTGGGCTGGACGTCCTGCTTGTTAAAGGAAAGTGAAGCGTCTGATATAGCTTCTCCTTTCCAGATGTAGAGATCGCTGTTGCATTCACTGTTCAGCCTGCCATTCAGGAATTTCCATGCCAATGGCCTCTCCTACATTATTGTGTCCCCAGCAGCACCTTCATGAGGGGCCACCTGTTTCTTACAGAGCCTACTGATGGGTGAAACCGAGTACCCAGTGGTATAACTGGGCAGGCAGATTGGGCTCATTAGCCTTGGTTGGCAGCCAATCTAATAGAAGGTAAACTCTGACTCTAAACCTGGGTAAACGAAGCTCATTAACCTGTTCAGGCAGTTCGCCTAGGAGAGGAGGAACTCTGATTTTAAACCCTCAAGTCCCAGAGAGTGCTGGTTAGTCTTGGGACGATGAGAGTATCAGATGTCTTGAGTAACTAGCATCTGTGAGCAATAACTTCACTGCCTCGTTGAAACCTCGAGAGAAGGTAGGGCAATGGGGAGTAAACCCAGACAGAAAATCCAGAGTGGTAGCACCTAAGGCGGACGGTTTCAAAATAGCGAACTCATTCCGGCAGCTCCTTCAGCTGAGGAGCTGGTGCCAAACTGTCATGCTTTGCATTCCTTTGGATTACACCAGGGAGGCCAAGAGGGGTATCCTGCAGTTTGGGCAGCCCAGGGTCTCCATATTCAGCACCCAGGTTTGCGCCCTGAGAGGCTACTCACAGGGTGCCAAGCGCATGGTCTGCAAAGACTGAGACGTCTATGAATGAATTCACTCTTGTATGTATTTCATGCAGTTTACATCATAATTTATAATGTATATTTTTTTATTTCATGTCACACATGTTGTTTGATGCATACAAATTTGTTTGCAATTTTAGCTATTATTTACAAATTTAATTTAATTTGTATTATTTTAGGCAGTGTAGTCCTTTCAATATAGTTTTTTGACATGATTTAATTTTGTTCTGTAAAGCTTTTCTTCAGTGCACTTTTAAATCACACAGCTCTTTGTCTTATTTAGTTTTAACCCTACCAGACCTAAGGCCCTGAACCCAACTGTCCCCCATTCCTGGGTTCCAGATCATTAAAGAGAAAAAACCAACATGATATAGAAAAATGTTAGTTACATGCAAACAAGTGGTTAGAATAAGATGTAACTTGGAGACATTGAGACATTGTAGAAAATAGGTTTACCTTTCATCTAGCGTCAATATTCCACCTTTGTGTGCCAATCCACCCAGCAAAAGGCAAAGAATCTGTCTTGAGTCATAAAACATTTCGAAATCCGGGAGTAAACACAACAAAGAGCCCTCATTTGTCCAATAATCCTGATAGCTGGGCTTTATACATGAGTATTCGATATAGATCCTCAGTCCAAGAAAAGCCTTCATCTCATCACTCGAGCTCTCACTGTCTGTTTCACTTGAACAGAGTCTGAATCAACCAAATTATTGATCACCTGTTGGACTGTCATAAGCCTAGACTTACTTTGCTTTCCTGTTGAAGTGCTTGGTTCATCAGTCGTTCGTTTCATTGTCAATTTTCCAAATTTGTTCATGTTAAACCCCACAAAATCAATTCAAACATGGGGGCAGCCCTTTGCAATGACTAATCACGAAGATTGATCACGATTGGTTGGTTATTTTTAGATTCTGACACATTTTATGACGTACTATCCAAAGTACCGAAAATTAGGTACAGCGGTTTAGCGGCAGTTAAGGAAATTACCGGAAAATGGGTACAGCGGTCTGGTAGGGCTAACCCTTAAGATTCTATACCCGGTAACCTCTGACGACCTCAAATCCTTTATACTGCTGAAAACCACTTGTTCTCATTGCATTTGTTTCCCGGGTACCACACCTATCGCTGCCTTCTGGTTTGAATTCGTATGGAAGGAGAAAGTATTGATAAAGTATCGAAAACAGCTTGGAAGTTCAAACCAGTGCATTTTCACGCCAAAATGAGCGATTTATCTGATGATCGGGTCATTTTACAATGGTCGCAGGTCTAGTGACACAATTATGAACTTTGTAGTGAATACCTGTTCGGTGTGCACTTCTCATGACGGGTGTAGCTTTTATTGTAGCAGGTGCACACTAACAGCAATTTCTACTTTCTGCACACTAGCATGACATTTGAGACACTCCTCCATTCATGCATAACATATTCAAAATTTATTCCAATATCATAACAAATAAAAAAGTTACAGATAAAATAAGACAAACACCCATTTCTCATTGGTTTTGTTGATTTAATTCAGGATTCTATAGACCATAGTGAAAATTGTCTGTAGGATCTTAAGGGTTAAACTTCATTTGTCCTGTATGTGTTTATTACATGATTATAGACATTCCTCTGTATATGTCAGTTTTACAATAGTTTGTTTCTTTCATGTTATTTAAAAAAAATTTTAATCTGTTCTTCAAATATTACATTCTGTGTCGTTCTAAAACATCAAGAACAAATTTGATCCGACAAATATTTTTATGATATGGCTTCACGTTTATTGTGTATTATGTTCATCATTATTAGTGTACAAAGCTTGTGTTGAACGGGAACATGCATCTCTGGTTCAACAAATTGAAGACTTGTGTTTGCTACAGCAATGGAGTGACGTGCATCTATTGTCAGAGAAAAAAAGTATTGCAGAAAGAGAGGTATGGTCACATGTTTCTCTTGTAACAGTATGCTGTTCTAGTAAATATGTATTTGGAACCTTTAGATGTTCAGCATCTGCAGAGGTTTAGACCTTGTAACGACATAATAGCAGTTCATTGCCTCTGTTCTTAGATGAGAAAAAATATAAGAAAAAAATGTTTAAAGTTGATTAAAATTAAATTTTATCAAAATCTTTTAATGGGTATGGTCAGATACCGCACCGAAACGAGAACACAAACAAAACCTACGTTATGACCAATAGGGCTTCATCAGGGACAACAAATAACAACAATGCTGAACTAGCAAATCATAGAAGAAGGGATGAATACATGTATGGGGGATGTCAACATATAAGGAAGAAATGGTGTATTTATCTGATATAGGTGTCTTACATCGCAACTTATTGGGTTGAAGGCTTGACTCTAAATGAAGGACAGCAGTCGGAAAAGGTGGCCAGGAGAATGTAAATAGTGAGTTGGAAAGGGCAGGATAAGCCAGTGTTGTTGTCCTGAACCCCAGCATGACAAGGGCTGTAGATCCATGTAAGCACTTAGAGGTCTTCTACATCTACTATCAATTCATGCCTTAACCAGCCCTTCTATACCCTACGACGTAAGTACTGAAAGTCTGGCACAAAGAATTCCTTTGGTAAAGAGGTCTCAGCTGAGGTCACTGACTACATCTCGTTCTAATACTACAGGCTGTTGTTCTCTATGCCATGCTCTGCAGTAACCTGACCTTTCATTCTAGCTGAGAAACTCCAACCTGATTTCTTACCAATCCATGAGTAAATGTATGGCAAAATCACTATTCTTAGTGTCTATAATCAACAACTGACAGGACCAACTGATGATATTGGATGAAAAGCAGTTGCTGTTCTGCATTTGCAGTTGCCATTGTTTTGAGTCTTGCCAGCCCTTGCTTGCATAAATGTATGGTATGGTCGATGTGGTACTTATATGACAGGCTGCGATCAAATGTAACTCTAAGGTATTTCAACCTGCTGCACCTCTCAGTAACAGGGTTAGAGTGGTTGGTATTCACTGTTGTTCAAGGAGCACCACATCACACATACCTTGTTAGTATTGATCTGGGAGCTGGAATCCCCACACCACTGTGAGATTTCTTACAAGGTGTCCAAGAATGTCTATGACTATCTCATGTCTATCATGGCTCTGTGGGTTTTGGTGTTAGCCATTTTTATCACATAGATATTGAACAGCATAGTTGAGAGCAGAAAACCTTGGGACAGTTCTTGACATTTTCACATCAATTCTGATGTCCTTGATACCAAGTAGAGTGCAATTGTTTTCTCCAGCAGAGCATCTGCTATCCAGCTCATCAGTCATAGACTGATTCCACACTTCTTCCAACTGCACATAAAACTTCCCAAAGTAAACTTGTTACATTCATCCTTAAGTTTGAGTGCCATTGCGACTATTTTTTGCCTGTGCAGTAAATCTATTTAAAAAAATTATGTTTTATCTCAGGTAAATAAACACAGTGACTAGGTGGAATATATTTTTATCTGCCTCTTATAATGCAATCTTTCATGAAAAAGAAATGTCTAAGAAAATAATGTCTTTCGTGATTTGCTTTTACATAAATTCCTGGTTTTTTAAAGAATTAAATGAAAAACAAAAATTACATAAACCTCTTAACACTTTCAGATTATTTAGTTAATATTATGCATGGCTAAAACATTGTCTCCTCTTTACAAATTGGCTGATTTTTCTATGTCACTGTCATATCCTAAATTAATTATTTTGTTTCCTTTAATTTGTCCTGAAGTGTGGTTGTGCATTTATGTGTTCATGGACACGTGTTTTTTGCTTTGTTTATACCATTTGCTTTTGGTGTTTCTGATCCTGCACTGAACAGATCATAAATATATTCTTGCAGTTCTCCTTCCATAAGTTTTTAACTCTAGAGAATGAATATTTAATCTTATTAAAGCTAATTTGTCAGTTTGATACATCTCTGCTAAACTTTTATGTTTTTTTCACAGCTTGTGGTTCTGAAACAACGATTGCCAGAACTTAAGTACTAAAAGCAGCTGCAAATGTGGGACCAATACCCTATGTGGGAATTTCTTGAAAATGTATTTGCATGAGCTGTTTATTACTTCCAACATGTGAATGATCTGTTTTAATTACCTTTCAAAGAAAATATTTTGTGAGAGTACTGCAGCTACTAATATTAACTCAGGCAATATAAAAATTAGGCCCGTCGCAGATACGCTACTGATGGAGCACCATACCACAAGTAGAGTGAAGTAGAGTAACCAGTTCCCTTCCTCCCTGTCTTTGATTCCCAAACTCTTGCAGAGTCAGATACTCATTTATATCTGTCTAAACTGGCTGGGCATTAGTATGCAGAAGAGATGTTCTATATTTTGTAACAGAAACATCATTTTAGTGAGCTTTAGTATCTATTAAGTTTGTCTGGAAATGTATTAATTATAGAACTATATTATCTGTCTATCTTTTTGAATATTTGCCACATCAAGTAATCATTTTTTGTCCATGTGATGAAAGCTACAATATATTTTTTTATGTAATTCTTGAAACTTCATTAACATTTTTTATTAGACAAAGGAAACAAAATATTATATTTAGGAACAAGTAACAGATACAGTCCAATATGGAACTCAGAAAAGATTGTTGAACACAAATGTAAATACAGTACTACACTAAGGCTTGGAAATCTGGTGTGTAGCCCCTAGGCAGCCATTTTATTAGACATGTTGGATTGTAACTTTCTTGGGAAGTCAAGAAACAGCAGGAGTAGAAATGTGGACAAGGAAGTTGAAAATGACTGGAATCTCATGGGCAAAGCTCAGGAAGATTGTCCGTCCAGAATAGGAATTGTTAGAAACTGACCAATGCAGTCTTTTTTTTATGTAATCAAAAAAAAGGTCACGGGTGAGTTCAAAACTATTTTACTTTTGTTAATCCTGGTATTTGTACCCTGATTTGCTTTTCTATCATTGTTGATGTTGCTTTTTAAAACTGTTTGCATGTTAGGTTAGGGTAGCAACCCAAATCTTAAAACAAAATAGTTTTGTTTTAGAACTTGCAGTTTACAATAATGTTTTTGTAAAGGAATTTGAAATTTGTCTAGCATAGTTTATTGATGTATAGTTTCCTAATTTTGCACCTTTTAATTTATTAATCTCATGTAATGCTCTTCCATTTTTTAAATTCCACTGGAAAGAAATGTTCTTCCATTATTTTATAGGGAATTCATGTTATTTTTGGGTTGTTTTTTTGTTGTTGTGAAAATAGAAGAAAGCAATGATGCTCGTGTGAATTTTGTAAGGGGAAGTAAAGGTTGAGTAACTTTAATTATGATTATCAGCATAGAACATGCATTTTGCACAGAAATAAATTATTTAATACATAGCTTCTCGAACTGATGTTGCGCAAAACCCTAGGATTCAGTGAAAGGTGTCTAGGTGCCTGGATGAGGCTGTGATCGCAAAAAAAAAATAAACATCATTTTTAAAATAATTTTTTTGCGGTTGTGGGCAGTGGCCAACCACACTTATATGTCAGAGAACATTTGATGGTATGTATAGTTTTTATGCATATTATTTTGACCTTTGATTTTCAGTAACTTTTTATTTGATATTGTCACTAGAGAGATATATATTATTATATTTTTCTATGCCTCATTTATATGCTACATTTCCTGCAGTGTGTTCCATAAATAAATATATATATATATATATATATATGGAACACTTCAGGAACTGTAGATAATGAATTATGTTTCTAATAATTTAAGAGCAGTACTCTGTCAACTATGCCAGCAGTCCGCACCAAAAAGGGTAGTGGTGCAGTGGGTTCCATCTCACTGTAACATCCAAGGCAACGAGGAGGCAGACAGACTGGCAAAAGAAGGTGCAAAACTACCACAACCAGATACTAATATGACATACGAAGAGTCAAAACGGCTTATTAGAGCTAGATACATGACCAAATGGGAAACCGAACATACTGGCTACACCAAAAAAGATGCCTATTACCAGTTGAACAGAAGAGAGCTGGTCGTGGTCTTCAGACTTCGCACTGGCCACAATAGACTGAGCTACCACCTATTCAACAAATTGAAGATAGGTGGCACCGACGAATGCCCGTGTGGTACCGGGAAAATGACCGCTGAGCATTTGCTGCAAAACTGCCCGACATACGAGGATCAGAGAGAGCTGATGTGGTTACTGTCTGACTGCGTACAATGAAGAAGAAGAATTGTTTCCTGTTCATTATTTGGAAGCTCGTTGTTCTGAGGTATATTGGCAGTTTAATGTTATTAGATAGTAAACACAAACAAAGCAATATAAATGATTTAAACAATGCTATTTTGCAAATATGATACACTTTGGGCAATATCTACAGTACAAACTCTATTTTTGTGAAACTGCACCAGTCTAATCTATTCCGATTAAAACTTAATATCTTTGTAGATCTATGTTGCACATAAAATGGTACATACCCTATTTATGCATAATAATGATAAGCACTCAATTATTGAATGAGTAACTAATGTACTTGTACTGATTCAAGTAAATTTCTTTAGATTCATTTTTTTAAAAATAAGTTAACAAATCCTGTTTTTTTTTTAATTTTGTATTTTCATAATGCCAGTTTTTTAATCTATAAATGACTTCAATAAATCAGACCTCTCTCATAAACAAATGCATTTTTATCAAGTTAGAGCCACCTTTATATCAGAGGATTTTGATCACACAACTTCCATTACTATTCTCCTGGAGCAGTTTCTAGTTCAACCTGCACATTTTCCACCACAAACGTAACCAATTCATGCAATCCGCATGAACACATTTTTCAGATTAAATATATTTTTAATTGTTTCACACAAAACTCACTTGAACATCCTGGTCAGTTCTCATTTCCTCATCATTGTGAGAAGCACAATCATGTGAAAGTCCTGCTCTCTTGAAACATTTTGTAGTTGTAGATATAGAAATATTTTTCTATGCCTCATTTATATGCAGTATGTTACACCTGAATGATTTAACAAGCAGTGCAGCTTTCAATCCTGCATAGCATAAACTGTTAACGCATTTTGCAGTAAATATGTTTTGCTAAAACAATTATGCCTTGACCAAAGGCTACAACTCACTGATGCAGTTGAAAAAGAAGCAAGCAAAACAAATATAGTTGCCATCTGTACATTCTGGCTGCTATACTTAACTTAATATCTTTATACTGGTTTAGAAGAGTCTGCAGAGTCTGTATACAACCAGTTTCATTGACATTTCTTTTATCTAAAAACCGTGCACATCCAATCTATTCTTGAATGCATTAATTGTCCCTGCCTCCACTATTTCCTGTGGCAATGCATTCCAAGCATTAACCACTCTCTGACTAAAAAAATATTTCCTAATATCTAATCTGGACCTTTCTTTAATTAATTTGTAGCTGTGCCCTCTTGTTTTAGTAGGCTTCTGGATTTTTTAAAACTTGTTATAGTCAATTTATCCGTCCCTTTGATTATCTTGTTAACCTGTAATAAGTCACCTAGAATTCTTTTAATTTCTAGACACTTTAGGTCGGTTCTCTTTTTATTTCCTAAATTAGAGTCTTTCCTCATAACTCTAATTCTGGAATCCCACTATCAGCTTTGTCGCTCTTTTTTGTATCCTTTCCAGCATATTTATATCTCATCTACGATAAGGACTCCACACCTGTACACAATACTCCAATCTAGGTCTAACTAATGCTTTATACAGTTTGACTATCACTTCCTTGCTCCTATGTTTAATATGTCTTTTTATCATACCTAATATTGTATTTGCCTTCTTCACTGCTACCTTAACTTGTTCACTCACAGTACTCCAATCTAGGTCTAATGCTTTATACAGTTTCACTATCTCTTCTCTGCTCCTACATTTAGTATTTTTTTTTATCATACCTAACATTGCATTTATCTTTTTTCACTGCTACTTGGACTTGCTCACTCACCTTACATGTATGATCTATTATAACCCATAGTTCCATAGTATGAACAATGTGTGCATCTCTAAATTGAAAAGTATCATGGCTTTGCAGTTTGCTTCTTACTTCTGGTAGAATCATCTTTGTCTCATAACCATTAGTTCCATCCCCAAGTTTGACAGGGGGATACAAATTAAAGCAATAAAACAAATACCAGCAACAGGAGGGTGATACTTGGAAATCATAGCCAACATGAGCTTGCTCTCTTAGAATGTTGAGAAGCTAAAGTGGCTGAAACACTTGATCCATTGCAGAGCTATTTGGTATTTTTTTCACCATGGCATAATTGTCTTTTCACTTCACAAATTAGATGTTTCACTGTATATGTAGAACATGGCACATATACCCAGCATTTATTCTAGTTTTCTATCATATATTTTATTTGCTGTAATATCATGTCACATGATTTGTATCTGTACCATTTCATTCATCATTTGCAAAAGTAAAGAAAGAAATCATCTACCAATTCATGTAAATACATTAAACATATAGTAATAAATAAACAGATACACTGCAATTGTATCCAAGGGCTTCATTATATTGCTTTATTTAATCCATGCATTTTTTTTTTATGTTAAAAAAAAAAAAAATTTCTGGTCTCTCATTTATCTGATCTCGTGGGCATTGCATGTTGTGCACTAATTTATATTTGTAACTTAAAATTAATGTCTCTGTTCTAATATTTTTATTTTGAGTCTAATTTGATTTATTTTGTCACATTTAGTAATGTCAGTTCATAAAATATTGTAAAGGTTTTCATTTTTGCATTACATTTTCTTTAAACTAAACGCACACTGTTTGACTATACCATATTCTGGACAAATGGATTAAATCCGAGTTAGACAATGGCAAAATTTGTTTTACATTAGTTTCTCCATTTGTATAAATGTTTACTTTCGTAACATTTCAATCATTTTACTGAACCCAGATATTATAAATCAATTTACATAATAGTGTTTCTGGTATTTAAAAATTACAGTGGGTAATCAAGATGATTGCATTTATGAAGAAGTAAACAATTTGTAATGTAGGAATTTTGTTGATGATTCAATGAATGTGATTGCTTTTTCACATCAAAATTATGTGTGAGCATGATCCAATAATGCCAAGTTTAATTAAGACCCTTTCATTGAGAGTTCTCATTTGATGTTGTAACTTTCAAGTTAAGTAAAAGAAACCAGTGTAAATACGTTAAGTTAATTAAGAATACTGAAGCATTTTAGTCAACAGGTTGTATATAATGCAATAAAAAATATGGCTTGGCTTGGCTTCGTTCGTTCTCAATCTCCCGCTACCAAACCCTGACATGGGCTTAAGTAGCAGAATGTAGTCCAGAGAACGGAATGAATTGTGCCGTAGTTTACAGTTTGACTGCGATATTTGCACCTTTCGGTACACCACATCCGACTTCAGCAACCATTTTTTTAGTACCGAGTTAGCATTCGCTCTTCGATCCCTTCTCCTTAGCCAGTCTACCCTGCTGCAGCCTGTTATCCAGGATCACCACGTAGAGACGTAGAAGGGTCTTAGAAGCTCTGGTTCGCTGGCCCTGACCCTAGCAGTCAGCTATGGGTTGCTGACCACTGCAGCTCATGCGCTCCAATAAAAAATATGAGAACCAAATTGAGTGATTTGGCTGAATAATGTTCGCATGGGCATCTAATAACGACCACTACCATGTCCGACTGCTGAGGCTTGTTCTTGCGTAGTGTGTCGACTGAAATCCCTGAGACTCCCAGGTGGAGCTGAATACTCCACTGCTTCAGCATGAGGGCCGTGAGGAGTGTGTGTTGAACCAATGTTTGTGTCAGGTTTTCTTTGTTCGTGTTTGACTCCATGTTATTTTGCGTTCCGCTCCTGAGTCCTCTGGATTGTGTCCACCTACGGGTCAGTGTGACACTTGCTCTGCTGAGAATAAGAAGTTTGGAGAAGTATCATGTCCAAGCATCCAAGCATGGGGGCCCTTAAGTAGTGATAACCTGGGCTGAATTCAGGGGTACAGTCAAGCGAAACATTGGACACTATCATAGATGAGTTTCCCACGGCTTAAGCCAAGCACAACCGCAGCATAACAAACAGCATAACCGATCGAAAGCACATAAATTCCACAGAATAAAGTTCTTAATATCACCTGATGAAGGAGTTGTCAATTACAATCCAAACAGGAACTAACAAATAGCAGAAAACGACACAAACAATGGAGCGAGTCGACAGCCAGTCAGGCGAGCCATCTTACTTTGATAATCTGCTCTCAGACATCAGATTTGACTTGTGTGGTGTTAATTGTCTGAGGTGAAATTTAGCATAACGTAACTAGAAAGACTTTATTCAATCATTGAGCAAGAAGATTTAATAAGTAGGTAAAAGGGAAGACAGATACCATAATGTCCAAAAAACAAGCTGCACTGGACTACAAACCAACGACTAACCCAATCTGTTACATTTCACAGCATATGGTAGCAAAAACAACAAACAAAAATAGTTCCATAGTTGTCAGAGATCAAGCGTTATAAACCTCATTGTACTAGGTCTCAGCTTTGTATGAAGTGGGGTACCCATTTTCCTTCCTTGTCTTACCCAACTAAATGCCAATTTTCAAACGAGTAAACTGCAGCTTTATGAGATCTGAGATTTTTGTTTTCTTTGTCAGTCATCCTTCAATCAAGATCTAGTTTCTCTTACAAAAGCGTTGTTTGTAAAGCTGTTTTACGTCTGTACAAATTTTGTCTCCTGTCTTGCAAGTCTAGTCTTATTCTCTTTTCCTGTGTGAACGTGGAGCTTTGAAGGATGTGTTCTGCAGTCATGTTATGCTCCAAACATGGGCATCTATCATCAGTTCCAATTATTGTTTTGTCAGTCTGAAAACGATGACTTGTTCTTTTCTAGTTGACCCTTTCTAGTTCTGGACAATTTTGCCGCTTTGTGTCTTTCATTCCGTGCCAAGTGCCAGAATTCCGTAAGTCAAAAGGTTTATTTAAAAAAAAAAAATGATTATTACAATCTAAACATCGTAAGACAATAATTAAACTATCTACGACATGAAGTATTCATAATAAAAGATTACATGTTGTTATGAAGCTTTAAATGGCATTAATTCTTAAAGGCCATAATTTTGTAACTAGTTTTGCCAGAATTATTTTTTCTATAAAAGCAGTCTCTTCATAAAACTTGAAGTTTCTTAATTATTTGACAAGAAAGACAAACATGTTATATATCAAATCAAAGGAAAATGAATATGAAGTAAGAATATGAAGGTCTTGTAGAATTTAATAAAATATTACAAGTAATTGTTGATAATTATATTGTCATTTTTTGTAATAAAAACTATTTTTCACACACAAAAATGTCACTGATCCGTGAATAACCACTGAAACGTAATGCAGATTGGTCTGGTATACTTCAGAATAACCGTAATTCACACATGAATAATATCTACACGAAAATATATTTTTGTAGCAATCAAATGGAATTGATGTATCACTGAGTTGCAGGTCTCCATTCACTCCACATGGTTGACCACATATTCACAGCAATTTGAATGACTTCTGGGTCTCAGTCAGTCAGTAGTGATGGAATTTAGTACTGAAACCTATTCGCTATCATGTTCTCTAGAATTTGCTTTAGAAATATTGCATCTTCGTTTTTCTGTTGATGGTGCAGTCAAACATTTTTGTTTTTTAGCAGCACTAGGTTCTGGCTGTGACAACACCCTCTCATCTTCATCATCAGATTCAGTACGCTGCGTAGGTTGAATAATATTCTATCTAACTTTGATTCAACATCAGAAAAATGTGAATGCTTGTCACTAAATTCATCTAGAGTACACAACTCCCTTGCCTTTTCTACAGATAAAAACAACCTACTATTAGACAATCTTGAAGTGCTAGGTTCGCTACACATTTTTGTGACAAACTGGCTTGAAAGATGACAAATGTTTTCCAACTTTGAATTTCCTCACAATACACGTGGCTGCTTTTACAATAAAAACGCAAATATGAGAGTTACTTCCCTTACCATGTAAAGTCAATTAAAATCTAGAAACATTAAAAAAAAAAAAAATTCGTTCAATGTACTATTAACGATATGAGCATTATTTTGGCATCAAGTGGATGCCAGGAAGAATGCAGACAGCGTTCATATGGCCTTTAAGAGTTAATGTGGGGGTGGAAATTGGAGGATACATTTTGTTGTGCTCACTACATTGTGTTATTTACAAATATATCTGTCAATTCTGTTGCACATACTATTCATATCATGTATCCCAAAGTCTGAATCGTGTGTATATTGAATCTGCCTGTGGGATGTAGAAAAAAACCATTTTGAAAAGCAAAAACAAATTGAGGTGAACAGAAAATAAAATTATTTTAGTAAAATAAGTGTAGAAAACATTTTAACATGACCCAGACAGAATCAGAAAGTGAAAGTCATATTTTGGTCTTCTTTTTTTTTGGCAGAATTAGCGACATGCCATTTTATTGGTCTTCTGTTTTTGGCAGTATTAGAGGCAAAGTGGTTCTCCGTAATTATAATTTTGCCATTAAAATATTAATTGATATAATGTACCAGTTTTTATGTGCAGATACATGTGATTTAGAAAAGACAAAATACATAGATATATTTGGACAAATTTAATAATATAACCTAAGATACCCGATGCCTAGGCTTTTGTTTTTTATCAGGACATAAAATGTAGTCAGTACTCACTTCTAAATGTCTATGCAGCACTAAAAATCACTTTGCTCTAAAAAGGGCTGCAATCCAATCAAATCAGAGAGCTGTCTAATTGTTCTACTGTCTAGATTTTGAGCACATCCCTTTGCAAGGCAGAATTATTATTAAAATGTGGGGTCATTTCAGTAGAGTGGTGTGATATGAATGTCTTCCATTTGCTGACATAATACAAACTGTTTTAAACTTTCAGCTTTTCCTGAGTATTTTGTTAATTAGATGGTGCTAGTTATTTAATATTATATTATAAAAAGGTATTATCTCATTGCAGAGTCTTGTAACCATAGAGATATGTCTAAAGCAAGATGTGTTCACTTCATACAGTAAAATCCTTGTTCTTTGTTTCAACAATTATTTTACAATAATCCCATTAAAAAAAATTTATATATATAAATTTATTTACCATTCCAATTATAGATGCTACTGATGATTAAAATACATTTATTGTTATAAATATTTGAGTGCATGACAATTTCAGTTATTTGTGGGCTTACTATTGACAAATATTTATGTTTTGAACTTAATGTTTACTTACAGAAAGGGGGCCTATGTTCATGTTTTATTCTACTTGGTTAATTTACTGTAGTCCATAATATTATCATCTTTTTAGTACAGTTAACTAACCAACAGTGAAATATAACAATAAAATCACAGTTGTACAGCTGAAACAATGATGTTAATGAGTAAGCCAAATAAGTTCTTTATACAGCAAAATGAATGCAATAATTTTCTTCAATTTGTCTCTGTACTTATAGCATTGACAGGAAACCTGGTCAAAGCATTGTCACATGATCTTATTGTGGTGGCTTCTGTAGCAACTTGTTTACATGATGAAGCCCCTATCCCCGTACACAATCTTCTTTAGTAGCATTTTACATGTTTTGAATGTTACAGGGGGATCTATACTTTCCTCTCAGGGTACCACTCATGTTAATGCAATATTCATAACTTAACTTAACGTCTTAATACTGGTTTAGAAGACCCTGCAGAGTCTGTATACCACCAGTTTCATTTACATCACCTTGCTCTAAAAGCTATGCGCATACAATTTGCAAATTTGAGCCCATAGCTTAGTCAGGATCAACAATGTAGCTGACATAGTTGATGGTTTGTCTAGGTTCTAGGAAATCAAGAAGTATTACTGACTAAATAGAAGATAGCAATTTGATGATGAGCACTTGGTCAAGTGGTTTGGGTGCCAGTCTTCATGACCAAATCCTCAGTAAATCATAGGTTTTTTTTCCTGTCTGAGGTCAACTTAGCCTGTACAGTGTGTGGCAAGCAGCCATATAAATCCTCCATAAGTGATATAAGGTAAGTAGATATCAGTACCTTCCTCTTATATTCTCCTCAGTCTTTCTGAACCTCTTTTTGCTAACGGTTGCCTCTTCTGAGTTACATTTGCTACTGTGACTCCATCCTCCATTGCTGTTAGTTGTATTTTTTACGAGGCTTAAGAACTAAAGACAACATGTTCCATGCGATAAACACTTTTCTAAACTACTGAATTCTACTTACGAAGTCTTATTTGCATTTTATATTTATTAGTGACTGTCATCCACATGTACCCTAAATGCATTATAAACTAGAATTCCATGCAGGTGAGCCAAAAAGCAGCATGAAACTGACGGACATTTTGGTGGCACATGCATCATCACAATGGCAGTCAGGAGAAATGAAGTGATATATCCAACAGAAGTGGGATAATGAAACAGAGGCAGACATACTTCCTACTTAAATTTCAAATGTGCGTCCAAGATCCAATAGAGGTTATTTTGTCAGATTTTTCTTTTGTATGTCTTAGATCATATGCTTCTTGACCTCATCAAGAGGTGGAATGATTACAAACACTACTGAGCAAAGGGTCCCTAGGCTAATGAAGTTTATGATCCGCTGACCGAGGTGCAGTACAGCAATTCTGAAGAAGTCCTTGGTGCTGTTTATTAGCTCTTAAGACATTTCACAAGGGGTGCTCCGAAAGTAATGCCTCCTATTTTATTTCATGAAAACCATAACAGATAAAAAGAGCGCAATAACACAATGTCTTGCCTTCAAAAAACTATTTTCAATATAGTCACCACCCTTGGCTATACATTTTCTTCAACAATGTACTAGAGCATACATGCCGAGATCATAAAAATCTGCACCAGCGGAGATGATCCACGGTTTCACAACTGCTACGATGGCATTGTTGCTAGGAAAATATTGCCCACGGAACAGATGGAAGTTAAAATTAGGACTATACGGTGAATGTGGTAGGACAGTCCAGCCAAGACTGACAATGTGCTTTAGAACAGTCCAGCCAAGACTGACAAATGTGTTCAATGGTCTTCAAACTGGTATAGGGCCTGGCGTTATCGTGTGGCAAAAGACAGATTGTCTTCTTCTCTGGCCTAACCCTGGAAATTTGAGCCTATAGCTTAGTCAGGATCAACAATGTAGCTGACAGAGTTGATGGTTTGTCTAGGTTCTAGGAAATCAAGAAGCATTACCCCTTTCCTATCCCAAAAGACAGTGCACATCACTTTACCCGCATCTTGAACTGTCTCCACGATGGGGAATTTACAGGTCGTCACTCCATGGACTGCCATTTTGACTCGGGATCGTAGTGTTGACACTACATTTCATCACCAGTGACGATGTCATCCACAAAACTGTCACCATCATCCTCGTAATGCTTCAAGAGGTCATGACAAATTTGCATGCGAGATTCTTTCTGTTACTGTTTGAACATTCGGGGGACCCAGCTGTTGTAAACTTTGTGATATTAAAACATTGCCACCATTGTTTCCAACGCTTTGAAGCTGATATCCAACTCCATAGACAGCTCCCTGGTCGCAATCCTCTGATTTGCACTGAGCTGATCGAGACGTTCTTCATTGCTTGTGGTGATAGCTGTGTATGGCCGTCCAGAACATGGATTGTCCTTCATGTCGCTTGCTCTACTGCTGATATGCACAACCCACCGCCTCACTGTGCTAACATTCACTGTTCGATTTCCGTAAACGTTCAGCAAGTGTCGATGAATGTCAATTGGTGCAACTTTTTCTGCATGGACGAATTCAATAATGCACCTCTGTTTATAATGCACTTCCATGACAGATGCCATTTTGTCAGACTGCTTGCTCCCCCACTGCCACCTGTATGTCAGAAACAGTATTTTATGGATATTGGTGGGAAGTTTCAAGCTTTACTGCCATACTGCCAAAATCTACTTTTGATGTCATGGGACATGAAAATAAAATAGGAGGTATTACTTTTTGAGCGCCCCTCGTACATACTATATTGTTTGACTGCCTGGTATCCTCCATCCTTTTCATCCATTATGACTTACAAAATTACTTTTTCTGTCCTTCTTCTTCTTCTTCGTTCGTTCTCAATCTCCCTGTACCAAACCCTGAATGGGTAAGTAGCAGAATGTAGTCCAGAGAACGGAATGCGTTGTGTTGTAGTTTACAGCTTGGCTGCGATATTTGCACCTTTCGGTCCAACACATTGACTTCAGCAAGCATTTTTTGAGTACCGGGTTAGCATTCCCTCTTAGATCCCTTCTCCTTAGCCAGTCTGCCCTGCTGTAGTCTGTTATCCAGGATCACCGTGTGGAGGTGTAGAAGGGTCTTGGCAGCAATGGTTCGCTGGCCCTGACACTAGCAGTCAGCTATGGGTTGCTGACCACTGCAGCTCATCCGCTGCTCAGCATCATGATCCCTTTTTCTGTTCTAATTTCTTGTAACTCTGAAATTGTGCCTAGCAAGCTAACTGTCACTATAATGTTTTTATTGAATTAAGTTTTCTTCACAAAATCCAATATCTTCACATAATCTTCACTTTAATTACATAATTCTTAGTCTTTTAAATAGCTCTTGTCATTTGTAATCTTCCTCTGTCTGTTATTGGTTGCTGTCATTTGCTTGTGTAAATTAGTGTATAAAAGTGTACAGCAGCATAAGACTCTTGTTCGTAATCTCTCTTACAGATTTGTTTCTAGTTATAATTTTTTGTTAACCTAGCATTTTGTTCACCTCACATCATTCATCTGTTACTATTAGTACACTTGGAATCTAGGGAATGTCTTAAATTGTTCCATCTGCATTTATTCTGCATTCTGGAAAACCTCATATGATCTCTGTCTAATAAAATATGCTGTAAAAAGTGACTAGTTAGGGTTGGGTTTGGGAGTTTAAGAAGGTAAGAGTTAAGGTTTAAGAAGGTTGGAGTTAAGGTTTAAGAAGGAGTTAAGGTTTAAGAAGGTTGGAGTCAACGTTTAAGAAGGTTGGAGTTAAGGTTTAAGAAGGTTGGAGTTAAGGTTTAAGAAGGAGTTAAGGTTTAAGAAGGTTGGAGTTAATGTTTAACTTAACGTCTTTATACTGGTTTAGAAGACCCTGCAGAGTCTGTATACAACCAGTTACATTTACATCACCTTGCTCTAAAAGCTATGCGCATCCAGTTTATTCTTAAATGCATTAACTGTCCCTGCCTCCCCTACCTCCCCTGGCAATGCATTCCAAGCAGATACCACTCTCTGACTAAAAAAATATTTCCTAATATCTAATCTGGACCTCTCTTTAGTCAGCTTGTAGCTATGCCCTCTTGTTATTGTGGGTGGCTGTGTTTTAAAAAACTTGTTATAGTCTAATTTATCCATTCCTCTGATCATCTTATAAACCTGTATTAAGTCACCACGAATTCTTCTCTCTTATAGACACTGTAGGCCGGTTTTTCTGAGTCTTTCCTCATAACTGTAATTCTGGAATCCCACTATCGTCTTTGTCGCTCTTTTTTTTGTATTCTTTCCAGCATGAAGGTTGGCCCAGAACAGTTACTGCCATTGATGATATAGTGTTGGAAACTTCATTGTACAAGATCTCCACTTTTGGGAGGTGTGATATGACTAGTTTGCATGTGATGTGTTAGACATGTTATTCTATCTGTTTATGAATTCATCCATGTGCAAACATTTCTAATATCTCTAGAAAATATGCAGGGGGTAGTTGCATTTAAAACAAATGACAGCAGAAACCATTCCTGTCAGAACTCATGAAGTGTTTTGGTACATTCCTCCTGCAAGAGGACCAGTAGAGGTTGTGGCCATGATTCTACTTGGAGCACACAAATGGAAGAAGAAATAATGTAAACAAAAGGGAATGTTTAAAATGTAAAATATATAACAAATACATCTGTAAAAATTATATACTATATTTTTGTTATTTATGTTTACTGTTAACTGTATTCCATTAAATGACAAATTATGGAAACATGTTCCTCTACATAAATCATTACAATTGTGATGAGTTGTTTACAATTTGCCCTGTCTTTCTGAAAGATCATGCCTCTCAATTGATTGTAAGCCCCATCCCAGAAAGTATAATCTAAAATAAATGTTTTTATAAAATTTTAACATTGTTTTTTAGATGTTTGTAATATCACATGAATAACAATTAATTTAGTAGTCATTTAGTGTTTGCCCTTTTCACTTTCAAAACTTTTAGGTCTTTTATAACCTGGACACTTATGGTTCTTTCTTCTTCTTCTTCTTCTGCGTACACAGTCAGACAGTAACCATTATTTTTTCGAAAAAAGCGGCGGTCATCCTGAGACTCTCGCCACTACCATAAAGCTTGTCTTGCAGTTACACTGGCAATGGCCACATCTGCTCTCTCTGATCCCCGTATGTCGGGCAGTTCTGCAGCAGATGTTCAGTGGTCATTTTACCAGTACCGCACGGGCATTCGTCGGTACACCCTATCTTCAATTTGTTGAATAGGTGGTACCTCAGTCTGTTGTGGCCAGTGCGAAGTCTGAAGACAACGACCTGCTCTCTTCGGTTCAACTGGTAATAGGCATCGTTTTCGGTTATGGTTCTTTCATTATTTAAGACTTTTAATGACTGTTGGGTATGGGACGGCACTAATCTGAAAGACATCTATTGCCTTTTCCTTTACATGGTTGTACTATTAGGGAAAAGTAAACTTTCACTGTTGTTACAAATATGTCTTGGATAACCAATGCGATTTATTACATGAAATGTAAAGGTTAAGCTCTGTCAGTAGTACTTTCAATAGATGGCAAAATAGAGGCACGTGTGTGGAAGGGAGGGAAGGAGTACGGACGTAGGGAGGGAGTAGAAGGAAGAGGTATAAAGAGACAAATTTAAATAAATCAATGACTGTCTCATTGATGATGACTCTACAATGAAGAAATGTCTCAAAGATGATGACACTACAGTCAAGAAATGTCTCATAGGTGATGACACTACAGTCAATAACTGTCTCATAGATGATGACACTACAGTCAAGAACTGTCTCATAGATGATGACACTACAGTCAAGAACTGTCTCATAGTTGATGATAATACAGTCAAGAACTGTCTCATAGATGATGACACTACAGTCAAAAACTGTCTCATAGATGATGACACTACAGTCAAAAACTGTCTCATAGATGATGACACTACAGTCAAGAACTGTTGAGAAGACAGGCCAGGAGTGTGTACAACCTGCAAACTACTGGATTAAACAGTATCCATGGCGATTGTTAAATTTGAATAAGATCATTCACATTAAGAAATAAACTTAAAGCGATGTTAGCAAATGTCGAGAATAAACGTCGTCAGAACGACTGATGGTGTCAAAGATGCTTTTGAAATTACTACTGGCATGAGACAAGGGTGTGTGCTTTCTCCTCTGCTGTTTAATATCTGCATGGACAAAGTCGCATCAGAGACCAGTCAAATTGAGACATTTGAAGCAGAACCGAGATCAAACACAAATTACTCTTTGCAGATGATCAGTGTTTGCTGTGCGATGATGAAAACATACTATAAAATGACATGAATGCGCTTGCGACTACCAGTGCTAAATACAATATGTGAATTAACAAGAATAAAACAGAAATAAAGAGGATCAGTAGAACACATGAGACACTCAACTTAAGTATAAATGATATTGTTTACCAACAGGCCCATGGGCAGTATTTTTCCAGCAGGATCGACAGGGAAGACTGTGTCAGAAAGCATCTACAGTAACTTATCAGCTTCCACCACTGCTTAGGCACCCAAGCATTAGTTTGACAACAAAGCAACAGCTGATAAACAGTATATTTATGCCGACTCTGTGCTACCAGTGTCAAACATGACCTTTGTCCAGGACGAATGAGAGCAGAATTTTGAAGTATGAAATGAAGTGTTCGAGGAAGGTCATCAATGTTACCAGGAAAGACAGAACTTCGGAACAACATTTACAAAATGGTCGGCCACTACATCTTGTGCAGAATACATTTCCAGGCACAAAATACATTGGTTTGGTTATCTTATGAGAATGTACCCTCATCAACTTCAAATTGGTGGCTAACAACACTGGTAGATCTGGCTACAGGGTAAGGGGACGACCGCGAGGCAGGTGGATAGATGACATTAGAGTGATTATGCTGTGACACAGGTGGATCGCATTAACTACGCAACCCACTTGGTGGAGGACAGATGACAAGCTCTCCACGACGCTTAATGGCATAAGGAGAAAGAAGAACTAACTAATCAAATGTCAAAGATAGAAATTGTGCAGCAATCTGTGAGCACCAAGAAAACACTAATGGGCTATTGAATGTGTTGTTGTTGTTGTTGTTGCTGTTGCTGCTGCTGTTGTTATTGAATGCCCACAATGAGTAACTTTTCTCTGTTGTGCGCCCTGAAAAGGATGTCAAGTAGCGGGTTGCATAAGCTTTGCTCACATCCAGAGTATGCGGATGAAGGTGGACTGGGGTCCTCCATGGTGCTGTGCTATGCTTGGCTTCATCTGCGTGTCGTTCACTACTCCAGGGATCATGCTGACCTCCCACCTCATTAGCTAGTCTGTTTCTAGCAAAAACTGCGCGGAAGTGAGGTGGGTGTCTTGGCCAGTAAATTTTGCCTGACCTTGACTAACATGTCTGATCGGTATGTTTTGCGTGACCAGACGTTAGTCTCTCTCGCCATTAAATATGTGAAACACAAGCTCCTTTACAGTAATGTGTTACTGGAGTCCAAAGGGGAAACAAAGAATAATTTGACTGTAACCTGTCATGCATGTTGTAAGAGTCGGCTAAGGAAAGGATCAGCTACCCCAACATATAGAAATTGTAAGCCGCAAGAAAAGAAAATGACTTTTACACCCTAGGGTAAACGAGTGATCAAGTACACATCACTCACAAATGGGTGGCAATAAGACATCAGAAACAGTCTTTTATTTGTGAGCACATATGGTACCATTTTGTTTAAAAGAATAAGGCAACTAAACTTCCAGGCATACTCTAAAAGATCTGTATGTTTATAACAGCTAGCTGTAAACTGTGACATAACGCATCAGTTCTCCGGACTACGTCCTGCTACTGGCAAAGTCCTTTTGATGGCTTGATAGCAGGAGTTTGAGAACGAACGGCGAAGAAGAAGAAAAAGCTGAGAGGTAGAGCGTTCCTTCTCATGACTCAATTTGGTCCCTTTCAGCTGAATTTTTAGTTTGGAGAACAGCCAAAAATCGCAAGGAGTTATGCCGGAAGAATATGGAGCCTGTCGAACCAGAGGAATGTTGTGTTTGGCCAAGAAAGTCTGAATCAGATGCTAAAAATTGGGGTGTGCGTTGTCATGATGGAGCTGCCAAGTTTCTGTTGTCCACAGGTCCGGTCGTTTGCGTCGAACAGCATCACGAAAGCGACGGATGACCTCCAGGTAGTACTCTTTGGTAATGTTTTGACATTGTGGTGAGTAATCGAGATCCACAACCTTACGGCAGTAAATGAAAATGGTCAACATGACTTTGACATTGATGCGCACCTGGGGAATGAAAACCTGACTGGTGCTCACTACACTCGACACTGAAAGGCTGACTGCCAGCGACTGACTGGTGCTCACTACACTCAACACTGAAAGGCTGACTGACGGGTGCTCACTACACTCAACACTGAAAGGCTGACTGACGGGTGCTCACTACACTCAACACTGAAAGGCTGACTGCCAGCGACTGACTGGTGCTCACTACACTCAACACTGAAAGGCTGACTGACGGGTGCTCACTACACTCAACACAATACTGAAAGGTTGACTGACTGGTGCTCACTACACTCAACACTGAAAGGCTGACTGCCAGCGACTGACTGGTGCTCACTACACTCAACACTGAAAGGCTGACTGCCAGCGACTGACTGGTGCTCACTACACTCAACACTGAAAGGCTGACTGACTGGTGCTCACTACACTCAACACTGAAAGGCTGACTGCCAGCGACTGACGGGTGCTCACTACACTCAACACAATACTGAAAGGCTGACTGCCAGCGACTGACTGGTGCTCACTTTACTCAACACTAAAAGGCTGACTGGTGCTCACTACACTCAGCACTAAAAGACTGACTGACGCAATCTTCGGGCCTGAAACAATTCCCGATACACATAATGGCCCCCTGTTCTTCTCTTCCGAAGTACAACACCCATTCTTCATTTGTTTCCGTGGTAAAAAAAAGTAAGGTCCGATACTTTTTGAACACGCCTCGTAAACACACAAAAAAAGACATCGAGACTCCCACGGGGTAGAAAAGGACTGTCTAAGCATGGCTAACCATGGTCTAAGTGAAGTAAATTGATACCAACTTTGTGCTACCAATGTCAAACTTCGTCTTCTTCCACGGTACAGAGAAAGAATTACGTCTATAATGAAATGTCTGAGAAAAGTTATTGATAACAACACCAAGATAGATGAACTCAGAAATGATGATATTAGAAATATTGTGAGAACTACCTTTTACACATAAATCAACTGCGATGGTTCGGTCAAGTCATGAGAATTCAACATGAGCAACCATAAATACACGCTTACAACACAAGTAGATCTGATTACAATGCGCGAAAAAGCTCGTGTGGCAGATGGAGAGATATCAGAGAAATTCTACAACAATGTAAGCTTACAACCGACGCAACACACTAAACCCAAGAAAGACAACTAAAGCTATACACGTCACTTAGCGACACAGGTAAACGGATAAGTAAGTCAATATATGACTCGTGTTGTGAAGATAACTTTGGAAATTCCTATTCACTGGTGTATTTGTGTATCCTCACCCAACAGACGGTCGTTGATTGATTTCAAAATGTCACTCATATTCAACACTAACGTGCCCATGGTGGGTGCTTTTGATGCCATTATGTTAGCTCTTTCGTTCCCCTGAACCCGAGCATGACCAGGACATAAGATCCATGTCAACCCCTGGTGGTTTGGACACAAACAGCTGCTATCCACTCGTACCTCAGCCATCACTTTTGAAGTACGGCTTTCGCGTCAATCACGATGATTGCCCTTGTTAAACGGGAATCAAATAGCCATCTTAACGCTGAGATCACTGCTTCCATCTCATTCTCAAACTGGAAGTTATTGACGTGTATGTACCACTCCGCTCAGCAACGACCTGTACTATAACTATAGCTGAGAAGCTATAATTCGCACCGATCCGTCGGTGTATATGACGACGTCACTATCCTGCGTGTTCTCAGTTATCAGCTGATTCACCTCGAGCTCTGCTCTCCGTTGCCACATTCTCTTCATTCCTTGCCTAAGGTTATCATGACTCTCTGGTACTCCGTCGTTTTATCACCAGTATGGACCCATCATTGGCTATCGTCTCAACTGGGGTGACTTGCCGGATTGTGTTCTCTGACGGTGCCATCCATGACAGTTAGAAATCGAAAAGAGTAGGCTTTACGGCCGCTGACCGGACAAAATTTTAGCTAAAAATCTACCAACAAATTATTTGTACCTTACCCCAAGTGTTTTGTTAAGAGCAGCATATATATGGTGCCTAACTGGCTGCTGGTCTACTAAGCTCTAGTGTTTGAGTCTGTTACGATGGACTCGCACATCAGTTACACCAACCTCCAAGAAACTGGTTGTATACAAACTCTACAGCATCTTCTAAGCCAGACTAAGGAAGTTATGACTCTCCTCTCTTGATTCTTGATCCCTTGATGTATGAGATCCGACTGTATAGAAAGTGTCGCGTGTCTGTGGTGACACGCATATTTGCTTTGAACTGCTCCAGTTTATGTCTGTATGTCACCGATAACAATCCTAGCATGTACCGCATCTTTGCAATCGTCTATCTCTAGTCCAACCCTGAACCAATTCGCATACCTCCATTTTGAATGCGTTCCAACCTTTCACACTGTGTTCTCGATGTTGTGTTTATGTCCAGTCCGTAATCGATAACCGACAACACAACCTGACGAAATAGTATGAACAGGAGGTGCTGTTCCAAGTTGGCAGCAGCCATTGTCTTGAGTGATCGTAGCCCTCGCTTACATATTTGTACGGTCTGGTCAACATGACAATAATATGAGAGACTGCAATCAAACGTCACTCCGAGGCATTTCAACATGTCGCACCTGTCAACAGTGCATCCTTCAAATGTGTTCCCTGAAATTGAATCTTTACTGTAGAATTGTTCAGAGAGCATCACATCATACAGGCCTTGCTCGGATTGATCTGAGAGCTGGAGTCCTGACACCACTGTGAGATAGCCTGTAAGGTTTCCTGGATGTCGTTGACCAACTCTTGCCTGTCTGAACATGCCAGAGAATGAGTATGTCATCTGCAAATGTTAAAGTTCGCCATGTTCCTCAATCACTCCTGTGGAGTGGTTAAATTACTAAAACGTATCCCAATATGTGCTGATGTCTTCTTTTTTTTTCTTCCTTCGTTCTCACGCTCAGGTTACCAAGTCATGAAAAGGGCTTTGCAAGTAGTAGGATGTTGCCGGAGAACGGATGTTGTGTCATAGTTTACAGCTTGACTGCGATATTTGCACCTTTCGGTCAGACACATCCGACTTCAGCAGACCTTTTTGAGTACCGGGTTAGTCTTCCCTCTTTGATCCCTTCACCATAGCCAGTCTGCCCTCTCTTCACCATAGCCAGTCTGCTCTCCCTTCTCCTTAGCCAGTCTGCCCTCTCTTCTCCTTAGCATGTCTGCCATACCTTCTCCTTAGCCAGTCCGTCCTCCCTTCTACTTAGCCAGTCTGCCCTCCCTTCTCCTTAGCCAGTCTGCCCTCCCTTCTCCTTAGCCAGTATGCTCTCCCTTCACCATAGCCAGTCTGCTCTCCCTTCACCATAGCCAGTCTGCTCTCCCTTCACCATAGCCAGTCCGCCCTCCCTTCTCCTTAGCCAGTCTGCCCTCCCTTCTCCTTAGCCAGTCTGCCATCCCTTCACCATAGCCAGTCTGCTCTCCCTTCACCATAACCAGTCTGCTCTCCCTTCACCATAGCCAGTCCGTCCTCCCTTCTCCTTAGCCAGTCTGCCCTCCCTTCTCCTTAGCCAGTCTGCTCTCCCGTCACCATAGCCAGTCTGCTCTCCCTTCACCATAGCCAGTCCGTCCTCCCTTCTCCTTAGCCAGTCTTTCCTCCCTTCTCCTTAGCCAGTCTGCTCTCCCTTCACCATAGCCAGTCTGCTCTCCCTTCACCATAGCCAGTCTGCTCTCCCTTCACCATAGCCAGTCTGCCCTCCCTTCACCATAGCCAGTCTGCTCTCCCTTCTCCTTAGCCAGTCTGCTCCCCCTTCTCCTTAGCCAGTCTGCCCTCCCTTCACCATAGCCAGTCTGCTCTCCCTTCTCCTTAGCCAGTCTGCCCTCCCTTCTCCATAGCCAGTCTGCTATGTTGCAGCCTATTATCCAGGATCACTGAATAGTATCGTAGAAGGGTCTTGGTAGCTCTGGTTGACTGGCCATGACACTAGCAGTCAGAAATGAGTCGCTGAATACTAGTAACTACAGCTCAGTCAAGATCAAGAGTGATGTCAGTTGTTCTTATTGGTAGACGTTTACTATTAGATCACATTGAAAATTCAATTTACAAAAAATATCCCCTCAGAAATGTATATGAATTTTCCATCACCTATCGAAAATATTGGCACACCATGGAGTAACTGATCACATAATTTAATTTCATTAATTTTCTGAGCACAAAATTATGCAGCAGGGTCTCTTCTCCGGCAAAGATCGATCTATTGAGATCAGATTTAGGTACTATTCATGAATGGTCTGTGAGCTGGCAGATGGAGTTTAAGGCAGACAAATGTACAATCAATCACATGGGAAGATCAAATATGAAACACAATTACATGATGGTAGAGTCCTAGTGGCTGTGTAAAAGGCTAATGTAGTGCTGGGTATGATTAAAAGAAACATTACACATCGAAGCAAGGAAGTGATAGTAAAACTATATAAATCATTGGTGATACCTAAATTGGAGTACTGTATTCAGGTGTGGAGTCCTTATCATAGAGTGGATATAGAAATGATAGAAAGGATACAAAGAAGAGCTATAAAAATGGTCGGGGGATTCCAGAATTATAGTTATGAGGAGAGACTTAGAAAAACTGGTCTGCAGTGTCTAGAAAAGAGAAGAATTCGAAGTGACAATACAAATTTATAAAATAATCAATGGAGAGGATAAATTAGACTATAACAAGTTTTTCAAAGTTCAAGCGACTATAAAAAGTAGAGGGCTTAGCTTCAAATTATTGAAAGGCAGGTCTAGATTGGATATAAGGAAACAATTTTTCAGTCAGAGAGTGGTGAATGCTTGGATTGCATTGCCACAGGATGTGGTGGAGGCAGGGTCAGTTAATGCATTCAAGAATTGATTGGATGATCACAGTCATTTTTAATGCGAAATGAACTGGTTGTATACAGACTCTGTTTAGTAGGAACAACACCAGTATTCGACTAGATTAAAAGACAGTAACTAAAAAAATTTAGCCACGTAACAAGCCTACCACCACATCACACCCCACAACAAGCAATGCTATTTAGATACAAGACCAAGGGCCGACCACGAAAAGGGAGGCTTACAGAAATATCTGAAGCAGTTAATGCTACTCAGTATGCTACTGTGCATGAGGATGATGAGGCACACAGTCGGGCTCGATATAGCGATCTCTTCATAAACTGACGCTGAAAGGCATCCCACAATAAGTGAAAAGAAAAGAAAAAAAGAATACATTCAGAATTAATTATGATACCACTATAATGACTTATAGCGACTACAATGTTTTTTTAATTTTTAAAACTACGATGTTATTTACTTCTACAATGTTTTGTATTTATATGGTCTCTATGCAAGCTGTTAAGCAGCTAATTAAAAAACGTAAAGACATTCAATGCGGGACAGCTGTTGCTTACTGTTGTCAAACATGGCATCCAAGGAGAAAAGGAAATCTGACAAAAAAGCAGCGAAGAAATTGGATGAAAACATGAACAAAAGTATAGGTTCACGTCATATGCAAGAACTAGATGCCGAAGAAGCAACAGTGCAATCTGATTCTGTCATTGTGGAAGAAGTACCTGCACTAAAGGTGCTAACACCGGAGCCAATCTACAAGGAGCCGATTCTTGCTAAGCTCATTGTAACATGGTAACTAAAAATAAAATATTAATAATGATACTAACTAATACTAATACTAATGTAACAGTACTACTAATACTAATACACTAAGTAGTACTACTATTACTAACTAGCGAATTTCAAATATGCACTTCTTCTAAGCAATAGTTGACAATAGTGAATTCACATATAGTTATACAATACATGTTCAGTTCCAAGTCATCAATCAATCAATAAAAACCTTTCTGCTGCTTATGGAGCACCATTCTTCAACAAATACACCCGTCCTCATGGTCATGAGCTTTCTGATCCAGCTCTGTCAAACGTTTTCCTCGATTCCTTTATTTTGTCTTGAGCAATCTTCTTCATGTGTGTTTTTGTTCTGCCTCTCCTGTTTATAAAATGTACGAAAGTTCAAGCCTCTAAATCTGGATATTTTCATGGAATTAAAAAAAAATATGTCAACCATACAAATTCATTGTGGTTCGCTCAATATCGCTTCATTATCCCTCACCTGTCTTGGATGGCTGTTGTATTTTTCTTTTTTACTGACTTGTACATATTTGTTAAAGTTATTGTGACTGAAAGTTTCTACAAGAAAAGGTAGCAGACTCCATATCCAACTTTGCTTAGTTGCTTCTTATGACATGCTTGGCAAGTCTAAAGTGTTACTATTCTTTGATATCTCTTTGGGCGCTGGCAACACCTGAGTGTCGATTGTAAATCATGTCAGACAGAGCTTATATTAAGTTAAAAAGGTAATATTTTATTATAAAACATTTGATTGCAGTCTGCCATGTATGCATCATTTCGATCAAACCATGCACTATCATGTAGAGATGCAAGCAAGGTCTGCAGCACTACAAACAATGGTTGCTTCAAACCTGTGACATCACTGCTTTTTATTCTTTGTCACCATTTGGTCCTGTCAAGCCTATGGGCTGGGAATCGTCAATACTGTCAATATCAAAGTGGGAGGCGCTGGATCACTTTAAAAATAAATGGGTCACTCTGAGTTTCACATATGATACCTCCATTATGAAGAGGTACATGATTGGACTTCTTTCTACAAAATCATACTTGACATTGCCACCCAATGACGAGCAGTCATCATATCAGATTTTCAATCCCTGTTTTTATAAAGTGCAGCAGAACATTAGTGGATGGCAGATTTATGGGCCTCACATCTTTGAAGATTTGTGTCGATTTAGTGTGCTGGACATACTGGGTTCATGACAATAAAGACATCCACAGTGGAACTTTGAATATACGTGGACGTAACATTCTGAGGTCGATTAATGATCATCTCTTAGATGTTGACACTGCAGGACAGATATTAGAAATCCATAGACAGTACAATTTTGAAACCAAATATGGGTCGAGCAAGGAAGGGCGCTTGGGAGGGTGAAGCAGGAATATATGTATCAAGTGGGTTACTAGAACTACTAGTATCCATACACTTTGCTATTTGTTAAGTGAGACTAAGCACCTTTAGGTCTGCAGGAATGTAGTGATCATGGCTCTTAACAAAACATACAGAATAAAAACTTTATAACTTTTCAGTATAATCTTTAAGTAGACATTGTACAAGTGTAGTGTGACATTGTAAGCAATGACTCTAATACTCAAATTAACTTAACGTCTTCATACTGGTATAGAAGACTCTTGCAAAGTCTGTATACAAGCAGTTTCATTTAGTTTTCTTTGATCTGAAAACAATTGTCCCTGCCTCAACTATTTCCTGTGGCAATACATTCCAAGTATTCACCCCTCTCTGACTAAAAAAGTATTTAATAATATCTAATCTGGACCTTTCTTTAGTTAATTTGTAGCTGCGCCCTCTTGTTCTTGTAGGTGGCTGTGTTTTTAAAAACTTGTTATAGTCTAATTTATCCTTTCTGTTAATAATCTTTTAACCTTTATTAAGTCACAGTCAATTTTTCTCTTTTCTAGACACTATAGGCCAATTTTTCTTAGTCTTTCCTTATAACTGTAATTCTGGAAACCCACTATCAGTTTTGGCACTCTTCTTTGTTTCCTTTTCAGTATGTTTAAATCCCCTCTACGATAAGGACTCTACACCTGTACACAGTACTCCAATCTAGGTCTAACTAATGCTTTATACATTTTGATAATAACTTCCATGCTCCTATGTTTTATGTCAGGTCATGCTCTTACACCATCAGAATCCTGCATACAAGTTTATAGATGCGATTGTTATAACTTGTGTCACCTCTAGTGCTTTTTATGTTTTGTTAAGTTATACAGAATTTACATCACTGCACTCCAGGCACACCCATAGGTACTCAGTCTCCCTCAGCAAATGGCAAAAGTTATGGCTGCTGGTGGTTTCAAAAACTAATTGGTTGTACACTCTCCTGCTTCATCCTCCCAGAAATCTATCCTTGTTGGGCTTACATTTGATGTCAAACTCCTGCAGTCTGTGAATTGGCAATTAATTTTATTTCAAAGACTTAGTCTCTCAGGTTTCCTTTATGGCTGTGCTGGCAGTCCAAAACTTTACTTCATTTTCATGCTGAAGTGGGGTGTTAGCCCTAGAAAAACAAAACATATTTTGCTGTCTGTGTGTTTATTGTTTATTGTGACTCACATACTACTTTAGGAGACGGCTAGTGGTTAAGTAACACAGCTCAATCTGAAGGTGCTGGGTTTAATCCCCATCACAGAATCGGTCGTTACCCCGGAAAGCAAACCTTTAGAAACTACAGGAGGAAGCAGACCCTTACATAAAATGCATGCAGTAGTCAGATGCACTGGGCCGACAGGTGCAAAATAAAAACATAGTGCAACGCACATCGCCTTGGGGAATAGAGAAATAAGGCGAATGCAAGAAACAATTTTTAAAAAAATACTTTAAATGTTAAATTCATTAAGAAGTTTATTCTTATTTCTTTGCTTTGTTGAAATGCAGATGATCTCTTCTTTTTAATTCATATGAATCTACCGTAACCAACTTTAAAATATATGTATCTAGACAAATTTTGCTACCAACTGTCACTGAACTACTAAGTTACCAGTTCAATGATACTTTTAGGTGAAAATCTTTGCTCTTCCACTTTTTAGCGACATAACATTTTTTATTTAATTTACTTGCACTCTAATATTAAAAAATCACCATTGTAGCAAAATCTGTTAATACAGAACATTTAAGCATTTGACTCAGAAATCAGTATTATTTTTTAGTGATTCTTTTAAAGTTTTTCATATTTAAATAGTATTATTTTATGTGTGAGAGGTAGTTTGATTCAGACATTCACCATATTAAACTTTTCATCATTCAATATTTTATCAGTTTTAAGGGTGAAAGAGTAAAAGGCCTTTATGAAGGAGAAGGGGAGGCTCACTTCATTGATGGCCATACCTACAAGGTAAGCATGCTTTGATATTAATCATCTGGGCTTATTTGCTTATTCCAGTCTTAATTCCTCAACTGTTACATCAGTAGTTTGTACTAGAAGCAATGAACTGCAATAAAGAAGATTTGCTCAGTTTACTATTTACAGTCCGGCCTAATTTTGTAATTTTGTGTCTTATAGTCCCAGACAAGTACCACATCTCTGTATCTCTAATATGTTTTTTTTTAAAAATTAAAAATTAATTAAAATAAAATACATTGAGCCAAAATTATGATTTAAAGGACATAATTAAATTATCTATTTCATACAGTATTCATAATAAAAATAGATATTGGTATGAAGCGTTAAATGTCATTAATTTGGAAGAGAATATAAATGTCATATTTATTTGTGCACCCATTGTCTGAGCTCTATTAACCACAGTCACATTCTTTGTCCCAAACAGACTCTGAATTGGAATTGTATTGAATATCCCCATGTAATCTAAATGCATGATCATTGACATCATAAAGTAAAATTAATTTCTTGGATATTGAAGTTCTAATTCCATCTTGCAGAATGCAACAAATGTAAAAATTCACCACAAGCATAAATACAAACCTGACAAAAATAACTATTCACTAAACAAAAGCTGTGTATGCACTGTACATTCTATCATATTGAAGATTATGTTAAAAACCTTAATCACTGTAGTAGCTAAGCAACAGAGCAAAAAATATGTTAGATATTGATTTACGTCCAATTGGACTGTAGCTGATGTTTTGCATATGTTGACCCATGACGAATTGGTCTCTAAAGAGTTAAAGATATTATAAAATGAGAATTACAAAAATAAGAGGAGCTTTCTGAACTGCTTTTTGAACACATGGAAATCAAAAGAATTTAAGCTGTAAACAAAAATACAAATCTTCACCTTCAATATGCATTCATTCCTGACATATGGCTCTAAAACATTGCGAACAACAAAAAGCCAGAGATGCAGATTTTTATAAATGGATACTTGTTAGGAAAAGATGGATTGCAATGATGTGGGGAACTATTGGAGAGAACCAGACATGCTCGACATGGATCTGAAGGGTTTTGATTGATTGATAAAAGAATTACTTACCAAGCATTTATACAAAAAGAAGAATTGTTCAAGGAAATGTGTCATCGTCTTACTGATTTAACGAGTAACACAGAAAGCATCCCCAAACAGAGGGAGGACATTCCAGGACTATTATCAGTAGATAAGTACAATAGTCATTCGCAATATGAATAACCTCTCTTATAAATTTTCTCAATAACAACCAAAACCTGTGCATATGAACATGAGCCCTCTCTTATGAACATGCTTTTTTTTAAGCCAACCAGAAACTAGTTTTTAAAATTTGCTGCACACTGTGTTTTTTTCAGTTTAGTTTAGGAAGCCATGCATAATGCGTTTCTTTGAGATTTTTCACATACATATTATATTTGTGTTTATAATAATGTTTTGTTACTTATTTTGAAAATTGAAATATGTACTTTACACCATTAATATTTATTTTTGTGATTATGATATACAACTTGTATTGATACTGTACTTATTTTTGGGAGTGTATGTGAAATGGCCTACAAGATGTCAGTTTCCCATCCCAAGTGATGATTGGGACATCATCAAACAGTATTTTTGTTTTGATGATGTAACTTGGCCTGCATTTGGACTAAAGTAAGGAAGAAACACGCTGATCATCAACCTTACTCTCTCGTCCCAAGTTACCTTGGACCAGTGGGAAGACTCAGTCGACTGGATGCAAGATGCAGGCACATGTGCGATTGCACAGAGAAAAAAAACAGTGTCTGCCAAAATAAGTCTTTCTATATCAGCACATGCTACAATTCTGATAAGCACTGAAGAAACAGAGTAAAGGATTACCATAATAGGGAAGGCAATTGTACATTGGGAAAGCATTAATCCAAATTTAGAAAGAAGGGAAAAAGTAAATTCATTACTACATAACTAAATAGCCCGTTACAGTGAACAATTTTCAAAAAAGAAGACAGTCCTCAATGTGGAAAACTACATTGGATTCCTTTTACAAGAAGCAACCTCTACAACCATCGCTAGTCACCTTTAACCATTCAGATGCAGAGCTGTATGATTATCATTAAAGACTCCATCTTCAAAAAGAAAAAAATAACACTGAGTGAATTTTCCCCTGAGGATGAGGTTCAATTTAATGTTGACAACTTTATTCAAGACACCAAAATCACCCACACTCTATATAAAGTACTATTCATCTTCCACTTTTGCAAGAATAAAAATATTTAAAGGTAAGATTTTGTTTCTTGATGTTTATTTTTGTTTGCTAAGCGTCTGCATGCATTTGTAGGTGATATACGTTATTTACATTTATCATTAGCCAAAATGCATTTGCAAGCTAAAAAGGGATTTAAATCGGCTTTACAAATAAACTCATAATGCAAACACACTCTGGTCTCTATATATTCTTTAAAATGGTGCACTACTGTAATACACAATCTCATTTATACATTTATAATGATGATTCAGTGCTGTTAGCTGAAATACTGAAAGGATTGGTAAAACTAATGGAACAAGAAAACAGCAGAAGGATTGTATATAATTAAGCAATAAAATATAAATTATGATGATTAAAAGAACTATTTAAATGGCAAAAACCAACATTAAACACAAGACGACAACAAGACTAGATACGATTCCGCAAGGACTTCTCTCCTCTACACTCTGCTTCATTTTACTATGACCAACAATCACACTCTTACACAACTTTCATATATGTTCTCAGGGTGAGGCCCTTCAATTGCATTTTGGTCGAGTTGACCTCTTAGAGTACCTAAACTAGCATACATGCATGCAGACGCACACATGCATCCAGGCAGTGGTTAATACGTCCTCATATCACCTAAAAGGCTGCGACCCAGGGTGGAAAAGAGTGTGTGTCCGCCAGTAGAACACAAAGAGGCAAACACTTAACACAAAAAAAAACCAAAAGACACACAAGACTAAATGGAGGGATACTGCAACAAGTGAAAATGTATTTTATATGTTAGTCACATTTCAACAGATAATGACATAAGAAAACACACTCAAGTTGAAAACAGGAATGATAAAAAATACATTCTACAAAGATATGAACATCCAAACTAAAGTTGTTATATGAGACCCTCCTGGCAAGAATGGCTATCTCACTAATTGTTCGAAACAAGATAAAACAGTTTGAAGTTTAATGTGAATTAAAATGATGTAACATACACTAAGTGAAAAGCTGTTTCAATAACTCAGTTCAGTTTTACAGATTTTTCTTTGCAAAGCACAATCATGAATATGCATACTTTGGAATGCTTTAGGATAGACATTATACATACTGCACTATTATTGAAACGAGACCACGTGTTACAGGTTCTGAAGCCAACCCAAGGAAATTAATACTGCAATCTGCCAAACATGGTGTAAGAGGCGACTATGAAGGGCTGAGTATAGGGCTGGCATCTCAGCCAGTCAAATGTTTAAGCCAAAATAAAAAGAAAAGAAAACTTCTACACCTCATTGTTAAGTGAAGCAACTAAGTCAAGTCGAACCATTATTAAAATGTATAGTGTGCAGTCATAACCTACTTTTGTGTAATGCCTGTTTACTTTTCAATTAACAATACACAATTGGCATGCACAAATAAGCGTGTAATATTGGTTGTCTATCATCTGGCATTATGAGCTGGCCATAATGCCACTCCTACTCTCCTTTGTAAATCTAACGATTTAACGATTTAGTCAGGGGTGGGGGGGGGGGGGGGGGGGACATTGTAAAAAAAGCAGAGCATTCAAATAATAATAGGAGAGTCATCCTCACCACAATACATTTCTATGGTAGAAGAGAGGCAAAGCTATTTGAATTTTTAATAAATCATATTTCTTACTCATGGCAAGCTTGCCTGTCTTGTGTGGAAGGCCACACATATGCTTTTAACTATTGTATGGTACAGGTACATTGAAAATGAAACAACCAATCAAAAAGAATAACTCAGGCACTGAAATGTATATACAGGAATAGAACACATTTCTTGAAAACAACAGTTAGCAAATAAAAAAGTCCTAGATAGTTTAGAATTCATCATCATCATGAAACAGGTCCTTTGTAGAACGTCGTTCTCATCACAGCCAGCCGATATGAATCTTGGTCTGCAGTCAATTTTCCCGCCTGCTCCGTGTTCATATTAAGAGTATCCATGATATCTTGTATCCACCTTCCCTTTGGTCGACCCCTGCGTTGCCTTCCAGGTACCAAACCCTCCATGACTGTTCTTTCTAGTCCGTCATGGCGTTTGACGTGGCCGGAAAAAATAAATTTCTGAAACATAACATTGTTTATGAGCCAGTTTTATTCAACATTCAGGTCTTTTAGGATGGTTTTATATGTCACTTTCTTTATCCAAGGAACTTGTAGGATTCTTCTGTAATATTTTGTTTTGAACGCTCCAATTTTCTTCCTTGTCACTTGTGTCGTAGTTCAGGATTTAAGATTGCAAAGAAATAATGAAAGAAACAAAATTAGACAAATGTAAATGTGTTCAACATATTGAAAAAATACTTTGTTGAAAAAGATTTTACATTAAAATATTGAAGGAAAATTAACACTAGGAAGGTAGTACTAAATGTATGAAGGAAACATCAACAGTTTCTCAGTTCACCACTATGGCAAGACAGAGTGTGTGCTTCTTTATTATGATTTAGTACATCCAGCAGTTTATGTTGTTTCTTCAGTGTTCTTTTTCTTATGGCATACAATAGAAGCAGTTCGAGCACAAATTAATGTACTTTTAAAAATAAATTGTCACCAGGGCATGTTCTCTGAGGGATTCATGCATGGCAGAGGTGTATATGTATGGTTTGATGGAACTATATATGAGGTATGTAAGTCAAAAGTGCCTTGGTTGTTCTACTTATTGATCAAAACATTAACTCTCCTTTGAATTTCACTGGATTTCTCAAATAAAGTTTAAAATGAAGACTCAAAAATGATCATAATCTTATTATGTATTATGATAGATCATTATTTGAGCATTAACTACAGAAACCATAATAATCAAGTGCCACAGGCTTAACCTAACCATGGAATGATAAAATCTGACATTTCTTCAACTTGTAGTTTCATACTTAATCTTCTTGCTTGTTTATTGAATGTCTGTGATTCACTGTCAATGAAAATTGCTTCAACTTGTAGTTTCATACTTAATCTTCTTGCTTGTTTATTGAATGTCTGTGATTCACTGTCAATGAAAATTGCTTCAACTTGTAGTTTCATACTTAATTCTTCTTGCTTGTTTATTGAATGTCTGTGATTCACTGTCAATGAATAACTATTACTTCTATTCACTAAGATTTATTGCACAGGATGCCTTGCTTTTCTTTTTCTGAAATACTATTTCAAATTGAGCTATATATGAACAGCAGTATTTATTTCTCATTGATAGATGTAAAGCAATGTGTTTTATTTATCGAAGGAATGTTGTCAAGTGTATATTTAATTATTTGATATGTGATTAATTTCCTTGATTAGTTTCAAATTTATTACTTTATAATTTATTAGATGATGACTTGTTCTTCAGTGGGGGTTGTACCACTGTAGGTCCAAACTTTGTCTCCAGTGATCTCTATCAAGGCTCTGAAGGTTCAGGGGGTAATAAACTTTCCTTCTGAAGTATCGTGGATGTTGTAGTGGAGTGCAAGGGAGTCTGACCAACATATTGAAGATCTACCCAGAGGTCTTTTTCCACCTCAGTACAAGACTTCTGCCAGTGTGCTCCAACATAAATCCTTTCTTTTATGGGGCCTACCCACCAATGTTTTGCTTTCTTTCCGTGAACAGCTGCTTTGCTTGCCAATGATAATTCCTGTAGGCTGGATTTGTGGAGACTCTGCAAATGCTTGTTACGGAGAGCAAGCCCAGTGATGTGTCTCTCAATAGAGGCCTGGGTCACTTAGAGTTTGTTTTCTATTGCTTTTGTAAATATCCATGCTTCAGCAGCTTAGCACATTGCAAGGAGAACAGTAATTGTCTGATTAATCTTCTCGTGGTCATTTACAAACTGTTCACAAAATGCATTCTTACTTGATAGTGCACAACTTCATTGAACAAGCTGGTGTTCAGTGTTCTTACAGCACATTGAACCACATTTCAAGGTGGCACAATAATAACCGACAATCTTGAACTTCACCTTCATTAACCACAAAAAAAGTGTTATGTTCTATAGAACAATAATTTATCTGGACTTTGCAAGTTGTCCGTCATGATTACATCAAAGGTCTTGCCAACTGTTACACAAATTGTACTACCACCTTCTATCCATTCCATTGCCAAGTTGTGGTTTCAATACAAAAACAGGTCCACCAGAGAGATCATTTCTTACTGAATCTGTTTTCCATGTGCTTGGAATCATTTATCAGTTGTTTCAATTGAGAGAACTTTGAAATCAATGTTGATGGCAGACGCATCAATCAGCTTCCATTTGTGAATAACATAATGCTGATCACAGAGTCGGCTGCAGATCTCAACTGCATGCAACAGATGTTCAGCAAGGAGGGAAAGAGAGTAGAACTGGAAATGAATATCTCTAAGACCAAAATCATGTTAAACTGTGTTGCTCATTGTGATCCATTCATCCTTGATGAGAAAAATTAGAAGTCGCCAATGAATACTGCTATCTTATACACTTCCTCACTCAACATGAAGAATAATCTAGAACCGGAACTAAAAAGACTTTTCCACTTGTGCTGCGTGGCCTTTATGTCCATCTAGGCAGTCCTGAAAGGTTGCCAGAATCAGGCTGTAAGCGTCTCTCTTTTCAACTCCTGTTCATATTATAACGTATATGAAAAAGGGTGAACAATGGCAAAGCTGTTAATTTTAATTCCTACTACATTTTTGTGTGATTTAGGGAGATTTCTTAAAGAATAAAATCACTGGAAAAGGGCAGTATACATGGCCAGATGGCAGGTGAGTGGACAATTAGACATACTTATACTAACTTACTTACTTTTCCATACACTTGTGTGGTTAAGCAACATGGGAGCTAAAGTCGCTTTTCTTTGACCAAATGTACTGTGTCAGTTGTTGAAAGCACGTATTGTTGTAGGATTTCTCTTATATTATCTATCCATCTACCATATGGTCATCCTTGTACCCTGCAGCCACATTTAGCTTGTGTTGAAAGTGTGCAGTGTAAGTTAATCAGGTTGGATTCTAATGAGATGACAGAACAATTGTATTATCTGTCTTGAAATGTATTTAGTTTGTAGTGTAGTTCTCACAATATTTCTAATGTCCTTATTTCTCATTTTATCTCTCATAGTGACAGCTATCACTTTTCTTAGACATTTAATTTCATATTTTGAAATGTTTCTCTCCTGTCATTTGCATAAGGATCAAGTTTGACATTGGTATCGCAGAGTTGGCATAAATATTCTGCTTATCAGTTGTTGCTTTTAATGCCAAGCTGATGTTTGGGAGTTTAATATATAATGGTGGCAGTTGATAAGTCACAGCAGAGACTTTCTAACATGTTTTCAATTTTACTATCAAACCTTCCATTTTCTGTAAAAAATACTCTATACTTGAACTCTTTCGCCTTGATTAAGTTTAATATATTGAAACATTTGTTAAGTTTTGCTAAACTTCATGTTTTTGCCTTTGATGTGCTAATATTAAAATTATATATTTCAAAGGCAGTGCCAAGCACATTTGTTTAATTCTTTTAGTCTATCTTCATCCATGTACTTTAGACTTTAGTCATCTGCAAAGAGTAACTTAACTTAACGTCCTTATACTGGTTTAGAAGACGCTACAGAGTCTGTACACAATCAGTTTCTTGGAGGGTGGTTTAACCGATGTGCAAGTCTATCTCAATAGACTAAAATACTAGAGCTAAGTAGACCTGCTGTCAGTTAGGGGCCATCTATAGCTGCTCAGACACCTGGAAAAGGTACAAATAACTTGGGTAGATTTTTAACTTGAATTTTGTCCGGGCAGCGGCCGTTAAGCTTACTCTTTTTTAAATTTGAAATTGTTAACATGCTCAACACTGAACATAGGAGTCCGATGTCACTACCCAGAGATCAAGGGAATTTTTACCAGAAGATCCACGTGAAAAAAATCCTGGTCTCCCTCTCCACCGTGATTCGAACCCACAACCTTTGGCACCCGAGGTGGACACCTTACCTCGAGCCCACTGATTCCTCTCTGAGTAGAAAATTTAATGTTTTAAACTTAATTTCTGGTGTTGCAATTTGACTGGCTTGTGTTATGTTGTTCATATAAATATTGAACAGCAGTAATGAGAGCACCCAGCCTTGTTGTACTCCTGTGGTTATTTCTAAAGCATTTATAATTCCATCAATTCTTCTTAAGAAAGATTAGGACTACTGCACTTCCGTGCATGATGTAGAAGATGACTGAAGAATGTTGTGCATGGTGCTAACAGACTCATTGTGTTAAACAAATTTCTGCAGAAACCATCACTACAATAGTACACAAAATGCTTTGACACAGGTTACCTAAAGGAGGTCAGCTGTAGTGGTTGCCCTTTACTCGTCCAGCTGGAATTAAAAAAGGACAAGAGGAAGAAAACAGAACTTACACATTATCCAATAGGTGTCCTTGTATTTTGTAGTCCTCTAACATTATCAGAGTTTGTTCCTATATACTTTATCAAAAAGTTTCCACCTGATCAATAAATGTTATGTTGAAATGTTTGTCGTATTCTATTGTTCTTTAATTGAATTGTCTTAAGATGATTCGTAGAGTTGTAAGATTGAATACCTGACAAAGTCAGGGGAACATTTGAAGCCACTTCCAGAGTTATAGAGGTTATGCTCTGTCATCAGCACTTTCAGCAATGAAAGGGACTGAGCACATACAGGGATGCTCAAACACAATAGAGTTGGTTAAATGAGTCATTTTCCAAGGTGAATAAGGCATCTGGGCATTTGTGTCAGCACCAATACATAGTTTCCTGAGTCTCTTTGATGGTCTGTTCCTTAAAAAAAAAGGATATGTTAGACGTAGAATTCCTATATGTGATGTTTTTCCCATAAATTCTTAAAGCCCTGGCTACTTTTCACCAAGTTCAATAACATTTAATGTTGCTATTTTAGATGTGTGTCTTTTTAGTGGTGCTTTAACATTTCAAGTTTGCAATCTATTTAGATTAGCTCGTTTACTCTCATTTAATGCTTTTTAGTATGTTGCTTGTCAGCTTGCTAGACCAGTCACAGCAATGCCATATCCCCATTTGCTAGTGGCTTTTCTGCATGAACCTTTACCTTACCTTTTTGCCTGAACCCTGAAGGTCCAGATTAGATATTAGGAAATATTTTTTTAGTCAGAGAGTGGTGAATGCGTGGAATGCATTGCCACAAGAAGTAATGGAGGCAGAGAAAATTAATGCATTTAAGAATTGATTGGATACGCATAGCTTTTAGAGCAAGATAATGTAAATGAAACTGGTTGTATACAGACTGCAGAGTCTTCTAAACCAGTATAAAGACATTAAGTTAAGTTAAGTTACTTTTCACTGCTTCAATCTTCTATGATGTGGACATGATGTTGAAATTTAAGAGACTTCTAATTATAATACTTGAAAGTTTTGTTCAAGTAGCTTGCTCTGTTCAAGTGTTTTACAGTATTATAACACTATTTTTTATAATCTGGTTCAGTGGCATTCTGAATCAGCAAATTCTACTTGCATGTCTGAGCAAATTCTTAAATGTTAACATCAGATTACTTTATTACTAAAAGAATGCAATTAAAGAACAGAATAGTATTCATATTTTCTAAGAGAATTTATGCTAAACATTCATGCAAAAATATACATTTTTAATGTAAAGTGGTGTGATTTTAATGCTCTTTTTTCTAAAAAATGTACAACTTAGTGATACTTAGCAATAATAAACTCATGCTCTGACCTGATGAGAGCCAATTAAAATCAGGTTACATACAAGTCTTCTAATGACAAGGGCAAGTCATTAGATTAGGAACATGAAATGTATGAGACTGAGACATGTATAAAATTATTTGCACAGCCAATTTGTTCAAGGAAATGAGTTTCCTCTTGGGACTCAATGAAACAAAAAGAAATGGGACAATAAACAGAATACTAAATATAGTACATATCAAAATCTATAATGGCCATGCAGTAAACCCATTTGTATTTATGATGTCACTAGAAACTGAGAAGGTACCAATACTATTGAGACCTATATTACCTAGGTTGACAACTGAACCCAAATATAGCACAATGACCTGCAGGATTCCAGTCCACCATCATCAGCACGCTTAGGATTTGAGGAAAGCTACTGCAACCCGACACCTAACGTCCTTTTCAGGGCGCACAAAAGAGTAAACCTACTCATTGTGGGCATTCGAAACAACAACATCACATCCATTCAATAGGAATCTTGATCAGTGGTCAGTTTACTTGTCTTTTCCATGTTCATGTTTAGGGAGTCTTTAATGTCTTATGTCCATCTATATCTTGGTTGGCCTCTGCCTCGTCTTCCTGAAACAATGCCCTTCAGAACTGCTTTTTCCAGTCCGTCATATGGCCGAAGAACCTCAGCTTCCGAGATATAACGTGGTTTATAAGCCAGTTCTCTTCGAGACTCAGATCTTGCAGGATGGCTCTATTTGCTATTTTCTTGACCCAAGGTATTTTTAGGATTCTTCTGTAGCATTTTGTTTTGAAAGCTACAGTCTTTTTTCTTAATATTTGTGAGATGGACCATGTCTGGCATCTGTACATTCTATCTATCTATCTTCATTATACTTGTGTCGTTCAACGTTGTGGGGAGCTGTGGTCTCCTTTGTTTCAATATTTTTTGGCAAGCGAAAATCTGCTGGTGACTTGCTAGGTCAATCCCAGTATCTGTTATAAATTGTTAGGCTGGTAACTCATGGAATATACAATTGCCTATTTTTGGGACTGATGGAAGCGTAAATTAGAGCAAGGTAGACACAGGTGCCATCTATGCTGTTCCGCTAACCACATAACCAAGACCTGATGTTACAGCCACATAGTCCCCTTTTTGCGACATATTCTCTGTGGGGCGAGAATATCTAGAATAATTTGAGTAGATTTTTAACTTGACTTTATCCTGAGCAGCGACTATTAAACCTACTATTTTTTATTTTTAACTGCTAGGGAATTTTTTAGGTGCGCGCCACTGCACACAGGTGTCTGATTTCACTACTCAATCATGGGAAATTTTACCGGTTGATCCACGTGAAAAAATCCTGATCTCCACTGTGATTTGAACTCGTGACCTCTAGCACCCAAGACAAACATCTAACCTTGAGGCCACTGGGTCCCCATAGTACATTGCCACCGGGAATACGCATGTTCTTAGTATCTTCAATTTTAATTCTTTTTTAGTATTGTTTGTGCCACACATTTTGCATACTGTTCAGCTTCTGCATTGCTATGGACAATTGCCTCCTTATTTCCCTTGTGCAGTCCCCATCATTTGTTATCATAGAGCCAAGATATTCAAAGTGAATATATATATAATTTAAAAAACAAGAAAAAGAAGCAAAGTCACTATAGCTGAGAAATAAAACAGGAGTTTTGAACCTCACAAAGCTTCCCTGGTCTCAAATGAGGTGAGACTAGCATTTAGTTCTATTGGAGATGGACAAAAAACTTGGAGATCCTGTGTACATGCTGTGCATATAAAAGAATTCTAAATGGTTGAAAATCAATAAAGAGTAGGCTATGAACTGCTGTCCAGGCAAAATTCTAAAAAGTAATGAAATTCTACCTGATATGCAACCTACCTTCCCCCAGGCCCAGTAAGCCGGAAGGAAGTAATAAATTGCATTAATAAAACATACTACAGATCACACACCTGCCTGTTTGAATTATAGGAATCCAAGTATACCAAGTAAAAAAGAACAATGCAATGGGTTTTAATTTAAACTGTAATTTTCTTTTCCTTTTTTAGTGCCTTTATAAATTATTTCATAAAAATTGAGGCTCACAAAAATAACCATTGAAACAATAAATATGTATCACATGATTGACTGATAAAACAATTAATGCAAGGCTAATATTTGCAAAATTAGTGCTGAACATGTGTCAGAATTCTTTCCTGCCTGGATGTGTGATGATATTCTTGGCACCACAGCATTGCATAATGGCAGGTCTAAACGCTCCCTATGTCATCAAGAAAGAGAATAGTTCTGGTTTTTGCCCAGGAAGGAAAGGAAAGCCTCAGGCCCCCAGCATTATTATCGAGATCCCCAAGAGCTGATCGCTCAGGGAAGCTGATTAATAATACAACAATTTGATATACCACTTGTCTTTTCTCAGCACTTATGTAGGAGATGTATCCAATGGCAAGCGTAATGGTTTTGGAACTTTTCAGAGTGCTGACAATACTAAATCCTATACAGGAGATTGGTACTTTGGATGTAGGCGTGGCAAGGTTAGTAAAGATCACATTGTGTATATTTTTCTAGACATACTCGGTTGTAAACCAATTATTTTTGTTTCTTTAATGGTTTTTATTATTTTTATGTTATTGCAGCTAAAATTATCTTATTTATATAAATATTGCTTCAATGAGTTATACAAAGAAGTGTGTTTTCACATTTCTTTCTGTCTAGTGATCATTTAAACAAATTGTAAATCTCTGTTGATCTTAGATTGTTTTGTCCTTATCTCTCTCTCTCTCTTAATCTTAGTCATTTTATTGTTTATGCTTTCAGTCTTTGTGATCTTCTTCTTCTTCTTCTTCTTCTTCTTCTTCTTTCGTTTGCTTTAAAATAATGTCTATATCTGCAATGTTGTCTCTTGTATAAACTTCACTGTCTTTTGTAGTTCACACACAGGTCCATAAAGTTTCTCTTCCAGTGTTGTTTCTATGGGCCAGTGAGATTTTCTCTGTATATCATATTCAGGGCAGTTTTGCAGTATGTGCTATGCTGTCTGGAGCGCCTGTTTGCATGTATACATGGCTGAGTTGCCAATTTTCATTTTTGTGTACATGTGGCTGTGGAGTCGGTTGTGTCCTGTTCTAAGGCGCAACACAACAGTTTGCTCTTGTCTGTTCATGTTATGGTAATCGTCTGGTGTTACTGTTGGTGGCTTTCTGATTGATTTGATCATCCTTATCTTCTGTTGGTATGTAACTGGCACATCTGGCTGCTCGTCTGCAGCACCCTCCTTTGCCAGTCGATCTGCTCTCTCGTTTCCTGGTATTCCACAATGAGAAGGTATCCACTGCATGACAATCTTGCGCTGGTTGCTCAGTTCAGACAGTAGAGCCTGTAGATCTGGCAGTTTCTCAAATTTAAGTGCTTGGAGTGCTGATTCTGCATCTATAAGAAATACTACAAGTTGTGGACCGACATTGGTGTTCAACAGTTTCTCAGTTGCCACCTTGATTGCCTGTATTTCTGCATCATATATATGACAGAATTTCCCAATTGGTACTTTGACTGTATCCCTAATGTTGTTTGGGTATTCTATGTACACTCCCGCTCCACCATTCTTTACTGCATTCTGTGCTGACCCATCTGTGTATACTCTGATCCAGAGGTCTTGTGGGTATTCTTCATCCAGGAAATTGAGGATCACTATCCTACGTTGCACACTGTTCTGTTCATCCTTGTCTAATATTCCTTTCACTTTTGTTTGAATGCATACTGATAGTCCGTGCTCTTCTCTCCAAGGGGTTTGTTCTGGCACAGACTTTAGGGGGATGTCAACTTCAGGTAGATCCATAATTTGCCTGCGAAGTCGTTTCGCCTGATGCATAAAACTACTTCTTTTCAGTCTTCCCATTGCTAAGTTTTGAAATCTGTCTTTCGTTGGATGGCTCGGCATGCAGTGGAACTTTTCTGCCTGTGTTAATACCTTTGTGTCTCTGCGCTCTCTTAGTGCTTGTATCCTTCCCATTTTCTCCATCTCCACAATAGGTGTTGATTTCATTGCTCCTTTAATGACCCTAAGTGCCTGATTTTGCACCTTATCCACCTCTTTTAGGGTAGTGTTTGCTGCGGGGCACCACGCTGCTGACCCATATTCCAGATGTGGCCGTATACCTTGTTGGTAAACTTTGTTAAGTATTTTTCCACTAGCACCCCATGTGGTTCCACTTAATTTTCTCAGGATGGCTAACTTCCTCCTGGCTTTTTTGGCTGCCTTGTTGACGTGTTCCCTCCATGTCAACCTATCATCAAATGTAACTTCAAGATAGGTGGGTTGTTTATCTTCTTTGAGGTGCTCTCCATTTATCTTGATAACTCCAGCTTTTTGTTTTGGGGAGAGGGTGAAAAGCGTAGTGCTACATTTTTCGGTGTTAATGTTTACACACCATCTGTTTGTCCATGAGGTCAAGGCATCAATAGCTCTTTGCAGCATTCTGGTAGCCACTGTTGCTTGCTCATTTACACACCATATTACCAAGTCATCTGCATACATTGCAACTTTTGTTCCTTGTGGTAGCTCAGCAATCAAGTCATTGATGAAGACTATGAAAAGTGTAGGGGAAAGAACTCCTCCCTGAGGCACACCATGATGCAGTAGAATTTTCTTACTCTTGAGACCATCTAGTTGGACTCTGGCTCTTCTGTTATGTAAGTATGCTTTTATCCATTTGTACATCCTACCCATCACTCCATTATTTCTCAGTTTCTTTAAAAGTCCTTCTTTCCAAACCTTATCAAAAGCTTTCCTTAAGTCTATCCATGCTGCTAATACTAATTTCTTGTCCTGGAATGCGTCCTCGATCTCTTGTGAGAGGTATGTTGCCTGGTCTTCAGTGGAGTTGCATTTCCTAAATCCTGCCTGTTGTGGCACAAGAAGGTTTTGGCTCTCAAGATACCACTGGAGCCTTAGGTTGATGATACGTTCCATTGTTTTACATATGCAGCTTGTGAGGCTGATTGGTCTATAGCTGGATGCCATGGAACTGTCTTTCCCTGGTTTTGAGAGTGGTATCATGATTGCTTCTCTCCAGGTTTGTGGGACTGTACCTGATGTCCAACAAATGTTGAAGATCTGAAGCAGCTTTGTTTTTGCTGCTGTTCCCAAGTTCTTGATCATCTCATTGGACACTCCGTCTGTTCTTGGCGACTTTCTCATTTTCAGTCTTTGTGATCATTATTTTATATTCTGAAATGTAACCATCTTTATCATAATTTTTTGTTTTCTGTACTCTACTTCTTAACACAGTCTATTTTTGTTCAATATGTTTTTGGTTTTTTCTCCATATCTCTCTGTTAAATCTTAGATTTTTTCTTTCATCCATATTGTAACATTATTATTTAGTATGCTTTTTTGTTTTTGTAAAATATATCTGTTTTATGTTTTCTTCTCTCTTTTTGTATGAGTTGTTTAACAAAACACAGAATGGAGGGGCAGGGGTATTCCTGAGCCTAACACTGTCAGTGGCAACTGGAAAATTCTCAAGCATTTTCAGAGCAGAGGCACTGAAGGCTGCAGTAAAACCAATGCTGACAGGCGAAAGCAATGAAAGCCAGATAGTCCTGTTTACAGATGCCTTTGCTGTGGTTACAGCACTAAAAAGCCAGAAAAATACTTAACTCAATGATTTAAGAGCAGTACTCTGTCAACTATGCCAGCCGTCCACATCAAAAAGAGTAGTGGTACAGTGGGTTCCATCCCACTGTAACATCCAAGGCAACGAGGAGGCAGACAGACTAGCAAAAGAAGGTGCAAGACTACCACAACCAGATTCTAGTGTGACCTACGAAGAGTCCAAAAGGTTCATTAGGGCCAGATACATGGCCAAATGGGAAACAGAACACACTGGCTACACAAAAAATGAAGGCTTTTACCAGTTGAACAGAAGAGAGCAGGTCGTGGTCTTCAGACTCCACACAGGCCACAACAGATTGAGGTACCATCTATTCAATAAACTGAAGATAGGTGTCACTGACGAATGGACCTGTGGTACAGGGAAAAGGAGCGCTGAACATCTGCTGCAAAATTGCCCTACATACGAGGACCAGAGAAAGCACATGTGGCCATCACCAGTGCCAACACTAGACAAGCTCTATGGCAGTGTCAACAGCTTCAGGATGACAGCTGCTTTCTTAAAACAAATTCAGGTTGACGTCTGACAGCGCACGAAGAAGAAGAAGAAGAAGAAGAAGAAGAAGAAGAAGAAGTATGAGTTGTTTTCTTATTTCAAAATTTCCCTCTATATTGGTTTTCATTTCATGACTCAATTTTTAGGGTAGAATGGACTATGATGCAGAGGGCAAGTCTTATTATGAGGGAGACTGGGCAAATGGGATAAAACATGGATGGGGTACCAGGCTGTATCCATCTGGCAACATGTACCATGGGATGTGGTTTAACAATGTCCGACATGGAGAGGGTACCATGAGGTGGCTGGACAGGGACCAGGTGTATTGTGGACAGTGGGAGAATGGCATTCAGGTACAGGGATAATAAACTTGTTAGATTAAATGAATCTGAAATACTGAATGCATTACAGCATATTTAAGATTTTTTCATTGTTTTAAATAATTGTAACATTGTTGTCAAGACTAAATACTTGTAACTTCTTTAGAAGCATGAAACATACTAGTTGCTGGGCAATTAGAGTTGTTATATTTAGAGTTATGGTAGACAGCAAGGAAAGGAATTTATCATCTTGGCTTACATAAACTGAGATCTCAAACAATGAAGTCTATAAAAGGTCGTCCTCAATATCTAGTATATCGCTACCAATGTCTTTTAAGAGGCATGCAGACACCATTTATAGTTAAAATTTTGCAGGAAATCTGTTTGCAGCATTTCTTAATTCAGGTCAGGTCAGGTCATCCTGTAACCGGTGAGGTCCTTGGGGAACACATGAAGACATCCTCACAACCCCATGCCACCCCTCTCTGTCAGATGTCGCTGCCTGTGACTCTTCTGGTCGGAGACTGGTCCATTCTTTTATGTTGTCCTCCCATCTCTTTTTGGGCCGGCCTCTTCATCCTCTGCCATGCACCTTTCCGTGGAGGATTGTATTTGCAAGACCATTTGATCTCAATATGTGACCGTACCAAGTGAGTTTCCTTCTTTTGACAGTTGCAAAGAGGTCTTTGAAAGGCCCTATTGCTGTTGTAATTCTATCTCATATTTCCTCATTTGTAACTCGATCTTTGTACACGACGTTTAAAAGTTTTAGGAAACATCTCATCTCCAAGGCTTGTATCCTTTGTTGAAGGTCAGCTGTAACTGTCCATGTCTCACACGCATAGAGGAATATTGACAGGACCAGTGTACGCATTAATCTGATTTTCGTGCATAGTGTTAACCGTTTATCTTGCCAGATTTTGTTAAGCCGTGCAAGCGCCGCTATTGTCTGTGCTATTCTGGCCAACACCTCACATTTTGATCCTTCATCACTGACAATCGACCCAAGATATTTAAAATGGTCAACCACTTCGAGTTCCTGACCGTTAGCTTTTATCCTGCTGTTGAAGCCCGTGGCGTTGTTGGTCATTAATTTTGTCTTTCCGGCATTTATCTCCATACCATAGTCAAGAGCTGTTTCATCAAGCCTTCTGACCCATTCCTGGTGTTCTGCTTCTGAACTCACCAACCCGTCGATATCATCTGAAAAACGAAGGTTGGTAATCGTTCAGCCCTCTATCTTGACAGTACCAACATGACCTCCAAGTGCCTCACTCATAATTCCTTCAAAGAATATATTGAAAAGAGTTGGAGAGAGTGTACACCCCTGTCTCACACCAACTGATGTGCGAAACCAGTCCCCTCGCCTCCCATTCACAAGAACTTCGCTAGACGCCTTGTCATACAGGTGTTCAAGGACTGTTATAATTACATACTTTAAAAAAAGAACAACACATTTGATAAACAAAACAATTGTGTTAGTAATTGTCATAATCTAAATGCAGATGTGATACATGTCACCAGCATGATACCCAGGCAGGAAGAGAATATAACCACTGTAATGTTCCAAACATTGTCATAAAAGGTGGCTAAAAATGGTTGTGCATGAGGCTAACAACCTCATCATGTAAAATTATTGCTACAGAAACTACCACTGCTTAATGTATGGATATAGACTTCATGTAAGTGGACTAGCTGTAGTGGTGACCCTATGCTTCACATGAAGTGAAGAGTTGAAATAAATGTGATACATATGTTTATGTAATGTGATACATGTGGTTATGTTGTTGATACCCATTATTATGTTATGTGATACATGTGGTTATGGTATGGGATGAATACTTGCAATGCATTGCCACAGGAAATAGCGGAGGCAGGGTCAATTAATGCATTCAAGAATAGATTGTATCGCAAAGTTTTTAGATCAAGGAAATGTAAAAGAAATTGGTTGTATATAGACTTTGCAGAGTCTTCTAAACCAGTATAAAGACATAAAGTTTAGTTAAGTTAAGTTAGGTGGTTATGTTGTGAGACACATGTGGTCATGTTATGTGATACATGTGGTTATGTTATCTGATGCATGTGTCTATGTTATGTAATACAGAATCAACATCACAGTACCAAATAGAGGCCCTTAGGTGCTCAGTCTCTATCAGCATATGGTGAAGGTTATGGATACTGATGATTCCTGCATCCTACATGTTCTTAGCTCTTAATTGACCTGTACTTCTACAGGACAGATGCCTGTGCAGGTCCCAGCTCTGGTATGAGCTGGATGTAGTCAAATAAGGGTTTCCTGCTTAGCGGGATAGGCTCAAGCAGCTTAATACTGCACAGCGTTAGGACAAGCGCTTACTGAGGGTGGTTAACCGATGTGCGAGTCCATCCTAATAGACTCAAACACTTTAGCAAAGTAGACTCGCAGACTGTTAGACGCCATCTATGCTGCTCTACAAACTACCTAACCATGGTCGGTGTTATGCCATGTCACACAGCTAGTCACCTCTTATGACATGCTGTCTATAGGGCAGTGGTGCTATCCTACATGTGATCCTTCATAAATGATCCACATTTTATGCCAAACTCTTGCAATTTATTGATCACTAATTCAGATATAGTAATTTCATCATCCACAGGTGGTCGTTGATTGATTTCATTATGTCATCCCTGTTTATTATATGTCCCCACAATGGGTGCTTTTAACTTAGCGTCTTTATACTGGATTAGAAGACTTTTACAGAGTCTGTATACAACCGGTTTCTTGGAGGGTGGTTTTTACTGATGTGCGAGTCCATCTTAATACACTCAAACACTAGAACTAAGTTGACCCCAGCCAGTTAGCTGCTCTTAACAAACTACCTGGGGAAAGGTACAAATAACTTGGATAGATTTTGAATTTGAATTTTGTCCGGGCAGCGGCCATTAAGCCTACTCTTTTAGATTTCCAACTGCCAAGGGAGTTTTAACGTGCTCGACGCTGAACACAGGAGTCCGATCTCAGTACCAAAAGATCAGGGAAATTTTAATAAGAAGATCCACGTGAAAAAAATCACCATCTCCACCGTGATTTGAACTCGCGACTCGAGCACCTGAGACGAACAACTTACCTCGTGACCACTGTCCCCTTTTTGAAAAACTGTTGGCTCTTTCATTGCTGTTAACTCTAACATTGGGGAACTGAAACGCTAGTCCAGTCAGGCACAATATACTGCCCAGGACATTGCATCAGGGTCAGGCACAATACACTGACCAAGACCACAATCTCTCATCCATGTAGCGTTCCCTGGAAACAGACTGTTTTCAAGGTGGCCTGGCTGACGAGATGTGAATAGATGTGATTCCCGTAGTAGTGAGCACCATGTAGATGAAGCCAAGCATAGCACAACCGCCTGGAGGAACACAGTCCACCTTCATCAGCATGCTTGGAATGTGAGGAAAGATACTACAACCTGCCACTTAGCAGTCTCTATGTCTGTAATCCACTCATGCTGTAGCCATGTCTTATGTACTTTCTGAAGCAAAGATTTAGAATTTAACACATCGATTGCCAAGTTAATGAGATCTTAGATAGCTACATCAGAGCTGAAGTAATTTCCTCAATCTCCCTTTTCATACTGGAAGTAACTGTCATATTTGCTGCTCTGTGTCTGGCAAAGGCCCTACTTCTCACTAGCCAAGAAGCCCTATTATGATTTTTCATAATACAGAACAGATCAATTTATATGCTTAATATTAAATATGTGGTACAAATGAAATTACAAAATTACTTGTTATCAGTTTGAGTTAGTATGTACTGGCAAGTAGTGACAACAAAATTAAGTAATAATTACATATTTGGTCACTTACATATTTTAGCATGGAATGGGCCAGCATATCTGGTTATTTCGCCGTGTTCACAAGTCTCAGTATCCGCTGCGCAACATGTACAGTGGTCAGCTAGTGAATGGAAAGCGCCATGGTGAGGGTGTATTTTTCTATGCAAATGGAGCTAAGTATGAGGGCTACTGGAAGGATAATATGAAACATGGAAAGGTATGTAGAATTTGGGAAAGTTGTTTATGTTAAATTGTTTTGTAAATTAACACATAAAAAAAGTCAGTTCTGGTTTACTGACTGATGCAAGCAGCCAACTATGAGACGCTGGTTGCAGACAGCTCAAACGATGTGCTGCATCTTCAGCAACTTTACTGCGGCTCATCTTATCTCAAGAAAAGTAAAAATTACTGGGCCTAAGTTTTATTTAATTAGTTTAGATTCTTATTTTGCTATGTTTGTTAAAAGATTACTGTGACAGAGGACTTAACTATACTTTTGCTATTGAAGTTGACCGCTACATTTAGTTTACTGCTCTTTCAAAATTTAAATGTTTTCTTGTCAATTTTTATGTTCCTAACTATAACAATTAGTAAATCTACTGCTAGCTATAAATCACTTTAGCTTTGTTCTCTATCAAGAGTTTTGATAAAAAAAACTATTTTTGATTGCAAAGTGCAAGCGTTTGTTTATCATTTCAACTCTTGAATAAAATTCATGGGTCAGACTAGTGTTTTCAATGTTATTTTTCTGTACAATTTTGTAAAGGTTATCATCTTTTTTTTATGGCATAGGAGCCATATTTTGTACAGTTGAAAGTAGCTATTGATGACAGTTAATTTGGCAGCAATAATGCACTGAGAAAATCATTCTCTTTGAAACTGATTCAGTTGTTTTTGGGTTGTCAATCTGCCTATTATGATTGTTTTAACACCATTTTCTAAGAATATAATCTTCAAAATTGTAGTACTTTTTATATGTGTTTTATGTAATGACATAAATAAAGTACATAGAAGAGATCAGTCTCATTTTTAAGTTATAAACAGGACACACCAGAGTCAATAGCCACTTGAACCGCATCAATTCCCAGCACCTGCCTTATTCAGACATTGTTCTCACTCAAATGAAACAGACACCTACTCATTGAGTGCAAGACACTTGCAGACATGAGGAAAAGATTTTTTACAAGCACTGTTGTCAATTGCCAACACACTGTTCAGAGCAGTGGAATAGTGAGCATTGAAGAAGACCTGAATCTATATAAGAATGGCATTGGGCTGCTAAGAGAAGACTTTCCCAGCAGCTATGGGATAACAACAACAACACATGTGTTTTAGATAATGATCATCTGGCATCTTCGTTTGTTTCTTATAATTGCTACAACTAATGTATATGTCCCCCCGCTCTCATCCATCCTCAAGATCCTATATGGAGACACAACAAAACTGAGGATAGCATGTATATTTCATTAGATGGCACAGGAAAGAGTGAAAATGTGTCTTGTGAAATGGAAAATATTGTAAAATTTTGGCTATATATTGTCAGGTCAGGTCAGGATATACCGTACCAATGAGGTTGTTGGGGCACACATGAAGACATCCTCACAACCCCATGTCACCCTTCTTTATCAGCAGCTGCTGCCCGTGCCTCTTCTGGTCGGAGATTGGTCCATTCTTTTATGTTGTCCTCCCACCTGTTTTTGGGGCATCTCTTCGTCGTCTGCCTTGCACCTTTCCGTGTAGGATCGTATTTGCAAGACCATTTGGTCTAGATATGTGACTGTACCAAGCGAGTTTCCTTCTTTTGACAGGTGCTAAGAGGTCTTCAAAAGGCCCTATTGCTGTTGTAATTCTATCTCGTATTTCCTCATTTGTAAGTCGATCTTTGTACGTGAGGTTTAAAAGTCTTTGGAAACATCTCATATCCAAGGCCTGTATCCTTTGCTGAAGGTCACCTGTAACTGTCCATGTCTCACAAGCATAGAGGAATATTGACGGGACCAATGTATGCATTAATCTGATTTTCGTGCATAGTCTAACCGTTTATCTTGCCAGATTTTGTTAAGCCGTGCAAGCGTAGCTATTGTTTGTGCTGTTCTGGCCAACACCTCACATTTTGATCCTTCATCACTGACAATCGAACCCAGATATTTAAAATCATCAACCACTTTGGTTTCCTGGTGATTAGCTTTTATCCTACTGTTGAAGCCCTCTGCGTTGTTGGTCATTAATTCTGTCTTTCCAGCATTTATCTCCATACCATAGTCAAGAGCTGATTCATCGAGTCTTCTGACCCATTCCTGGAGTTCTGTTTCTGAACCCACCAACCCGTCGATATCATCTGCAAAATGAAGGTTGGTAGTTTTTTGGACCCCCCCCCTATCTTGACAGCACCAACGTGACCTCCAAATGCCTCACTCATAATTCCCTCAAAGAATATATTGAAAAGAGTTGGAAAGAGTGTACAACCCTGTCCCACACCAACTGATGTGCGAAACCAGTTCCCGCGACTCCCATTCACAAGAACTGCGCTGGACGCCTTGTTATACAGGTGTTCAAGGACCTTTATAATATTTCTGTTGATTTTATACATCCTCATGGTTGACCATAGCGCTTTATGCCATACTCTATCAAACGCCTTCTTAAAATCAACAAACACATGATACAGTTTTTGCTGCTGTTCTAGACATTTCTCACTTAGCAGCCTTAAATTAAATATCTGTTCTGTAGTGCTTCTTCCCTGTCTGAACCCTGCTTGCTCCTCAGCAATGATGTTCTCTTCTTGGGGCTTCAATCGGCTGGGAATTAATATAAGCATGACCTTGCATTGTATGTAACTTTTAGTGTACTTTGCTCACATTGTATGTACTATTAGTTAATCTAACAACATTCAAATTTTATTTTAAATGATTAATTCATTTGTTTTAGCAAAGCGTTAGAATAGATAGGATAGGCTGAGCTATCCCAAACGGTTTTGCAGAATTAGAGAAGACATCCCTTTGCATAAAACAGATATGACATAAATAAGAAATTGAAATTGTAATAATGATTTTTGTTTAAATGTAGTGACATGTTAGCAAAAGCATGAAGCGACAAAGTGAATTTATCAGGTACTATTGTAAAGGTAAGCTGATTGCGTCCAGCCTAACATAGCGTAGAGTCAGGTTAATTGGTAGCTAGAAGACCGTAATTACAGCAATAGGTTTTCCTCACAGCCAACTAGCTATAAATTAGGCGGGCCTTCCCTGACTGAGAGTGTTACATTCCAAGCTCTCAAAATGAGTTATAAATGTTATATCAGTGCAAAGTTTGTTTAGGTTTGTGATTGCGATTTAATAGCATGTTAAAGAAGACTGATATATTTAAAAAAAAATTAAACAAAGACACTTAAAACTGATTTACAAGAAAATGTAGACAACTGTGCAGAAGCATGTTTACAGCATGGGTTTCAACTACTGTCAACAATTATTCTATATTGTTAAGTGGGCTTTTTATGTTCATGACTCAGCTCACCCTAAAATTATCATCAAGCTTTGCTACTGTTCATTTGCTCAACACTTCTGGATGTTTATTAAAGGGCAAGTTCACATTCAAGAATGGCCGTATCTATGAAGGCATGTTTGAGAATGACCACATAATGGAGTACCCAGATTTTACCATTGATGGAACCATTTCACCTGACCTTAGCAAAATCAGAACAAGAACTCCAATTTGTTCAGGTAAAATCAGCAGTTGAAATGTAATTCTTGTCAAGTGTCTATGTATCGGCCACAATATAATTTTAACCAACCATTTTCAAATTTCACAAGTTTGTAGCATTATAAATAAATACATTTAAGGTCTGTGACAGTTACTTACTTAGTTGCTCCTCTTCAACCTTGGGGTGTAGAGGTTTATCAGAAAGTGAACAAGACTATTCTATCCTCTCTTGACTAGGTTTCAGTCTCATCCTCTGTCTCTTATAGACTGTCTTATATTGTCATTGCAGTAGACTTTTGTCTCATTATTGGTAATGAATCTTTGTCTCCTTGCTTTTCATTACTGTCATTATAGCCGATCTTCTTTTATTCTATAGGGATGACCAAACCAGCTTTTATTTTAACCAATACTGCCTTCAGCTCCTCCATTGTGTTGTTGTTTTTGTCCTGTCAATAATTTCCACCTATGAATTTGAATCTGTTATACCTGGAACATGGTCTTCCTCTGTACAGAGGAGCTCTGAGAAATATTCTTTCGATCTATTCGTTATCTTCTTCTGGATGTTAAGCAAAGCACCTTGTTTGTCTTTTATAGATTTCAGTGGCTACTCTTTCCTTTTTCATGTTCTCTAGGTGGGATCAAGATGCTGAGCAATGCATGAGCTGAAGTGGTCAGCGACCCATATCTGACTGCTGGTGACAGGACCTGCGAGCCAGAGCTGACAAGACCCTTCTACACCTCTGCGTGGTGATCCTGGATAACAGGCTGCAATAGAGCAAACTGGCTAAGGAAAAGGGATTGAAGAAAACTTGGTACTAAAAAATGCCTACTGAAGTCGGATGTATCGGACCAAAAGGTGCAAATATCGCAGTCAAGCTGCAAACTATGACACAACGCATTCCGTTCTCCAGACTACATTCTGCTACTTGCAAAGCCCTTTTAAGGGCTTGATAGTGGTAGATTCAGAACAAACAAAGAAGAATGTTCTCTAGGTAAAGGTGTCCCATGGCAAAAATTGCCATCAGGGATGAAGATAACTCTTCATGTACTAAGCCACAGCTTATGTGAGGTGTGGTGGCCAGTTTCCTTCCTTGCTATTATTACTGTCCCCAGCTCATACATCAGGTACCCATTTACAGCTGGGTCGATTGGAGGAGTGGTCGTATCAGACAAAAAAAATAGGCCCAGATTTTGTTTCTGTCCGTTCATGCATTCGAACTATGGCACGCTGTAATCCAAGTCTAGCAAGCCAGCTCACTGTTGACTTGGCTACTCGCGCCACGCTCTATATTCTCTACAGTCATGTATAACAGATTTTTGTTTTCTCTAGTATTCTATTCCAGTCTTTCTTCAAAATGCTCTCAGGATTTTTGTTTTATTGTTAGCAGTGTTTTCTTGACTTTTATTCAGAGCTACATATTTGTATTTCTGCTGTTCTCATCGCTTCCAAGTATTGGTTCTCTGCTGTTTTATTTTCCCTAATCATCATTTTGTTATCTTCTGTTCACTAGAACGTTCTCTTTCTATCATTCATGACTCTGATTTCACCACATATATTTGCTGCAGCTGCTTTGAGGATAGTCATGAATTTTTACCAGAGAGCTTCTTGATCTTCTGGTGGTTCCTCTGCACTTCTCAGTCCTGTCGATATAAAGCACCTGCTGTTATCTGGGCCTAACTTCTGACTCTCTTTATTCTTGCTTTTCCTTCTCTGGTGTTGGGGTTCTTATTTAATTGAGCACGTTTGTTTAGGTGGAGCTACTTTTTTCGTCTTTTCTTTATTGTCATGAGGTGGTGGTCACTTTCGATTTCTGGTCCTCTCTAGACTCTGGCATCTTTCACATACCTAATAAATCTTTCTCGTACTTAAATGAATCTTTCTATCAATGATAGATTTCTAATTCCTTGTCGGTTCATGTCATGGTAAGTGACACATTTTACCTGTTACAAATCATTGAGATATATAATATTGAAATCATTTTTTCTGTTTTTATAAGATTAGCAATCAAGTTAAATTACAGTGTACTCTGTAAACTATGCCAGCAGTTCAAATCCAGAAGCGTCATAGTACAGTGGGTCCCATCCCACTGTAACTTTCAAGGCAGCGAAGAGGCAGACAGACTGGCAAAAGAAGGTGAAAGGTTACCACAACCAGATTCAAGTGTGACCTCAGAAAAGTCTAAAAGGTTTATTAGGGTCAGATACATGGACAAATTGGAAATAGAGCATACTGCCTACACAAAAAATGATGCTCATTACCAGTTGAACAGAAGAGAGCATGTGATGGTATTTAGACTTCGCACAGGCCACAACAGATGGCGGATACCATCTATTCAATACAAATAAACTGAAGATAGGTGCTACTAATGAATGCATCTGTGGTACTGAGAAAAGAACCCCTAAACATCTACTGCAAAATTGTCTGGCATACGATACCAGAGAAAGCACATGGGGCCATCACCAGTTCCAACACTAGAAAGCTCTATGGCAGTGTTGGCAGACTCAGGTTGACCGCTACTTTCTCTGAATAAATTAAAGTCGACGTCTGACAGCGTACAAAAAAATAAGATTTTACAGTGAGTTGGCAATTAACACAACAAAAATTATTAATAAAGATGGGGACGGCGTGGCCTACTGGTTAAGTGACACGGCTCACAAACCGAAGGTGCTGGGTTTGTTCTATAATCACAGCATTGGTCATTACCCCTGGGAAGTAAATCCTTTGAAAATGCAGGAGGAAGGAGATCCTTGCATAAAATGCATGCTGAAGTCGGATGCACTAGTCTGACAGGCGCAAAATTAAAAAAACATTGCAAAGCACATCGCCTTAGAGAATAGAGAAATGAGATGAATGCAAAAAATGTAAAAATAAATTTATAAAGATATTTAAAAAAAAAATGTTATATTTGTTTGTGTGCATGTTTGTGTTATTAACATTTATGGATACACTGATTTTATATTAAGCGAAAATTCTTTAATAGCTTTGTAGAACTTAAAAGATTTGCATAGGAATTTGACTGTATAGTTTATCAAACTATCAATTGTCTTCATCACTGTGACACAGGGGCAGTGACATTTCAGACCGCATCATTTGATAAGTATTATCTTCACTTAGTCACTTCTTTTCTACCCTTTTGAGGGGGAGGGGGAGGGGAGTAGAGGTATATTATTTAATTTGCAGTCATATGTATAGACAAACATGTGATTGGCTGGTTGTGTTTTTGCATGATGGAGGAGCCTTCCTTTTTATGTTTTCATGCCCTTCACCACTGGGTAGGAATTTCGTTACTTTTAGAATTTTGGACAGAACAGCAGCTTAAAAGACTGCTCTTTTAGATTTTTAACTGCCAAGTTTTCTTTTATGTGTGCAACTTGTACACAACACTTCCTGGCTTTTCCCATCCATCTTCATTAGGATTAGATGCCAATTTCACCTCCCTTGAAACAACGAATACTTTCTTTCTGCTTACTGTTTCTCATAGATTTTTTTAGAGACACACTTTACCTCTCAGCTGTAGATGAACCCTTAGATGATATTAATGTACATTGCAAAATGGCTATGGTTATTCTGTTCATATCTTTTCACGGCTAATTGCTAATTCATTCATTTTTGTTGCAGTGATGGTGCTTTTTAACATTTTTTATTTTATGTGTTTGGCTCACTAGTTTCTACTGGTGGAGGCACACCTAATCCACCCCAGACACACAAACCAGTACTTAGATGTATGTGCGCATCTGTATGTACCTATGTTAGATTTGTGAGTCTCAGAAGCCAGCCCAACCAAAGTGCAATGGAAGGGTCTCACCCTGAGGGCGTGTGTGAAAGTTGTGTAAGAGTGTGATTGTTGGACAGTCAAATGAAACAGGGAGAGGTAAGAAGAGAGGAAGGAGAGTCTCTTCCAACTTTGTGCTTTTTAAAATTGTTATTCCATCATGATATAACAAAAAGGACTATGCAGGTGATTGAAAATGGGAGGATTAAAATTATTGAACATATGTGTCAGTTTTAAAATGGGAGGATTAAAATTATTGAACATATGTGTCAGTTTTAAAATGGAAGGATTAAAATTATTGAACATATGTGTCAGTTTTAAAATGGGAGGATTACAATTATTTAACATATGTGTCAGTTTTAAAATGGGAGGATTAAAATTATTGAACAAATGTGTCACTTTTACAAATGCTAAATTGCAAGCAATAACAACTTGCACCAAAACACTTTCTTTTACATAAACATCATTCTGAAGCATCATACATTATTGTTTTTAAAACATCTGTTTATTACTGCCCTTTCTTGACCACTAACCTCCAATCTATCTTTAGGTATCACTTTCTGTTTATTATTTGTCTAGCTTGAAATGTAGGTCTGACAATGACATATTGCTTGATATGTCAGAAATGAAAAACCATTAAGAAGGTAAAAGCAGGTACTGCGAGAAAAGTGTTGAAGTTTTGTTGTTCTAGATCTAAGCTTTTTCTGAAGTTGGGTAACCGACTTTCTTCTTTGCTGCTTTGCTTTCCTTAAATATAATTCAGGTACCAGTTTACAGCTGAATAGACTGGAGTCTTGTGACCATTTACTAGGTATTAAGAATAGGACCCCACTACCCTATATACGTAGATTGTAGCTAAAGAAAGCTGTGTGAGACTAGCATCCTCATCATATAAAACAGATTGTTACAGAAACCACTACTGCAAAGGAACACAATGTGCTTTGGCACAGACTTCCTGCATGAAAGCTTTAAAGGTGGCCCTATGCTCTGTAACAATCAAAATGGAGAAAAATTGAAAAGTATGGGCCAAGACCAACTAAATAAACCGATCTTTTGCTGCAAGAATCAAGCATTCAGATGCTAGAGTAAGGTTGAATACAAATAATCAATATATGGTTATGAAACACTTGTCTAAATCTCCACCTAAAACCAATATATAATCTCATGGTCTAAAACTGCAGGACAAAGAGAACATGGTGATCAAGTAACTATTACAAAAATCTTACTTATAATTTTATTCACTGGTTTAATTCTAGCTATCCAAAAAAATAACTTTACAGACAATGTGTCAATTCACTCAAATGAGAGCAGGAATACTGTCAGTCCAAGCTTCCAGTTAGATATCAATACTTTGTTGGCCAGCCTACCATCAGAGGACAATGAGCATGAAGTTAATCAGGTAAGTGGTACTTCTTTTGCTGTTATCCTGTTAATAAAGTCAAACATGCACTAGGGTGTGCAGCTGTGCACCGAAGTGGATATTTAAAAGAAGTTGATCTAGTTTACCTAGATGTAACAATATGAAAATAGGCATCTGACTGCTCCAAGAGAGGAGACAAAGCATTGAGATTTGAAAAGTTTTACCTTTGAAGAGATAATTTCATTAATCTGCAAGTTTTACACATCAGCTATACATTTGATTAAAGCTTGGAATGTCATTTAGGTTATGTGTCATTATTTGTCAACATACCCATCGTCCTGGTCTACACGCAAACACCAACGTCTGACAACTTGTTCTGATCCCGTTGAGTAAATAAATCAGACGTCTTCTCCCAAAACTAGGTATGCACAGCTGCCTGCACCTCCTCGTCAGATGTGTAACAGTGTCTCTTGAGGTATTCCTTTAGCTACGGGAAGAGGAAGAAGTCACAAGGTGCCAGATCGGAGCAATACGAAGGGGTGCGGTAAAATGTCAAACTTGAGACGCTTCAATGCAGCCAATGATTGTTGACTTGTGTGTGGGCGAGCATTGTCATACGGAAGAATTGTGTACTGGCCCACAAAAACATGCTGCAATCATGCTTGAAGTTTCTGCAAAGTTTTTACATATTGATTGAAGTTGACGGTATTGCTGTGGTCCAAAAATTCAGTGTGGACTATGCACACACAGTTCCAAAAGATGGTCATCATCATTTTTCTCGCCAAGGCAATGACCTGTGATTGGTCGTCTGCTGCAAGCCTTGTCATGAAGGTTTATTGGTCTTGGATTGTCGCCTCTTACAGTCTGTGCCCACTTCCTGACAATATTTATATCCACACAGACGCCACCATATACCACAGTCATTCTTTAATGCATATCGATGGGCACACAACCTTCTGCTGTCAGGAATTCAATCACATTTTGTTTCTTCAACTGTATTTCCATGTAGACCACCATTTTATTGTCTGCTGTGTCCATTCGTCACGTTTAGATGCATACTTCTATAGTCACTTGATTAGAGATTATTTTCACATAAGTGTCACGTGGCTCTGAGCACTGTTGTCATAGTTATGGTGTTCGAGGTAAAACTTTTCAAATCACCCTCGTATCTAAAGAAAGCAGTGGTTAGCCTGAGGCTAATGGTATCTCTATAGACCTTGTTCAGGAAGGGTATTGGTGATGGCTACACATGCTTTCTTTGTTTTTTGTATGTTGGACATCTTTGTAGCAGATGCTCAGCTGTAATTTTGTTAGTGCCAGAGACACATTCCTCCATATGTTCTTCTTAGTTTGTTGAACATATTGTATCTCAGTCTGTTGTGACCTGTGAGAAGTCTAAAGATGGTCTGAGTTTGATTTTGATCTTGACACACTCCAGTCCACCCAGCTGTAAATGAGTACTGACTTACCTTTAGAGAAGACACATTGGTGAAGAACAGGACTGGACATCCTATCTCAGAAAAAGGTGAAATGAAGTACGAGGGGCTTCAAATGAAGACCTTAATTGTGGGATAGAAATCAGAAAAAAACCATGCCATTGTATTCTGACTTGATAATATGGTTGCTAAAGGTGTCAAGAGTATCCTGCACATGCCATGATGGCGCAGACGAATAATATGACGTCATAATTGCAGTTAAAAAGGTGGCTTCCCACTATTGACATGCACCAAAGAGGAACAGCATTCTGTTATCCATTTTTTGATCAGTGAAGGGGTGAAACCTTTAAAAATTCATCGACAGATGGTCCAGTACGCTGATGCATGCCTTTCACTCCAGCAAGTGTATGATTAGAGTATGAAGTTCCAAAATGGTGTGAGTTCTGTGACAGACTGTTCACGACCAGGTTAGGATCATTGAGTAGTGACCCCATATTCGACTGCAGCCATTGATTGCCTTGTAAAGGAAAATCATTTATTGACTCTGAGTGAAAAGCATTCATTTGCCGATGAATTTCTATAAATTTCACCCCTTCGCCAGTCAAAAAATGGATAACAGAACACTGCTCCTCTTTGGTGCATGTCAATAGTGAGACAGCCATTTTTAAATTGCAATTATGATGTCATGTTGTAAATCCAAACCCTGATGGCACATGCAGGACACTCTTGACATTCTAAGCAACCATATTAACAAGTTTCAGTACAACAGCATGTTTTTTCTAATTTCCATCCCACTTTCAAGGCTTTCATTTGAAGCCCCCTGGTGCAATGAAGCCCCAAACACATCATTCCTAATAGTAGTGTCTACTGTAAGACTACCTTTACCATTACTTATATCTTTATTTTTGATATCTCACATCATTTGCACCAGACTTGTGTCTTAATGCTGATGTCTAACATAGTTATGCTTTGATATTGTTGTCCAAATTGAATGCTCTGTCTAAATAAGGTGCAAGGCTACCACAAACAGATACCAGTATGACGTACGAAGAGTCAAAACGGCTTATCAAAGCCAGGTACATTACCAAATGGGAAACCGAACATACTGGTTACACCAAAAACGATGCCTATTACCAGTTGAACCGAAGAGAGCAGGTCGTTGTCTTCAGACTTCGCACTGGCCACAATAGACTGAGGTACCACCTATTCAACAAATTGAAGATAGGGTGTACCGACGAATGCCCGTGCGGTACTGGTAAAATGACCACTGAACATCTGCTGCAGAACTGCCCGACATACGGGGATCAGAGAGAGCAGATGTGGCCATTGCCAGTGGAACTGCAAGACAAGCTCTATGGTAGTGGCGAGAGTCTCAGGATGACCGCCGCTTTTTTCGAAAAAATAATGGTTACTGTCTGACTGTGTACGCAGAAGAAGAAGAAGAAGAATGCTCTGTCTTAGGTATAGTCTTGATTTTAACAGGTGATGTATGCTGTTACTCGTCACGTCAGTACCCTTCACCGTATTTACACGTTCTACAGTACCTTGGGTTACCAAGAAAGCCCTGACAACACATTCATCATGAGCAAGATGCAGTTCTGGATATTCCTCAAAGACATCCGCATCCACTGTGGCAAAAATATGTTGACAGATATAGACCGGGTCATAGGGACTAGTAAGTTTTAACAATCTGTTTATGAACTCTGTTCATTTCACCGCATCTATTTATTTAGGTTGTAACACTTCAAGGGACTTTAAATCATCAGCTGCCAAGACCCTTCTACACCACCACATGGTGATCCTGGATAACAGGCTGCAGCAGGGCAGACTGGCTAAGGAGAAGGGATCGAAGAGGGAATGCTAACCCGGTACTCAAAAAATGCTTGCTGAAGTCGGATGTGTTGGACCGAAAGATGCAAATATCGCAACCAAGCTATAAACTACGACACAACGCATTCCGTTCTCTGGACTACATTCTGCTACTTAAGCCGTTTCAGCGTTTGGTAGTGGAAGATTGAGAACGAACAAAGAAGAAGAAATCATCTTTCATGTGAAATCTATGTAATTATTTTGATTTTTAATCCATGTTATGGTAGTGTTTTTTACTACTGTCAATCTATGTTTTTCTTGGTCTTCCTTTTGCTTTAAAGCCTTGTGGTCTGGTGTAAATAGACTCATATGGTGGATAAGTTTGGAGGCATTATGTTTTTTTATATTGCTCTCTTGGCTTATTCCTTTATTTCTATTTGTTTCCATTTGTACATGTGGCTGAAATGGTAGCTATTCACCAATTATATTCAGGCTATTATCATTAGTTTTTCCCATGATATTCATGTTGCCCTGACTTTCTCTTCTATTGTTCCTAGCCAGGTGGTTTTTGACCTTTCTGCTCCTCTTTTCCCTTGTGAGTTATAGTCAAACATACAGTCTAGCTATATTATATTGTCAAATTTATTTATGAGTGTGTATTCTATCCATCTGGACTTACTTCTCATAATCTCCATTACATCTGTCCATCTGATGCGAGGTATACTACAACAAACCACTTTGCATCTTCCGCATGATGTTTCTATCCCAGTGTTGTTCTCTTGCACTTTGTCTTTAGTTTTAGCTTCCAGTATAGTTTTCATTACAAATGTTATTTTATTGTTTGTTAAAAATATGTTATTTGTATATTTAATCTCTTTCATTCTTTTATTTTTTTGGTGGTTTAAATTAAGAGAAAAAAAACATCAATAAGTCTGATGACTCCCTGTGCTCGTCAAATGAGGAAGTAGCGAACAGGTGGAAGGAGCACTACATGTTGAACCTGATCCAGGAGATACACAATAAAGACACCAGCGCCAGAATTCGACTGGGTGGTGGCACTCTCTCTGACAGATTCCCCATGACTTCGGGTGTCAGACAGGGATGTGTTCGTGCCCTCGACCTATTCTACCGAGCAGTTGACTGGCTTCTCAGTGTGCACCAGGAGAGTATAGCTAGCTATCCATCAGTCAATTTTCATTGATCTTGTTTATGCGTATGACATTGCCCTGTTTGGCACTGACAGCTCAGCGTTGCAACACTCTATGGAAATGTTAGACAGCAAAATGTCCTCCCTAGGCCTTATCTATATCCTGGGCCAAGACCAAAGTTCAGAATCTCATTTCTGACAAAGCACCTCCAGGGTATTGAAACCCAAGATCACATTGCGGAGGACACCAACGAATACATCTATCTCGATAGCATGATATCATTCGATGGGCACAGCGGTCCCGATATGTCAAGGCAGATTGGACTAGCTGCGTCTGCTATGCACGACCTCCGACATGTGAGGAGTAATAGCAAGATCTCCCTTGGGACAAAAATCTACATCTACCAGTCCTGCGTGGTTCCAGTTCTACTTTACGGCTCCAAAACCTGGGCATTGCTGAAATAGGACATGTCGAGACTGGAGGCCTTCCACATGTTAAACCAGCGGCGTATTGTGAGCATCCGATGGCATGGCTACATTCGCAACATGAAGGTCTCTGCTAAAACAGGCCTCCACCCAATCTCAGAAATACTTTACTGACGCAGAGTTTCTTTGCTCGATCATGTTGTACGGCTGGACCAGAAAACACCAGCCCACAAGATACTATACAAGACACTTCTCAGTGCCAAAAGTCTTCCCCTGACTGGCTGGAGGCGCAGAAGAGGCCGTCTCCACACAGTATGGCTTCAGCAGATATCAACCTCCTCCTTCGTCCTAGACGAGGCCTGGAATCATGACACAGCAGTGGGTCATGAATGTGATCGACCGACCCAACGGACCTCAGACACCTAAGCGAAAATTATTATTATTTAAATTAAACTTTTAGATACTGGGTTTCCTTTATTTATTTGTTTCATTTTTGCTTTCATTCTCTTATTCATTATGGCATAGATAAAGACTGACATTGTTTGTCAGTATCAATTTTCTGCACCATTCAGTATGATACTCACATGTAATTTATGTGGTCTCTGTTTGGACATTAATATTTGATTAGTTTTTAAGTGAAATTAAAGCCAGAGCACTTGGTAATTCACCCACTTATGAAACTCATCCATTTTGCTGCTTTTCTTCGTCAGACTACCAGAAATCAAACTTTGAGATTCATAACCCCTATGAAAAGATTTTGCATCGTCAGTTTGTCAACTATTTAATCGTCATTGCACATATGCTGTACAGTAAAGACCATTCTAAAACAAAGTAAGGATTTGGCTTTCATGTGTTAAATGTGCTTAAGATTTCTTTATATGGCAAAGTGTGGAGAGGAGGTCAGTTAAACTTATGACAAATATAATTTGTTTTTTCTAAGTTGTGAATTTCATAGGCTCTAAATAAGTAAGCTAGGGGTAGTTCCATGGTAGATACTTCCATATGTCAAGATTTTCGATGTTTTATTTTGTAATATAGACTTGCATGTTATGTTCATTTAACTTACATAATCAAAGTACACAGTGGAATGAAAAATTGGTTATAACACATTTTCACTTTTATTATTTTGTTCTTTGCTGTTATTATGGAGGGGTAACTATCCATTCTATTTTATTGGTATATAAGCACTCTTGAATTGCATACATATTACTAGATATATAATTTATGGGCAATTTAAGTAATTTTGAATTGCAATCCTCACAATATACAATTTTCACCTTATGATGTGTCATTAGAATGAAACCTTTGTACAAGATGCAACCCTCTTGAAATAATAAAATTAACTCCTTCAACAATTTTCTGATTACAAAATACATAAATTTATTAATTTCCAGTATCTTTGTTTACTTCACTATTGTCCAGATAAGTACATAATTTCTCTAGTATTGTTATTTGTATTATTTAGACAAGTTAGAAATAGTCATTTGTATTGTTCTTAGTCACTAATGAAAACCTTTTGGTAGATTGATTTTGCATCTGTGTCTATTTTAATACTGACCTATATGTAATTATATTATTATTGACTTGTGCTTAGGTCTATTTACTCTGTTAATGTTTCACACTGTTTCTATTAAACTTTACAGTATTTTGGTCCTTTAAAAAATACTAAATTGTAATTGTTTAGATGCACAGAATTTAAAATTCTTGTGTATTTACTTTTTATGCAGTGAAACTGGACCTGTACTTGATTACTGCTTTTCACGTCTGATGCGAGACAATGTTCTATGCCATGGCTGCAAAGTTAAAAGTAGGTTTCTGCAAAAGTGTGTTAAAAAAAAATAACATTTATTGTATTCCCTGCATTACTTTAACATTAGAGCTTACAATATTTATGGATTGTATACATTTTAAAACTCTAGCCAAACAAAAAGCAGTACACCATACAAATATATATCTGACTAGAGGGGAAAAATACTGTATGTGAAACAGTACATGGCTGTGTGTTTCCTGTCTGTGTGGGAGTGAAGGTTGAAATGCTGGTCAAAAGGGCTTAATAATTAATTATACATCTAACTAAAAGTATATAAAATGGAAAATATCAGAAACTGACTTCTCTTTTCAATATGAAGCCCAGTGACCAAAGAATATGTCTACTTTAACATTCACGAAAGGTGACCATAGACAGCTTTGCTTGTGGCTAGCAACCTCCTCATGTAGATACCACCATTCAGTAACATTTTATCATGACTACCACATTTGTTATATTTCCATCCCCTTTCGGCACATATCATTATAATCATTACTGCTACTACATAGGCTAATATTTGTATCAACAACACTATCGTCATGTCTGCTGACATCATTACTGCTACTACATAGGCTAATATTTGTATCAACAACACTATCGTCATGTCTGCTGACATCATTACTGCTACTACATAGGCTAATATTTGTATCAACAACACTATCGTCATGTCTGCTGACATCATTACTGCTACTACATAGGCTAATATTTGTATCAACAACACTATCGTCAGGTCTGCTGACATCATTACTGCTACTACATAGGCTAATATTTGTATCAACAACACTATCGTCATGTCTGCTGACATCATTACTGCTACTACATAGGCTAATATTTGTATCAACAACACTATCGTCATGTCTGCTGACATCATTACTGCTACTACATAGGCTAATATTTGTATCAACAACACTATCGTCATGTCTGCTGACATCATTACTGCTACTACATAGGCTAATATTTGTATCAACAACACTATCGTCATGTCTGCTGACATCATTACTGCTACTACATAGGCTAATATTTGTATCAACAACACTATCGTCATGTCTGCTGACATCATTACTGCTACTACATAGGCTAATATTTGTATCAACAACACTATCGTCATGTCTGCTGACATCATTACTGCTACTACATAGGCTAATATTTGTATCAACAACACTATCGTCATGTCTGCTGACATCATTACTGCTACTACATAGGCTAATATTTGTATCAACAACACTATCGTCATGTCTGCTGACATCATTATTGCTATTTTTTCAGGGCCATTATACTCATCATCATATTCACGTCTTCTTCATTTTCATTATCCTTATAATCATAATAATTACTTTTAAGGTTTGTCATGTTGTCTATTTTAATGGTGCCTATCCATTTTTACCACATTACCTATCATGAAATTTGTTTCTCATATGTGTTACATGCATCTTAGGTCCTATTTTTGCTGAGAACAAGCGAGCAATAAATGCCCTTGTGCATATGGATCAAGCATATGAGGTTTACCAAACAGTTAGTACACCAAGAAAGGTAAAAATATTTTACAATCTCTATACATACATGTCAACAAGTACTAGTTAAAAACAAGTACACCAGACCAATATAAACTGCATTATAGAGAAACAAAAACTTTAGGTAAAAGTGCACAGCAATTCATGTACTTTTGTGTTGGGAACGGCGACTGATGAAACAAAGAATAGAAATGTATAGATTTTAAAATGTAATTTTAAGGTTAACCATAAAATGGTTTCTCATGTAAACTTATGATGTCTGAAAGTCCTGCTTCTAAGTGGATGGGCGATTGAGGGGGAGGTAGACAAGTAACGTAAAAGCGAGTTTCCGACGTCACAGGTTGACGATGTCAGACATGACACATGAAGCCCAGGAAAGGCAATTTAAGCTCAATGCCACAACAATGCCCATCATGGTACAAATGGACTGATATCTAGCTAACTTACTATAAAACTGCAAACTTAAAAAAATATGAATGATTAGAAGTTGATTTATAAAAATATGTAACCCAAGCAGATTAATCAAATCGAGAGGAACAGCATTGGATGAGGTAGAGAACTTCACGAACCTAGGGTTCATCATAAATAAGAAAGTTGGTCCAGATGAGGATGTACAAGCCAGGATACAAAAGGCAAAAGTGACCTTTATCAAGTTGAAAATCACACAGAGCTCTTAAAATAATTAGAACGCATACCAAGTTAAGGACCTTCAACTCCAACGTCAGTCCTTTTATACTGAGCAGAAACCTGGCAGATGACTACATGGCTTTATCAATACATTTCTGAGAAAGATTCTGGGCCTGCAGTTGTTTGACAAGGTTACAAATGAAAGCTTTCAGACAGAACAGGACAAAGACAGGTGGAACAGGAAATCGTAAGAACAAGGTGGCACTGGATAGGTCCCACACTGCAAACGTTCCAAGCCAGTATCATCAAACAATCTCTGTCACAGAACTCACTGGGAAAAAGAGACAAAGGAAAGTTAAAGAAAATATGAATAAGAGACTTGATGCAAGAAAAACAGGGAGAAATTTGGAAAAAAAATGGCACAAGAAAAGTCTGCATGGAAAGGGTTGGTTGATAAGGTGATAAGGGTGAAGAACAAGATGGGGAACAACAAGATTAATCCAAGCAGTTAATTTACTGGATAGATTTGACTGAATACCTCATCAAGAAATACCAGCTGTTATGCATTTTCAGTTGATTTTGAACACTTGTTTTTTTCTGCGTAGTTTTGTGGAGGCAAGCTGTCAATTAACCATGTATTTCAGCTCTTTCATATAATTTGATATGGTTATGGCACATCAGTTAACCACCCTTTGCAGCACTTGTCCCAAAGCATGTAGTGTAGTAATAAGCTGCCTGAGTCTAGCCTGTTAAGCAAGAAATCCTCCTCCCTGCTACACCCAGCTCATACCAGAGCTGGGACCTGCACAGGGGCATCTACCCCTGTAGAAGTACAGGTCGACTAAGAACTAAGAACATATAATTTGGCGAATTGCCAGTATTATGCATATATGTTGTATGGGTCAAGTAAAGATAGCGTACATGGAGGGTAAATTTGACTTACCTTGGACAACTGAGATGGAATTATTTTCAATGTTTTCAGCTACTTTACATAATAGTTCAAAGTAAACAAAATGACTACAAACTTTGGACTTTAACCAGAATATAATTAATTCTTCCATCTGTTCAATGAGTGTATTTGTAGGCATGGTGACAGACTAGTTTGTTTGTGCTAAAAATCGTAAAACATGAGTGCATCAAGAATATATCAAGACACAAGCTCACATTAATACTGAGGTAGCCTCATATGTTTGCTTTAAGATCCAATTTAATTATGATGAGGGACGCTAGTTAGCTAAAGTTAACACTGACGAGCAGCCATGTGCTATTAACCCCAAAAGGAAGGCAAAAGAGAGGCAAAAGAAACTTGGTAATGAACACTAGAAGCTGAAATTAGAACCATTTGATAGATGACTGCAGACTAAGCAAAATGTTGTGTGCGCTACTCCCATGGAAGATGTCATCAGACATGTTAGTCATTAACTACTTTGTCAGTCATCAGCCAAGGATCTAAGTAAATTATTCAAAACAGCTAAAAAGTATTCATTGTACACTGTTGAAACATACTGACTACACAAAAAATGATGTCTATTACCAGTTGAACAGAAGAGACCAGATCGTGGTCTTCAGACCCCGCACAGGCCACAACAGACTGAGGTACCACCTATTCAATAAGCTGAAGATAGGTGGCACTGACGAGTGCACTTGTGGTACAGGGAAAATGACCGCTGAACATCTGCTGCAAAATTGCCTGACATACGAGGACCAGAGAAAGCACATGTGGCCATCACCAGTGGCAACACTAGACAAGCTCTATGGCAGTGTCGACAGCCTCAGGATGACCGCTGCTTTTTTCGAACAAATACAGGTTGACGTCTGACAGCGTACGAAGAAGAAGGAAGAAGACGATTATACACTTTTGCATTTGTCAGTCTATGTGCCTCAAACTCAATTGCTGTCTAGTTCAGTCTCATCAATAATATTATTCCTTAGACTTTGTAAAGTCCTTGTTTTATAACTTAGAAATCTTTAGATGTCATCCCTCCTCCAATGCCTTGCGAGATACCTGTTTACTTGAAAAGCTTCGGATACCTGTTTACGTTAGAGGCTTCGAGAGAAAACCCTCAGGAAAAATCTGCATCCTGTGCTATCTCCAGTCGTCTTGATAAATATCTTGCCACTGGTCAATGGTAGCTCAGGACCAGAGAGTGAGGTTGACAAAAGGGATAGTTTTTACCTTACTTTAATTCAAATCACAGCGCAAGTCACCCATTTCAGCAGACACAGAAAGGGAAAAGACTGTCTACATAGCTGTACAAAGAGAGTAATCTTCATGACATGTGTTGGATGAACATTGCTTGATTCTATTTTACTTGTGCTAACAAATAAGTAATTAGTTATTAACAACTTACTTTTATAATATGAAAATATTTTGAAACTTTTCTGTTAAATTCCAGCAACTCCCCAAAGAGCCTGTGCTAAAAATGAGGCAGTTCCTGTTGCTGTTGAAGGTAATTCCATTTAATAACAAAGCATTTTATATGTTTGAAAGTATTATATTTAAATAAACATTTCTGAGTTGAATGTAAATTCTGAACTGTTATCACCATAAATTTCACTAATTTATTACATCCATCTAGCTCATGCAAATCATTGGTCAGATAATTGAAGAAGTGCACATGTTTTCCTATTTGAAACATAACCAGGATTAGCTTATCCATATTTGCTTTCAATACTATCTACTCAATATTAGAACTTCACAGCATTCTCCATGTTAAATAAAATTAGGCTGTTCAACCCTGATGTAAAGTCAATCCTACTACATGGCTCAGAAATATGGAACGTAGCAACTGCCTAATGTCCAGACTGCAGACAGTTACCCACTGATGTCTCTGCCCCATATTTTATAATGAATGGTCAGATGTAATAACTAACAAATCTGTGACAACAGCCGCCCTCAATCCTCTTTCATAATTGTTCATCAGGTATGTTCATCTCTTCTCTTGTGGTTTATAATCTAGCACTTATCTAGTTATGCCGTTTAGGTTTCTATCTTTCTGAGGTTGTTTCATATATATCTCTACAATCTCTGTCTGTCAACTGCTATAGCTGAAGTCCATACCTGTCAATCCCACTTTGATACATTTACACATTTTGAACAAAACTTGTAATTTACAATAACAAACAATATCAATGTAAAAAAAATATATTTGCAAATTAATATATCCAATTTAATGTATCATAATATTTATTTGATCAAATACTTTAAAAAAAATTAAATAATATTTTATTTTATAGTTTACCAATTTAGAATTTCTCTTTATCCTGGGATGCCAGGGCTTGTCATTGGAGGAGTGGCAATGAATAATCTTAGATATGCAGTTATACAGTTTTAATGGCAAAACGTGAGCAAGAATTATAGGAGATTGTGACAACAATATACAAAATAAGTCAAGAGTTTGGATTGGACATAAACATAAAGAAAACAAAGACTATGATAATATGGAAAAGTGACAAGAAACCATGTGCAGATAAAATTAAAAGACAAACTACTTGAACAGGTACAGAGTTTCTCCTATCTAGGTCATATAATAACGGAAGATGGCAGCTGTGAAAAAGAAATCAGAAAGAGAATAGGTATAACCAAGATGGTATTCGACAACATGTGACACATACTGATATCTAAAGAGATGAATCAGAATTTGAAAATGAGAATTGTCAGGTGTTATGTATACTCAACACTACTTTATGGGCAGAAACATGGACAATGAATAACAAGTTGGAAACAATATTAAGCCTTCAAAATGTGAGTTTGTAGAAGATTGGGTTGCATTTCTTTGAAAGAGAAGAAAAAAAATTTGGATGTATTCAGAAAGTTGAGGGTGAAAAGAGAATTAATGACCAAAATCAGGGTTAGACAATTATGTTATTTTGGTCAAGACATACCTCCATGTTGAAGACCATACTGGAGGGTAGGATATAAGGCGGTCATTCAAGAGACAGACAACGTTTTAAGTTGGTGGATAACTTTAAGGAGATGGACCGGAAAAAGCCTGTCAGATTGCACTATGGCAAGAGATGGAGTACACTGGAGATCCATTACAGTCTACCTTTGATGCAGAGATGGCACTTGAACTGAACTGAACTTTATCATTTTTGAAATATGGCATTTCACTTAAAAAAACTCATAAAAACCATAAAGACCTGCATATGATAAAACATAATCGCTTGAAAGGTATGAAAGTCTCATAGGTAGAGCTCAGAAAGATGTCACAAAAAGAAATCAGGGGAAAGTAAATGTTGCAGCTCTATTTTCTAAGATGACAATTTTAAGTCATCCATTTTACCATTTTCTCTTTTTTCATTTAAATCTTTACTGTTTTTGATTGCAAGCATCCAGTTGCTCTATGGTTTTGTGTACATATTTAGATGTTGTTTCTTTTTTATGCTGCAATTTGAGCTTTCTTAACCACTGGTTTGGTGATGTTACTTATGCTCATACTTTTGTTTATTATTCCTTTAACATTATTACTTTAGGTGCCGTTGATGATGCTACATTCTTTTCTCCATTTCTGTTGTTTTTAAAAATACAATTTTACAGTAAATTAAATTTCATTTCTATTTCAGGATTTTAATTTGATTAATCAGGACTTGACTCCAAAAGCAGTGATTGCTGTTCTGGCTTCAGATAATTCCACTGTCAGCGATGGGAAAGGATTTTATAATCTAGAGCTGGAAGTAAGGTTTATACAGACTTTTGCTTATGTGATAGATATAAAAGATAAAGGGAGTCACATAGATGCCACTGTCATCGTGGACGAAGTCTTAGAGACTTAAGTGCACATTCTTAGATTTCTGTTCAGAGGGTATAACTAGTTCCTTTCCTTGCTGCCTTGCCTTCACTTACTGTAAATTAGGTACTTATTTTCAGAGCTGGGTAGACTGAAGCATACTATTATAATGACACAAACCATGTTCTTACATTTGGGCGTTCATTCTTTGTCATTCTCTTGAACAAAAAACTGCATTTATTTCCATCATTAACTTAGTAGTGTGTCCGAGATTTCTCTTGTCACAAACAGTTTATCTCTCTAGTGGATTGAAAGGACAAATCTGTCACTCTGTTCTTCTTAGGGAACTGACTGACTTGAAGAGAAGCAGTGAGCCACGTGATCTGGACAGATATTTTTACTGGCATAAATGTTGAAGAGGAATGGGCTAAGTTGAAATCTATTCTTGAGCACCTGAAAGAGGAATTTGTTCCACGTAGGAAGTTGAACCCCAAATGAAAAAAATGGATAATTCAATCTGTGGTTAGATGTAGAAGAGCTAAGAATAAATCTTGGAAAAAATATATAGAGGATGGAAAATCAAATGAAATATATTAAAAATATTTGGACATACAAAACACTTAAAGATAGTACGGGAAAAATAATAAGCGAGAACAGGGATGCTGCTAATCAACTCAATTAGTAATTTGGCGCAGTCTATACAAAAGAGGACTGCTCCAGGATCCCAGAGCCATTAAATATTTTCCAACGCCACATGCACACAGAAGGATTATTATCATTCTGCATTATCAAGGAAATGGTTCTACAAAAATTGGATAATTATGCAGCAGGGTCTCTTCTCCAGCAGAAGTGGATCTATTGAGATTAGATTTAGCTACTATTCATTAATGGTTTGTGAGCTGGCAGATGGAGTTTAATGTAGAAAAATGTACAGTCATCCACATGGGAAGATGTATACAGACTCTGCAGGGTCTAAACCAGTATGAAGACGTTAAGTTAAGTTAAGAATAAATGCAGGATATTTGGAAAAATGTCACATTAGGGCCGATGTACGGCCAGGTTGTGTACTGTTCCCTTTACTGTTTATCACATATACAGACGCAATATGTAAGAAAATCAATAACAATTGATGAGGAAACCAACCTCAGTGATCACTTAAATGAACTCCTTTTTACAGATGACCAAGCAATAATAGCAGCCTCAGAAAAACAACTGCAGAAACTTATCAACAATCTTGATGAGGCCTGTACGGATTACGGTATGAAAATCAACATAGAGAAAACCAAAGTTATGACGATTTCAAGAAAATAAACAAAAACAAACATATTTATACAAAACCAACAAGTGAAAACAGGCAAATAATTTAACATATTTTGGTAATATAATCTCAGTGCACAGCAAAGGAGTTACTTAAAAATCCAACACAGATGTAATTAAAGCAAGTCAAAGCATTGGACAAATGTCTCCGATATTACTATGTAAACACGTTATAATGGATACAAACAGAACACTATACAACACATTATTTATACCCACATTGTGCCAATAGTGCCAAAATTGGACACTGGCGAGCAAAGATAAAAGAGACAATGTAACAAAAGAGATGAAATGTCTTCACAGAATTCTTGGAGTAACATTTATGCTTAGAATTAGAAACAAAGATATTAGAAAAACAAGTAGGTACAACACCAGTGCTATACTTCATCAAGAGACAGCAAACCAAATGGTTCCGTCACGTGACACGTCAAAAACCCTCAGAAAGATATGCTATACGGATACAATGGATACAACGCTAAGGTCCGATCACGCAAACCATGGATAGCAGAAATAACAGAAGCAGTAAAGTTTACAAGCAAAAAGAAGAAAGAAGAAGAGAGCAGGTGGTGGTCTTCAAGATCCGTACAGGCCACAACTGACTGAGGTACCATCTATTCAATAAATTGAAGAGAAAAAACAACATGTACGATATTCTCGCTTTCAAATTAACCCCAGAACACCAAAATAAGTCTTAACGGCAAATATCTGCGGCCAAACGACAACCCAAACTACCTGGGAGTCACATTTGATCGGCGCATGACATGGAAAAGTCAGATCGAGAGAAACCGAATGAGAGCCAGACAAAGAATGGCAATCATAAGGAAACTTGCTGGCACAAGCTGGGGAGCAGACGAAAGAATACTAAAGAAACTGTACACTGGAAGAGTGAGACCAGTTCTCGAGTATGGCATTGCGGCATGGACAACAGCAGCAAAGGCGAACTTTGATAAAATTAGCAAACTTAAAAACCAAGCAATGAGAGTTATAACAGGAGGCATGAAGTCAACGCCAATTGTAGAACTTGAAAAGATTACAATACTGCAATCCATGACCGACAGAAGAGACTGCAGAGCCCAACAGCAAGCAGAGAATCTCAGAAGACTGACAGACCATCCAATGCATCAGAGACTAAATAGATTTGGAAAGGGGAAACTAAAGCGGAGAAACTTTGCAGAAATAGCCAAAGCAAAGATGAGCGAAGACCCTATGAACACATTAACAATACCAAAGCCCATCCCCACTGTACGCAAACCCACCTGGAAGCAGCACATATTTCCGGTGGTGGTAGAAAATATACCAGGTATTGGAAACAAGAACAGCCAGACTGAAAAAGAAAGAAGAGACATAATCCTGAGGTACATAATGGAAAACTACCCAAGCATGGACTGGACCCATGCATACACCGACGGTTCTGTAACAAACACAACACAGAACGGAGGGGCAGGGGTATTCCTGAGCCTACCAAATGGTAGAAAAATTACACTGTCAGTGGCAACTGGAAAATTCTCAAGCAATTTCAGAGCGGAGGCAGAGGCACTGAGGGCTGCAGTAGATGCAATGCTCACAGGCGAAAGCAATGAAAGCCAGATATTCCTGTTTACAGATGCCCTGGCCGTAGTCACAGCACTAAAAAGCCAGAAAAATACTAAATTTAATGATTTAAGAGCAGTACTCTTTCAACTATGCCAGCAGTCTGCACCAAAAAGTGTGGTGGTACAGTGGGTTCCATCCCACTGTAACATCCAAGGCAACGAGGAGGCAGACAGACTGGCAAAAGAAGGTGCAAGACTACCACAACCAAAAAGCTTATTAGGGCCAGATACATTGCCAAATGGGAAACAGAACATACTGGCTACACAAAAAATTATGCCTGTTACCAGTTGAACAGAAGAGAGCAGGTCGTGGTCTTCAGACTCCGCACAGGCCACAACAGACTGAGGTACCACCAATTCAATAAACTGAAGATAAGTGGCACTGACGAATGCACTTGTGGTACTGGGATAATGAACGCTGAACATCTGCTGCAAAACTGCCCGACATATGAGGACCAGAGAAAGCACATGTGGCCATCACCAGTGGCAACACTAGACAAGCTCTATGGATGTGTCGACAGCCTCAGGATGACCGCTGCTTTCTTCGAACAAATACAGGTTGACGTTTGACAGCGTACGAAGAAGAAGAAGAAGACAATAAATTGAAGATAGGTGCTGCTGACGAATGCATCCGTGGTACTAGGAAAATATCTGCTGCAAAATTGCCTGACATACAAAGACCAAAGATAGCATATGTGGTCATCATCAATGTCAACACTAGACGAGCTCTATTGCAGTTTTGACAGCCTAAGAATGATCGCTACTTTCTTTGAACAAATTCAAGTCGACCTCTGAGAGCGTTCGAAGAAGAAGTTGAAGAACTGATAAACCAGATGATAACGGCGATGCGCACTATATGTTTATAAAAAAAAAAGACTTGCGTAACCGTAAAAAAACTGGGAAAGAACAGGGCAAATGCTATGGGACTAGACTTGAAAATAAGACTTTAACGAGGAAAATGATGACATTATGGAAACCCCCTGATCGCATCAGAAAGTAGTCTCTGCTCTGGAATTGTCAAGACAAGAGAAGTAGGGGCAGACCTAAACATTCAAAGTCGAGGCAACCATAAAAGTGGCATAAATGATGTCAGTTATATTTATAACTGGCAGATGTTCTGCACGGGTCATCTAGTTTTAATTAATGTGCATGGTTTATTGTTAGTTCAATATATTTCTTTACATTCTTTCATAGTAGCACCATACAAAGCATACATTTTTTAAATTGTAAGTTTTTTTTCTCACGTAATACACATTTTGAATTACCTGGTGTATGTTTTGTCAACAGGTAAAGTAAATATGACAGTCATGGTTTCACAGCTGGAATGTTTTTCTCTATTTCCATTGTTATATCTTAGACTAATTATTTGCCTTTGCAATAATTTTTTGTTTTTGCAGATGACTTTCCTTGAGTTTTTTGAAGCACTGGTTCTTTGTGCAGAAAAGTTTGTGACAGAAAAAGTTGTGGCAGATCCTACAACTCCTCGCTTAAGTGTAATACTGGGCTGGGAATCCAGTGTCACCTCTGCATTTGCATATCTAACTGTAAATCAGGTAGGTTTAAAGAAATGTTTGAAGTTTTTTAATCACATGTGACATGGACACTAGCACAAGATAATAGTTGAATGCATTTCATTTCAATTTTTGCAATTGATAAAAGAGGGAATCTCAAGCTATCAGAAAGTACTGATCGACATCTTCTTTTTGTTGAAAATGAGTTTTTCTATTTATTATTCTGGTATGATAAATATAAAGGGCATTTTTGCTTATTTCTTTTATTCTGGTATAAAACATAGGACATTTTTCTTGAACCTTCTTTTATTTTTGTATGATATTTAGAACATTGTTTCTTGATTTAAAAAAAAATTTTCGTATGATATATTAGGCATTGTTCTAGAGTTCCTTTTATTCTGGTATGATATATAGATCATTGTTTCTAGAGTTTAAACAAAAATTCTCTTAGGATATATTGGACATTGTTTCTAGAGTTTCTTTTATTCTGGTATGATTTTTAGAGCATTGTTTCTTGAGCTTTCTTTTACTTTGGTATGATATATAGGTCATTGTTTCTTAAGCCTTCTTTTATTCTGGTATGATTTTTAGAGCATTGTTTCTTGAGCTTTCTTTTACTTTGGTATGATATATAGGTCATTGTTTCTTGAGATTTCTTTTACTTTGGTATGATATATAGGTCATTGTTTCTTGAGCTTTCTTTTACTTTGGTATGATATATAGGTCATTGTTTCTTGAGCTTTCTTTTACTCTGGTATGATATATAGGTCATTGTTTCTTGAGCTTTCTTTTACTTTGGTATGATATATAGGTCATTGTTTCTTAAGCCTTCTTTTATTCTGGTATGATTTTTAGAGCATTGTTTCTTGAGCTTTCTTTTACTTTGGTATGATATATAGGTCATTGTTTCTTGAGCCTTTTTTTATTCTGGTATGATATATAGGTCATTGTTTCTTAAGCCTTCTTTTATTCTGGTATGATATATAGGTCATTGTTTCTTAAGCCTTCTTTTATTCTGGTATGATATATAGGTCATTGTTTCTTGAGCCTTCTTTTATTCTGGTATGATATATAGGTCATTGTTTCTTAAGCCTTCTTTTACTCTGGTATGATATATAGGTCATTGTTTCTTAAGCCTTCTTTTACTCTGGTATGATATATAGGTCATTGTTTCTTAAGCCTTCTTTTACTCTGGTATGATATATAGGTCATTGTTTCTTGAGCCTTCTTTTATTCTCATATTGGGAATGAAGCATTGTTTCTATTTTTTTTCTATAATTTTTCTTTACATATCTTTTAAGATATTTCACATTATAGGTAGACCTGTTAATTGAGTTGTTCTGTTCTTTCATAATTTAAACTTATCTTTGGCTACCACTAGTTTGTAGTCTGATCAGTTTCTCTGTAGGCCCTGACATTCTGTAAAGATCATCTAACTTTCATATTTATGCAGATGTGATTAATCTGGTTTTACATTACATAATATTTTGATATCGATGTTGCCTAATGAATTTTCTTGTATGAGAAAATGCTTTCTCCAATGACCAATTGCTTCCTGTGCAAAAATCTACATATATCTCATAATTTTCATTCATTGCTCCAAGATCATTCCTATCTATAATCTCGTTGTAGCTCAACTATGCTCTCATATTTTGACATTAAAGTCTCTTGTTACTATTGTTACATTCTTTAATTTTGCTTTGTCTAATAGAAATTGCAATCAGCTGTATACATTTTCTTTAATTGTTTCTTCAATTTTGTTAGTTGGAGAGTAACATTGTATAATATTTACTTATATCGTTTTATTTATGATGCTAAAGAATGCCATGATCTGTCTTGATTGAGCTGCATGTTATTCAGTAAAAGCAATCTTGACTTCTGATGCTGTCATATGTGCTACCCTTCACTGCGTGGTGCATTCTGTTCATTGCAACCTGCATATATAATTGTTGTGCCTGGTCTTAGTATCTGCTTGTGACCATATAGTCCAGGGATGAGGACGTTGTATTTTTTCTCTCTGTATTGCTAATTAAATTATTTTTCCTATCTGCTATATGGTTCTCACATCTGAGTTGGAAGGTCTTTCTTATTGATAGAAAGGAGGTGGTGGGTAAACCAGTTTCCTTCTGACTTTTACTGGTCCATATCATAAACCTTATTGAAGTGTGCTTCTCCTTAAAGGGCAGCTTGTTAGATATATTGGTTGATGATTTTTGTAACAGGAAGGTTTTTAACTGGATAGGTTAGCCCCCATTCACAACACTTCTCAATTCTAATTTAGGCTTGATACTAGCCATGGCAGAGTTAATCTGGACATGCCAGCTTTAAATAAAGGACATCGCAGTAAGTAATGATGAAATATTCTTGTTCTTCTTATGCGTTCGTTCTCAATCTCCTGCTACCAAGTCCTGAGCAGGGCTTTGTAAGTAGCAGGATGTAGTCTGGAGAGCTGAATGCGTTGTGTCGCCAGTTTACAGGTTAACTGCGATATTTGTACCTTTCGGACCGACACATTCGTCTTTAGCAGGGGATGAAATATATAATTTTAAACAAATATTTAAAATGTTTTTTAATGTCCTTATAAACAATTTATTTGTCATCTTCTTATATGAAGATTCAGAGAAAATGTAGAGATAAGCACACTGTCATAGAGATATAACCTAGTGATATAACCAAACATATTTTTCACTGAAACCCACAAATGAAGAAGAAAGTTGGAGTTCAAAAACAAACTAGAAGAAGAATATAAAAAAACAAAACTAAAGTAATTAGAGCCTAATGAGCAAAACTAAAGAAGATGGTCCAAAATGTGAAGTCAGTGTTGAAAAGTCCTTTCAGTCTTGTGTTCCACAGGAGAATATAGAGAAGGAAAGTGTTGAATGATATTATAAAATGTAATAAAATGTAGAACATTTCTACACATTTGCTATACAAAATGGACCAATATTTCAATCAAAATGGCGGTCAAGGTGCGTGATTGTTATATAAAGAACTGCCTTGAATATCTAATACAGATGTAGAGACCGGGAAAGAATAATTGATAGAACAGTAATGTAACATTACTAAAAGATATTGATAAACAGTGGTAGATCAATGTAAATGCATAGCTTAACTTTACGTCTTGATACTGGTTTAGAAGAATCTGCACAGTCTGTATACAACCAGTTTCATTTACATTTCCTTGATCTAAAAGCTATGTGCATCAAGTCTATTCTTAAATGCATCAATTGTCCCATCCTCCACTACTACCTGTGACAATGCATTCCAAGCATTCACCACTCTTATGTGTGATAATCTCTCTGTTGTATAATATGATGTTTTTCATTTCCATTTTTTTATGAATAATATAAGAACACACAATTTTCTTTTTTTTTTCTTTGGTTGTGTTATTTTATTTCCTCAATTTATTATAAAGAGTGTGGAAGAAGAGGAACCCTCACAAATAATCACAGAGCCTCAAAGTCAAGTAAATTTACAAACGGAAAAAATTACCCCCTCTCCAGCTTTGAGTCAGAAATCTGCAGCTGGGATAATCAAAACTTCTGAGGTAAATCCTGTTGTTTAATCTGTCATCATTAGTGGAAGACATTAACTCATTGAACACTATGAGTATATTTGTTCTGGAAACTGTAACACTGTTCTGTCTAATGTAATCGTTCAATTTTATTTTTATATTACTCAAATTAACATATTTGAATCTCTTTTTTATAAAGAAATGGTTTATACGTCGGAAGGAAAGAGGTATCTCCCTGCTCTTCTCATTCTTCTTTCCCCTTATCACCTTGGGGTGCATAGACTAACAACCAACCATCTTGAAACAAACTTGTCCAGTGCTATTTTATCCAGTTCTTTTCTGTGTGTCCCTGTTTTCCTTGTATCAATCTATAGATCTCTTTTCCATGTGTTCTATAACCTTCCTTTGTCCCTTTTTTTCTTGCGAGTACCACGACAGAGATTGCCTGGTGATAATTGGGTTTGAGTTTTTGCATTGTGGGGAATATCCAGTATCACTTTCTTCCTAAGATTTCATATCCAACCTGTCTTTGTCCTTTTCACTCACATAAGCTATCATTTGTAACCCAGAGATGCAGCACAGTGAATGAGCTGACAACAGTCAGAGACTCATAGCTGACTGCTTGCATCAGACTCAGCGCTGATCTAGACCTTATTCTGCCTCTATGCAGTAACCCTGGTTGTAAACTACGACACAACATTCATTTCAGAATGAACTCTGAAGAAGAAGTGACCCTGTCAAACCATTGCAGGTCAAGAATTTTTCTCAGGGATTTCTTGATACAACTGTAATCTCTTAATATTGAGTTGAGTCATCCACCATGTTTTCACTTCATATAGATGGACACCTTCCCAAAGATCTTTAGTTTGGTATGCATTTTTGTATTTTGATAATTTTAGAGTTGTATATGGTTTGCAACATGACATTAGCCAATCTTGCCTTTTGTATTCTGTTTTTTTTACCTTCTCATTTATACTGGCGTGTTGAGAATAGTACACATCCTTGTTTGACGTCATTTGAGACAGGAAAGACATTTGACGTTTCCCTATCACTCAGCATATGAGCATTCATACCTTCATGAAATTCGTTGATGCTCTTGGTGAATCTTCATAGTGTTTGCTGCCATCCTCAGTAATGGCTCTAAGGGCTGTATTGATAACGGAGTGGAAATGAAATACAGAACTGGCAAAAAACTATTCAGTCAAAGACGACTGCAGGTTCATACCAAGGTAAAGAACACAAGAATCTCTAACTTACTTTTTTTGGAAACTGTGCCCTCATTGCCAGCACTGAAAAAGACACGCAGACATATGTGGACAAGCTCTTTACAGCTTGTGATATTTTTGGTTTTAGAATTCATAAGAAAACAAACCAAGTCATGTTTCAACCTGCCCCGAGTGACGTATATCATGGCCCAGATATCAGTCAAGAATAAGCATCTCCAATCAGTTTACAACTTCAATTACCTTTAATTACTCTCTTCAGGAAGCTACCAAAACATAACTGCAAGAAAAATTGTAATTTTAACACAAATATTTTTGCTTGTACTGAATGCATCAACTGTTGCTTGCTTGTGAGTTCTATATTGGCAATCTTCTTAAGCTGTGCCTTTGGTTGCTTTTTTTTCTTCTTTACAACTCATTGGATGTCTCTTTTCTTTTACATTGATAAGTAATTTTTCTTTTTCACTGACAAGTAAGCTATTTAAGGTTTCTATCATTTTCTTATGGTAATTTTTCTTGAATATTTTAGAGCATTTGTAAATTACATGTATTTTATGCCTATGTATTTATTTATCACAAAGACAAATATTGAACATGATAGAAAAACAAAAGGTTGAGTTGGCTGGGGCCCAATATGTGACATGAAAGTCTTCTACAGAAAATACTAGAGGGCAAGATCCAGGGGAAAAGAGGAAGGAGGCAACTAAGACTCATCTTTACATATTAGGCATGCAGAGACATAAAAGTATGATCTGCTGAAATAAAGAGAGCTGCAGAGGATATGGTCAAATGAAGAGAAATGATCTAACTTTACAACCAGCCTTAGGATTGATCAACGAGATGATGATGATGATGATATATCTATCACTTCTCTGTTCTCCCATAATACATGGTACTTTTTGCTATACTATGCCTTTGCACCTTGTTAGTGTAACGTAGAGCACTTGCTTATCTTCTTCTTCTTCGGTCAACTGATGCTATGCTTCTAGCTCTGTGAGGTTCACAAAGGAGACTGCGTTTCAAATCTTCATCAATCCTCACAGCTTTTCAAGCATGGTTGCTCTCCTGGATCAGACTGCCTCTCTTTGGTCTGCATAGGTAGAGCAGTCCTGCAAAATATGTTCTGGTGTTTACTTGGGTGCTCCACAATCGCATGTGTCGGTGTCTCTGAGACCCATTTTGTGGAGGTGGGACTTAAGTCTGCTGCCCGTTTTGAGTCTGAAGATCAATGTCTGCCCATGTCTGTTAAGTTTGTCTATGTTATCATTTTCTGGCTTGTATTCTTTGTGTTGGTCTTTCCTTTCTGTTCTTATGGATTATTTGAAGAGTGTCTTTGCTTCTTTATAGCTCTATGGATGGCGAGTCTGCATGCCACCAGATCCAGCTTTTGCGATCTCATCTGCTTTCTCATTTCAAAAGATCCTGCAGTGAGCCAGAATCCATTGTACTAGATTTATTTTTGATACAGCAATCCGATGTTGTATTTTATTTTGTGAGAGTCTATCTTGTTTAGGGCTTGATAAATATAAGGGTCATAAATAGGAGATTGCTTTAAGCATTTTTACAACAAAAGTTAACTTACATTAACAGAGAATAAAAAATAGTTCTTCTCTTTTCTCTCTACAAATGTTTTAGTTGTAGTTAGCACAGTGGTTAGTACACTAACTACCTAGTCGAGCGACCTACATTATATTTCCAATTGGTACAAGATATTTATTTGAATTAAAATGGCTGTGAGATCGACCCAGCCTATAAAATTTGGGACCAGAACAAGTCTGCTAAGTTAAGGCGGCTGGTATGATGCTGGCAACATCACCGCTAGTGTGCCGTTGGTCAAGAAACTGTGGGTCTAGCACCATATTCCCAATGTGCCACATGGTGTGTAAACAAGATTGTTAGTTTACTTTTTTACATTACTCTTGTGCCCCAGGGTTTTAATTTCAAAGGTATGCTTTTGGCAAACCTCAATGTTTTTGAATTGGTGATATACCACCTTTACAAATGCAATAACAAAACCTTTCATGAGTGTTTCATTGCCAAACCTTCCCGAGTTTGAATAACACATATAAACAAAATAAAAATAAAAAGATAATTGAAACACAAAAAGAAATAAAGAACTGTACAAAGCAATAGTTTGCGTGTGTAACTGTCAAATATCTTTGCTATATGCCCTAATGTAAATGACTGACATCTAATTCATTTTCAGGTGCAAAAATTTTAGATAATAATAACTGATTGACTGCTATTTTAATTAATGATACCTGGATGAAAAACTACCTCCACTCACGATGTGCGAGAGTCAGGCTGGAAGAACACAGAAGCAAAATGGTCAAACTGCATGAGGGGGTTCCCCAGGTAGGATCACTATCCCCTACCTTGTATATCCTCTTCATTAATGTGATCTGCCAAAACAGTTCAGACCACACATCCACAAGGCACTCCATGCAGATGACCTGGCCATATGGACCCAGGCAGAAAACATTGGAACCGCAAAAGCAAGAATGTAGGAAGCAATTAATGCAGTAAAGAAATGGGCAGACTCATGGGGTGTCACAATAAACAAAAGCAAGACCCTCTCAACACTCTTCTCGCTCTCTACAAAGCCAGAGTAGGTCAATCTATATTTAGAAAATAGAAAATAGCCTGCTTCCTAGAGAAAACAATCCTACATACCTAGGAATGAGATATAACAAAAGATTAACGTGGGGCCCACACATAGAGGATACTCAAAAGAAGGCCACACTCAGACTAAGGCTGATGAAAAAACTGGTGGGGACAAACTGGGGCGCAGATGCAAACACAGTCAGACCGGTCTACACTGGATACGTACGTCCAATACTGGAATATGGCATGGGTGCCTATGCAACAGCGGCAAATACCAACCTACAGAAACTAGACAAGGCACAGAATACCGGACTCAGAATTATTACCGGAGGTCTACGAAGCACCCCAATTAGAGAACTGGAAGCAGTAGCAGGCCTCCAAAGCCTCGGTGAGCGCAGAGAAGGAAAAATATTAAACCTGACAGCAAAATACAAGCGTATGAATAAACATCCAATGCAGGGAAAAGTCAATGAATTAACAAAAAAACCGCATAAAAAGAACAAGCTTCAATCATCTATCAAAAGCCCTTACAGCCAGGAACAGTGACATTATATAAAAATGTCCAACAACATGGGAAATGATACAAGTATATGAAAATAAAGACCAACAGCCCAACTTCACTGTGGAAGCGAAAATACCAGGTATTGACAGAAAGGTGGAAGAATCAGACCATGAATTGAGAGAAAAAACCCTAAAGCATATTGGAGACGCCTATCCTCAACCCATGTCGACGCACGTCTACACAGATGGATCATCAGAGGAAGCATTGAGGAAAGGAGGGGCAAGACTCGTCATAGTTCTACGGGATGGAACGTTATAGAAAAAGCAAGTGCTGCCAGGGAGCCCTCAACAAATCTAAGAACAGAGCAACAGGCAATAATTGAAGCAGTAAAACTATTGGATGAAAAGGGGTTAAAGGATAACAAAATAGTGTTTTTGTGCGACTGCATGGAAATTTTGCAGGCCACACAAAGAGAACCACGAAATAGTATGGAAAGAAAACTGATATGCCAGCTAAACAAACTCTCAGACCACAATAAAATCACCCTCCAGTGGATTCCAGCTCACTGCGGCATACCTGGGAATGAATGGGCGGACAGGCTAGCCAGGGAGAGAAGACAAAGAGAACAATTCACCCACCCAGTGTCACTGCCAGAAGGCAAACATAAAATAAAAATATAAACAACAGTGGATAGAGAGAACAAACAGTAAATACCCACAGGACCCAATCAATAGACTGAATAGGAAACAGTATACCACAATTTTTTGCCTCAGAACAGGTCATTGCAGACTAAATGCACACATGCATAAAATGAAAGCAGCATAGACTGCACAATGTACATGTCAGAGAGGACCCCAGACTCCAGAACACATCCTGCAAACATGTCCACTGCACCAAGACTCCCATGAGAAGACCTGGTCCGAGGAGAGAAACATACAAGACAAACTGTGGGGAACCAATGAGGACCTGCGACTGATGTGAGACTTCATGGAGGCAGCCCATCTGGTAGCATAAAACGAGCATACGAAACCGAACGCAAAGAAGAAGAATAAGAATTAATTATACTTCTTTTTCTTCTTCTTTGTCATTCATTCTTAAACTTCCTCTACTAAGCCCTAAAAAGGGCTTTGCAAGTAGTCAAATATAGTCGGGAGAACGGAATAAATTGTGTTCGTAGTTTACAGCTTGACTGTGATATTTGCACCTTTTGGTCTGACACATCCTATTTCAGCATGGCATTTTTGTGTACTGTGTTAGCCTTTGCTCCCTTCTCCTTAGCCAGTCTGCCCTGTTGCAGCCTGTTACTACCTTTATTCCTTTATTAATGAATTTATTTTATGTACTGCACTTAATGGTCCATTAATGTTAATGTTACTGCCATTATTGATATATTTATGTTAATGCCATTAAACTTATTGACCCATTTATACTAGTGCTACTTTACTCAATGATTCATTTATGCTATACTCTCATATCAAAATGTTTATACCATCTGCATTGATCTTAAATAAGTAATCTTTTAGTTATTGATAAATCTGTTCATAGTTATTTCTTATTTTCCCCAACAGACTGAGACAAATATTACCAAAGTAATCAGTGCAGGAAAACTCAGTTCATTAGCTGGGAAGTCAAAGGAGTCAGGTTTTCTAATTTTCTTTTAAAAATAATCACAACTATACAATGGAATTTAGTTCACCGTAGTGCTATTGTAAATGTTATAGTTTTACTAATTCTGTGATTGTTGTAACTGTACCTTCTACAAAACATGTCAGCTGGGTGATGGATGGTCTCTATAGTAGCTGTCCATTGTTGTTAATGAGGACTGCTGACATCATCCATGTCACAGATTTCCCTGTTGGGTGTGGGTGCGCATGGGGCTGAACAGGCCATTGCGGGCACAAAAACATCTGTTGCATAATGGGCACACGAGGTTTGTAGAAGGTGATAGTGTTCTCACTGTTCGTGATTTCTGGGTCTTGTGCCTGCTGTGGGCTTTCACAACATGGTGTTCTTAACTGGTAGCTACACCCGCTTTGACTGCTCTTCTCCAGTCAGGTTTGTTTTGCACAAGATATTCCCAGGTGTTGACATCTATCTGACAACTTTTCAGTGAGTCCCTCAGACTGTCTTTAAAATGATTCTTTGGTGCCCTCCCTCATGCCATCCCTCCCTCAGCTCGCCAAAGAGGAGCTTCTTTGGTAGCTGTTTGTCTGACATACGAATGAGGTGTCCGGCCCATCTTAGTCATGCTTTTTCGAGCAATGCATGGATACTGGGCATGTCAGCCGTCGAGAGAACATCAATGTAAGGTTTTCTTGATGGTCTCTATATCTGTTAATACCAAATAAACATCTGTAAACCAGAAGCCTGCATAGCGGCCAAAATGAGACAACCCTTCCATCATGCAAAGACACAACAGGCTAATCATCTTTGAATCTACCAATCTGATTACAAATCAACTAAGGTAAGAAAACTGTACAGACCTAAAAGATGTTGAACTGGTGTGAATTACGGACTATGACTTTATGAAAATGGAATGTTTAAAGCATAAACGGAAAGGAGAATAAGCTCATGGACAAAATGAAGAAATATAAAAACTAAAAAAAAGGTAGGATGTCATGGATGAGGTTAATATGTTTCTCTACAGAAGAGTTCCCACTATTAACAGAGCCACAGGGAAAAGGGGGATGTATTGTGTCCAGAAGTCAAAGGGTTAATGTCAAGGGATGGAAATTTGTCTCCAAACGCATTATGGTACTGGATTTCAAAGAAGAAGGCAAGCTAGTCAATATCGTTATTTTGTATGCCCCGAATAAGAGGAATAGAGCAAATGTCAAAGATAAATTCTTGGAACTGCTTGAAAAAACAGTATTGTCATGATTGACAATTGTCATGATGAAATTGTCCTCCTTGGAGATTTTAATTCCAGAGTCGGAAAAGATCATTCTAGATGGAATGGAGTCTTTGGGAGATATGGTGAAGATGTTTATAAATGACAATGGAAGCGACTACTGAACTCCTGCAGCAAGCAAGACCTATCATAAATACAAAGTTTCCTCATCTGCTCATACAGCATACACTTAGTGTGAACTGACAAGGAAAGTAAAATCCATAATTGATTATTCCATCGTGAGGACAAATTCATTTAAGTTTGTGAGAGATGCCAAGCCTGAAATTGGAAGTGACAACTACCTTGTGACAATATAGAAAATAACTGAAAGACTAACCCCATCAAAACAGTACCTACAATCAAGTAGGAAACTGAACACTAGAGAAGCAGAAGCAAGATAACAGGCATACAAGCAAAGATAGCCAGACATTTACCGAACTTAACGTCTTTATACTGGTTTAGAAGACTTTGGAGAGTCTGTATACAACCAGTTTCATTAATATTTCCTTACTCTAAAAACTATGTGCATCCAATCTGTTCTTGAATGCATTAATTGTCCCTGCCTCCACTAATTCCTGGGGCAATGCATTCCAAGCATTCACCACTCTCTGGTATGTATTTCCTAATATCTTTCTTTAGTTACATGGGGGAGGAACCTACCTCCTACCAGGCATGTCAGCAGAGTTGCAGATTGTTGAAAGGCCTTCTAATTTGGAGGTTAGCTGCAAATAGGAAATACACAGCCGTGGACAAAAACAGGTCGGCAGACATGGAGGCTGTAAGGCGGCAGACCCTCTATCATGCAAAGACACATCAGGCTAATCACCTATTTGTCTTAACCAAAGATTACATGGCAAACCACAGAGAAAACCGAACTGATCTTAACGGCGATGAACAGGTGAAAAATAAGGACCACAATTTATGGAACATGGAATGTAAGAAGTATAAACAAGAAAGAAAATTAACTAATTGAAGCGATGAAGAAAGCAAAACTGGCAGTCCTGGCACTTACAGAAACAGAAAAAAAATGGACAGAGCATTCTGGACTATGATGGCAACATGTTACTCTACTGCGGAGTTCCCATGACTGAAAGATCCAGAGCAGGGGTGGGCTGTATAGTAGACAGTAATAAAAAAGCAAACATTAAAAGATGAAAATTCATTTCAGAATGACTGATGGTGCTAAGTTCTCAGGAGCAGTATAGTAAAATGGATAATGTCATTGTGTATGCACAAGAGCACTTCTTCTTCATCGATCAACTGATGATATGCGTCTAGTCCGGTGAGGTTCACGAAGGAGATTGTCATTGTATGTTTCAGGTCTTCGCCTGTCCCCCACAGCTTTTCAAGCATGGTTGCTTCCCCAGGCCAGACTGCCACTCTTTGGTCTACATACGTAGGGCATACTTGCAGAATATGTTCTTGTGTTTGCTTAGGTACTCCACAATCGCACGTGGCAGTGTCTATGAGACCCATTCCTGCTTTCCATTTGCCGGTCCAAAGCTCATTGCGAGAGAAGGACCACAAGCGAGACGAACTGTCGAGATTGGCTATACGCACTAGCCTTGGACGAACCACACGGACTGACAAAGCTTCTCGATACGGACTACAGTAACGCACCCTTACCAGCGGTACGACTCCACCAAATTTGTCCTGCTAGAGTGCCGGGGAGAGGCGGGCGAGCTTGGTAGGCAAGTCGCGCTCTCACTCAGCCTGGCGGTACTGAGATCATTGTCCCGTTCTGTGTCTGAAGATCCTTGTCTGCCCATCTCTGCCAAGTTTGTCATTTTCTGGCTTGTATTCTCTGTGTTGGTCTCTTCATTCTATTCTCATAGATTGTTTGATGAGTGTCTTTGCTTCTTTATAACTCTGTGGATGGGGAGTCTGCCTCCACTTCCGGCTTTTGCAAGCTCATTTACTTTCTCATTTCCAAGGATCCCACAGTGGACAGGAATCCATTGTACTACTAAATCTATTTTTTGAGACAGCAATCCTTTGTTGTGTTTTATTTCATGTGACAGTCTATCTTGTTTAGGGCTTGAGATGGCTTGGAGTGCACTCCTGGAGTCTGTTAGAATGACCGTTGTCCTTTTGGTTATGTTTTGGCTGATAAGAATCTGAGTTGTTGCATGAACAGCGCTTGCTTCAGCTCTAAAATTGGTACAAGTCTCTCCTGTTGGTATGGAGTGTTTGATGTAGATTCCACTGCCTCCCCTTTTATCACTCACTGAAGCAGATCCATCTGTGTACACGTGGGCTCAAGAGTTGCTAGGGTACTGTCTCTTGAAATTCTGAATAACGTGGATTTTTTGCTCTGTTGCCAACTGCTCACTTTTCTTTGTTAACCCTGGAACCTTCAAGACCAGTTTTTTGGGGCATTTCCTTAGTAATCTTTTTTTTGTTCTCTCATGGAACTTTTGGTGCAGAGGATCATCAGGCAACCTCTTTAGTTTTTCAAATTGAGTAAGGGATTTATATTTTCTCTAATTAAAAGGGCTCAATATTTACTGTTTTTCCCAGTTCTGTAATTGGAGTGCTTTTCAATGCCCCAAGGGTAATTCTGAGACTTATATTTTGAACTTTGTCTAGTTTTCCAGTGTTTGTTTTGGCTATTGTTGACCAAGTGCTAGAGGCATAATCCATGATTGGTCTGATTGCACCAGTGTAGACTTGCTTGAGAATTTTTTTGAAAGTCTACTCTAGGATTCTAGAACAGCGATTAAGAGAACCAGCAGAGGCAAGTATGGATGAGACTAAATGTGGGATTCAGGCAAACAGAGGTACTCAAGATTTTATCTTTACACTCAGACAGCTGAGTATCTGGGGCTAGTCTCTCGGTGGCTCGATTGGCTCGCATCCAGTGTTTGTACAGCGATCTCAGTACCGCCAGGCTGAGTGAGAGCGCGACTTGCCTACCAAGCAGGCCCGCCTCTCCCCGGCACTCTAGCAGGACAAATTTGGTGGAGTCGTACCGCTGGTAAGGGTGCGTTACTGTAGTCCGTATCGAGAAGCTTTGTCAGTCCGTGTGGTTCGTCCAAGGCTAGTGCGTATAGCCAATCTCGACAGTTCGTCTCGCTTGTGGTCCTTCTCTCGCAATGAGCTTTGGACCGGCAAATGGAAAGCAGGAATCGTGCCTAAAGGCCCTGTCGCCCGACCAACCGGTCGGAGAAGGGCAGGCCGGCAGGCAAAAATCGTCTCCAGTCTGAGTGAAAATCATCGCCGGGGCCGTTTGGATCTGTTCTGCACAGAGAGCTGCAATCCCTCCCCGAGCGAGCTCGTTCGGTCGGTTGGTGTGTGTTCAGGGGCCCCGTCCAGGCGGTCCCTAGGTCGACGGAGTGAGGGTCGGAACAACCGTCCGTCTGTCAGTCGGTCCCTGCGGCCGTCCTGGTGAGGCTTTTTACACATCCATCCTTCGCTGACCGGTGTGTGTGGTTCGTCCGTCTCCTACAGATATCTGGTTGATCCTGCCAGTAGTCATATGCTTGTCTCAAAGATTAAGCCATGCATGTCTAAGTTCACACTGTCTCACGGTGAAACCGCAAATGGCTCATTAAATCAGTCGAGGTTTCTTAGATGACACGATCCTACTTGGATAACTGTGGCAATTCTAGAGTTAATACATGCTTACCAAGCTCCGACCCTCGCGGAAAGAGCGCTTTTATTAGTTCAAAACCAATCGTCGTTTCCCCTCGCGGGGTTGCGGCGTCCCCACTGGTGACTCTGGATAACTTTGTGCTGATCGCATGGCCTCATGTGCCGGCGACGCATCTTTCAAATGTCTGTCCTATCAAATGTCGATGGTACGTGATATGCCTACCATGTTTGTAACGGGTAACAGGGAATCAGGGTTTGATTCCGGAGAGGGAGCATGAGAAACGGCTATCACATCCAAGTAAAGCAGCAGGCGCGCAACTTACCCACTCCCGGCACGGGGAGGTAGTGACGAAAAATAACAATACGGGACTCTTTCGAGGCCTCGAAATAGGAATGAGTACACTTTTAAACCCTTTAACAAGGATCAATTGGAGGGTAAGTCTGGTGCCAGCAGCCGCGGTAATTCCAGCTCCAATAGCATATATTAAAGTTGTTGCAGTTAAAAAGCTCGAAGTTGGATCTCAGGCTGCTCGTTGTCTCCTGCCCTACCGTCTGCCGGCTCTCTCCCGCGGGTGCTCTTCGCTGAGCGTCCTGGGTGGCCGGCGTGTTTACTTTGAAAAAATTAGAGTGTTCAAAGCAGGCCTCGGCTGCCTGAATAATGGTGCATGGAATAATGGAATATGATCGCGGTTCTATTTTGTTGGTTTTCGGAACTGGAGGTAATGGAGGCATTCGTACTGCGGCGTTAGAGGTGAAATTCTTGGATCGCCGCAAGACGAGCTACTGCAAAAGCATTTGTCAAGAATGTTTTCATTAATCAAGAACGAAAGTCAGAGGCGCGAAGACGATCAGATACCGCCGTAGTTCTGACTATAAACGATGCCGACTAGCGATTCGCAGGAGTTGCTTCGATGACTCTGCGGGCAGCTTCCGGGAAAGCAAAATGTTTGGGTTCCAGGGGAAGTATGGTTGCAAAGCTGAAACTTAAAGGAATTGACGGAAGGGCACCACCAGGAGTGGAGCCTGCGGCTTAATTTGACTCAACACAGGAAAACGCACCCGGTCCGGACACTGTAACGATTAACAGATTGATAGCTCTTTCTTGATTCGGTGGGTGGTGGTGCATGGCCGTTCTTAGTTGGTGGAGCGATTTGTCTGGTTAATTACGATAATGAACGAGACTCTAGCCTTTTAAATAGTTCGCCTATGGCTGCAAAGCTGAAACTTAAAGGAATTGACGGAAGGGCACCACCAGGAGTGGAGCCTGCGGCTTAATTTGACTCAACACGCGCCAATACTGTAATGATTGTCAGGCCGAGAGCACTTTCGTTGGGTCTAATAGGGAACGTGTGCTGGAATTAGACCCTCGGAAGATAGGGTAGTTTTACCCTACTAATGATAGGGCATTGCTACGGTAATCCTGCTCAATCCGAGAGGAATCGCAGGTTTCAGACACTTGGTCATTCAAATAGCTCTCTCTCGATTCGTTTGGTCTAATTGGGAACGGGTGCTGGTATTAGACCCTCGCAAGACAGGTCAGTTTTTACCCTGAATCTCAGCACCACTGCGACGGGAGGCAACGATATGGTTGGAACCTGGGGCTCGCGTCTCAGCCCGACCCGGTCGAGCCGCAGAAAGAGGTCTCTGCTGTCCCGCCCATCAAAGCGGGCTGGGAGCTGCTCGATATTCACCCCATACGGCGTTGAGGTGTGAAACCACTAGTAGAAGACTTAGTTCTCGGTCGGGGTGTCGAAAGTAGTAGAGCAGCTACCTCACTGCGAACTGTTGAGACTCAGCCCTTGATCATAAGATATGTCCGCACACCAGGCGAACAACATCTCCGTGCCATGACCAGGCTTGTCCCCTGGTTAAATGCACTCCTGCTTCGTTCTTTACCTCTGTCTGCTATCAGTCATCCCAATGGACGCAGAAGAGATGCAGGCCAGCGGACATTGCACCTCTGCCTTATTGTGACAACCTCCCAGGTGGCGGGGAATGAATGGCGTACCATCACTGCAGAGGAACCGAGAAAATAAGGGGGGGGGGGAAAGGAGATACCTCACTCACATGGATATGCTGATATGCTACGTTTCTGGCAGGACATGACAATCCTGGGACACAGACACACTGGACTGCCTCTCTTCCGAGATACTTGAAAAACTAGTACATACAGTCCATCACAGCACATCATATTATCACCACACCCTATAGACACGAGTGGGGAAGACTCGATAGTCCTGCAAGACAACTTCCCTAAGATAGTCAACTCTGACCACAAACAAATGCTGCCTTGCAGATAGGCTGGGGACAGCCAAAGGCTAAGGAGGGCATCCCTACAGAAACGCCTCTTGAAATCGGATGCACTGGGCCACAGGCTTAACAAAACAGTGCAACATATATCGCTGTAACCAGCGTACGAATAAGAAGAAGAAGACAGCTGAGTGAGAAGGCTCTTGTGTATGATAAGGAGATGCATCTCTGCTTTTTAGATTTGGAGAAGGCATTTGATAAAGTTCATATGGGACAAACTTTGGGAGTGCCTGACTAGGAAGAATATCTCTGGACCCCTGATCTGTACCATACAGAGTTTCTATAAAACATGAAGAAATTATGTGCGGAAATCAAATCAAAAGTCAGAGTTCAGGACCACTAGTGGAGTAAGACAAGATGACATTCTATCACCGTACCTTTTCATGCTCCTCATGGATGATGTCATCAAAGCTTGCAAAAAAGTATGAAGTAGGGTACTGGAAGATGAGATCAAATTGCATATCGGAGCTAGCATTTGGAGATGATGTGGCACTGATCACAAAATCTGAGGCACATCTTGAGATCAACTTGCAGGTCTGGGAAGAAGAGTTTATGAAGAGAGAAATGCGGCAACTCCAAAATAAAAACCATGGTAATTGCCAGAGATGAGAAGAGACATCAAATAACACTGGGAACATGGCCACTGGAGCAGGCAGCCACTTCAAATATCTAGGGACGGTAATAGACAGCAGGGGAGGAATCAAAGAATCAAAGAAGAATAAATTGCACGAAGGGCAGAAGCTAGTAGACTTTTCCATGCAATAAACAGAGGATTCTTCAGTAAAAGAGAAATAAGCAGGAAAACAACATACAACAGTCCCTAAGTGGTCGGAGCCTGAATTGGAAAGAGGCCAGGAGAAAGACGTAGGATAGAACAGTATGGCGTTCTCTCTGGCAAACCCCTACACCTCACAGTAGAAGAGGAATGACTAAGTAAGTAAGTTTCTTTAGCTAATTTGATGCTGTGCCCTCTTGTTCTTGTATGTGGTTGTGTTTTGAAAAACTTGTTATAGTCTAATTTATTTTTTCAGTTGATTATCTTATAAACCTTTATTAAATCACCTCAAATTCTTCTCTTTTCTAGACACTGTAGGTCGGTTTTTCTGAGTCTTTCCTATAAGTGTAATTCTGGAATTCCACTATCAGTTTTGTAGCTCTTCTTGTATCCTTTCCAGCATGTTTATATCCTCTCTACGATATGGACTCCACACCTGTCCAATCTAGGTCTAACTAATATTTTATACAGTTTGACAATCACTTCCTTGCTCCTATGTTTAATATTTCATATTATCGTACCTAACATTACATTTGCCTTTTTCATTGCTACCTGGACTTGCTCACTCACCCCTTATCTGTATGATCTATTATAACCCCTAGCTCCCTTTCCGTTTCTATCTATCTAATGTTGTTCACCGCCATTCTGTAATTATGTTCTGTATTGGATCTACTCATGTGGATGACTGTACATTTATCTGGTTAGGACCAAATACAAAGCACTTATATTGACAGCAGTGGAAATTGCAAAAGAACCACCCTAAGATCTAGACACATTAAAATACAAGACTACCCTCAAGACAGCTGCAGCAGAAGCGTGTGGTAACATCAGAGTCTAGAATGATATATAGATGAGACACTGGTGGACAGCAAAAGTCAAAATGATAATAAGGAAAATTAAAAGGCATGGGAGCAATGCTTGGAAGCCAAAAATACAGCAGGAAAAACAGAGAAATACCAAGAATACTTAACTTAACGTCTGTCACTGGTTTAGAAGACTGCAGCGTCTGTATACAACCAGTTTCATTTACATTACCTTGCTCTAAAAGCTATGCACATCAAATTTATTCTTAAATGCATTAATTGTCCCTGCCTCCACTACTTCCTGTGGCAATGTATTCCAAGCATTCACCAGTCTCTGAATAAAAAAATATTTCTTAATATCAAATCTGGACCTCTCTTCAGTTAATTTGCAGCTATGCCCTCATGTTCTTGTGGGTGGTTATATTTTGAAAAACTTGTTACAGTCTAATTTATCCGTTCTTCTGATCATCTTATAAACCTGAATTAAGTCACCTCGAATTCTTCTCTTTTCTCTAGACACTGTAGGCCAGTTTTTCTGAGTCTTTCCTCATAACTGTAATTCTGGAATCCCACTATCAGCTTTTTCGTTCTTTTTGTATCCTCTACGATGAGGGAGCCAAGTAGCGCAGTGGTTAGCGCATTGGCTTTGCATCTGAGTGATCCTGGGTTCATTCCCCAGTTGAGGCAGTGTTTTTTTTTTCAGACCGAAATAGCTCCCGGGTCGACCCAATCTTAAATGGGTACAGGTTCAGTCCGGGAAGTAAAAGCGGCGAGAGAGAGGAGATGGCTACCGCCCTCATAAAGCCGAGCCTTTGAAATGTGAGATTGCTAACACCTTACACCCCTACAGCAGTACTGCTATGAGTTACTTTACAGACGATAAGGACTCCACACCTGTACACAGTATTCCAATCTAGGTCTAACTAATGCTTTATACAGTTTGGCTATCACATCCTTGCTCCCATGTTTTATAGCTTGATGATTAAATTTACAATAGAACTTTCAAGAATGTAATCCTGTTATAAAACCAGGCTTTACTGTATGTTCACATAATATTGTATTCTGAAATACCAATACAATTAATATGCTATGTGGCTCAAATGTGTGCATAATACGTTTATATAATTACTTTTAAGTAGCACAATATTACTTGTAAGTGCAATTTTTTTATTGTCAACATTCTGATTTTCTTGTTTTATTATTCTAGTTTCAAAATTACACATGTAAAAGATATTTTAGAAGTAAATGGAAGTTACCACAGTATAACAAATGATCAAAAATGAAAGGAAAAGAAACAAATTTTGGAGTAATGTAAGTATAAAGAGTAAAGCAATTTGAACATTTTGCTAGGGCACCTAAAGTCCAGGAAATGAAAAATAAAGTTATGTAAAATTGGAAATAAAGTAACCAGAAAAAAAATGCAACACAGAAAAAGTAGATTAACAGAGTAATAGATACCTTGATAATGAGTAACAAACTCTTCCCCACGTTATTATGACATACAGAAGAAAGCAAAAGAAAGTCCAGCTTGTAGAGATGAAAGTGCTTTGATGCTAATATTTATGTTTATTCTATATACATTAGGGATAAAAGTAAGACACAGTATGTGGTCAAAATGGGATTCAGCACTTCATTAAAACATGAATTATTTATTTAGAAATTGTTAACATTGTTTTGGAATATTTAAGCTCAATTCTTTCTACACTTTTTAGGCATCGATCAAGCTGAAGAACAAAAGCGTTATTCAGTAATGATGAGTCTCTCACCGAAGCCCACAATAGACAGCCAGGCCTTAAATGGGAGCTCTCATTCTCTTCCAGTGCTAGAAAATGAAGTAATTGAAGCTGAAGAATGTAAGTAGTCATATGTTTTACATTGCTATTAGTTTCAGATTGTTAGCACTGTTCACGTGTAATATTAAGTGTGTGAGCACCATGCAGTCTACTGGGTTTCATTATAGAAAAACGAAACATTTTTAAAACACTCTCCGGGTTAATGACATCTTTGACCTTGAAAGCCACTCAGAAGTTCAGTCATGTCCAATGAGAAGTCGCTTGTAGCTACACGTAAACAGTTTTGCAGATGTGAATCAGTTAATCATGATTGTGCTTTGTTCTTGAGGTTTTTTTAAAAATTTTTACCTTATTTCTCTATTCCCCAAGGCGGTGTGCGTTCCACTGTGGTTTTTAGTTTGCGCCTGTTGTCCCAGTTCATCCGACTTCAACATGCATTTTATGTAAGGGTCTGCTTCCTCCTGCATTTTAAAGGGTTTGCTTCCCCAGGGTAACGGTCGGTGCTGTGATGGGGATCAAACCCAGCACAGTCCGGTTGTGAGCCGTGTCACTTAACCACTAGTTGTTGAGGTATTTCTTAAGTGAGAAAGCTTTTTCACACAGACAGGGTCATCTTGAACATAGCCAGATATTTGAGAGAAACTCTCTGCAGTATTTTGAACCTTTTTGCATCTGCTGCTCTCTAAAAGGTTATGAATTTCTGCTTTTCAAACAAATATTTCAGCGCTAAGGAGGACTGAGAATCTATCAATTCAAATTCCGCTCGAGCAACCACATTATTCTCTTCAATGATCTGGATTTTTCCGATTTTATACACCAAGTTAAACAACTGTTCAAATCATGTGAAGCAACTGTTCATTTTCTTCTAAAATACGAAAAAGCTAATCAAATTCATTCAAAATATCTTGAATTACTAGCTGGTCAATGAGCTCGTCCAAGCCTTGAGAGTGTGTGTGCAAGTTCTGGGAAATTTTTAAAGATCATTCTTACTTGCTGATGAAAGGAATATTTCTAACTTGAACTGAAATTATAATTTATTTCATTTCACAAATTGTGTTTGGTTCACCTTGAAGTTGTCTATTAACCCTTTGAACCCTGGTCACCTGGTCTGTAAAACCCTACTCCCCTGGGCTAATGAAGAAAAAACGCAAAAAATGGACACCTGAACAAAACTAATTACAATGACAAAACTAAATGATCTGTTTCAATTATTTTATCTCAAATAGACTGACCTGATCATCTCCAATATTCCTGCTTATTATGCCAGTCCTCCCAGCATGTAGACCCATCCTTTAGGCACAGATAAGTTTCACAATGTTTACACCAAAATTTTGTCTTGACTTGTTTGAATGGTCTGTCTTTGTAGGCCATGTATCAGAAGTCCTTGACATTCTTGTTAAACTTAAATGAGCATACTACACAAACATTATTTCCTGTAGCTTTTGGAGACATTTGTGGATGATGGGAACCAACATTTTGCAGTCTCTGTTGTGCCTTAACACGGTTTTGAAGTTTTGCAGTAGCTGTTCTATAATCCCCAATGAGGGATAAACAAACTTCATTCATGAACATCCCAAATGTCCTGTAGCGTCTTCCTATTGTATTGTGGGGACTATAATGATCCATAAGTATGTAGGCATTATTACATGCCCACATAAAGAATTTCACAATTAGCCTCCTAGGCCAGCGATAATGCCGTCGTGTCTTGTTGAGATGACAAATTTGGTCGTTGACATCTGTGTCCCCCCATGAAAGCATTATAGTCAATACAAAGTTGAGGAGTTGGAACATCTACAGCTGTTCCATCCTTTCTTCTCCTTCTAACAGTTCCAATTTCTGTTGGGTTGTGGTAGTTGGATATAAAATTTACAGGTTTTTGGTCCATCCAGACAAGGCATACAGTGTTGTTATGGCAAATAAATTTTGAATGACCCCTGTCCATTTTCTTCTTTCTTGTCAGTACTTTTGGATAAAATTTCCTATTTGTCATTGCTGTACCTACAGCAAGTGTACCATAATCAGTGTACAGCTTGTCAAAGAGAGTTACACTGTTGTAGAATCTGTCCATAACAACAATATGGTTTTTGTTGACCAAATTCCCATTAGTTAAAATTCTAATAACGACGCTACCAACAACACCAAGATCTGGAATAATATTGTCTGCTTTTCCAGTGTAGATTTCCAGATTCAGAATATATCCAGAGCTTGCTTCACAAGCCATGTAAGCCTTTATTCCCCACTTTATGAGCTAGTTGGTTTCTTGCTTCTCACCTGCTCAGTGCGTCGAGTTGTCTGCTCACACAAATTGTGCCAGAAATCATTATCCAGGAAAAGTTCCAAAAATTCACTGGCTTTACTTTCTGGATTAATAGTTTCTGGAATGTTCTTAGGGCCTATTTGCTCCATAAATGTTGTGTCTACTGCAGACACAGGTCTGAATATATTTATTGGAGACCAACCTGCATCAAATTTACTAGAGACACTACCTGGGAGACGCCCCCTTCCACGCCCCTGTAAAACAGCCTGATCACCAGAAAATTCAGGAACAGGGTAAGATGTAGCTTCATCAGAGTCTAATGAACACATGTTATCACTCAAATGATCATCTGATTCAACTTCTATATCAGTTTCAGAATAATTGCTATCTAAATCTAATTCATCGTCCTCCGAATCATTGAGAACAATCTCGACAGCTTGTTCCATTGTAAGCCTTTTAGAACGCTCATATACTGGTTTTTCTGAATGCCTTTTCATCGTGAAAAAATTGTAAAAATTTGTTGAAATGTGATCAATCCATGGGTGCCACCATTTTGAAGTAATATTCCGGAAGTAGTATGCAAATTCTCCTGTGTCTATCCATAATACGCCCGTTGTTATAAGATACATATGCTCTACCGGCAAACCGGTGACTCGGGGCGCGGTTTATGTACACACACACCGGTTCGTCGGGATCACGGGTTCAAAGGGTTAAGCTCATTCAGATAATCAAAGAGGTCTACCATAAAAGCAATATTAATCTAGAAATCATCCTCATATAATTGAGGAAAGTTTGTTGTAAAACCATTTGAAGAAACGTATACTTTGATTTCTTTGAACACTTTCCAGATCCTTGTAACAACATTGCCATGACTTAACCAATGTATGTACAGATGAAGAATTAGTTCTGAAAATGGTGCCAATAAATCATGCAAGAAGACTTTCAGCAGACGTTTGTTAAGGGTTTTGCAATAAAAAAGTTGATCAACTTAACAATCATTTTGAAGTTTTCTGAACTTTCAGGAACGGATTTCAAATGACTAGCTAGGTTTTCAATATGAATTAAGCAATGATAATGAATAAAAGGCGGAAAACATTTCTCATTTCTCAGAAGACTGACAAATCCATTGTTTTTACCTACCATTGATGGTGCACCATCTGTAACCACGCACACGAGCTTTGATATATCGATATCATTGTATACTAGGAAGTTGATAACACTATTGTAAATGTTTTGATCCATAGGAGTTCCTGAGAGTGGTAACACTGTCAGAAATAAATTATCTGCAGTTCCATGATCCTTAACGCAGTGCACAAAACACATTAATTGTTTTATACATGCAGTGTCTGTCGATTCATCAACAGCAAGAGAAAAGTAACTACATTCAGATAGTTTTAGCAAAGTTTTCTTCTTAATTTGAGCCGAGATGAGGTCAAGGGGAGTCGCAACCATGCCATTACTAAGAGGCACATTTTTTGTAGCATTAATCAGAACATTTCTAAACTTTTCAGGTATACTCTCCCCGAGAGTGGTCACTGCCGAAATGATACACTCCTTCACAACTTCCCCACTTGAAAATGCCAGGCTATTCTTAATAAGTTTATAAGACACTCAAAAAGACACTTCAGTTGAAAGCTTGTTAACGGTGTTGCTAGACGAAAAATATGTCTGTTGACGCTTGAATTGCGATTTCAGCTCGTCTATTTTACATACTCTTGCGTCTCACCACATGGTGTACTCCTTGCTAAACGCACTATGATGTGTATTTTAATGTCTTTGACAATTTGCTCTTCTGAACCGCAATAAAAAAAGTATTGCACGAAAGACAAACCACTCCTTTATTGCTGTCATTATTTACCACAAGAAATTATCTTTCCCAGTTATCTTGAAAAAAGTAGTTTCTTTCTTTTTGGTTCACTACATATTGGTATGCTGGATCCGTCTGTCGATGAAGAAGCTACCAAATTATTCAAATCTTCACAGCTGTGTTTACACGCTATAAATTTGTTCATGCTGTGTATTTGAAGTTATTAACTTAACCTAACAAGAAACTCTGAACACAACATTCACAATGCATAACTTATGTTTTTAAGAAAATCTAATAACAAACTCCGCTCGCATTATTCACATTGCATATATTATTTTAAAAATCTATCAACAAACACATCAGCTCTATTCAATTTATCAGAAGTGAAGAAAGACGAATATACCCATGATGCAGCACAACGCTGACCCTGACCAGCATCAAGTCAGCAGTGCGAAATATTTCAGAACATAGAGTGGTAAATATGTTTACTGGCAGCAAACGCACAACTTAACAATTTTCAGGTCACCCAAAATATAATGGATGGATTGAAACATTATTTGTTTGGGTTTGCAAAACAAAGTTTGAATTGAAAAACGGGCCTCAAGAGCACTTTTTTCTTGCATGATGCCTGCACCAAATGTCATTAAAAGAGCATCAGGTTGAGAACACCTATACTAGAGCATCCAGAATAGTGGATGGGTGAGCTACTAGAATACCTGCCTCTTTGTATAGGGAATGTGGATTCAAAATTTCAATAAGGCAAAGGTTGTTTTTTTCTTCTGTCGAGAGTAAAATAGAAACCCAGTCTTTACATTACATTCTTCACAACGACTCTTAAGGAAATATTTTAAAAACTAAATTGAAAAGTTGAAAAGACACAGATATCAAGATAGACAGAGAAATGCTCACCCACATAGTCATCAAGGGGCAATGGAATGGAAAACATTGACAGTCTCTCTACTGGACCAAATTTAAAACACATAAATCCTTGGCCACACTGTCTTCAATAACGTCATAGATCCTGCATTGTTAAGAAAATGCAGATAGGCTGGGCATGTGGTGCGTATGCCGGACAATAGATGAACCCTAAAAGTGATGTCCTGGTGGCTCTACATCTTTAAGTGCTCACGTTGGCATCCACCAATAAGTTGAAGAAGTGGCCCAAGTAAACTTCTTGGCCCAACATGGTACTCCAGGGCAAATACCCACATTGAGTTTAAACACATTTGACTACCTGCCATCAAACAGTTCCATTGCCTGATTAAATATCAGGATTACATATAACACATGCTTATTAATTTTAGAGCAGGACAGGGAACAAAACCTTGAATATAGCAATGGTTTACCAATAATACTTGTTAGTGTTAGATGAGAGACAAATGGCTTTATACCTTCAAGGATTAGAAGCTGTTATACTTAACTTAACTTAACGTTCTTATAATGGTTTAGAAGACTCTACAAACTGAAATCGAACACGCGACCTTCGGCACCTGAGGCGACACCTTATCTCAAGTCCCTCTATGACTTTATTCCCATTGCTGGGATAGTCAAGGGTTTTTTAGACAGAGGTCTACAGGCTGCTTTGTCATTGCTGTCACCATGTCATGTGCTGGTTATGTTTGTTTATTTCATCCCCAACAGAAAAATAACAAATGCCTTTCCGTGGATTCAATCCGCTGCCCTCCTTATCAGCAGGCAGGCATCAAAATCATTTGACCACTCACTCCAAATTAAGTTAAAATACATTTTTTAATACATTTATAGACCAGACTATTTCATTTCAAAATTGAGGATTGGAAACATATTCCAGAATTTTAGAATGGTTGAGGGGTGACCAGACTACTCACAAGTTATCATCACACCAAATCATGATGAGTGAAACAACTGATGAACGACATGCTTTAAATATGGTCCATTACAATCTGGCCACAGACCTACCAAAAGGATAACTGCTTATAGCAATTATTATAGTTGCAGAGGTAGATGTAGTCAGCATGAGTGATCCATTGCTGTGGTCCCTACACCAGGGTCTGCAGAGCTGCCATGACGATGCTAGAGTGAATACATATAGGACAGAACTGGGATACTCTGAATAGTTGTGCCAGAACCACTGTTCTATTGAAATAATTAAAGACTGAAGGGACAGTCAATGAAAGTGCACTTAAAAGCTTCGGTTAGACTGTCTACAAAAGTTTAGTAATAGACAATGTGGAACATAAGAAGGAAAGCTTACATGTAACTGAATTACTTTACTCATTGTTAATGTCTTTCAAGTTGGCAAAATTGATAACTCATGAACTGGTAACTAGAATGTTATAGTTTTAACTGTCAAATGCATTGCAGCTCCACCTCTTCTTCTCTCCCCCCCTCCCTCCCCCCATCATCACCACCATTTTTACAATAACAATGAGAATAGCAGGATGGCAATTGGCACTCTTTGTCGTTATGGTCCTTGTGAGACTCCCCTGATCTCAATAAATGAAGATAACAACTTGAAGGCACATTTTTGTTGTTCAAAGCACTTATTTTAATGGATAAGATTTACTTACAAAATAAGTTAATGATAAAGACTGTTTTTATATTATAATATTCACATGATTGAATGCTTTGTCAACTGAATTTGGTGTTCATTTCTTCACAACTGACTGTTGTGTTGTTTATCAATTCTGTGGATGACACATTTTCAATGATGTGATTTTAAACCATCTAGAACATTTTCTCTCTTGTGTTTTTTGTAACTCTTTTCTTAGAAATTGTGCCAATTTTCACAATGTGCAATCACTTTTCTAGTATTTTAAATAAGCTTCCTTGGCTCACAAGCCCAACTTGGTTTATCATCATTAGTCCATTTAGATGGCCACAAGACTCTCACAAGACTCTGTTGATCTTTTATCATTTTAATTAATTGTCCATGGCTCACTTCCATATGTCAAGACTGGCTGTTCTGTGTAATATTGGAGACACACCCACACAGGTTTACTAGACGGAGATCGTGCTTAACAAAAATTTTAGAATTCATGGAGGATGTTATTAAAATGATAGATAAAGGAGATAGAGTGGATGTTATTTATCTTGATTTTGCTACAGCCTTTGATAGAGTACCTCATCAAAGATTATTTACAAAGGTAAAATCACATGGAATATGTGGAGAAGTTGCCAAATGGATTGAAAATTGGTTAACCGGACGAAAGCAGAGAGTGGGCATAAATAATGAGTACTCTGAGTGGTGTGAAGTAAAGAGTGGAGTACCACAGGGCTCGGTGTTGCGACCAATTTTGTTCTTGATATATATATATATATATATATATATATATATATATATATATATATATGAATGATTTGGTCATTGATATCGGATCCATGATTGAAAAATTTGCTGATGACACAAAACTATGCAGTAGTGTCTAATCTACAGCAGAAGTGGATATATTGAGGTCAGAGTTAGATAAAATTTGAGAGTGGGCTACGAGCTGGCAAATGGAGTTTAATTAAAATAAATGTAGTCATCAACATAGGTAGATGTAATATGGAACATAATTACAGAATGGGAAAGAACAATATTAGAATTATAGAAAAGGAAAGGGACTTAGAGGTTATAATAGATCATACAGGTAAAGTGGGTGAGTAAGTCCCGGTAGCAGTGAAAAAGGCAAATTGTAGGCATGATATAAAAGAAATATTAAACATAGGAGCAAGGACGTGATTGTCAAATTGAATAAAGAATTAGTTAGACCTAGATTAGAATACTGTGTACAATTATTGGAGTCCTAATCGTAGAAGGGATATTAACATGCTGGAAAGGATACAAAAAAGAGCGACAAAGCTGATAGGGGAATTCCAGAATCACATTTATGAGGAAAGACTCAGGAAAAAGTGGCCTACAGTGTCTAAAAAAGAGAAGAATTTGAGGTGACTTAATACAGGTTTATAAGATAATCAAAAGAACAAATAAATTAGACTATAAAGTTTTTTAAAATACAACCACCTACAAGAACAAGAGGGCATAGCTACACATTAACTAAAGAAAGGTCCAGATTAGATATTAGGAAATATTATTTTAGTCAGAGAGTATTGAATGCTTGGATGGCATTGCCACAGGAAGTAGTGGAAGCAGGGACAATTAATGCATTTAAGAATAGATTTGATGCACATAGCTTTTAGAAAAAGGAAATGTAAATGAAACTGGTTGTTTACATACTCTGCAGAGTCTTCTAAACCAGTATAAAAACGTGAAGTTAAGTTGAGTTGAGAAGATTATTTCAATATACTGGAATAATAGGTGCAAGGCAGACGTTGAAGAGGCCATCCCAAAAAGAGGTGGGAGGACAAAATAAAATAATGGACCAATTTCTGACCTTGAAGAGGCACAGGCATCGGCCTCTGACAGAGAACTCTGACAGAGAAGGGTGGTATGGGATTGTGAGGATATCTTCATGTGTGCCCCAACAACCAGACCAGTTATGAAATGACCTGACCTGACCTGATCTGACCTAACTTTTGTTTAGGCTATTCTGTTTTTTACTTCTGATTTGGGTCAGAAATGTATGTGACTCTTTTTGAGGGCATTGTTTGTGGCTGACATTTGATTATCTTGTAAGTCAAAAGTTCAGTTTCTGTTGAAGTGTTGCAATAATGTTTGAGAAAATAGAAAACCTTTTTATATTTTTCTTGTAGAGATAACACATTAAGTTAAAATACATTTTTCTTTACTTTTATAGACCAAACTGTTTCGTTTCAAAATACAGAAAATGTGATTTCAGAGAACATTAAAATCTCAAAATTATTATTTTGTGTCAATCTGTTATATTTTTGAGAATTTTTAGCTCATTGCCATCACACATTTGAAGTGTGTTTTAATATATTGAACTTTTTAAATTACACATTTTGTTTCTGTATGCTAAATTATTTTTTAAACACAATACCTTTTATCAGTCGAGATAGGTAATGGGGTCAGTGGTAAGTTACAGTCATTTCTAGCTCATTTTATTTAACGCATTTTAAGTATTTGTTTCTTTCTGATAGGAAACATGATAGTTTTTCATAATTTTGCTTTCACTTTTCAATTCCCTGTATACACGTATAAATGCATACATGCATACACACTTGCATATTTGCAATAATCATACACATAAAAAATAATATGGAGTGATCAGTTACATTCCATGCAACCTGGTGTTCCCTAACCCCAAGCACAGTTAAATTTCTATTTTCAGCTCGTTTAGCAGGAACAATACCTTAAATATGTTACATGGAATAGAAAAGTGAAAAATGTGTTTTCCCTAGAACCAGAAGTAAACAATCCACATAGCCTTGTTACTTTCTTGTGTTGACATGAAATATGATTGTGAGATGATCCCTTGCCTGTAAATATATATGTGTGTGTGTGTGTGTTAAAATAAGGTGAGGCAATGTAGCCTAGGGGTGAAACGCTGTTTCACAATCTCAATGCACTGAGTTCGAATCCCACCCTGTCCAGTTTGGTAGACATGTGGGTTTTTCTCTTGGTGTGATTCATCCTCTTCATACGGAAAGTAATGACAACCTACTGTACTGCACACCTGCCAAAAACATATAGCAGACAAATAGGTTGGCAGTTGTAAAAAGTGATGCTCTGCAATGGACATGCTACTTTTGGCAGACTTGCACATTTACACATATTATACAAAGTATATGCATGTTACAAGCATGCACAAATATATATATGTATTTAAAGTGACATGAAAATAGATCAAGTCAAAAAAATATTGGTTTGGAAGTGAAGATAGATAACATTTTGTATTCTGGGTTGGAAGAAAGGATAGACAACATCGAGTTGAATTGAGTAATTGATCTCTAAGTCCTTGCATTTTGTTCTACTGCTGCAACTGCACTAGAAAGACAAAAAGGGTTTAATTTCAGTATTTAAAGCTGACACTAAACTAAATGAATAAGAGATATGTTTTAAATGTTTTTAGCTTGCTGTCAATTCTATGGACATAAATGTTTATTGCAAATATGTACTGTGAGTCAATTATATGGACATAGATGTTTATTGTCACGTTGTTTGTTATTCTTCTGTTACTCAATTGTTATATTTAATTTAGCAATATTTAATGCTATGTTATATATTATGTTATATGTTATGTTATATAGAATCAACCTTCTTGGAGGCTCGAAAGTGGCTAGTCTCTCTCATAAATGGCTGAGAGTTTGGAAATGAGATGGTTTCTGTATGGAAGCAGTGAACTCAGCATTAAGATGGCTATCTGAGACCCCTTTAACAAGGGCAATCATCGTGACTGACGAGCTAGCTATACTTCAGAAGGTACAGAAGGGATGGCTGAAGTACAAATGGATAGCAGCTGTTGAGGTCTCAAACATCCAGGGATTGACATGGATCTACTGTTCTGGTCATGTTGGGGTGCAGGGCAACGAAAAAACTGACATCTTGACTTCACAAGCTCCCATCATGGACAAATTAGTGATGGATAAGAGTGAAATGTTGAAATCAATCTACAACCGTCTGTTGGACGAGGACACAGAAATAGATGAATCAGCAGCCCACAGACTGCAAAGTTTCAACATCAAATTGGATTTGAGCGAAGTGGGGTGCTTGAAAGGACGGAGCAGGAGAGTGTACAACCAGCGAGGTCCATGGACTATCAGCATCCAGACCATGCGCCATTTTCTGAGAGAGACTGAGCACCTATGGGTATGCCCAGAGTGCAGTGACATCGATACTTAGAAACGGAAACAGATACACACTCCTGCTGCATCTTCTCATACACCGTCTCTGTTTGACACAATTTTTGTGTGTGTGTTTGTTTGTTCACCTTATTTCTCAATTCTTTAAGGTGGTGGTGTGCATTGCACTATGTTTTAATTTTGCGTCTGTCGGCCCAGTGCATTCGACTTCAGCATGCATTTTATGTGAAGGTCTGCTTCCTCCTGCATTTTCTAAGTATTTGTTTCCTCAGGGTAACGGCCCATGCTGTGAATTGATGAGGACCACTTTGTCAACATTCACTCATCGCATGAGTTCAAAGATGGCTAAATAAGTCTGTATGAGCCTAGAATTGTCTGTTGCACTTAGTACAAGGAAATAGGACATCTCCTTCCACCAAGGTTTCTGTGAGCTGACCTGTGAAACGATTGTCTCTGAATAGTCTCTTATTCTTGCAACCTCATGTCTCTGAACACCCTCCGCAATAGTGCTGCGCCAGTCTGTGCAATTCATGGCGACTCTTTCCCAGTCATCATGGTTAATACCACACTGGATCAGTGATCTCTTAAGTGTGTCCTTGTACCTTTTCTGCAGCCCTTTGCTTTCTCCCTCGCCATTTTGCAGTTCACCATATAGCAGCTCTTTTGGTAGATGTTGATCTGACATGCATACCACATGGCCAGCCCATCTCAGCTGTGCTGCACATATCATGGTGTGTATACTTGTCATGCCTGATTGCCCTAACACATCTGTATTTAGCACCATATCTTCCCATTTAATCCTCAGTAGTTTTCACAGGCAGTGCACGTAAAAGTGGTTTAATTTCCCGACATGATAATATATGTATATTAAATAATATACATAAGAGTACATTGACCTATAAAAAAACCATAAATATTGGCCTATTACTATTTAATAGGTCAAAGTTCATCAGATAGTAGATTACACCAGATGAACTGTCATTATAGTCTTTAACCTTAGGAACTGGCTGACTTGTTAATTTCTATGCTGTGCTGCATTCTCTAGATCAGAACATAATCAGTTATTCTCTAGCAGCTGGATTAACAGGAACAATACCCTAAATATGATACATGGAATAAAAAGTCAAAAACTCATCTTCCATGGGATTAGACAATGACTGAGAAAGAGAAGAAGCCATCCCCAAAAACTGTTACACAGGACAGGTCCCAATTAATCATTGTCTCCTGGTGACATGAGCCATTTTCATGAGATGATCCTCATTTCTGCTTTTCTTAGACATGTATGCTGTAACACTGTACCTGGTAATGTTTGCCTACAGAGCACATTATATAGTTTCTCAGCTATGCATGAGTCTGTTCCTGTCTATACTGCCCCTTTTAGCGTGAGAGACAAATACTCCAGCTGCTATGTCAGTCACACTTCATTTTATCCTCAGTCAGCATACACATGGATATTTTAAAATACCAATGATTATGTGTATATTATAATTTGAAATAAAGATAAACATTACTACTGTTAATATTTCCAGAGACTATGGTTATGTAATAAGAATAGCAGAGTTGGGCTACACTGTAGCAATTTTGATGACAATATCATGACATGAAAAATAGTTAATGACAGAATTTATAAACAGTTCTGATGGAGTTGTTGAGATCTCATATCACCTGTGTTAATGGCGCTCAAGAACCAGCACAAAAATGAACTTGGTGCTCTGGCAGACTCGCTCGAACGCCTGTCCCAGTGTTTAAAAAAAAAGCACAGTCCAGTGGATACCAGCCCACTGTGGCATTCCAGGCAACGAGGAGGCAGAGTGATACAGAAATCACATACAATGAGACAAAAGCATTCATCAGGGCAATGTACAGTGCAAAATAGAAAAAGGACCACCCTGGCCACATAGAAAATGATGCCTACCTTCAACTCTCCAGGCGAGACCAGATGATAATTATCCGGCTACGCACAGGTTACAACAGACTTAGATGCCATCTGTGCAACAAGTTCAAGATTGGCACTACAGACCTTTGTGCCTGCGGCACAGCCCCCATGAAGGCAGAACATATTTTGCAGTCCTGTCCACTGTATACCGACAAAAGAAGTAGCATTTGGCAACAGTCAGTGTCCTTCCAAGAGAAGCTGTACGAAGCGTACAGAGCCTTGAGTCTACTGCTGCCATTGTTAGAGTCATTGAAGTTGAGGTCTGAAGACGAACGAGGAAGAAGAAGAATATCACCTGTGTCAGTTGTCATGGTACATGATGATGATGATGGTAAGCTAAAATTAAATGTGCCATCTTGTTTTTAAACCTTATATTTTGTTATTTTTCCCCAGTGGTGCAGAGTGAGGTGATCATCAAAGAAAATGATCTTGTACTTGTAGATGAAGCCACAAGGAAATTTAATTTCTGGACACATCAAATTCATCTCTTTTTTGTGCGCAAGTTCTTTCCCAGTGCAGAAAAGTACATACAAATTAAGAAATTGATGGAAAATATAAGGCTAGAGGATGCCAAAAAAAGGCTGATATGTCCAGAAACAGAAGCAGTAGTGATAACTTCTGAAACAGAATCTGCCAGAGACTCAAAAGTAGATATAGCAGAAGAGGAGGAGGAAGATACTGGTGAATACGTAGAGCAGTGATGACTTCGTTTTTAGGAAAGGCTTAAATGAAATATTAAACTATGGCATTGTTGTGGCCTGCAATGGTAGTTTCATAGCAGTTATTGAGAATGAAGTGTTTAGAGACTTCACTATGCAAATTCACATCTTTTGTGAAACTGTGTGATCTATTCCATTATTGATATTCACAAGTGGTATTTTAGTTGCACTGGATCATTGTCTACTACTTCTGAATTATTTCAAATTTAACTCTACGAATATAACAAAGTCTGGATATGTTATTGTTCTTTGGTTCTTGCAGCCTATGGTGCACGATCCTCATTTAATAATAGACATGTAAGGACATCACTTTCTTTTGTTTGTAATATATGTTTTCTGAGTACAAAAATACTTGTTTTTGCGATCATTGTCACTAGTGGCCTACATTGTTTACAATTCACTGATCTAAACGTTTCCTTATACATTTTTTACAATTCACTAATCAAAACATTTCCTCATAATTTGTTATACAATTCATTGATCTAAACATTTCTTCATTTCATTACTCAACACATTTCTTAATTTGATGCTACTACTGTTCATTATTTCTCTACTACTGACACAGTCATTGAGGCTTAAATGTGGTCTTTGCTTGTTGATAGTAAAATTAGGAAGCTATTTAGAGTCTATGCAAATGTCTAGATTAAGCTAAACTTATATTCCATATTTACAAGCTGAACAAACAGAAAGGCTGGGCCAAGAATAACACTTGGTTTCAAGTATTCAGCTGGCTGAATACCTAAATTTGTCTCGTTCTTGTTGTGAGGCACTTATGTTACCTTGAGTACCAAATACTTTGGTACACAATGGTCTTGAGAGAACGGTGATGGAAGGTATGGTGCCAGGAAAAAGAGGAAGGGGTAGACCAAGAAGACGATGGCACCAAAATATCCAGGAATGCCTGAGTATGACAGTGGCGGAAGCTGGTGTTTTGGCAAGGGAACGAGTTTCTTTCAGATAGACTGTGATGGGAGCGACGTTCTACAAAGGACATGCTACATGATGATGACCAGGTACTGATTCCAGAGTGTCTATTACTTCACATTCTTTTCATTTGTTTGGTGTATATGTTCTCAGACTACACAAATATTTATTTTTCACAATATTATTAATAGACATGCAAAGAACTACATTACATATATATAAAAGTAAATAGAAGAGCATAAAGTAATGTTTATATAATAATAATAATAATGTTCGCTTAGGCATCAAAGGCCTGTTGCGACGATCTACCACTACCATGTCCAACTACTGAGGATTGTCCATGCATAGTGTGTTAACCAAAATCTCTGCAGACTCTCCAAGTGGAGCCCAGTACTTCACAGCCCGGAATGAGGGTCATGAGGAATGTATGTTGAACTAATGTTTGTGTTAGCTTTCCTTGTCTGATTTCGTGTTTCTTCGTGTTCCTCCCTGTGGCATCTGGATTGTGTCCACCTTGGGGTCAGAATGACACTTGCTGTCCTGAGAATACGAGGTTTGGGAGACGTATGGTGTAACCTCCGGTCGAGGGGGGGGGGGGGGTGTCAGGAAGTAGGCGGCTTCAGTCCAAGTAGGAAGGCCCTTGAATAGTTACAATCCTTGCTGAATTATGTGGTGCAGTCATGCGGAACGTTCAACGCAATTTTGGACTGTTTTCTCGCAGTTTAAGTCAGGCACAGCCGCAGCAAGATGTAGCATAGCAACAGAATAACTGAACAAAAGCACAAGTTTTTGATACAACCTGGTGAAGGGGTTGTGAATTATAATCCGAACAGGAACTAACAAACATAAAAAAACGACACAAACACCAGAGCGAGTCGAGAGCACAGCCAGTCAGGTGCGGCCATCTTACTTTATCCCAAAGTGTACATAATGTTGCATTAAAAAATAAAGCGAAGTAAGTAGATACATTTAATAACAACATATAGTTTAAATTGCATTCCAAAACACATTGCAAAATAAGTTAATGTAAGCTTGAATACTAGTCTCTTATATTGTAAGTTATATTAAATAACACATGATACAATGTCAAAGTAAGAACATATTGATAGAATTGGATACATAACATTATATTACACAATATGTGTAGATTTGCTAAATAATCTTATCTGTGTCCTTTATTCCTGATGTAGCTGTTTTTGTTGCTGCATATATTTCCAATTTGTTCTACTTGTGTCCACATAAAACTGGCATTTACTTGTTTCTGTCATTATTTATATTACAAAGGAACTTAAGATACACATTGTAATGTTTGTAGAAAGTTACATTACATAATAATTCAGAGAGTTATCAAGTGTGTTGATAATTCTTTTGAAATAGTCTGGAATATATACAGGTTTTTTACATGGTGGTAGATTGTCTAGAGATTGTGTTCAAGCTCATATTCTAAATTTTACCAGAACATATTTGAGAAAGTATTTTTTTGGTTTTGTGTTCACCTTATTTCTCTAATCCCCAAGGCGGTGTGCATTGCACTGTGGTTTTTATTTTGCGCCTGTCGGTCTAGTGCATCTGACTCCAGCATGCATTCTACGCAAGGCTCTGCTTCCTCTTGCATTTTCTAAGGGTTTGCTTCCCCGGGGTAACGGTCGGTGCTGTGTTGGGGATCGAACCCAGCACCTTCTGGTTGTGAGCCGTGCCACTTAAACACTATGCCACGCCGTCCCCAGAAAGTAGTTGAAAAGATAGTAATCATGTTTACTTTTTTGCATTTCTTGTCTCAGAAAGCAAGAAAGAATGTGTTAAATACAGACAACAGTGTCTTTAATTAATTCTGTTGATATTATTATCCACAGCATGATGGTCTAAGTAGTACTTGGCACAGCTCTTGGTTGAGCTTGAAGTTTCATGTAGTACTAATTGTTTCTCCTCTCCTTTGCGAGGTTGCTGGACACAAAAGTAAATTAAGGAAGTTCTTCTCATCTTCCTCTCCTGGAGATAAATGTCCCTTGTTTCATCAACTTTCCCAACTCCATAAAATATGTCACCATAATCTGCAGTGATTTCCCCAAAAAATTAAAAATAAATTTAAAAAAAAAATGCTATTTATTAATTAACATTTTTTGTTTTACTTTCCTAGCTTTGTTTTATTACATTTAGTTTGCAAAATCATTTTGAGCACAAATGAACTAATTACTTTAACATACATCATAAAATTAGCCCAATTTAAAAATTAAAAGTCAATATTTTGCTACTGTTTTAGACAGGAGGTTATAACATCAATGCTCATCAAGTTGAGTATTAAAAATTTGTTGTTGATTCTAATGCACTCAACTTTTGGAGATTTGAAAACATAAATAAAATATAAAAAGCAATACCATACAGTAGTTATCCACTTAGACATGGTACAGCTCTAAAACATTGCATTTAAATATTTGACTGCCTCTTTTTCACAATAGAAGCAAACTCGGCTGGTTCCTACTGATTAGTGATTTTACAAGTCTAAGGCCAGTTTTTAAATCACATGTGGGCATCCTTTGGCCAGTGGACAAAGCATTTTAAATGGCCTGCAATCAATTCTTTTTCACAAACACTTTTAGTTTAGATACAATTAATGAAATACACATATATTGGTAATTCACAATTTTTTAAATAAATGAATATTTTTGTTATAAATTTTAATTTATATATTTTTTATTTATTTCGTATAGTTTCAGCTTTCTTTTAGTGGTTTGGCTCAAATCAAAGTGATAAGGTCTTGTGTTGCATACTGAACAAACTTGCCTGATTAACAAATATTTTGAGATCTTTCTCCAATGGCAACAGTTTTGAACTGTGCACAGTTGTGTTTTTGGAGGGAATTAGAAAAACAGGAGGTTCAATTTGCATCTTGTTTGCTATAAACTATGCTGATATAAAATTTGACATTTTTATATAATATACTTACAATGTTTTCTGAATTTTAAATATGTATTTGATAGAAAATAAGTTTCAGAGATGAACAATGTCTGATTTTAAGACTATTGTACAAATGTATCCCTTAATATGTAAAGTCAATTCTTTCCACATGCGTATTTTCCCACCTAAACTATGTTTTTCCCTGGAACCAATGAAATATTATTAATAAATATTACTTAAACATTATTTGGACATCTGTCTTGATTTGAAAACCTCATATTTATGTTTGTACTTACATGATAAATAGATCATATGATATAAGTAGCTTTAGTTATAAAAACATTGAGATGTCTTAACTTCTATATCAATATATTCTTCTCTTAACTTCTATAATCAATATTTTCTTCTCTTAACTTCTATATCAAAATATTCTCATCTAACTTCTATATTCAATATTTTCTTCACTTAACTTCTATATTTTCTTCTCTTAACTTCTATAATCAATATACTCTTCACTTAAGTTCTATATCTATATATTCTTCTCTTAACTTCTATAATCAATATATTCTTCTTCTTATGAATCCCTATTCACTCCAGTCACAGTTTAAGGCCACCAATTCAGTTGACCTACTTTAGGAATCCTGTACCAGAGCACTGTGCATACTTCTGCAATGGTGATTTCTGTAATAATTTATTTTACGCAATGAGGTTACTAGCCCCATGCACAACTCTATTTAGTTTACTTTTACAACATGTATGGAGAAGCGGTAAACCTATTCTTTTGTCCCCAATTATTGATCTTGTGATCCACTTTAGAATATTCAAATATTAGTCAGTTACATGGGGACATCTGTAGACTCAAGAAGACAGGTGGACTCAAGAAAACAGGTTGATATACTAATAGGTTGACAGGCTGACTCAAGAAGACAGGTTGATATACTGATAGGTTGACAGGCTGACTCAAGAAAACAGGTTGATATACTGATAGGTTGACAGGCTGACTCAAGAAGACAGGTGGACTCAAGAAAACAGGTTGATATACTAATAGGTTGACAGGCTGACTCAAGAAAACAGGTTGATATACTGATAGGTTGACAGGCTGACTCAAGAAGACAGGTGGACTCAAGAAAACAGGTTGATATACTAATAGGTTGACAGGCTGACTCACGAAGACTGGTTGACAAAGCTAAAGGGTTGAAATACTGACTCAATAAGACAGGTGGACTCAGGAAAACAGGTTGATATACTAATAGGTTGACAGGCTGACTCAAGAAAACGGGTTGATATACTAATAGGTTGACAGGCTGACTCAAGAAAACGGGTTGATATACTGATAGGTTGACAGGCTGACTCAAGAAGACAGGTGGACTCAAGAAAACAGGTTGATATACTGATAGGTTGACAGACTGACTCAAGAAGACATGCGGACTCAAGAAAACAGGTTGATATACTGATAGGTTGACAGGCTGACTCAAGAAGAACGGTTGACAAAACTGACAGGTTGACAGACTGACTCAAGAAGAACGGTTGACAAAACTGACAGGTTGGCAGACTGACTCAAGAAGACAACAACTAATAGAAGTTGTAGAAGTGCATCCGATGCAATCCTTTGTTTAAGTGAACATCTGCATTATTTGCCAATGGTAATTGGCACAGTTCGGAATTGAGGAAATATTGCATGCTCCGGTTGCAGAGAATAAGTCCACCTATGCGTCTCTCACGAAGACCTGTGTCACTCCATGTATATACTGATGTATCAGCAACAAGAGCCGTGAAGAATGGATGCCCAGGAATCTGTTTTGTCTACCAAGATATTAAAAAACGGAACCACTTGTTCACTTGCTGGAAAATGCTGTTTCAATTACTCGACCGAAGTACAGACACTAATTATTACCGCAGAAATAATAAACAACACAACAAGCCAATATCAGCAGGTTATATTCCTTACAGATGGAGTTTTCGTTTTGCATGCCATAGCGAATGTTAAACCAACAGAAGTTAAAAAAGCTTTGGGCGAATTAAAAGCCCAAACCACACTATGTTGTACCTGGAAACAGACGAGCCAACAAGTTGGCAAAAATGGGAGAACACGAGAACAAAATAAAATAAAACCCACACAATAAAATCATCTTCCAGGAAAAGAAGACCCTCATCCAAGTCATAAGAAAAGTCGGCCAGACGAGAAACAGGTATTACTTCCTCAATCGATAAGAACAGGTGAACATGTACCACGCGAGAACAGGACATAACAGGTTGAATATGCATTTACTTAGACTGAAATCACCCATGTGTGTTGTTCGTCCATCACGCGTGATAAGGACCTTTCCTTTTTTATTTGAACCAGTCCTTCAAGTCGAGTATACTGTACTTCCGGGTTGTGGATGGGCGCGGAGACGGCTGACAAGTCCGATTTGGGATCTGCATACTCGCAGGCAGTGAGGGCATGGAAAGTTCGCTTCGGGAGACTAATATTTCACGGGCTTTTCTGGCCTTTCTTCGTTGTTCTGTTGCAGTCTTTTTAGAAGCCTCGCATGACACTGCTCCTCTGCTGAGAGCTGTACGATAGACTGTACGGTCTTTTGCAGCATCTTCCCATGTTTCGAGGTTTATGCTGGTCTTTTAAATACGTTTTTAGTGTGTTTTTAAAGCGCTTTTTTTTCCTCCTTGGGAGCGCTCGCCATTCTGCATCTCGCCATAGAAGATTATTTTTGGCAACCGATAGTCTGGCATCCAAACCACATGACCCGCCCAGCGAATCTGTGATTGCATCATGATGGTATCAATGCTAGGGGTACCATCTCTCCCAAGAACAGCAGTGTACGGGATCCTGTCTTGCCATTTGACATTCATCACCCTCCTGAGACAAAGTGTGTGAAAGTGATTCAGCTTCTTTGCATGCCGCCTGTATACAGTCCATGTTTCACTTGCATATAGCAACACATGGACCACTACTGCTCTGTACACTTTCAGCTTGGTCTAGAGGCTGATGCCATTTCGACGCTAGACGTTTGAGTTTAGTTTGCCAAAAGTGGCGCTAGGCTTTGGCAATTCTAACGTTCATCTCATCATCCATGACTACATTCTGAGACAGTGTACTACCGAGATGTATGAATCTATTTACAACCTTCAGTTTTTCAGCATTGATCTTGATGATTGGCTCAGTATTCGTTTTGTCAGGAGCTAGCTGGTACATTATTTAAGTTTTCTCTGTGTTGATGTTAAGTCCAAAGTTGAAACACGCTAAGGAGAAGTGATCCATGCTTTTCTGCAGATCAGCATCTGTGACAGAGTGCAGGGCACAATCGTCAGCAAACAGAAGATTTCTAATGGTGTGTGTCTTGACTTTAGTTTTTGCTTGAAGCCGCCTTAGGTTGAACAGCTGACCATCTATACGATATCTTATGCCGATTCCTATGTCCCTGTCTCTGAAAGCATCGGTCAGCATTGCAGAGAACAGCATGCTGGACAAGGTTAGTGAAAGCACACACCCCTGTTTAACGCCGTTTGGTACTGGAATGGACTTCGAAACAGCACCATTTTCCTGAACTCTAGCCTGCATTCCAGCATGCAGTTGCTGTACTATGTTGACAAATTTTATTGGGCAGCCGTACTTTGTCATGATTTTCCACAGGCCTTCTCTGTAGACATTATAAAACACCTTCGTCAGATCGAGGCTACGTACAGGTCGCAGTGCTGTTCCTGGCATTTCTCTTGTAGCTGTCTGGCAGCAAACACCATATCTGCGGTCCCACGCTCCTTCCGGAATCCAGACTGACTTTCAGGTAGGAGACCTTCATCAAGATGAGCTGTGAGGAGGTTGAGAAGGATTCTGGCGAATATCTTTCCTGCGATGGACAGTAAAGAAATGCCGCGGTGGTTATCGCATGATTGGAGGTTACCTTTTCGTTTATACAGATGTATTATTGAGGCATCCTTTAGATCTTGTGGGATGGTTTCACTGTGCCTCATCTGTTTGAAGAGCAAGTGGAGCTTTACAATGTGTGCTATACCGCCATTTCTGTAGACCTCTACATGAATTCCATCGGAGCCAGGTGTTTTGCCGCTGGAGAGTTGACTAACCGCTTTTTGGGTCTCCTCGGTATATCATCAAGAGCCTTGTTTAGAGGATACTGGGGCAATCGGTACACCCATGTGTACGTGCGCGCAAGCAGTATAGACAGGGGACCTTACCTTACAAGACTTTGACATGCTTGGGAAACTGCGTTCTGAGCACTGGCCCACAGAGGCGAACCACCCCACACAGCTATTTGAGTGTCTTGAAGAACCCTCCACCGCATCAACCATTATACAGAGAATTGGGCTACACATGTTGACTTGATACAAAACATTCGGAACAAGAAGAAGAAGAAGACTCGGAGTTTATTCTCCATTGGTTTTGTAAGCGTCTATGTTTCAGCAGCTTAGCTCATTTCAGAGAGCAGAAGTGGAGTTGTAGAGAGGCGTGTGGGGTTCAAATCCCGGCAACTATCCAAGACTGTCCAGATAGTTGAGAATGGCACACAGTCTGCGCACTTACGTCTTGTTAGTTCTTGTTTAAATCATTCTGAATATTGTGGACGGTATCAAGATTTTTCCACCGAAGATGACTGGGTTATAATGGGCGAAACAGTTGTGCATAACTTTGTTCTTGGGGATATGCATTTCTAGGTCTGTTCTATTTGCCTCTTAGCTGAGCATCTCCACAATGCGACTGGCTTCTATGGCTCACTCAGTGATGAACATTATGTCGTCCGTGAATCGAAGATGCTTGATGCGTTTGTTATCACCATTTAGTCTAGTGTCTTTCTCCCCCAACCCTCACCCCAATCGCCATCCCAGTCGCCCGACCGATGAGTGATTCTAAGCACGTGTAGAAGAGGTTCGGTGAGATATGATCTACCTGCCGGAGACCTTTCGTTATTTGAACCACAAATGGGCGTTGTCAAGAACGGAAGGTGGTAGTCCAGCTTATGTAGAAGTTTTAAAGAATTTTATGTAGCCAGAATCGACAACTTGTTCCATTAGCGAATGCCAAACACATTGTGGTTCTACATAATCCAATGAGTTTTTTGTAGTCGATGATACATCAATAGATGTATAAATCAGTCAATCAATCAAAACCTTTCCACATCCAAAGGAGCACAGTTCTTCCACAAATTCATGCCAAGTCTCCCTGTGCTAAGCCATCTGTTCAAGCTCTAACCATATGTATGTTGTACAATTTATGTTTGCGTCAAACTTCCTCCTCCAGGTGGGTGTCTAAGGTCCGCCTCTATCTCTTTTACCTCGGGGATTCTAGAACAGTGACTGTCTCGTAACATTATCAACACCTTCAGACTTACCTGGTTGTGTTTGTGTGTGTGTGTGTGGGAATATTATAATATTTCAATTAACGGGGCCAGAACGGACAGCACATAATTGAAACATTATAATATGCCAGGTACGTTAAAAGAGTCGACTGGGCTGCTAGACATTCCTATTGGAAATATAAGCCACAAGAAACACGAAGGAAGACCTCTACAGTCTGGAAACCTTGGTAGAAGAGGATCCACCTAAGTTTAGTCACTTACTTTTACCCCTTCCGCAACCATCACCCTGCCACAACCAACATAGTTTTTGTTATGTCAACTGATTTTCGCTATTCTTTCGTTTCCTGCACTGTTTCTGAACCTTCCATTGCCCATGATATTTCATAACTTTATTCTAAGAACTTAACTTATTAATTACATATTAGTTCTTAGTAAGTTTAATTTAGTTATTTTCTGGCAAAATATGTCTTCGTACTGTGAACTAAACTTTGACCCATCCACTATTTTCTTCCCCGTATCACCTTATTTTTATTTTGTAAACGTAAAATACATTGGTTTTTTGGAGTTGGATTTCAGCTTTCTTGTTTTGTTTGCGTAACAATGGGTACATTGTGATCATTCAAATTTCAAGAAATAACATATTTATTCAGTTCGGTTTTGTTTTATTTCCTATTCTAGGCGGATTATTTATAACCATCCGCCAGACTTCCGAGACTTTTCAATCTGCCCACGTTTCCTAAATAATACCGACTTTTTTCCAATTCTGATTACATCTAAAACTTGTATGGATTTTGTCTTTATTAAATCTTTCCAGTCTGACCTATTTCTTCCGCATTTTACAATCATTACATTGATTTCATGAAACAGCGCACTTCCTGTTTGTTAATCACATTTATTTGCAAGTAGGCTGTATTTACTTATGTCAGCGTTGTACACAGACAATTTAAAAAAAATGATTCCAGCCCCACGATCTCTCCTTTAGTTTAGTAAATACAGTATTATGTTTCTATTTCTGCTATTTAGGCCACACACACAAAAATCGTAATTTTCTTTCGGCAGCACTGTACGCGTGTTCCATTGATTACACCAATGCCTTCGATACGGTAAAACATCAGAATCTGTGGAACTGCCATGAAAGAAATGCGTTTTCTTGTGCATTTTATCCATCTCATTGAAACATTATATCAAGATCAACGAGCCGCTGTCTAAGTATCTGGGCAAACATCAGATTCGTTCACAGTATAAAAGGGAGTAAGACAGGGATGTATCCTCTCACCTTTTCTATATAACATCTATGTGGAATGTAAAATGAGACACGTTAGAGAAGACGAGAACATTGACAGTTTCGATACATTTACGATTGGGGGTTAATGAGATTCCAGTTACAATTTGCAGATGACACAGTGATACTATCAAGAAACGCAGAAGCGTTAGAACAGCTACTTTCAGCTATACATGGAAACAGTAAAGATCAAAACCTGTTTATAAACATAAACAAAACAAAGATAATGACCACAGACAAAACACCATGCTAACATACATTTACAGTAGGTGGTGAGGAAATAGATCACGTCACCCATTTTGAATATCTGGGTTTCAGAATTGACAATAATGTCCACTGCTCGAAAGAAATCAGAAGAAGACTAGTCATGGCAACGCAGAGACTGAACAGCCTGAGGAAATCATGCAGAGTACCAACTAAGCGACAAAAGTGAAGGTCTTGAGAGCCTGTGTTTTTCCTGTAACAGCTTATGACTGGAAATCATGGACCATTACGAAAACTTCCAGACAAAGAATCGAATCCTTCCAGTCAAAATGTTACAGAAAGATCCTCACAACACCCTGAACAGAGAAAAAGACAAATATAGACATTCGACAAGAGTTGAATCTAGAGGAGAACTGGTTCATCAATTCCATTTTTGCAAGAAAATGTAAATACTTTGGCCACATAAAAAGATACAACGGTCTTGAGAGAACAGTGGTGGAAGGTATGGTGCCAGAAAAAAGAGGCAGGAGTAGACCAAGATATCCAGAAATGACTGTGAAGGAGGATGGAGTTTTGGCAAGAAAAAGATTTTTTTTTCAGACAGGCTGTGATGGAAGTGACGTTCTATAAAGAACACGCTACATGATAATGATGAGCACTTTTAGAGAATTATCTTATAAACTTATGACACAGTAGTTGCTCATCTACAAACATTGCAAAATTCTTTCTAGCTTTTGACATTATTTTTTGGGACAAAAGCTCGCATCTTTTCTTGCTTGTTTCATTTATAAGTCGATGTATTGATTGAAATGGGGATGCAAATTAGAAATTATAATTCTAACTAACTACCTGCTCGATTACTTGTATGTGTTATGATAGCTCGATAAAGTAATGCAAACAAGTGACTGATTATAATAATCAAGCTTTTGGAAGTACGGAGGTTATAGCCAATGGGCTGGATATAACAAGGAGGTATGCTATAATGAATGGGCTGGTTAGGGCAAAGAAGCAGGTTATAGTAAAGGGACTGACTAGGGCAATGAGACATGTTATAGTAAAGGGACTGACTAGGCCAAGGAGGCAGGTTATAGTAAATGGACTGACTAGGGCAAGGAGGCAGGTTATAGTAAAGGGACTGACTAGGGCAATGAGACAGGTTATAGTAAATGGGCTGGCTGGGGCAAGGAGGCAGGTTATAGTATATTGACTGACTAGGGCAAGGAGGCAGGTTATAATAAATGGGCTGGCTATTTCAAGGAGGTATGTTATAATGAATGGGCTGGTTAGGGCAAGGAAGCAGGTTATAGTAAATGGATTGACTAGAGCAAGCAGGCAAATTATAGTAAATGGGCTGGCTGGGGCAAGGAAATGGTTTATAGTAAATAGGTTGGTTAGGGAAAGAAGGCTGGTTTAAGCAAATGGGTTGGATAGGGCAATGAGGCAGGTTATAGTAAATGGGTTGCCTAGGACAAAGAGGCAGGTTATAGTAAATGGGCTGGCCATGTCAATGGGGCTGGTTAAAGGAAAGGTACTGGGTATGGTAAGAAGGCTGGTTATAATGAAGGGGCTGGTTACGGTAAATGCGCCAGTTATAGTGAAGGGACTTGCTAAGGTAAAGATGTCAGTTATAGTGAAGGGACTGGCTAAGGTAAAGATGTCAGTTAAAGTAAATGACTGGCTAAGATAAAGATGTCAGTTATAGTAAAGGGACTGGCTAAGGTAAAGGGGCTGGTAAAGATAAAGATGTCAGTTATAGTAAAGGGACTGGCTAAGGTAAAGGTGTCAGTTATAGTAAATTGGCTGGTTAAGGTAAAGGTGGCAGGTATAGTAAACAGACTGGCAAAGGTAAAGATATCAGTTATAGTAAAGGGACTGGCTAAGTTAAAGATGTTAGTTATAGTGAAGGGACTGGCTAAGTTAAAGATGTTAGTTATAGTAAAGGGGCTAGCTACGGTAAAGATGCTGGTTAAAGCAAAGAGACTGGTTAGGGTAAAGATGATGGTTATAGTAAAGGGGCTGGTTTAGGTACGGATGCCCGTTCTAGCAAAGAGACTGGTTAAGACACAGAGGTTGGTTATAGTAAAGGGGTTGGTTAAGGAAAAGTGACAGCTGCAGAAAAGAAAAAGCCGGGTTTAGATTGTGAATTTAAACAAAGACGTTTGGTCGAGGATGCTGGTTATAGTTTTAAATTCGTTAAAGTCATAAATGATTGATTTTAAACGATTATTTCAGTGAATATTCTTCATTAGTAAAATGCGCTATCGCATTTCAGTTGATTAAAAGTGCTTCAATCAATCAGCGTAACTACTCAAAAATCATTTTCATGTTTGAAAAGTATAATCAACGGTGTTCGAAACACTGCCTTTTTTTCATTTTTTCCACAAAACATAACAAATGCATTTCTTAATAAATTGGGCAACAAAACTGTGTTTTTTTATGATGGCATTTTCGATCTGTCTGCAAAATGCAGGAGTACTGGCCTAATATAGAAGAAATGTGATAGGCATCTAATTGGATTAAATTTAACTATTCGCCTTCTTTTGAAAAGGCCAGCCTTATGACGTCAGAGGCTCAGATTTCGTAAATACTCACCATGACATAAGAATGTCCTGTTTTTCATAGCGGAAGGACACCTTATATCCGTTTGAGGTAATCCGATCTGAGGATCTCAGTCTAGGCGTCACACAAAATATTCGATGTCGCCAGTTAAGTATATTTGGCTTATTTTGTTGAGGTATGAACCTTTCATCTTCAGACAGAGTCCTTTTGGTTACATCGTGGCGCAAACAAAATTGCTTCGGCCTTTGCAGCTTCTTATTACATTTAAGTACGGCTTGACCACAGTTAATCACGATTAACTTATTTTCTTTCTTTGTTGTTTTGTTCTTTTCTATGTTCAGAGCAGATTTGAATAAATTCGTAGTAACTTCGATCGCTTCCTGATCTTTGTCGTATGTACGAGGGATGTTCGACAAGTTGTGCACTTCACTATGAATGAGTTAATGCACTTATCTGGAAATTGGTGGGAACGTTAGTCTTTCTCTATATATTCAACCTGCAAGGCTATCCACTTCTCTCATCTATTCTTCACCTTCCCGATGTCCTGATTGTAGTACTTCTCCTTCTGGGACCGGAACCACGTCTCAAGTTCAGTTATCAAGTTCTGGACGTCAGAAAAATGACGATCACGAAGCGGATTTTTCATGTTTGCGAACATGAAGAAGTAGTCAATATTTCATACCCACACGTTTTTCTGTCGTTCAAGACGTGATTACTGAACTGAAGACGTGGTTGCTTGCCCAGACGGAGTTCTACAGAAACTGAACAATAAACTGGCGAAGTGTTCCGCCTCGCAAGGTGAACACATAGAAAAGAACCAAAGTTTACACCAATTTCCAGGTAAGTGTCTTGACTCATTCTTACTAAGTGCACAACTTCTCGGACATCCCTCGCACACTGTCAGCGATGCGTGTTGGGGCGCACATTTTTGGTGGGAAATATTTTCAATGAGTGTCATACAATTCACTTATTTGAACGATGTTCATGTACTTTCACTTGAACTTGTCAAGTACTCTTTAACATATTCTTTAATGTATTTTCACTTGAACTTGTCAAGTACTCTTTAAAGTATTTTTTAATGTACTTTCACTTGAACTTGTCAAGTACTCTTTAACATATTCTTTAATGTACTTTCACTTGAACTTGTCAAGTATTCTTTAAAGTATCCTTTCATGTACTTTCACTTGAACTTGTCAAGTATTCTTTAACATATTCTTTAATGTACTTTGACTTGAACTTGTCAAGTACTCTTTAAAGTATCTGTTCACATACTTTCACTTGAACTTGTCAAGTACTCTTTAAAATATTATTTAATGTACTTTCACTTGAACTTGTCAAGTACTCTTTAAAGTATTCTTTAATGTACTTTCACTTGAACTTGTCAAGTACTCTTTAAAATATTATTTAATGTACTTTCACTTGAACTTGTCAAGTACTCTTTAAAGTATCTTTTCATGTAATTTCACTTGAACTTGTCAAGTACTCTTTAAAATATTATTTAATATACTTTTACTTGAACTTGTCAAGTACTCTGTAAAGTATCTTTTCATGTACTTTCACTTGAATTTGTCAAGTACTCTTTAAAATATTATTGAATGTACCTTCATTTAAACTTGTTAAGTACTCTTTAAAGTATATTTGCATGTACTTTCACTTGAACTTGTCAAGTACTCTTTAAAGTATTATTTAATGTACGTTCACTTGAACTTGTCAAGTACTCTTTAACAGATTCTTTAATGAACTTTCACTTGAACTTGTCAAGTACTCTTTAAAGTATCTTTTCATGTACTTACACTTGAACTTGTCAAGTACTCCTTAAAGTATCTTTTCATGTACTTTCACTTGAACTTGTCAAGTACTCTTTAAAGTATTCTTTAATGTACTTTCACTTGAACTTGTCAAGTACTCTGTAAAGTATCTGTTCATGTACTTTCACTTGAACTTGTCATGTACTCTTTAAAGTATCTTTTCATGTACTTTTACTTGAACTTGTCAAGTATTCTTTAAAATATTATTTAATTTACTTTCACTTGAACTTGTCAAGAACTCTTTAAAGTGTCTTTTCATGTACTTTCACTTGAACTTATCAAGTACTCTTTAAAGTATTCTTTAATGTACTTTCACTTGAACTTGTCAAGTACTCTTTAAAGTATTCTTTAATGTACTTTCGCTTGAACTTGTCAAATACTCTTTAAAGTATTCTTTAATGTACTTTCACTTGAACTTGTCAAGTACTCTTTAAAGTATCTTTTCATGTACTTTCACTTGAACTTGTCAAGTACTCTTTAAAGTATCTTTTCATGTACTTTCACTTGAACTTGTCAAGTACTCTTTAAAGTATCTTTTCATGTACTTTCATTTCAACTTGTCAAGTGTTCCTGAAAGCATCCTTTCATTTATTTTCACTGTAACTTATCAAGTGCTCTTGAAAATATCCTTTCATATACTTTCATTCTTAACTTTTCAAGTGCTCATGAAAGTCCATTCGTGCTCCTGTATTGATATAAATCATTTATTTATGTGACTTTCTCTACTTTTACAAATTTGACTTTTACTGCAAAGTCACTTTTCTCACATACATAACACTGGTAGCGATACTTTGGAAGTATCAACGAAGTAGTTCCGAGACTAATCATCTGGTAAACAATCTAACAAAAACGATCACAAAAATATTATATTTGAAGTATTAACAAAATAAGAGTATATTTGTAGCATATGCAAAATAAAGAGTTTACTTTAAGCATTAAAAATAAAGTGAAACAACAGGGACTCCACAATGAATAACATGTCCTCTGGTTCATGAATGCGCCTTGGTGCACGTTAAACACGAGAGAAAGTTACTAAACAATCTACAAATAACGTAGAAAACATTGTCAGAATCGACTAACTATTCTTTTTATGACGAGGTATATTCGTCACGCAGATGACATGATTTCGATTCTGGAGTGTCTATTTCTGACATTTGTTTAATATTGTTGGATAATAACGTTATCGTCCACACATTATGACGTCATTATTTCTTGGGCGTTTGAAAAACTGGTCGTCACACTTGATAAGGCTAACGTCTGGTCAGGCAAAACACACTGATCAGACAATTTTAGCCAGGGTCAGGGACGATGAGGCTAACGTCTGGTCAGGCAAAACACAATGATCAGACAATATTAGCCAGGGTCGGAGACGATAAGGCTAACGTCTGGTCAGACAAAACACACTGATCAGACAATGTTAGCCAGGGTTAGATACGATAAGGCTAACGTCTGGTCAGGCAAAGCACACTGATCAGACAATGTTACCGAAGGTCAGTAGAAATATACTGGCTAAAACCCTCACCTAACATACTCTTCAGTCGTCCTGGAAACAGGCTGTTGTCGAGGACAACTGTCTGGCTAACAAGGTGAGGTTCGACGTGATCCCCGTAGTAGTGAGCGACACGGAGATGAAGTCAAACGTAGCACATCCGCATGGAGGACCCCGGTCCACCTTCATCAGCACGCTCGGGATGTGAGGAAAGCTATGACAACCCGCCACTTAACGTCCTTTTTAGGGCACACAAAAGAGTAATCCTATTCACTGTGGGCATTCAACAACATCATCATCACAGAAGCTCATAAATCCCCTCCCTCCTCTTTAATATGACATCACAAATTCTCCCCCCCCCCCACCTCCCCCTTTTCCCCCCAAAACGTTTTAATTATGAACAAAAGTATGTAGTTGCCAGAAACTTGAAAGTAAACAAAACATTAACAAAATGAAAACAAGTATGCGCAACGTACTTCTTCTTCTTCTTCTTCTTCTTCTTCTTCTTCTTCTTCTTCTTCTTCTTCTTCGTTCGCTGTCAGACGTCAACCCGGCGTAACGCACGTCATTCGGGCCTTATCCAGCCGGGGACTGATGTTATCGTTAACAAGAACTTTCCAATTTTCATAGAATCTGACCCGTCAGGCATTGCGTGGGAGAAGCTAAACGGGATATCAACCGCGGGGCTCAAGCAATGATTCGGTCAAACTAAGGGAGGTGTTGCTAAAATCAGATAAGAGTTTCTAATACAAACATAAACACATCAGATTTGCGCGTTCTTCACTGCATTTTCATAAAAACTGTCTGTGCAAAATCAATCAAATTCGCCAACGTCACGAGAACATTGGCTGTCCTGCACACCCTACCTTGTTGAGAGCACTAATTAGCGCCAATTTCAAGAAATTCTGAAAGACGTTCAATTCGAGTCGTGCTATGAAGTACATTGGCTAAGTAAAGCGCTTTTATGATTTAATAAGATTAACATCCGAGTGGTCCGCCGGAGTATTTGCATAGGACAAGAATAGCAGGACTGCACCCACAGAGAGCATGTCGTAAGAGGCAATTAACTGTGTGACATGGCATAACACCGGCCATGGTAAGCTGGTTTGTTTAGAGCAACATAGATGGCGCCTAACATGCTCTAGTGTTTGAGTCTTTTAAGATGGATTCGCACAGCAGTTAACCACCCTCCGCGGCACGTGTCCTAACGCAGCGGAGTAATAAGCTGTTCGAGCCTACCCGCTAAGCATTAAATCCTCCTCCCGGCTACATCCACATCATACCAGTGCTGGGAACTGCACAGGGCCATCTGCTTCTGTAGAAGTACAGGTCGACTAAGAACTAAGAACTAATTATCATGTACATGAAAGGAAAACCTATTCAAGAGCTGAGAAAAAGTTGATTGTGTAATCTAGTATTCCTTGTAGACGTTACAGCTAATCTTAATGAATTCAATGCTAAGTTACACAATCACAGACAGTTGGTTCATGAGCTATTTCAAATATTCATGAAAATAAACATTAAATAATACGTAGCATAATAAAGCTCTCAGAATAAAACTCGACTAGAAAAATCAACTAAGGATGAGCAATACTTATCACACACCCCCCCCCCCCCCACCCCCCCTATCAACCACAACAATGTTTTTGATTGCGATTCATTTCTAGACGAGTTCAAGTCTTTAAGTGAAAAATTCAAAACCAGGTTCCGTGTTTTTTCAAGGACAAGTTATACATTTAAAAATCTATTCTCCATTTAGTGTTAACGTCGAACAAGCTCCACCTTATTTGCAGATGGGACTAATTGAACGCACCAGAACTCAGATTTGATGTAAAAAAATCAAGGATATTTCATCAACTTTTATCAGAAATATTTATGTATCCAAAACTTACAATCTCTTGGTCAGAAGAGCATAACGTTATTTGAAGCACTTATAGCTGCGAGAAACTTATGTTCTAGAATGAAGCTCGCTAAATCTACAACGTGGAGGAGAATACTTCATCCATATCTATAAAGCACTTTGCCCGCTGCAACTTCAGTTATCTCCCCGAACATTGACTGTCTTGTAAGAAGTATGAAGCATCAAACGTCCCATTAAATGCACTGGATCTTTCTGAAGCTTCCTTAATTTTATTCGTAAGGCGAATAGAACGATCATAAATTATATTCATGAAAATAAACATTAAATAATACGTAGTCGAATACGTCCTCACGAAATGTGTTACTCTTGTCCCACCTTACATGTTTTAGACTAATGACATAATTTAGCATTACGACATACATTTTCAAGCATTCCAAAAACGAACAAATGTTTTTTGGGTAAAATATATCGATTTGGATAGGTACAAACGTAACATTGAAACTTGTAAGATGCGGGGTGTACGAAATGCAGCAGGGAGGATACATCGCGACAACATTCGCAACATCACACTGAGGAATATAGACGACTGAACTTCCTGATCTAAGAGCAGTACTCTGTCAACTATGGGTGGCACTGACAAATGCCCGTGTGGTACCGGGAAAATGACCGCTGAGCATTTGCTGCAAAACTGCCCGACATACGAGGATCAGAGAGAGCAGATGTGGCCATCACCAGTGGCAACACTAGACAAGCTCTACGGCAGTGTCGACAGCCTCAGGATGACCGCTTCTTTTTTCGAAAAAATAAAGGTTGATGTCTGTCTGACTGCGTATGATGAAGAAGAAGAAGAAGAAGAAGAATACTATGGACGGATAGGAGAGGGGGGGGGGGGGAACTACATCGATTAACCACTATATTGACGCACAAAAGATAACGTGGTTATGTCATATGACAAGTATGCTGTTTGATAAACCTTCTGTGAATCCACGAAGATTTCATGGCCACGAGCAAACATGACGACGATGGATAAAGGGGATAAAAGAAACACTCCAAAAGTTCAACATGTCGACAGCATAGGCCTCTCACCTAGCACAAAAGAGAAATCTACTCATACCTCCTCTGTGCAACACCGTTAAGCAAGATCAGTAGGACAAATAAATAAGAGGACGAAGAAGATATTACCTGTATCTTTATATTTTAAAATAACATCATATGATACGGCCTGCGTATATAGATAAAGAAGAGACTGCGTGGCCTAGGGGTGAAACTCGCTTGGTTTTCACAATCCCGACGTTCCGGTTTCCATTCCCACTTGTGTCCAGTTTGGCAGACAGTGGGTTTTTCTCGGGCGAATGCTCCTCCACGTACGGAAAGTAATGGCAACCTACCGTACTGCACACTTACCAAGAAACATAAAAACAGCCAAATAGGTGGCGGTTGTAAAAAGCTACCTTCTGTAAAGGACATGCAACTTACTACTTTTTATATAATTGAGCTCTTGATGAAGTTGTACATGCTTGGGCTAGTTGACAGTAACAAGTTAGTGAAACTATTTGTAAAATGGTAAGAGATGCGCTAAAGGGAACAATAAAATAAATTTGAAAATCACACGAATGAGTTGAATTCTTACTAAAATTTAAGATTCACTAAACAATGTCAATATTTAGAACATATAATCCTGCCAAAGACGGATGTGTCGGACAGAAAGGTGCAGATATCGCAGTCAAGCTGTAAACTTGCGACACAACGCATTCCGTTCTCCGGACTACATCCTGCTACTTGCAAAGCCCTGATCAGGACTTGGTAGTGGGAGATTGAGAATGACCACAGAAGAAGAAGAAGAAGAAGAAGAAGAAGAAGAAGACGAAGAAGAAGAAGAAGAAGAAGCAGAAGAAGAACATATAAACAAAAACATTCTAGATGTTTACAATCTGGAGTAGGGGAGGAATATTAACGTCTGGTCAGGCAAAATATACTGATCAGACATGTTAGTCAGGGTCAGGCAAACATACGGGCCTCTCTGGAAACGGGCTGTTTTCATGGCAGCGGTTAACGGGATGAAGGATCTACGCAATCCCCGTAGTAGGGAGTGACACGCAGATGAAGCCAGGCATAGCACAACCTGGAGAACTCTGGTCCGCCTTCATCAGCACGCTCGGGATCTGAGGAAAGCTACTGCAGCCCGCCACTTAACCTCATTTTCAGGGAGCACAAAAGTGTAACCTACTCATTATGGGCACTCGCAAACAAAAACAACATAAATCTGAAGTATCTGATTGCCAATGAATCATTACTTTTGACAGTTCTCACTATTCCAATGTAAAGTAAGATTCTCCTCAAATGAACAAACAATAATACCAATTTTCTGTAGATTAGCATCGTTTATTGGAAGAAATATCCACCAACATGAAACATCTGCTTGTAAATCTACTTTGTATCCATTTTTTTTATGTTTAGTGAAATGACCTTCATTTCATGTCTCCTTCTAGCTGCTACATGCATTAGTCTGATACAGATCGTAAGGAATTGTACGAAATGTATTCGCTAACCCAGGTCTTCAAATTTGAGACCGAGTTGCAGATACAGATGGAGATACATGGGAGGTCAAATATCTGTTGCTCGTTCAGTAACTTTAAACACCTCGAGCTGTGAGTACTATCTGACAGAAGTATCTGTTATTGTCACACTATACAATACGAAGCAAATTCTGGTTCGACCTGATATGGGTGTCCTGCCAGTTTTGATCTGTACACAATACACCTTATTTGAAGAGCTAAATTTATCGGATCAATAAACCTAGTACTTCTTAGGCAATTGTTCACATTCTGCATGCCCGTATTTCGACCAACGCTTTTCCGGAAAATTATTATATTTTCTTTAGCTAAATGTCAATTTCCTGTCATTATTTGTTTTACCGGCTGTCACAGCTGTCATGAGGTAATATCCACTCAATTCCCTGCTTATGTCGCTATCGTTCTCTCCACTATTTAAAAAAAAACATCTTCCACGTGCATGTGTTGCAGCAATGACACAGTCAAGATCGTCTTTCAAGAAATGACAACCTTCATTACATTTCGATACCGTGTGTTCTTCTTCTTCTTCTTCTTCTTCTTCTTCTTCTTCTTCTTCTTCATTTTCTTCTTCTTCCTCTTCTGCATTCGTTCTCAATCTCCTGCTACCAAACCCTGAACAGGGTTTCGCAAGTAGCAGGATGTAGTCCGGAGAACGTAATGCGTTGTGTCGCAAGTTTACAGCTTGACTGCGAAATTTGCACCTTTCGGTCCGACACATCCATCCTCGGCTGTTGTGTGTTTTTAATCTGCCCTTGTCAACATTGAAGACAGAAACCAACTTTATCATTTTAGTAATAAACAATTTTAATTATGACATCAAACGTTGGCAGACACAACTTTTTTTCAAAGTCAAGTCCACGGTCAAATGATGTTGATACGCAACCTAATCCGAATCATATGGCAGTGCAGTATGCTTTGGGTCCGAGTTTCCGAGGACTTCTATTTCTCCTATTATAATCTACTTCTCCATAACCTAAAGAGCTTCAAATCTGTATGAGCGCGACCTGTTAATCTAATCAAATTTCAACAGATCCTGGACAGAAGCTAGGCCCGAACAAAGGCATTCAAAAATATTTACTTGCATCGAGAGCGAGATCAGCAAGTTCACGTCGCTATCGAACAGACACACACGTTCACTGAGTTAGAAAATAACGAACCACCCGAAGAAACATTGAAGATATGACGCAGATGAAGAGAACGATATTAACGATGATAATTTTTCAAAGATTAAAGTCGATAACGAATATGGACCAACTTTATTTCTTCAATTCCATTACGAGAAGACATATGCGGGGTCAAGTTAAACGTATCAGGGATCAAGATGCTAAGCAGCGCATGAGGTGCAGTGGTCAGCGACCCATAGCTGACTGCTAGCGTCAGGGCCAGCAAACCAGAGCTGCCAAGACCTTTCTATACCTCCACGCGGTGATCCTGGATAACAGGCTGCAGCAGGGCCGACTGGCTAAGGAGAAGGGATCGAAGAGGGAATGCTAACCCGGTACTAAACAAATGCTTGCTGAAGTCGGATGTGTTGGACCGAAAGGTGCAAATATCGCGGTCAAGCTGTAAACTACGACACAACGCAATCCGTTCTCTGGACTATATTCTGCTACGTAAGACCGTTCAGGGTTTGATAGCGGGAGATTGAGAACGAACGAAGCCAAGCCAAGCCAAGCCAAGTTAAACGTATCAAACTTTTAAGTAAAATAAGTACCAATTAACAAACTAAAACCCAAAAAAATCAACCAAAAACCCAAAATTTCTCAAAGAAATACAAAAATCAACAATAACGATAATTCACCAGTTCACCAAAGAAACACAAAAACCAACAAAACAAACTCATGTAGTTCCAAAAACCTCAAAATCTGTCTTAGTATAAATTAAAGCTTGTACCGAAAAATGTTGTTTAAAAAACAATATTTACTTGCTTCACTGGGAGCTGAATCATGCTTTGTGATAACCTGTGTAGTTTGCAGCAGCATTGGTTGTCCCTTATAAATATTTGTATGGCCCCCACCTGGCCCTGTTAGGCAACACCTGGCCCTGTTAGAAACCACCTGGCCCGGTTAGACACCACCTGGCCCTGTTAGACAATACCTGACCCTTATAGACAACACCTGGCCCTGTTAGACACCACCTGGCCCTGTTAGACACCACCTGGCCCTGTTAGACACCACCTAGCCCGGTTAGACAACACCTGGTCTTGTTAGACACCACCTGGTCTTGTTAGACACCACCTAGCCCGGTTGGACAACACCTGGCCCTGTTAGACACCACCTGGTCTTGTTAGACACCACCTAGCCCGGTTAGACAACACCTGGCCCTGTTAGACACCACCTGGTCTTGTTAGACACCACCTAGCCCGGTTAGACAACACCTGGCCCTGTTAGACACCACCTAGCCCGGTTAGACAACACCTGGCCCTGTTAGACACCACCTGGCCCTGTTAGACACCACCTGGCCCTGTTAGACAACACCTGGCTCTGTTAGACAACACCTGGTCTTGATAGACAACACCTGGTCTTGATAGACAAAACCTGGCCTTGATAGACAACACCTGGCCCTGTTAGACAACACCTGGATCTGATAGACAACATCTGGTCCTGCTAGACAATACCTGACCATTATAGACAACACCTGGCCCTGTTAGACAACACCTAGTCCTGATAGACAACACCTAGTCCTGATAGACAACACCTGGCCCTGTCAGATAACACCTAATCCTGATAGACAACATCTGGCACGGATAGACAATACCGAGTCCTGATAGACAACACCTGGCCATGATAGATAACACCTGGCCCTGTTAGACAACACCTGGCCCTGTTAGACAACACCTGACCTTGTCAGATAACACTTGTCTCTGATAGACAACATCTGGCCCTGCCAGATAACATTTGTCTCTGATAGACAACACCTGGCACTGATAGACAACACCTGGCCCTGTCAGATAACACTTGTCTCTGATAGACAACACCTGGCACTGATAGACAACACCTGGCTCTGTCAGATAACACTTGTCTCTGATAGACAACACCTGGCACTGATATACAACACCTGGTCCTGTCAGATAACACTTGTCTCTGATAGACAACACCTGGCACTGATAGACAACACCTGACATTGTCAGATAACACTTGTCTCTGATAGACAACACCTGGCCCTGCCAGATAATACTTGTCTCTGATAGACAACACCTGGCCCTGTCAGATAACACTTGTCTCTGATAGACAACACCTAGTCCTGAAAGACAACCCCTGGCCATGATAGACAACACCAGACCCTGTTAGACAACGCCTTACCCTGTTAGATAACACTTGTCTCTGATAGACAACACCTGGTCATGATAGACAACACCTGAGCCTGATATACAACACATGGCCATCATAGACAACACCTGGCTCAGTTAGACAAGTTTGTTGGTATTTCAGGTAAAGGTATACATGTAAATATAGCCCCACAGTAGTCACTGCTGTCGGGTATGAAGTCTTAGATACTTGGTTGCCTCTTCTTTTTAAAAATTGGGATCGTTAATTTTCTTCTAGGCTGACTTTCTTCCCAAATAGTAAATCAGGTGCCCATTTACAGCTGGATCAACAGGAGAGTTCTGATTCTTAGCATCAAACCTAATGCATTTGCCTGTATAAGCGAGCGCTCTCTCACTCTGCTATTATGATTAGAAATCCTATTTACAAACATACAACTTCAGCGACTTGTCTGAATCAGGTGTCCCTGTTACTGTGAGGATCAACAGGATGCTGATAGACAAGCCGTGAAAACACTTCAAGTCGGGCAATTGGATATGGATAAGCGGGACTTACAGAAGTCTTTCAGCCACCGGCTCTAATATAATGATACTACAATCGATGTCAGGGCAATCCCGGGACGGCAGGATATTCTAACCATGTGTTAGATGGGTACGGTGGGAAAACACTTTTGTGGACAATGTTTAACCAGTCAGCTGAGTAGGGTGGGGTAATACTTTTACCGACTACGTCTAACCAGTCAGCTGAGTAGGGTGGGGTAATACTTTTACCGACTACGTCTAACCAGTCAGCTGATTAGGGTGGGGTTATGCTTTTAACGACTACGTCTAACCATGTGTTAGATGGGTAGGTTTGGGTAGTGCTATTACCGATTACGTCTAACAATTAGATGGGCAGGGTGGGGTAATACTTTTATTGACTACGTCTACCAATTAGATGGGCAGGGTGGGCTAATACTTTTACAGACTACGTCTACCAATTAGATGGACAGGATGGGGTAATACTTTTACCGACTACGTCTACCAATTAGATGGGTAGGGTGGGGTAATACTTTTACCGACTACGTCTACCAATTAGATGGGTAGGTTAGAGTAATACTTTTACCGACTACGTCTACCAATTAGATGGGCAGGGTGGGGTAATACTTTTACCGACTACGTCTAACCGTAATTAGGCTTTAGCTAATAGAGACTGTCCTAATATTTCATGAGAGTACTCAGTTTGTGACAATGACGAGAGCAGCACCACTGCGCCACTAAGAACATGTCGCATATGGCGTCTTAGTAGTGCATTATAACCAATTAGAACAAAATACTCCCTTAGCAGTGTGGTATAACCCCCTAGAACAAGTGACTCCACTAACAGTGTGGTATAACCCCCTAGAACAAAAGACTCCACTAGCAGTGTGGTATAACCCTTTAGAACAAAAAAACTCCACTAACAGTGTGGTATAACCCCGTAGAACAAACGACTCCACAAACAGTGTGGTATAACCCCCTAGAACAAAAAAACTCCACTAACAGTGTGGTATAACCCCATAGAACAAGTGACTCAACTAACAGTGTGGTATAACCCCCTAGAACAAAAGACTCCACTAACAGTGTGGTATAACCAATTAGAACACACGACTCCACAAACAGTGTGGTATAACCCCCTAGAACAAAAAACTCCACAGTGTGGTATAACCCCCTAGAACAAGTGACTCCACTAACAGTGTGGTATAACCCCCTAGAACAAGTGACTCCACAATGTGGTATAACCCCCTAGAACAAGTGACTCCACTAACAGTGTGGTATAACCCCCTAGAACTAGTGAGTCCACTAAAGGTGTGGTACAACCCCCTAGAACAAAAGAACAAAAGACTCCACTAGCAGTGTGGTATAACCCCTTAGAACAAAAGACTCCACTAAATAAGTGAAATAACCAATTAGAACAAAAGACTCCACCAACAGTGTGGTATAATCCATTACAACAAACGACCCCACTAAACAAATGATATAACCAATTAGAACAAAAGACCCCACTAACAGTGTAGTATAATCCAATAGAACAAAAGACTCCACTAACAGTGTGGTATAACCAATTAGAAGAAAAGACTCCACTAGCAGTGTGGTAAAACCAATTAGAACAAAAGACTCCACTAGCAGTGTGGTATAACTTCCTAGAACAAAAGACTCCAGTAACAGTGTGGTATAACTAATTAGAACAAAAGACTCCACTAACAGTGTGGTATAATCCATTTCAACAAAAGACTCCACTAAACAAGTGATATAACCAATTAGAACAAAAGACCCCACTAACAGTGTTTTATAATCCAATAGAAGAAAAGACTCCACTAATAGTGTAATATAATAATATTGGAACTAAAGACTCCACTAGCAGTGTGGTATAACCAATTAGAACAAAAGACTCCACTAGCAGTGTGGTATAACCAATTAGAACAAAACACTCCACGAACAGTGTGGTATAACCAATTAGAACAAAAGACTCTACTAACAGTGTAGTAAAACTCCATAGAACAAATAACTATACTAACATTCTGATATAATGCAACACAACAAAAGACTCCACTAAACAAGTAATAACTAATTAGAACAAAAGACTCCACTAACAGTGTGGTATAATCCAATAGAACAAAAGACTCCACTAACAGTGTGGTATAATCCAATAGAACAAAAGACTCCACTAGTAGTGTGGTATAAGCCCTTAGAACAAAAGACTCCACTAAACAAGTGATATTACCAATTAGAGCAAAAGACTCCACTAACAGTGTGGTATAACCTCCCTAGAACAAAAGACTCTACTAGCAGTGTGATATAACCCCCTAGAACAAAAGACTCCACTAACAGTGTGGTATAATCCCCATAGAACAAAAAGCGCCAGTTACTAAACTAGCGTATTTGATCAGGGCATCGAATGCTATTGTGCAGCTTGAACGAGTCTTGACACCAACTTGGGTGGGGGTGGGGTGGTAGAGGGATGTCTTCCGGGAGGTCTCTTATCTTCGTGGGGTACCACGGAATGGTTGCTGTATTCTAGTGTTTCTTCAAATCACATAGCCAGACCAGTGGTGCTTGGAGTTGTAGACATGCTTTAGGATATCCTTGACGTCTGACATTACCCGGATGTCATTGTTGTGTAGACGCTTTAGCCTAAGTGATATGCCCACGGGACGGCGCTCATGCGAGACATGTGTTGTCCTTAACTGGTTCTCCATGGTTTATTTCAGAGACAGGTTTCACTTTCATAGCATGGCGTTGGTAGAAGCACTGAATCGAATATGTCTGCACTTAATCTGGTTCGATCCAGTCAAACGCCTTTTTTTAGTCAATGAATGTCAGTATTAACGGCGTGTGGTGTCGTATTGCTGCCTCAAGCAAAAAGAGGTAGGAGAAATGTGACGTCGGGCAATCAATATAAACGTGGATACTGTTTAAAAAACTAACTTCAGACGACTAAAATTATATGACCTCACCCAATTCTATATTGATATTCTAGGGCGATTGATATAACAGTCAATTAGGGACATTTGGGGTTTTAAAATGAGTGATGTATTCCTTTAAAAAAAAAAGTAGAGTGTAATATATACTTTAAACGCAACATTTTGAGGGATCAAGATGCTGAGCAGCGCATGAGCTGCAGTGGTCAGTGACCCATAGCTGACTGCTAGCGTCAGGGCCAGCGAACCAGAGCTGCCAAGATCCTTCTACACCTCCACATGGTGATCCTGGATAACAGGCTGCTGCAGGGCAGATTGGCTAAGGAAAAGGGGTCGAAGAGGAAATGCTAACCCGGTCCTCAAAAACTGCTTGCTGAAGTCGGATGTGTTGGACCGAAAAGTGCAAATATCGCAGCCAAGCTGTACACTACGACACAGTGCATTCCGTTCTCTGCACTGCATTCGGCTACTTAAGCCCTTTCAGGGTTTGCTAGCGGGAGATTGAGAACAAACGTATCCAAGCCAAACGCAACATTTGTATTTAATAAATTGTAAGCCTGCTGATAATTAAACGTAGATAAATAAAAGGCTACAGATGATGTATTAAGTGAAAACGTTCCCTTATTTATTTTTATTGTGAACATTTTGGTGTTAGTCGTGAACCGTTGGATGAAAATGATAAAAATAGCAAAAGCCTGCTAATATGTCTTTGAAGGCACATGGCATTTTTTAAAAAGCAGCATATTTAAAACCAACTGCTTGCGTCTAGGAAAGAGGAGAACTTTGAGAATGGATTTAGTGTCCATGTACTATTGCCAGCACCTTAAGCACTGTTACATTAGTACTAACGTTTATGATTTGGCAGCAGCCCATAGATGTGATGAGTAAACGTAAGTCATGAAAATGAAAAATAGAAACATTTGCCAAGATGAAATTTTCGTCAAGAATGGCACCGATTTGGCTGAAAATGTTAACCAGATGTTTCATGAGCTCACATTGATATTAATTTTTTTTTGAAATAACACTCTGAACTTGTAAACACAATAGGTACTATCACTTTCAACAGGTTCTACTAAATTCAATGTATGGTTCAACGAACAACTGACCGATGTAAAAAAAATAAATTCAGAACTTATGAAAAAACTGCCTACCACTTGCTGTTTAGTTGCTTCAAGAAACGATACTGCTCAATTACATTTGACGTCCCAAATTGGTGTCATTATGTCTGATCTTATTGGTTGGTGTCATTATTTTTGATCAAAATGGTTGTGTCATTATGTCTGATCGTATTGTTTGGTGTCATTATGTTTGATTAAAATGGTTGTGTCATTATGTCTGATCTTATTGGTTGGTGTCATTATGTCTGATCTTATTGGTTGGTGTCATTATGTCTGATCTCGTTGGTTGGTGTCATTATGTCTGATCTCGTTGGTTGGTGTTATTATCGTTGATCTCATTAGTTGGTGTTATTATGTCTGATGTCGTTACTTTGTGTCATTATGTCTGATGTCGTTGGTTAGTGTCATTATGTCTGATGTCGTTGCTTTGTGTCATTACGTCTGATGTCGTTGGTTAGTGTCATTATGTCTGATGTCGTTGCTTTGTGTCAGTATGTCTGATGTCGTTGCTTTGTCATTATGTCTGATCTCGTTGGTTAGTGTCATTATGTCTGATCTCGTTGCTTAGTGTCATTATGTCTTATCTCATTGGTTGGTGTCATTATGTCTGATCTCGTTGCTTTGTGTCCTTATGTCTTATCTCGTTAGTTAGTGTCATTATGTCTGATCTCATTGGTTGGTGTCATTATCTCTGATCTCGTTGGTTAGTGTCATTATGCCTGATCTCATTGGTTGGTGTCATTATGTCTGATCCCGTTGGTTGGTGTCATTATGCCTGATCTCATTGGTTGGTATCATTATGTCTGCTCTCGTTGGTTGGTGTCATTATGTCTGATCTCATTGGTTGGTGTCATTATGTTTGATCAAATTGGTTAGTGTCATTATGCCAGATCTTATTGATTGATGTTATTATGTCTGATCTCATTAGGTTGGTGTCATTATCTCTGATCTAATTGGTTTGTGTTATTATCGTTGATCTCATTGGTTAGTGTCATTATATCTGATCTCATTGGTTGGTGTCATTATGTCTGATCTTGTTGCTTAGTGTCATTATGTCTGATCTCATTGGTTGGTGTCATTATGTCTGATCTCGTTGCTTAGTGTCATTATGTCTTATCTCGTTGGTTAGTGTCATTATGTATGATGTCATTGGTTAGTGTCATTATGTGTGATCTCACTGGTTGGTGTCATTATTTCTGATCTCGTTGCTTGGTGTCATTATGTCTTATCTCGTTGGTTAGTGTCATTATGTATGATGTCATTGGTTAGTGTCATTATGTTTGATCTCATTGGTTGGTGTCATTATGCCTGATCTTATTGGTTGGTGTTATTATGTCTGATCTCATTGGTTGGTGTCATTATCTCTGATCTCATTGGTTGGTGTCATTATCTCTGATCTCATTGGTTGGTGTCATTATGTTTGATCTCATTGGTTGGTGTCATTATGCCTGATCTTATTGGTTGGTGTTATTATGTCTGATCTCATTGGTTGGTGTCATTATCTCTGATCTCATTGGTTGGTGTTATTATCTTTGACCTCATTGGTTGGTGTCATTATGTCTGATCTCGTTAGTTAGTGTCATTATGTCTGATCTCATTGGTTAGTGTCATTATGTCTGTCTGATCTCGTTGGTTAGTGTCATTCGACAGACATATTGTCCACTTTCAAATGAGTAACACGGAATCAATATACCGAGCAATGCATGAGCTGTAGTGGTCAGCGACCCATACCTGACTGCTAGCGCCAGGGCCAGCCAAGACCTTTCTTCACCTCCACACTGTGATCCTGGATAACAGAGCAACAGAGCATACTGGCTAAGGAGAAGGGATCGAATCGGAAATGCTAACCCGGTACTCAAAAATGCCTGCTTAAGTTGGATGTGTCGGACCGAATTATGCAAATATAGCAGTCAAGCTGTAAACTATGACCCAACTTATTCCGTTCTTCGGACAACATCCTGCTACTTGCAAAGTTCTTTTCAGGGCTTGGTAGCGGGAGATTTTGTTTTCTTCTTTCGTTCGCATTATTTCTCTAATCCCCAAAATGGTGTGCGTTGCGCTGTGGTTTTTATTTTGCGCCTGTCGGCCCAGTGCATACGACTTCAGCATGCATTTTATGTAAGGGTCTGCTTCCTCCTGCATTTTATAATGGATTGCTTCCCCGGGGTAACTGCCGGTGCTGTGATGGGGATCGAACCCAGCACCTTCGATTTGTGAGACGTGTCCCTTAACCACTAGGCCACGCCGTCCCCTGAGATTGAGAACGAGCGAAGAAAAAGAAGAAATGATTAACACAAGGTTAGAAGCAGAAATAAACAAAAGAGAAACTGAGTTCAGAAGAAACTAAAGAGGACGTAAAGAAGATCACAATGAGCAAAAAATAACAAAAATAAAAACATGCATTAGTGAAAGATGATCTGTGAAGTGAACTGTTGGTGACATCACTATGCTATCTCTTCACATGTATAAATGCCGCCTTCGCCACCACTCCCCCCCACTCCCCCCCCCCCCCCCAACATTAAATTAGCGTTCATGAAATGATTTTCCAAAACGAATTTGTGGTTGTCATGACGGGCATCACCCTAGTGGTACGCATGTTGAAAATAGCTGAATCACAGCAACCTACCAAGTAGCTCGTTAAAATGCGACTGAGGAACGGTGTGCATAGAGTTAGCAACATCAGTATGTACAACGATTGCTTTTGAATCCAGCACTACAAGTATTCAGATACAAGCTATCTGGCGAGCTGCAGTGCTGGCCTTATGCTGCACTTAGAGCGAAATTCCAAATTAGTCATAACTCACGCCAGTGTACACTTTTACCGACGGCGACATTGTCTCTACGGATGAAAAATATACTGGAACTCAACATTTGTCTCTGGTCACTCACTTCGAATTGCCACATACACAGAAAAAGCCCGCCTCTTGTCTTGGTCCTTGACTGCTGCCCAGAACACGTGCGATCTTCGCGCCGTTGCGCTTGCGTGATGAGACCAAAAATAAACCCGCTCTATCCTGAAATCCCCATTCATGTCTAACTGGAAGTTCACAATTTCAGAATGATTTTGTTGGAACTAAGGATCAAGTGATATTCATCTTTTCTGTCGCATGTCAAGGTAGATTCTTTATCAGTGTGTATTTCCTTGCAGTGTTACAGTAAAAAGAGGCTCGGGTGACCGAGAGATTAGGGCACATGTCTCCAAGTCCGCAGATAACGGTAAAGGCCTTACGTGGTAACTATTGAGGCGAGCGGCCATTATTCCTCAGCATATTAATTTCCCAGCAGACCTTATAAACGTTAAAAAGGGATGTAGTCAAAGTTTTATTTTGCATAAATATATAGCATGATGATATACAATTTTTTATCTTTATATTTATATCTTTATATATATATATATATATATATATATATTTATATATATATATATATATATATATATATATATATATATATATATATATATATATATATATATATTATCTATTTTGTGTTCAGCAATTTCATTTTTCATACCGATAAATAGCAGGCTGTTTCTAGAAAAATTATGCACATGAATTAGTTTGATAGACGTTAATGTACAGAGTCCAAATAAAACACGATTGGGCGAGTTTCAATGCCAGGCTAAGTGTGAAAACAAACATAGATCGATTTGACAACATACAAAAGTGAGACTTCGACAGATTGCACCAATTCATTGAGAACGCAACATGCAGTTTTACATTATCTACAAGGATGATGCTTTCTATGTTGGCACTATGCTGTGTTGGTACAGTACTGTGTAGACATTGCACTGTAAACCTGCTTTTTTCACGGGCATCTATATTGAAGTATGCATGAGTAGCAGAGTGGTTGAGCGAAAGGCAGTGAGGAAGGGAACTGACCACAGCACATCACAAAAAGCTGAGATATACTATAATGAAGACTGGGAACACTTCATCCTCGACTGCGGTGTCTGCTTTGGGACTACAGTTTTTACTATATTTAAAAATAACCCTATAAGAGATACAGTAGCAAGACATGAATTATTAGTGACTTCATTATGATAGACTTGCGATTCAGGACGACAAGTCTAAGTCCTCGTTGACTTTCTTTCAACAATTCCAAAACAGAGTCAGGTAACAGTTAATTACGGCTAGTAAACTGGGACCAGTCACAACCAAACTACCGATCAGGTCTAGTTGAGAGAAGACATTAATTCCCTAATCGTTCTGATAATCCTGAACCCTTCAATAAGATAGACTAGTTTTCGCTATTCTCTCTTTCTCTCTCTCTCTCTCTCTCTCTCTCTCTGTCTCTTTCTCTCTCCATCCCTCCCTCTCCCCCACCCTCCCTATCTATCGATCTATCTATCTATCTATCTATCTATCTATCTATCTATCTATCTATCTATCTATCTATCTATCTATCTATCTATCTATCTATCTGTCTATCTGTCTATCTGTCTATCTATCTATCTATCTATCTATCTATCTATCTATCTATCTATCTATCTATCTATCTATCTATCTATCTATCTATCTATCTATCTATCTATCTATCTATCTATCTATCTATCTATCTATCTATCTATCTGTCTATCTATATATCTATCTATCTATCTATCTATCTATCTATCTATCTATCTATCTATCTATCTATCTATCTATCTATCTATCTATCTATCTATCTATATCTGTCTGTCTGTCTGTCTATATATCTGTCTGTCTGTGTCTGTGTCTCTGTATCTGTCTGTGTCTCTGTCTTTGTCTCTGTATCTGTCTGTGTCTTTGTCTCTGTCTCTGTCTCTGCCTCTGCCTGTGCCTGCGTCTGTGTCTCTGTCTGTCTGTCTGTATATCTGTCTATCTTATCTATCTCTCCTACTTTATGTACACATTTGATATAGTCTGCTTATGACCAGACTGTCCATCTAGCCAACACTAGTTAGTGGCCCCTGAATTGTTTTGAAAATAGAACACATAAGTCAATAATAGCAACAATTTCATGTTTGTTTCTGAAGAACATTTTAGCTGCATCCTCTATCCATCCAATTCCTCTTAGTACATAACTATACATTAGATCTCTCCATCAGTTCCTAATATGAGATTCTAGCTGTACAAGGCCTCTTCTCCCATTGTTCCTCGTCAGTTTTCCTTGCCCTTCCCACTTGTCTTTTTCCACGTCCGTTCCAATCGAGCGCATATCTGATTATACTGCTGGGTTTCTTTCTGAGAGTGTGTCCTTTAATTCCCTTCCCATTATATGCTGTTTTTGTTGTTGACGTGTTCTCCCCCAGAGATCTGTCTGTTGTTACCTCTGGCCATCTAACACAAAGTATGTAACTAAGGCATCTGCTGATCGCGCTCCATCTAACACAAAGTATGTAACGAAGGCATCTGCTGATCGCGCTCCATCTAACACAAAGTATGTAACGAAGGCATCTGCTGGTTGCGGTCTCGGTGTGGATTTGATACTCTTCTTCGAATGCTATATTTCTAAGTCAGTACCGACTTTACATTCTGTTAAACAGCCTAATCGTATTCTCAATGGAGAATGTTGCCAAGTTTCATGTTGGGAGAAGTTAATTCAAAAACAATCTGACTTTGTCTATCCAGGCATTAACTTCTTGGTTTGCTTCTTCATCTTTATATATTTGTTCTTCTTTGTACGCTGGCATACGTCGATTTGAGTTTGTTTAAAGAAAGCAGCGATCATCCTGAGTATGCCGACACTGCCATAGAACTGTCTAATGTTGGCACTGGTGATGGCCACATGTGCTTTCTCTGGTACTCGTATGTCGGACAATTTTGCAGCAGATGTTCAGGGGTCATTTTACCTGTACCACAAGTGCATTCGTTAATAGCATATGTCTCTAGCTTATTTAATAAAGGGTGCCTCAGTATGTTGTGGCCTGTGCGGAGTCTGAAGATCACCACGTGCTCTTTCTGTTAAACTGATAATAAGCTTCATTTTTCAATGTAGCCAGTATGCCGTGTTTCCAATTTGTCCATGTATCTGACCCTAATAAACCTTTTGGACTCTTCGTAAGTCACACTTTAATTTGGTCGTAGTAACTTTCCACCTTCTGTCGTCAGTCTTTCTGCCTCCTGATTGCCTTGAATGTTAAAGTGAGATGAGATCCACTGTAGTACAACTCTTCTGGGTTTGAACCGCTGGTATAGTTTACAGTACTGATAATAGGTAATTTCTTTGCATATTTGACTTTTCAGATGTCAAACGTAGTACGTACAATTATCTGACCATACATATGTACAGGAGTATCTTTACTTAACTTGAAGTCATAATACTGGCTTAGGAGGCTCTGATGAGTCTGTATACAATCATTGTTTTTGGTCTTGTTTTTTCAGAAACCATAAGAAGTTGTAGGGTCATAACAGCGCGTGAATGGTGTGTCGTGGGCATCTTGCTAACCAGAGAGGGCACAATCTCTTCATGGCGATGTGGTTTAGTGCATTATTGTCATGTGACCACATTTTAAAGCCGAACCAAAACGAAAATATTTGCAAATAGTGCAAAGGGCATACATCTCGTGAAGTTCAGCCGTGTGCACTGTATCCGTGGAAATAAAACGCAGGGTAACCGAAATACTATTACATATAGTCGATGTCCATGCCAGGATAATCGAGAAAAAACATACACACACAAAAGTGAACGGACTAACTAATCCAAATGGAACTCAGCAACGTAGCGACAAATATCTGCGGCCAAACGACAACCCAAACTACTTGGGAGTCACATTTGATCGGCGCATGACATGGAAAAATCAGATCGAGAGAAACCGAATGAGAGCCACACAAAGAATGGCAATCATGATGAAACTTGCTGGCACAAGCTGGGGAGCAGACGAAAGAATACTAAAGAAACTGTACACTGGAAGAGTGAGACCAGTTCTCGAGTATGGCATTGCGGCATGGACAACAGCAGCAAAGGCGAACTTTGATAAAATTAGCAATCTTCAAAACCAAGCCATGAGAGGAGGCATGAAGTGAACGCCAATTGTAGAACTTGAAAAGATTACAAATCTGCAATCCATGACCAACAGAAGAGACTGCAGAGCCCAACAGCAAGCAGAGAAACTGAGAAGACTGACAGACCATCCAATGCATCAGAGACTAAATAGATTTGGAAATGGGAAACTAAAGCGGAGAAACTTTGCAGAAATAGCCAAAGCAAAGATGAGCGAAGACCCGATGAACACGGTAACAATACCAAAGCCCATCCCTACAGTACGCAAACCCACCCGGAAGCAGCATTTCATTCCAGAGGTGGTAGAAAATATACCAAGTATTGGAAACAAGAACAGCCAGACTGAAAAAGAAAGAAGAGACATAACCCTGAGGTACATAACGGAAAACTACCCAAGCATGGACTGGACCTATGCATACACCGACGGTTCTGTAACAAACACAACACAGAACGGAGGGGCAGGGGTATTCCTGAGCCTACCAAATGGTAAAATAACACTGTCAATGGCAAATGGAAAATTCTCAAGAAATTTCAGACCAGGGGCAGAGGCACTGAGGGCTGCAGTAGAAGCAATGCTGACAGGCAAAAGAAATGAAAGTCAGATAGTCCTGTTTACAGATGCCCTGACCGTAGTTACAGCACTAAAAAACTAGAAAAATACTGAACTTAATGATTTAAGAGCGGTACTCTGTCAACTATGCCATCAGTCTGCACGAAAAAGAGTAGTGGTACAGTGGGTTCCATCCCACTGTAACATCCAAGGCAACGAGGAGGCAGACAGACTGGTAAAAGAAGGTGCAAGACTACCATAACCAGATTGTAGAGTGTCCTACGAAGAGTCCAAAAGATTTATTAGGGCCAGATACATGGCCAAATGGGAAACAGAGCATACTGGCTACGCAAAAAATGATGCCTATTACCAGTTGAACAGAAGAGAGCAGGCCGTGGTCTTCAGACTCCGCACAGGCCACAACAGACTGAGGTACCATCTATTCAATAAACTGAAAATAGGTGACACTGACGAATGCACTTGTGGTACCGGGAAAATGACCGCTGAACATCTGCTGCAAAACTGCCCGACATACGAGGACCAGAGAAAGCACATGTGGCTATCACCAGTGGCAACACTAGACAAGCTCTATGGCAGTGTCGACAGCCTCAGGATGACGGCTGCTTTCTTCGAACAAATACAGGTTGACGTCTGACAGCGTACGAAGAAGAAGAAGAAGAACTCAGCAACACGTTTAATAGGACACCAGTGCAAGTCGACTAGTGTGAATTCCAGTCAAATCCGTGCTCTGGTGGCATCCATAATGGACTAAAGCACGAGAGCAAAGTTAGAACTGCGGCATGTTATTCGCCATCTTTCCTGCTGCTCTCTCTCTTTGTTTATTTTTCTCATTTCTTCGTTTTAGCCATAGTGATCTGGGGTGCTGACTTTGCTGCTTCAAATATGTTGGATTATCCTTCCTTGTATGCGTGCTTCTCATGCAACGTTATACACAAATAATCTGCAAATTGGACCTCTCCTAGTTGTTTATCAAGTGTCCTTGCTATTCCTGTTTTCTTGCCTTTTCTTGTTGACCTCATCATCCCGTCCATAAGCAACTGAAATTTCGTTGAATATAGTAGATATCCCTGTCCTGTTTTGGGTTGTCATAGAGTCTGACAATTTGACTTTGTAGGCTATTCTGCAGGTTGACTTTTTATTGTAGAAAGAGAGGTAAAATGTGAACTGCAGACGAGGGGAAACTGTCATTACAAATACGTGATTGCGGAGTAGTTTGTCATTATCAAGATCCACACATTGTTGTTCCGTCACTGTCTCTTGTGTGAAACGGTCAACTTTATTCACTGTCAGACGTTACTCCTGCTCACCTTGTTAGTCATCGGAGAAGTTTACCATCAGCAACTTGTGTTTTTCTTTCGTGCCGTAAGTTGTTTTGAATTTTATTGCACAGTTGTGTGTATTCAATAATCATATCAGATGTAATTCTCGATTAAGGTTGACACTGAAAAAAATATGCGTCAGAAACGTTAAACAACATAAATGATTTCATTGCCAGCAACAAGGCCCAGCTATACTATTTGATGTGAGTCCAATTTATATCTCTACAAAGGAAAGTGTCGAAAAAAACTTTATTCAATCATATATGAAGATTAATATAAGAAATATGAAGGGCAATCTCGAAATATCCTGCTACAGCCAAATACCAAGTTTTTAAATGGGTGCGACCCTCTGCCGAACCACATTTGCGATTTAATTTTATATCGTTGACCATTCCGAAGAGAGACCAGTTAGTTAAATACATTACTTTCATTAAGATATAGTACTGTAATGTAATCACAGAGCCATTTTTTGGCGAAGTCTCCTTCGGAAAATGGCTTCGAGTGATTTGCAATTTCATCACTGACAATAAAGTTTACCCACATTATGTTGTCAATTTCATTACTTTGCTTACGGAAAATAATCTGTTGAGATCATATACTTTCACCATCATAATCATGTAGCATGTCCTTTGTAGAACATCGCTCCCATCACAGTCTGTCTGAATGAAACTAGTTCCCTTGCCAAAACTCCAGCCTCCGCCACAGTCATACCCAGGCATTCCTGGATGTCTTGGTGCCATCGTCTTCGTGGTCTACGTCTTCTTCTTTTACTTGGCATCATACCTTGCACCACTGTTCTCTCAAGACCGCTGTGTCTCTTGATGGGACCAAAGTATTTGCATTTTCTCGCCAAAATGGAATTGATAAACCAGTTCTCCTCTTTGCTCAACTCTTGCTGAATGTCTACATTTGTATGTTTCTCTGTCCAGGGTTTTCTGATGATCTTTCTGTAACACTTTGACTCGAAGAATTCGATTCTTTTTCTGTAAGTTTTGGTAATCATCCATGATTCGCAGCCATAAGCTGCCACGGGAAAAACACAGGGTCTCAAGACTTTTACTTTCATCATTTTGTTGGTTCTGTGCCATAATTTCTTCAGACTGTTCAGTCTCTGCATTGCCATGGCTAGTCTTCTTCTGATTTCTTTCGAGCAGTCGCCATTTTTGTCAATTCTGGCGCCCAGATATTCAAAATGTGTGACCTGATCTATTTCCTCACCACCCACTGTAAATCTATACATACTTTACAACAAACAAAAAAAGGAAGGGTATGCCTTATAGCTGACCTTTGAATTCACCGTAATTGGCGTGCTTTGTGTTTCGCTGTCAATATTGGGTGTATTCCTTCTCAACGGAAATATTTCAAAACAATTCAAACAAGAGTTGCCTTTTACATGACAAAAAGTAAAATTGTACACTTCTCGTGAAATATATGACACTCGCTGTACCAGTTCTCTTCTTCAGTGATGTCATCTTAATATTTAGAAACCACACACAAGTGTGACAAAATAAAACTAATATAATAAATCACAATGTGATACATGATATCAGTCTAGTTATATTTAATAAACTCGCATTTTGCAACATTATAAATCGCGCAGTTCAATATTGCCAGTTGTGGGCATCTGTGCATCTTGTTTACGGATTTTGATTGGTTGTTTTCTGCCACCTCAGCTTCACCTCAACCAATTTTAACTTGCTTTACCTTGTAAATGTAAAAGTTCACTCCACGAAAGTCAGAAGTGAAATGAAAATCGAGTATACTTGCGTTATTCCTGAAACAATTCAAATCAACTCATTTCTGTTTATCTGTTATGAATTTTATTCCCAAATTATATGAATGCGCTGTCGTAATTTTTTACATTGACTACATACAAACTTAAAACAGTCATTAGGTATTAGATATTAGGAAGGGATCAAGACGATGAGCAGCGCATGAGCTGCAGTGGTCAGCGACCCATAGCTGACTGCTAGCGTCAGGGCCAGCGAACCAGAGCTGCCAAGACCCTTCTACACCTCCACGCGGTGATCCTGGATAACAGGCTGCAGCAGAGCAGACTGGCTAAGGAGAAGGGATCGAAGAGGGAATGCTAACCCAGTACTAAAAAAATGCTTGCTGAAGTCGGATGTGTTGGACCGAAAGGTGCAAATATCGCAGTCAAGCTGTAAACTACGACACAACGCATTCCGTTCTCTGGACTACATTCTGCTACTAAAGCCCTTTCAGGGTTTGGTAGCGGGAGATTTAGAACGAACGAAGAAGATATTAGGAAATGTTTTTTTAGTCAGAGAGTTGTGAATGCTTGGAATGCATTGCCACGAGAGGTAGTGGAGGCAGGGACAGTTAATGCATTTAAGAATAAATTGGATGAGCATAGCTTTTAGAGCAAGGTGATGTAAATGAAACTGGTTGTATACAGACTCTGCAGAGTCTTCTAAACCAGTATAAAGACGTTAAGTTAAGTGACTGGCGGGCAAAATTTGATGAAATTTGAAAGTTCTGACAGCAACAGTGATACTATTCTGCTCCTCGTTTGGATCCCGGTAACACACGAGGTTAAGGGAGAACACGATCGTGCAATATGTTTGCGAAAGTTTCGTATAATTAACTCACTGTGTACATGCTATAGTAATCAAAACTGAAAATAGGCCAGTTAGTTCATAACATTATTGCTGTTCACAAATTCTCCTCGGTTTGATTAATATTTTAGTGATTTATGCTTCTTCAACAAAGCCAAAAGACCAATCGACAGAATATTAGATGTACAGTTTTACAGAGCGACAACTAGTTAACGGTTATCACGTTACAAAAACAAAACAAGGCGTGGTTCGTGCAGTAAACGTCATGTAACTAAATTATTTAATCATACTAAGTAGTATCAATTATTCATCATGTTTTTTTTATACGAACGGGTAAAAATGTAAATGAAAGCCAACAAAAACACGCGGTAGAACGCCATTTGAGATGAAGGACTCACCCTGGTGGCCACTCTTCCCCTTCTCTCTCCTCTTACCTCACTCTGTTTCATTTGACTCTGTCCTACAGTCACACTCTTGCACAACTTTCACACGCGCCCTCATGGTGAGGCCCTTCATTGCACTTTGGTTGGGCTAGCTTCTGAGGGCGCACAAACCTAGCATGGGTACATACAGACGCACACATGCATCCAAGCACTGGTTTATGCGTCCTGATATCGCCCAATGGACTACGGTCTGGGGTGGAAAATGATGCGCCTCCTCTAGTAGAAACTAGTGAGGCAAAAATCTGAGCAACAAAAAAAAAAAAAAAAAAAAAAAGCCATTTGAGGTACAACAATGAACGTTCACCAAACATACAAATCAAGTGCCTGCTGAATTTGAAAGTAGTCTTCTGCGGTTGAGAGAAAGCACTAGAAACAGCTCCAAAACAGTACCCCATATATGAAACAAGAATATTATAATGAATAGCAGGCTATCCTGACGATCGCACGCCGGAGAAGAAGAAGATAAAGTATATAGCACTTAATTACGTGTAAATAATGCACGAATCGCTACATAATCGATGTATGTCGTGATGGTATTAACAAAGCGACCGAAACAATTGCATCCTATCCAATCAAATCTAATATTTTTATTCAAATTAGAATGTATGCAATTTTAAAATGGCAAAATCTCTTGGAGGTTAGGTAAGAAAAGAAATCCAAAAGGAAGACAAGCACACCTTAAAGAACGTAAGCTGTTTTCTAACTCTAGATGAGTTCCACCGGATGAAAATCTTAGGAAGGGTAAATAACGTGTGTGAAAAAAATTGAGGTCCCGATTGTGCAATCATAATCAGTCAATGTCCATATGTTCTATATATATATCATCATCATCATGTAGCGTGTCCTTTGTAGAACGTCGCTCTCATCACAGTCTGTCTGAAATAAACTCGTTCTCTTGCCAAAACTCCAGCCTCCGCCAGTCATACTCAGGCATTGCTGGATGTCTTGGTGCCATCGTCTTCTTCTGATTTCTTTCGTGCAGTCGCCATTATTGTCAATTATGGAGACTAGATATTCAAAATGTGTGACCTGATCTATTTCCTCACCACCCAATGTAAATTTATGCTGACATTGTGTTTTGTCTGTGGTCGTTATCTTTGTTTTGTTTACGTTTATGAACAGGTCTTGATCTTGACTATGTCCATTAACGGCTGAAAGTAGCTGCTCTAGCCCTTCTGCACTTCTTGATAGTATCACTGTGTTATCTGCGTATCGTAACTCTGGAATCTCGTACCCCCCAATCGTAAATAGGTCGAAACTTTCAATGTTCTCGTCTTCTCTAACATTTCTCATATATGTTGTACAGATAAGGTGAGAAGATACATCCATGTCGGGCTCCCTTTTGTACTGTAAACCAATCTGATGTTTGCCCAGATACTCGGACAGCGGCTTGTTGATCTTGGTATAATGTTTCAATGAGACGGACTATATGCAAGGGAAACCCCATTTCCTTCATGATTCTCTACAGATTTTGATGTTTTACCGTTTCGAAGGCCTTATATATATATATATATATATATATATATATATATATATATATATATGTATATATATATATATATATATATATATATATATATATATATATACGTAATCGCATGTCCATACGGTCTGTACATTTAAATAATTGAATGTCCATATCATTTACATAATATAACATTTACATAATATCAATATGTTTCTTACATTTACATAATCGAATTTAAATATGTTATGTTCTGCACATTTACATAATTGAATGTGCGTATGTTCTGCACATTTAGGTAATTATATGTCAATTATACACTTAGAAAATTGCATGCTCAGATGTTTTATACATTTAGATAATTGCATGTCCATATGTTCTGTCCGTTTAAAAAATTGCATGTCCATCTGTTTATACAGTTATATATTTGCATGTCTGAGGTGTTCTATACAGTTAGATATTTGCATGTTCAGATGTTTTATACATTTAGATAATTGCATGTTCATATATTTATACATTTCGATAATTTCATGCCCAGATATCTTGTGCATGTAGATAATTGAATGTTCATATATTTTATACATTTAGATAATTGCACGTCTGTGTGTTCTATACATTTAGCAAAATAAACTAAATAGTAAATGTAATCCAATAGGAGACATTACCATCGGGGATCAAGTGTTAGAGACTGCATTGTGCTAGATTTTGTTAGATAAAGTTGCAAGTTCATTTAATTGACTTTCCTAACAGCAAGTCAGGTACCCGTGTATAGCTGGGAAGACTAAAGTGGGGCGCAAACCCACACATTTTGCTAGAAACAAATGTGCTTTAATTTCTCAGCCATGTCGACTCTAATTTCCAAAGTTATATTACATTATGATTTGTGAACTTGTATTAGATGTTTTCAAGGCATTGAACTACCTGGATGGACGCCGCTGAAGGGATAGGTAAGTTTGATCTATTACAGTCTTTGTCGTCATCGCGCGTTGTATACAATCCTAGTATAAACTTGAAGGGATTCAAGTTTCTTCAATCCTCTTTATACTTCGCCGTCGTGTTATTTTTTTTTCTTTTTCTTTTCTCGTTTATTACACAATATTCACGTCTAATTCCCTCTTAAAATGTGCAAGTCCGTGTTAGCCTTTTCCCCCACCAAACAGTTTATAAGGGATGCTGTCATGCTGTTCCTCTATTTAAGCCGGCAAATTTTGAGAAAATATTCAACTACTTCAAATTAAGTTCCTTGTCATCATCATTTTGAAAAATAATAATTTTGACCTCCTTTCTTCTAGTCCGCTTATAAGTTAACAAAAACGCTGGTTTCAAGAGACGGTAAAGTGCATTTCATGTTAAGATGGATTTCTGTTTTATTATCAACTTTCCAAGTTCTTCAACTCATTGGTTTCAGGTAACTTAATGTTATCTCATTGACACCAACATCCTTGACTTTTATTATTGTAAGTGTCTTTTCCTTTTCCTTGGTTCATTCCCCAGTTCAGGCTGAAGTGGTTTCTCCGCATTGGTTCACAGGTCGACCCAGCCTTAAATGGGTACCGGTTCAGTCCCGGAAGTAAAGGTGGCCGGCGTGATGCTGACCATATCATCCACTAAGTGCCGGGGGTTACACAATAATATGGGACTAGCACCATATTTCCTATGTGCCGCATGGCGTGACGGGATCTTTACTTTACTTTTTTTCTCTTTTCCGCTTGACAATGATTGTTACTCACTTTTCCCTTTTATTGTCTTACTTTTCGTGCGCCTCAATTCTTGTCTCCTTCTACTGTTCCAACTTATTGTTTTCAGTTATTGTATTTCATCCTTTTCATCTCAATAATTTTTTTTTTCGTTCGCCCTATTTCTCTATTCCTCAAAGCAGCGTGCGTGGCACTGTGGTTTTTTTCCTGAGCCTGTCGGCCCAGTGCATCCGACTTCAGTATGCATTTTATGTAAGGGTCTGCTTTCTCCAGCATTTTCTAAGGGTTTGCTTCCCCGGGGTAACGGCCGGTGCTGTGATGGAGATCGAACTCAGCACAATCGGTTGTGAGCCGTGTTACTTAACCACTAGCCCACGCCGTCTCAATTATGGGCATGGCTTCGTTCGTTCTCAATTCTCTCGCTACCAAACCCTAAAAGGCTTATGTAACATAATGTAGTCCAGAGAACGGAATGCGCTGTGTCGTAGTTTACAGCTTGACTGCGATATTTGCACCTTTCGGTCCAACACATCCGACTTCAGGAAACATTTGTTGAGTACCGGGTTAGCATTCCCTCTTCGATCCATTTTCCTTAGTCAGTCTACCCTGCTGCAGCCTGTTATCCAGGATCACCGCGTGGAGATATTGAAGGGTCTTGGCAGCTCTGGTTCGCTGGCCCTGACGCTAGCATTCAGCTATGGGTTGCTGACCACTGCAGCTCATGCGCTGCTCAGCATCTTGATCCCCGACTTATAAAACACATCACGTTTTTATTAACGAAAGTTAATTTTCATTTTAACCGTTATAACATTGTTAATTATTTTATCTCTGCTTTTATCTTCCTCTTGCATTTGATTCCTGCAAAATGATTTCTCTACTTATTGTTTCCCCATCTTTTTCTCCGTCTCTCTTATCTAGCTCATTCATACTATCTATTTTTATCATGGCTCCATTCTTGCCACCAGCGCTGCTCGCAACATGCGAGTACTCATTGAATGCACGTAATCACAACCTGTTTGCACTTCTCTATACCCGGAGATAAAATCAACAGTATCGCTGTCATAAAGCTATATTGATTTCATTAACAGCACATTTGAACAATTCGGCGATGTTATTGTATGACGGTTATAGCGTGATAGACACATCGGGTCACGCGGATCCCCATTGAGCAACTAACTAATTCCCGCTACGTGGTTGCAAGGAAATATTGGCCCCATATGTGCGTTCGCTTTATTTCTCTTTTCCTCATTGTGGTGTGCGTTGCACTGTAGATTTTATTTTGCACCTGTTGGTCCAGTGCAGCCGACTTCAGCATACATTTTATGTAAGGTTCTGCTTCCTCCTGCATTTTCTAAGGGTTTGCTTCCCCGGGATAACGTCTGTGCTGTGATGGAAATCGAACTCAGCACCATCGGTTCGTGAGCCGTGTCACTTAACCACTAGCACACGCCGTCCTCTATGTTGTACTTTGATTAGTTTGTTCTACCAGTCTACATATTTGATGTACTTTGATTAGTTTGTTCTACATGTAAACCCATTTGTTGTAATTTGATTAGTTTGTTTTACCAGTGTACCTTTTTGTTGTAATTTGATTAGTTTGTTCTACCAGTATGCCCTTTTGTTGTAATTTGATTAGTTTGTTCTACCAGTGTACCTTTTTTGTTGTAATTTGATTAGTTTGTTCTACATGTCAACCCATTTGTTGTAATTTGATTCGTTTTTTCTACCAGTGTACCTTTTTGTTGTAATTTGATTAGTTTGTTCTACCAGTATACCCATTTGTTGTAATTTGCTTAGTTTGTTCTACATGTCTAACCATTTGTTGTAATTTGATTAGTTTTTTCTACCAGTGTACCTTTTTGTTGTAATTTGATTAGTTTGTTCTACCAGTATACCCATTTGTTGTAATTTGCTTAGTTTGTTCTATATGTCTAACCATTTGTTGTAATTTTCTTAGTTTGTTCTACATGTCTAACCATTTCTTGTAATTTGATTAGTTTGTTCTACATTTCAATCCACATGTTGTAATTTAACTAGTTTGTTCTACTAGTATACCCATTTGTTGTAATTTGATTAGTTTGTTCTACATGTCAATCCATGTGTTATAATTTTATTAGTTTGTTCTACATGTCAACCCATTTGTTGTAATTTGATTAGTTTATTCTACATGTCAACTCATATGTGGTCATTTAATTAGTTTGTTCAACCAGTATATCCATTTGTTGTACTTTGATAAGTTTGTTCTACATGTCTAACCATTTGTTGTACTCTGATTAATTTCCTATATCTACATACATATGATAGCTACTCTTATTATTTTGTGCTATGTCCATACATAAGTGTGCGCTTTGATTAGTTTGCTCTATCTATGACTATATATTTGTTGCACTTTGATTTTATTTTTCTACTCATTAGTACCGCTATTATTAATTTGTTTTATCCATCGTAACATATTAGTTGTACTTTATTCTACCTATTTACACATATGTTGCGTGGTGTCCAGAGTCGAACGTTTCACATTATATCTCGTGCACTTTTATCGTCAATACAAACCATTTAAGTTGGAGTGTTTATAAATCAAGACATGTCTGCAATCTCCTTTCTGTATACGATTTTAATTTACATTAGCTATGTTTTTCTTTTTCTCCTCTTTCTTCTTCTTCATCTTCTTCTTCTTCGTTTTCTTCTTACGATCAAGGTCTCGGTTTTTCTTACGAAGGTCAGCGTTGTGTGAAAAGCTGTTTTCTCAGCTACAGCGGTTGCCTCTCATCTGTCTAACAATGTCAATATTGTTTTCTCTCTTCCTGTGTGGACGTGGAGGTATTTCGGATGATGTGTTCGAAGGTTATGGTATGTTCATTAGATAAGACACCTGTCATTTGTCCCTATCTTAATTTTCTTTTTGACTGATGACCTTTGGGTCTATTATATAAAGGCCTGTGTCTGAAGATGACTGGTTCTTGTTTAGTTTTATCATAAAAGTCTTATTTATGAGAGTATGTATGTTGACCAGTTCATTTCCCCCTGAAGTTGGCTTTAATTATGACCTTTATCTATTCTGCGGTATCACTTCATTATAGATTTTTAAAAAAAACTCGCAGATAAATAGTTATCCTTACTTTAACTAGAAAAGAACAAGTCGTTATTTTAAGACTGAGAACTGGGCATAATAGACTCAAAGGTTATATTTACAACAAAATTAGGTTTGTAATGACCATGTGGGGAGCATTCCATTACCGTCGAATACATTCTAAAACACTGTCTGCTCACAGGAAGAGAGAGAGAGAGAGAGAGAGAGAGAGAGTGAGAGAGTTTGTGTGTGTGTGTGTGAGAGAGAGAGAGAGAGAGAGAGAGAATGGGGGCCGAGACAGATGAGACTTAAACTGTACAAAGATAAATACGGTCATACGCAACAATGATCTTTGTAAGAGAAACTAGGACCTTAATCTGACGATGAACGAAGAAGGAGAATTTGTATTCTGTGTTTAACTTTTTAACTACATATTATACGCTGGCATTTGAAACTTTTAGATATTCTACAGCAGAAATACATTACGTCATTGTGTGCTTAGCATAATATATTGCAACAATGTAGATATTTAATCATTCAGAGTACATGTTTCCATTTTTGTTTTCTCATTAGGAATGCACATAAAGCAATCAATCAGAAATGCAATATGTTGTTTCTTCTTCTTCTTCTTCTTCTTCTTCTTCGTACGCAGTCAGACAGTAACCATTATTTTTTCGAAAAAAGCGGCGGTCATCCTCAGGCTGTCGACACTGCCATAGAGCTTGTCTTGCAGTTCCACTGGTGATAGCCACATCTGCTCTCTCTGATCCTCGTATGTCGGGCAGTTCTGCAGCAGATGTTCAGCGGTCATTTTACCGGTACCGCAGGGGCATTCGTCGGTATCACCTATCTTTAATTTGTTGAATAGGTGGTACCTTAGTCTATTGTGGCCAGTGCGAAGTCTGAAGACAACGACCTGCTCTCATCTGTTCAACTGGTAATAGGCATCGTTTTTGGTGTAACCAGTATGTTCGGTTTTCCATTTGGTCATGTATCTGGCTTTGATAAGCCGTTTTGACTCTTCGTACGTCATACTAGTATCTGTTTGTGGTAGTCTTGCACCTTCTTTTGCCAGTCTGTCTGCCTCCTCGTTGCCTTGGATGTTGCAGTGTGATGGGACCCACTGTACCACTACCCCTTTTGGTGCGGACTGCTGGCACAGTTGGTAGAGTGCTGCTCTTAAGTCATTAAGCTCAGTGTTTTTCTGGCGTTTTAGCGCTGTAACTACGGCGAGAGCATCTGTAAGCAGGACTATATGGCTTTCATTTTCTTTGTGTGTCACCAGTTCTTCCACTGCCGTCCTCAGTGCCTCTGCCTCAGCTCTGAAATTGCTTGTGTACTTACCAGTAGCGAATGACAGTGTTATTTGTCTGCCATTTGGTAGGTTTAGGAATGCTCTTGCCCCTCCGTTCTGTGTAGTGTCTGTTACAGAACCGTCGGTGTATGCATGGGTCCAGTCCATGCTTGGGTAGCTTTTCGATATAAAGCTTAGGGTAGTATCTCTCCTTTCTTTTTCAGTCTGGCAGTTTTTGTTTCCAATACCTGGTATATTTTCTACCACCTCTGAAAATATATCCTGCCTCCAGGTAGGTTTTCGTACAGTAGTGATGGGTCTTGGTGTTGTTAGTGCGTTTATGGGATCTTCGTGCATCTTTTCTTTGGCTATTTCTGCAAAGTTTCTCCGCTTTAGTTTCCCATTTCCTAAATTGTTTAGTCTCTGGTGCATTGGATGGTCAGTCAGTCTTCGGAGTTTCTCTGACTGCAGCTGGGCTCTGCAGTCTCTTCTATCGGTCATGGATTGCAGTTTTGTAATCTTTTCAAGTTCTACAATTGGCGTTGACTTCATGCCTCCTGTTTTAACTCTCATGGCTTGGTTTTTGAAGTTTGCTAACTTTATCGAAGTTCGTCCATGCCGCAATGCCATACTCGAGAACTTGTCTCACTCTTCCAGTGTACAGTTTCTTTAGTATGCCTTCGTCTGCTCCCCAGCTTGTGCCAGCAAGTTTCCTCATGATTGCCATTCTTTCTCTGGCTCTCATTCGGTTTCTCTCGATCTGACTTTTCCATGTCATGCGCCGATAAAATGTGACTCCCAGAAAGTTTGGGTTGTCGTTTCGCTGCAGGAATTTGCCATTTAAACTTAATTTGGTATTTTGGGGTTTGATCGAAAGCGAGAATATTGTGCATGTTGTTTTCTCCTCGTTTATTTTGACCAGCCATGAGTTCGCCCACTCTTCCAGCGATGTTAGGGCCTGCTGCATCCGATTTCTTGCTATGGTGAGATTCTTTTCAGAGGTCCACATAGCCAGATCGTCTGCAAACATTGAGCTATGGACTCTTCTTGGTATATTCTCTGTAATGTCGTTTATATACACCAGGAAGAGTGTGGGTGACAGTACTCCCCCTTGGGGTACTCCCTGCTCAAGTGTCACCTTTCTGCTCATCTGCCCTTGTACTTGGACTCTGGCCGTTCTGTTTTTGAGGTAGTGGTTGATCCACTTGTACATTTTCCCACAAACATCACTTCTTCTTAGCTTGACTCTAAGTCCATCTTTCCAGACTTTGTCAAATGCCTTTTCCAGGTCCACCCACACCGCTACTGTGTGTTTCTGTGCCTGGTAGGCATCTTCTATTTCCTGGGCTATGAGGATGACCTGGTCCTCAGTGGATCTGTGCTGTCTAAAGCCGGCTTGCTGTGGAATTAGTATTCGTTTTTCTTCCAGATGCCACATCAGTCTGGTGTTTATCATACGTTCCATCAGCTTGCCGATACAGCTCAGTAGGCTTATAGGCCTGTATCCATTTGGATCTGTTTTGTCCTTTCCTGTTTTTGGTACTGGTACAAGTACTGCGTCTTTCCATGCCTGGGGTACAATTCCCCTTTTCCAGCTTTGGTTCAGGACCGTTAGCATTTTCCTCTTCGCTGTTTGGCCCAGCCCCATCAGCATTTTGTTTGTTATCCCGTCTTTTCCGGGAGATTTCCTTTTCTTTAATGTTCTCATAGCCTCTTCCATTTCACTCATTGTTAATTTGGCCATCATATGCTCTTCAGGTGCCGTATTGATGTTGTCGTGCCCCTTTTGCTTCACTAATGTCTGTATGCCTATCTGCAGGGACCTCGATGTGGTTTGCTCTGGCATAGTGATCAACAAAAGCATTTGCGGCTTTCTTACCAGTGAGCAAGTTTTCGCCCTGCTTGATGGTAATTTGTTTGTTTGACGGGGTTTCGTCGTTCATGGCTCTGACTAGCTACCATAGCTTGTTCCCTTCTTTGTCCAGGTTTAGGCTTTCCGTTTTGTTTTTCCAGCTCTCTCTTGCTGTTTGGTTGAGAGTGTATTTGTATTTCTGCTTTCTGCAACTCATCATTCCAGTAGGGCTTATAGTTTTTCCTAGCTCCTCTTGGGATGGTTTCAGTGGCGGCTTGCATTATTGCCTTGCTTAGGCTTTCCACCATGGGCTTCATTTTGTTGTTTCGTGTGTTGATGGTTTTACACAGCCCATCTGTCAGGATTGCAAATCTGTCCCAGTCGGCTCGTTTGTAATTCCAACGTGGGAGCGGTTTTATTTCCTGTGGGCCTACTTCCATATCAATGTCTAGCCTGATCGGCCTGTGGACGCTACCTGCCAGTTAGTTTAGCACCTGGCGGTCTATTTTATGGTGTATGTCCTGTGTGGAGAAGGCCAAATCTGGAGTCGAGGTGGTACGCCATGTTCTAGAATAGAAACTAGGGCTATCCTCCGGCCTATTGATTAGGGAGAGATTTGTATCTATCTCCCAATCTTCCACTTCGTCACCTCTGCTGTCTGTGTCAGAGTATCCCCATCTCTCCGAGTGGCTGTTGAAATCTCCAACTACTATGCAGTTGGAGTCTCTGACCTCCATACTCGAAAGCGATAGGTCTCTATTTGGTGGTCCGTACAGATTGAAAATGCGGAGCTTCGTCTCTTGAGCCATTATGTCAACTCCTACAATTTCTGCTTGTCCGGTGTGACTGACAGGTACCGCGCTACTCGGTATGCAGTTTCTGGTCAGTATCAGGACCCCTCCTTTGTGGCCTTCTCTATCGAGACGGAAGGTCTGGTATCCTCTGATTGAGAATTTATGATTATTGTTGAGGTGCGTTTCCTGGATACATGCCACGTCAATCTTACCTTCATGCAGGTGATGTGTTAGGGAAAGTTTTTTGTTAATGACTCCCTCCGCATTCCACTGTAGTATTTTGAGGGTCTTGAGTTTTTGGTCAATGGAAGTTGCCCCATAGCCACGTGCCTTAACTCCACAACACATGGGTGGGTGACCGCCAGTAGTCAAGGGTGGGTCCCTTCGAGGCGTGAGGCCCGGCACTCTCGCTGCCTGGCGGGACTCCGCAGGATGAGCGCCATACGTTTTTCTGATAGGTTCTACTGTCATCATACTGCGATTTACGTTGCACTGTTTTGTTAGGCTTGTGGCCCAGTGCATCCGATTTCAACAGGCGTTTCTGTAGGGATGCACTCCTTAGCCTTTGGCTGTCCCCAGCCTATCTGCAAGGCAGCAGTTGTTTGTGGTCAGAGTTTTCTCTCTTTTGGAAGTTGTCTTACAAGACTGACGAGTCTTCACTACTCGTGTCTATAGGATGCGGTAATGATATATGAGATGTAATATATGATATATGATATGGACTATGTACTGGTTTGTACTAACCCGGAAGAGAGGCAGTCTAGTGTGTCTGTATCCCAGGATCGTCACGTCCTGCCAGAAACGTATCATGTGCATGTGGGCGGGGTACCTCTTTGCTCCCTTTATTTTCTCGGCACTTCTTCAGTGATGGTACGCCTAGCATTCCCCGCCACCTGGGAGGTTGACACAGTAGGGCAGATGTGCAATGTCCGCTAGTCTGAATATCTTCTGCGTCCATTGGTATGGCTGATAGCGTACAGAGGTAGAGATCGAGGCAGGAGTGCATTTAACCAGGGGAAAAGCCTGGTAATGTCACGGAGATGTTGTTCGCCTAGTGGGCGGACAGATCTCATGGTCATTGGTTGAGTCTCGACAGTTCACAGTGAGGTGGCTGCTCTACTGTTTTCGACACCCCGACCAGGAACTAAGTCTTATGTTGGTGGTTTCGCACCCCATCGCCGTATAAGATAAATATCAAGCAGTAGTCCGCCCGCTTTGATCGGCCACGGCAGTGACCTCTTTCTGCGGCTCTACCGGATAGGGCTGGGGCGCGGGCCCCAGGTCCCGAACACGTAGGAGCCTCCCATTGCAGTGGTGCTGAGATTTTGGGCGGGATTCCGGCTTACAGGGGTTCGGCCGTAATCCCTCACATGGTAGCCTCGCGCCATTGGCTTATCAGCCTGGTACGTGAACCAAAGTGGCTGCGGCTCCTCTCGAATTACGCTGGATTTCCGTAGCAACGTCATTAGTAGGGTAAAACTGACCTGCCTTCAGATGGTCTATTTCCAGCACAGGTTCACTATTTGACCAGACGAATTAATTGAGGGCTTTTGTTTGTCAATGACCAGGTATTTGAAATCTGCGGTTTCTGCGGGGTTAAACACGATTTCCGTAGCGTTCTTTCATTAGAATGTTAGAGAGCTGACTTGTCTTCCGTGAGTCTAATACCAGCGTACGTTCATTATTAGACCCAACGGTAGTGCTCTCGTTTTGTCAGTCGTTCTACAGTATTGGCGTGTTCAGTCAAATTAAGCCGCAGGTTCCACTCCTGGTGGTGCCCTTCAGTCAATTCTTTTAGCGAACACTAGATGCGAGACAATCAAGTTACCGAGAGGATAGCCAGGTTGTTCCACCCGTCCCTCACTCCGTCGACCTAGGACCGCCTGACAGGGGCCCCTACACGCACCAGACGACCGACCGGACTCGCTCGAGGAGGGATGGCAGCGCTCTGTGTAGAACGGATCCCAACTACGTCGGCGATGAATTTCACTGGGACTAGAGACAATTTGGCCTGCCAGCCTGCCCTTCTCCCGAGGATTGGTCCCCGAGAGAACACAGGGCCTTGAGGCACGATTCCTGCTTTCCATTTGCCGGTCACAAGCTCTTTGCGAGAGTCTGACCACCAGCGAGACGAACTGTCGAGCTCTGCTATAAGCCTTAGATAAATCACTACGGACTGACAACTTTTCTCGATACGGACCAGAGAAGCGCACCTCTGTGGAGGAGACGCCAAAACAAGCCGCACCCCAATAGCTCTACGGGGAAAGGCGATCGAGCGTTTTCCGCAAGCCCGCGTTATCGCTCCGCCTGGCGGAACTGACATCGCTTTACGAACACTGGTTGAAATTGAATCGCGGAGGCGAGACAACTTCCCCAGATTGTTGTTTCCTTAAAACAACATTTTTGGTAACTTGTAGTAGACTTTAACAGAGTGTAATCTATAAAAATAAAACGTATACATTTATTCACATCTGCATTTAGTGGCACTAATAGATCCAGGGAATTAGTCCTACCAGGTGCCAGAACATTGTATACATTATACAGAAACTATATTCTATGTCTTTGGGCGGACGCTGGTAATGAATTAAATAACAGATATTCTGTAACTTGTGGGTGAAAATTGCTAAATTATTTTTGCAGATTTTTAGTATAGGTCTATGGAGATATTTAACTCTGCTGTTACTGCAAATGAGATCAGAGTGGACATTTATTAAAATAAAATTTATCAGTTGTGTAAAAACAAAACATTTATTATAGCCCCACATTCAAACCAAATGTACTTCTTCAAAATCGTTTAGTGTATTTGTGTCCTATTTAGCCTTGCGGTGCAATTCAATTGTACTGCACATGGTACGTTTGATGTGGCTGATAAAGGCAGTATGTACGAAAAAGTTAGCATCTTGTATAACTGATTAATATCAACGTGGAAGGCTTTCAACATAGCTTGCAGAGAGAAACGAGCAGGCCATTATAGATACAAGTAAAGAAATTAAATTCCACAAAGATACATTAATAATGCAAGGTTGTCCAATTGTGAGCACACAAAAGTTACCTGTATCAAAATATAAAGTTTAGTGATGCACGTAAGATATTGTATGTGAAGTGTCAAGCAACATTCACAATAACAGTCTGACCTTTTACACCCCCTTACACATATAGAGTGTCTGGTTGTTATGATATGTGATTGAAACTTTCTTGATATCAGCGTATGCGTTAATGGCAGTTTCAAAATAAAAGGGGACATACTTTGACTGCTGTTGAAGGCCCACAATGAGTAAGTTTACTCTTTTGTGCGCGATGAAAAGGGCGTTAAATCGCGGGTTGTAGTAGCTTTCCTCACATTCCGAGCATGCTGATAAAGGTGCACCGCAATCCTTCAGACAGTTGTGTTATACTTGGCTTCATCTGTGCGACGATCACTGCAACGGAGATCGCCTCGATTCCCATCTGGTCGACCAGACTGCCTTGAAGATAGCCAGTTTCCAGGGTTCGCTACACGGAAGATAGATTGTGGTCGTGGTCAGTATATTGTGCTTTACCCCGACGTGATGTCCTGGTCAGTATATTGTGCTTGACCCTGACGTGATGTCCTGGTCAGTATGTCATGCCTGACCTGTCCTAGTTCTCTACACATATTGGTTAAAACGTGGGCTGCTCTCAATTGCTCAAATGATATTCATAATTGAAATTAAATGTGCGCTTACACATGCCAATGAATTAATGATACTACATGTAATAATTGCATACTACAGGTATATACATTTCGATTATTAGAAATCATATTGTGTCCGTAATATACATTTACTATTGATAAAGAACATTTGCTAAGTGGTACATTTATAGTACCATTAAATTAATATGCCACAATATATTGTATCCTAAAAATATTGCATACATATTCAAACATATCAATTTATTTATTGTTGTAGTTTATCCTTCATTTTGGGATTTGTCAACTGTATATGCAATAGTTACACAACACATTTTTTTTCCTTGCGATAATGGAAATACATTCTTCGGAAATATAAATTCATTGCTTTGTAGTTGTTTATGCATAATGGTATAATAGAAATAAATTAAACAGAAAAAAATAGTAATTAATTTATGTTTGTGTATTGTTCATAAATATATATATATATATATATATATATATATATATATATATATATATATATATATATATACATACATATATATACGCAAATATATTTTCAATAATACTGCTTTGTCTACATATACATACAATTTCACATACACAAAATGAACATCCAACACCATATTGTAAAACACGCAATTGATATTGCTCAACTTAAAAAAGCAATATCTCGACTCGATTGATTCTTACAAGCTTTCCTTAGTGTTTCGTATTATTGCTACTGTGTCTTCTCTATATGTGTAGAATTAAAAAATTCCCAAGGTGTGCTATTTTTCCCCATTCTGAATAGTAATGTATCCCAACTTATGAAACAATTCAAATATTTGTACATTTTCAGGCATATTTCCAAAATAGATTAACTTTTTGTTGTACCATTTTGCATGTCCCAGACATGCTCAATTGATGACAGGTCAAATGAAATGTCTGGCCAGGGCAAGATATCAATGTTTGTGGTTTGGAGTTCCTCATGCATGGCTCTGGCAACATTTTGACGGGGATTATCCTGGTGCGTGGTTCAGCACAGGAGACCTGACGTGGTTCCTAACGATCTCATCACGGGATCGCAAGCCGCTAACAGCACAGTCTGAGATAACGAGGTCTGTCCGATGATTGGTGCAGACGCCTCCCCAGATCATAATCCCTCCGGGATCAAGATGCTGAGCAGCGCATGAGCTGCTGCGATCAGCGACCCATAGCTGACTGCTAGCGTCAGGGTCAGCGAACCAGAGCTGCCAAGACCCTTCTACACCTCCACGCGGTGATCCTGGATAACAGGCTGCAAAAAAGCAGACTGGCTAAGAAGAAGGGATCGAAGAGGGAATGCTAACCCGGTACTCAAAAAATGCTTGCTGAAGTCGGATGTGTTGGACCGAAAGGTGCAAATATCACAGTGAAGCTGTAAACTACGATACAACGCATTCCGTTCTCTGGACTACATTCTGCTACTTAGACCAGTGTTAGGGTTTGGTAGCAGGAGAATTGAGAACGAACGAAGCCAAGCCAAACCATAATACCTCCACTATCATGACGAGCGCGTTTTTTAATTCCGGTTTTGGGGTAGCATTCTGCATGTCGACGATACACTTTCTGATGACCAACGGCTCTTGAAAGGTTCGTCCTAAATTCACCAGGAAACAATACTTTGTTTCATAGAGCGTTGCCAAAGAGCAGATGTCGTCTGATCCAGGCTAATCATGTGTCATGATGCCGCGGCTGCAGAGTTGACCGAAAAACAGGGCGTCTTGCACGTAGGCGTTGCTCTCGCAAACGGTTCCTGACAGTAGCTGAACTTATTCTTTTCAGTCCAGGGAGGGTGCTGGCAGTGACAGTTGCTGACTGAAATCTGTTTTGCCAGAGTGATGTAATAATGTTGCTGAAACTGACGACAACATATGAAATCTCACTATATTAAAAATGAAGCCGTTTGCATATTTGCAACAATATTTTTGTTCCCCCAACTGTAAAATGAACGTGAACCATATATTATTTTGATCAGCATACTTAAACACAAATCACGCTGGCCGAGAGTTTGACTTTAATGCTGCACACAATAACTTGTATGACAAATTATGTGTATGAATGCTTTTGGTAGCAATAAAAGTATCTAAAATTAGATTTTATAAAAAATACCTGGAATGATTGCATTCCAGGAACAATTGTATAGTCAGGAGCCGTCACAAAATCAAAACAAACCATTAGGTTGAACACATAATCTGTGGGAATTCGCGGGATCAATAACTTGATATATGCTAGGACAGGGGAGATGATATTGCTGTTTATAACAAGAAGAAAATGCATAAAGGGGGGGGGAGGGGAGGGGGTGTATAAAACATTTCATCATCATATAGCAAGTCCTTTGTAGAAAGTCGCTCCCATCACAGTCTGTCTGAAAGAAACTCGTTCCCTTGCCAAAACTCGTCTTCTTGGTCTACCCCTTCCTCTTTTGCCTGGCACCATACCTTCCATCACCGTTCTCTCAAGACCATTGTGTCTCTTGATGTGACCAAAGTACTTGCATTTTCTAGCCAAAATGGAATTGATAAACCAATTCTCTTCTACGCTCAACTCTTGCCGAATGTCTGCATTTGTTTTTTTCTCTATCCAGGGTATTCTGAAGATCTTACTGTAAAATTTATTGAATTTAGATAAAGTAAAACATAGCAACGGGAGTAAGACGTACGTCAGAGCAGTGGTTGAAACTATGTTTTATACGTCAGAGTAGTAGTTGAAACGATGTTTTATACGTCAGAGCAGTGGTTGAAACATTGTTTTATACGTCAGGGCTGTGGTTGAAACAATGTTTTATACGTCCGATTAGTGGTTGAAACGATGTTTTATACGTCAGAGCAGTAGTTGAAACGATGTTTTATACGTTAGAGTAGTGGTTGAAACGATGTTTTATACGTTAGAGCAGTAGTTGAAACAATGTTTTATACGTCAGAGTAGTGATTGGAAAGATGCTTTTTCGGGTTCGAGTAGTGGTTGGAACGATGTTTTATACGTCAGAACAGTGGTTGAAACGCTGAGCTTCATACTTCTCATGTCAAACTATGGAGCTCCTAGAGTTATGATGTTAGTAAAGTAAAACAACTAAAAGAGTTAAACAAAACTGCAGAATAACACAGATATGTATACAATTACTGTCTTAACCAAACGTCACTGTACAGGGACATCGTCCAAAAGCAGTTGATAGCTTTACCTACATTGGCAGTACCATCACAAGAGAAATAAATATTGACTCTGAGGTCCACAACAGGATGTACAATGCTAGTGCTGCCTTCGGAATACTGGGAGAAAATGTTTGGGACCGGCAGATAATCAGTGTTGTCACCAAGATTAGTGTGTATCGTGCTGATGCGTTAACGACCCTTTTGTACTCAGGCAAAAAATATACAGTCTATAGTAGGCATGTCAGGAAACTTAATCATTTCCATGTAAACTCCGAACTCAGGATTGGTTTGCAGGACAGAGTGCCATCCCAACTCTGAAGTCCTCAGCAGGACTATTCTCTCTGGCATCCATACGCTGCTTCAGAGAGCCCATATTAGATATGGACATGACATGTTGTTCGCGTGTCAGATGAACGCCTCCCTAAAAAACTGGTGTTCGGTAAGCTCATTACAGGACAGCGCTCGCAGGGAAGACAAAAAAAAACTCTTCTTCTTCTTCGTTCATCCTCAGATCAAGGTTCCGGTTTCTCTTACAAAGGACACCGTTGTTTGTAAGGCCGTTTCATCTCCATACAGCTTTTGTCTCATATCTGTCTCACGAGGCCAGTATTGTTCTCTCTTTACCTGAGTGAGCATGCAGCTTTGTAGGATGTGTTCCACGGTCATGTTATGCTCCCCACATGGGCACCTGTCATCTGTCCCAATCCTCATTTTGTTGTAAAGATGACTCTTGAGTCTGTTATGCCCAGTTCTCAGTCTGAAGATGATGACTTGCTCTTCTCTAGTTAAGTTATAGTAGCTGTCTTCTTTTCGGAAGTCGGGGTGTTGATCAGCCCATTTTATCCTGAAGTTGGCTTTAAATATGGTCTTGGCCTCATTATACTCATTATACTCAGGTCTGTTTGTGGGGATGCTTCTCCACTCTTTGCTAGTTTGTCTGCAGCTTCATTGCTTTCAATATTGCAGTGGGATGGGATCCACTGTAAGACCAACTTTGGGTGTTCTGCTGAGAGCTGTGTCAGGGAGAACATACATTGCTCGAGATCTTCATCTTTGTGTTGGTTTAGCGCTGCTATTCCTGACGCGACATCAGGCAGGAATACTATGTTTTCTTGGTGGATATCTTTATCTTAAAAAAACCAAACAAACTCGATAAAAAGACAATTTTTTCATTGATATTGCTGGCTGGAAGCTGCTTGCTCCGATCTGCTCAGCCTGGCGCGCTGCCGTCACATATGGTGTTTGCACCGCCTAGCAGAGGACCATCACAAAGGGGCAGGAAAAGCGAGTTGCACGAAATTAAAGAATGCAATACTGCTCAACTGCAAATGCTGTTCACGTGTGCTCTACGTAAGGTTGAGTTTGTCCAGCTCAGATCGAACTGTACAGTTATATGCAGTCACATCTGATTAAACATGTCTGATACTGCGATGGGCAACTAACAATTTCATTAAGGAACAAAACACTAGAATGTAAGTAGGTCAAGAATGTGTAGTTGTATGGAGATATTTCTAAATAAATGTGATCAAGTCAAATAAGTATTTATTCATCATAACAAATAGATAAATAATACTATTAAGTTTATCAGTCTATATGAAAAATATATTTCAATTCCATTTTTGAAATTACAATTTACACGAAATTCCCTTGATAGATGTACATCAAATTAAATAAGATATACTAGGTCCATTGATGTGCAAAATTGTGACACACAGAAATTGAGATAATAATTTCACATAAAACAACATACACGAATTATGACAATAATTTACCCTTCAACAGATCAACTTTAATTGTCAATAATACTAACTGCAACCAATTTTACGAAAACCAAATGCAATGAAAGCTAAACAACTAAATACGATTTATAGATTTATAAATTCAGAGTATAAAAGACGCAGCTTCAAACTTTCCGAAGACGGATGTGTCGGACCGAAAGGTGCAAATATGGCAGTTAAACTGTAAACTAGCGACACAACGCATTCCGTTCTCCAGACTACATCCTGCTACTTGCAAATCCCTATTCAGGGCTTGGTAGCGGAAGATTGAAAACGAACGCAGAAGAAGGAGAAGCATCAAACCCAAGCTCTGCCAGACCGAGTTCTGGGTTTGGAATTTAAATATTTTATAGAATTTTTGGCCTCATCACTTTTACAAATTAAAAGATAGGCATCCAATTTGATTCTATTTATGTTTTCGTTTCTGCTGTTGGCAGGTCCTGCGAAATCTTTTCATCGTCTTGTGATCCAGGACCTGGCATGTCCCCGATGCTGATCTCTAACATAACTTATTCCATGGCTTGTCAGAAATTCGAAGTAGAGATAGTTACTTCTGGACAATACTTCACAAACGTTAAGATGGCAAGAATAAATATTTTCAATAAAAATGTCAATTTCTAAAATCAAATACTTGTAAAGAAGAGTCACAGGGAGGGATGGCGTGGTGTTGTGAGGATGTCTTCATGTGTGCCCCAACGACCTTACCGGTTACGGGATGACCTGACCTGACCTGTAAATTAAAGAGAAAAACGTCTTATTTCTCTATCACATCAAAATCGACTCTCACATTATTTTTTAACAGTTATATTTTCATTCAATATGCTCAACAAATGTCTTCATTTTGAGTATTTGACCAGCAAGAAACCTGACTGATTTCATGAGAACTTTGAGGTTAACAAAACTCTGTTGGATGAAAAACATTGCCTGTTAGGACTTCACCAACAGTATCCATTTCCCTCATCCAAAAAGTCAGCATTCAATAATATCCTAAGGATTGCCCCGAACCACTTAAGATGATGCCTGGCTCAGCAGAAAAGTAAATGACTTTAAGCGGTTTATAATGCTCTGAAACCAGTCTACAGTCCCAAGACCTATCATCCATCTCATGTTCTTAATGCTGATAGCACTACTAACCGACAATGTCCATATTCTGGAGCGCTCACCAGAGAACTTCAGTGTTATCCTCAACTGTCCGTCCACCAACAGCGAACCAGCACAGGCCTTCAGTTGTTATTAACGACAAACTCGAAATTCCGTCCAGAACAGATGAAGTCGAGAAAGCAATCAGCTCTCTTGTCTAGCGGCAAAATCTCTGACTCGGGTGCTATTCCTGCTGAAGTTTACAAGCATGAGGCTCCCATGCTGCTACACAAGATAACATATCTATTTAACTCAATTTGGGATACAGGTCACATACTGCATTAACTGAAAGATGCTACTTTTGTCCAATTGTACAAGAGCAAGAACAATCGTTAATCTTGTGATAAATACAAGGGAATCTCCGTCATGTCGATCGCTGGAGAAATTATGGCTCGAGATTTTCTCAACCGATAAACAACTCGCCTCTACTAGGAGCTTCTCACAGAGCGACATTGTGGTTTTCGAGCTGGTCGCTGGACTGTTGACATGATATTTGCAGCTCGTCAAATCCAGGAGAAATGTCAGCATCGGGATTTGGACACATGTATTGACCTACCCAAAGCCATTGACACTATCAACCTGGACGGACTCTGGAAAAATCAAGGAGAAACTCTGCTGCTTCGGAAATTCATCAGAGTTGTCCTTCAGTTTCATAATGGCATGTCGGCTCATGTACTGAATGTTGATGAACTGTCTGCAACCTTACCAGTCATAAATGGGATCAAACATGACTGTTTGATGCACCCAGCGCTCTGTAGCATGGCATTTGCTGCCATGCTTTCTGATGCTGCACATGACTGTTTGATGCACCCAGTGCTCTGTAGCATGGCATTTGCTGCCATGCTTTCTGATGCTGCACATGACTGTTTGATGCACCCAGCGCTCCGTAGCATGACATTTGCTGCCATGCTTTCTGATGCTGCACATGACTGTGCCACTCAGATACAGGACAGATGGGTAGCTGTTCAATATGAGTCGCCTACGATCCCTTACAAAGCTGTAAGAAGATATCTTAGATATCCTCTTTGCTGATACTATAAGCAATTAACGCGTGTATGAAACAGGTGATGTCTACCACTATGAATGGGTTTTCAAAGCAAGCAGAAGTAATATCTGAACTTGCTAATGCGAAGCCTTACTACGAACCAAACATCGCTGTACAGGGCCAACATCTACAAGCAGTCACCGTTACCTGGCTTGGTAGCACCCTCACTTGCGAACCAGATATCGATTCTGTGGATCACAGCAGGATTGTCAAGGCAAGTGTGGTATTTGCAAGACTACGGACACGAATCTAAGTCTATCGTGCTGTGGCGCTAATAGCGCTTCTGTACGCAATAAAATATCTTAAGCAGACATGTTAAACTTAACCATTTTTACGTGTCTCTGCAGTCTGCTCAAGATCGGCTGACAGAATAGTGTCCAACTCTAGTTCTCATCATGCAACAGAGTCCTGATAAGATGGAATATTTGCACGCCAGATGAGTGCCTCTCTAAGCAGATGTTGTGTAGTGAGCGCTTGCATGTGAGCTCGGAGCACTCAAGCGCTCGTACGGGGACAGAAGAAACGATGCAAAGACTTTCTGGAAGTATCACTGAACAATTTCTTCATTTATGTAGCCGCTTGTGGACTGCTTTCTTCGAAACGCTGAGACTGGAACACTACCTCTCACTAGGTGCAGGCACCGATGAGGAGAGAATTATTACTGCAGCGCAGAAAAGGTGAGCTGCACGGAAGGACAGAATGCACGATGATCTCATTACTTATCCTATCCACATGTGTCCCACGTGCGGTAGAGTTTGACGCACTTGGATCGGGCTGTATAGTAATATGCGGCCACATCTGAATACAAACGTCTGACACTGTCACCATCTGCACTTGCAATGGGCAACTATTATTATTATTATTGTCATTATTTATGTAGCATGTCCTTTGCAGAACGTCGATCTCATAACCAGCGATAGGGGACGGCGTGGCCTAGTGGTTAAGTGACACGGCTCACAAACAGAAGGTGCTGGGTTCGATCCCCATCACAGCACCGGCCGTTACCCCGGGGAAGCAAACCCTTAGAAAATGCTGGAGGAAGCAGACCCTTACATAAAATGCATGCTGAAGTCGGATGCACTGGGCCTACAGGCGCAAAATAAAAACCACAGTGCAACGCACACCACCTTGGGGATTAGAGAAATAAGGCGAACGCAAAAAAAATAAAAATAACCAGCGATCAATAAAACTCGATCTTTGGTCAGCTATCCCGACTCTGTCGCAGTCATCCCCGAAAGCTTTTTAATGGTCTGTGTCCAAATTCGTCTCACTGTTTTTTGCCAGGTACCATGCTTTTTTCTCGACCACTGTGGCGTTCGAAGTGGCCAAAACATTTTAGTTTCCTAGACATAATATTGTTTACTAGCCAATGTTGTTCTATCTTCAGCTCCTTTGTTTTCTGTGTTTTTCTGTATCGCTATCCCTGCTATTTTGTGCACTTTCCTGTAGTATTGTAACTGTAGGATTCAGTCTTCTACTTCAGCGCCTGCCCTGTTGTCCATGTTCCGCTTCCATACGTTGCCACTGGGTAGATGCAAGATTGTTCTTCGCTCTGTTGTTTAGCCGACAGGAGGAACTGCTCCATCTGGCCTCTCCTCCTGCCTTTGTAGATTCAGTCGGAATATCATCAGGTCCCGGCAATTGTAATTCCTTCAAGCTTTGCATTGCTTTTCAAACTTTGTGTATTGTAGGTTCCCCGCACTTTTCTCTTGCTTATTACGGGTTTCTCTGCAATGTTGATGTTTTCTCACGAGCATATCCTTTGTTTTCATCTTCTTCTTCGTCTTATTATCATCATCAACATCACAATTATAGTTTTACATGGCTGGAGCACAAGAAGTTTTACTTTGATGGCTTTTTTCTTGACTAACTCATGAATCTCAGTTTAACAAATCTTAATCTTCGAAACATAATTAGATTATTACCTTCCGAAAATAAGAAAGACTACAGTAAACCACAAAATCGTTAATGATTGAAATACAAAGAAAGTTAAACAAATCGATTTTACACGATAACAGGAAGATACGTGTACGGATGTTTCCATCTCAATAAGGCTTTACCAAGGTCTGAACAAACAAGAACAGCACAAACGAAAACGATTAATGAAAGACGAAATCAGTGCTGCAAAATTTGTTTAAACCGAGTGTAAAAGGGACTACAGTAAATCTCAATACCAATAATGGCTGCAATCCCTAATATGTTCAATCTACCGCCATCTTTCTGAAACTTTTTCATTTCACCGCGCAGTCTTTTGTAAAACCCTTAGTATATTTCCTTTTAGATAACCCATGTTGTGTCTCTACCGCAGCCTGCTTTTAGCAAATTGTGTGCTAATTCTCCAGTTTCCGTATACGTCCTGACTTATGCTTCAAAATGTGTAGATAATTCAACTGCTAAACTTCCGTCCTAATTATATTGCCACGCCATTTCTATGAAAATTGTTTCTTCTTCTTCTTCTTCTTCTTCTTCTGCGTACACAGTCAGACAGTAACCATTATTTTTTCGAGAAAAGCGGCGGTCATCCTGAGGCTCTCGCCACTGCCATAGAGCTTGTCTTGCAGTTCCACTGGTAATGGCCACACCTGCTCTCTCTGATCCTCGTATGTCGGGCAGTTCTGTAGCAGATGTTCAGTGGTCATTTTACCAGTACCGCACGGGCATTCGTCGGTACACCCTATCTTCAATTTGTTGAATAGGTGGTACCTCAGTCTGTTGTGGCCAGTGCGAAGTCTGAAGACAACTACCTGCTCTCTTCGGTTCAACTGGTAATAGGCATCGTTTTTGGGAAAATTGTTTCGACTAGGCCCTTATTGTACCCTCTGGTAAATCAAACAATCGATATACGCGTTACATTTCTACTGCTTGGATGTCTGATTGCGCCCGTTTTGTTGAAATTGTTATAATGTGTTTTTCTATGCTTTGCCGTTTTTGGGTGCTAACATTAGCTCGCTCAGTGTTACCCAGAGCGGAAAGAACAAATCAGCTATGATCTTTCAACCATGGCGTGACTTTAAAAGGTGCATGGGGCTAACAACATTAATGTCATGGGAACTGATACAGAAACCGCCAATACAAGAGCGTTTGCACGTACTTTGATACATCCTTACTGTAAGAGCCTAACTGTAGTCGTGGTCTTATGCTTCCTATGGAGCGAAAAGACTACGTCATGGAATTGACTGCCTTGCTGTTTTATAATTTATCATATTTTGTGTTCTACGTCCGTGCCAAGTCATTGATTGGCCACAGCCAAAACAGATGAGCCACGAAAAATAATGCTTTTAACTTCTCACAATATATCAATTTTCTTAGAACACAGTTTATTAAAAGATCACGACGCATACATAATATTGTTGTCTCTCTTTCAAATGGCATACTTTGTTAGATTGACACCGAGGAAAATGTGATGAGACAATTTTATTAACAATTTTCTTCGAACACAATTGATTATATAACAACGTTTTTCAATGTTTGCCATTAATGTGTAAGTAGCAAGTTAATTGAGAAGGTAAACGCTTACTTACTGATGAGATGTAAACTTGAGCAGCTTGGCTGGCGTGAAGTTACTTTATTGGCAATGTGTTTTATTATCGTTCACAAGCTCATCCTGAGGAACACAATTCTTACTTGCACTGCATGCTGATTGTGATCCCAGTAGAAATGAGGAAAAACACTAGTTTTAATTGTAGGGATGTAATTCCGTCCATGTTGCACGCAAACAATACACTTTTGTGAATAATGAAAACACGCAATGCAGTCTTATGCACTAAGAGCGGGGTTATACTTGATCCATGTAATACTGCTAATATCTGCAATGTGTCCTGTGGATTAGATAAATTGTTTTGAGAATATGACATGTATTTTTCTTATCCTGGTTACAAATTTTCAACACGCTGATTATATGTTGATAAATCGTTAGCTATCTTACATTGCTTATTTGATTCCGCCTATTTGTGCTGTTAAGTGGCACGGAGAGATCGTGTTTCCACTTTTGTAAAAGTTAGTTTTTTCGGTTGTTGTAAAGCCATGTTGTTGCGGGATTTCTGTTTTGTCATATGTATATCCGCCAGTTATTATTCCTTGTGCACTGTAACCATACTAAAATGTTATAAACGCGCAGTTGATCATACTGCATTCTCACAAAATATGCCTTTTCTTGCATGCACACAAACTAGTTTTCGCAATATTTCTTGTCATAATTTCTCATTCTATCGCTTGTGACGACTTTGATGACTTTTCCCACGTTATGTTACCATCTTCTTTGCCTTGGATAAGGGGCAAGTCTGACTCTGATAATAAAAATATACAAATAAATGTATGTAAATTAATATAAAATATATTATTTGTATAATGTGTACAATGTACGGAATTAAGGTGCTACTGTTTGTATTTTTCACAAATTTATTTACGAAACATTGTCCATCACCTTTACTGAATACATGAAATCTGGATTTTGTATTTGTGAATAAGTGATACTGTAGTGTTTAATCGCTAACACAATGAAAACGTGACAAGCACGTTTGAAAATACATAGTATTGATAAATATGAAATAAATAAATAAATATGGAATACATAACATCTGGTCAGAAAACTAATTTGAAATAATACTACTATTTTTTTTAAAATCCTCTTATAAATTATTGCCCTTTTGAAACAATTTGAAAATAAAAAAGCCAGGGTGCATAATTTGTTGTTTGTGTGCGTTTTTTGCGTTCGCATTATTTCTCTAATCCCCAATGCGGTGTGCGTTGTACTGTGGTTTTTATTTTGTGCCTGTCGGTCCAGTGCATCCGACTTCAGCATGCATTTTATGTAAAGGTCTGTCTGCTTCCTCCTGCATTTTCTAAGGGTTTTGCTTCCCCAGGGTAACGGCCGGTGCTGTGATGGGGATCGAACTCAGCACCTTGTTGTGAGCCGTGCCACTTAACCACTAGCCCACGCAGTGCCCGGGTGCATAATTTGAAGTGAATTACTATTTCAAATATATCTTATAAAAACGCATATTTGCTAGTTCTTTTTACACTCGCATCATTAATGAGTAAAACATATTATGTATGTATTATATAATAAACGTAAACATAGTCTTCAATAAGCAGAATGTTAACAGACAGACAGTAAAAATCTCGATATTTGTAACATTGCACGTTTTGAACGAAGTTTGTCTAGTTAAAGTTGAGAAATTCTTCGATCTCACTAGTTCTCACTAATTTTGTATAAACTGATTCTGGAAGACGACTCTGCAAGGGATACATAAGAGAGGGAGGCAGAAAAAGAGATGGGAAGACACTTAAGTGAATGGGAAGGTCCATATATAGAAAAAATATCCTGGCTCAAAATAGACTGGAGTAGCTAGTCCAAATATCTGCTATATTGGTGCCCCAATGACCTTTCATGTTTCGTTACTGATGATGATTCTTGAAATTAGCTTAGATCGTCACATTAATGTGCCAATATAATACGGAGGTGCATATTATGAACTGATAAATTATGTGAACTGCTGCGATAGGGCTGACAATTAAATTGATTAGTCTTCAAATAATCGTACAGAACTTCATCAATATTTCTTTAAAAAAGGCTGAAAGCGACACTCCATAGCACTTCAAACCCGAAGAAAATAACAATACACGTCTTGGATATAAGTAGAAGGTAGCTTTCACGCTGGATTTCAGAGCACCGTTCGTTTGCAATCAAAGAGCGAGGAAGGAAAAGAAAAATATAGTTTCGACAATTAAGTTATTAAACGTGAAATACATAAAATGTTGAAGTCCAATGAAGCGTTGACTTCAAAGAAATTGCAAGGTTCCCCGAGAAGAAAACAAAATTGACATGTCCAAATAAACATTATGGAAAAATACGCGGAGCTGCCTTCATATTTAGGAAATATACAGGAGGTAGAAACGTAATATGAGAGCAGGCCCACCGTATTGTTTCTAGAAGTCGGTTTTTGCGTGAGGTACGAGAAATGTTGCTGCAAATTTCGACAGTCTGTATAGATGAAAAATGGATAAACACCCACTATACTAGCGATAGGGAATGGCAGTCAATAGACGGAACGATAAAAAAAATGTCTACAACATTTGATAATAGCCCACGCAGGCATACTAGTTTAGGGAACAATGTAGAACTCGTTTTCCAAATCAAAATCAGGGAGCCATTGCGGTCTGAGAAAAACATTACCGCCTCAACTGGGAAATGAATCCAGGACCACTGAGATGCGAAGCTAACCACTGCGCTACGCTGCTCCAGGAGAGTGAGAAAGAGATGAGCGACCACATTTTCAGAAAAGGTTGAGAAAACATTGTTTTCGTGCTTAGATAGACCATGATGTTTGGTAATGATCAATGCTACACACCATAATACACTGGCGTTCGAAGAAAAACTGAAGTACTAAATATGAAATAAAGGCGTTGCTCACCAAGGAAAACGTTCATTTCAGTGACAAGTGTTTTTCAAACCAGAAATACTGATTCTCGTAAAGAGTATACACAAGAAGAACTCATTTCATATTGACAAAATAATACAAAAATATGTTCACACGAGTTTAAGATTACCACTTTATCATTCTCATCTAGAGCTTGTGTGGGCTAACGTGAGAGCTGGTGTGGGCTAAAATGGAATATCACGTGACCGCTCAAAATACAACTTTTATCGTATGAGATGTTAAGAAACTGACACATGACAATCTATAAAACATAAACAGACTACATAATTACATGTGATGTCCTATCAAACATAAACAGACTACATAATTACATGTGATGTCTTATCAAACACTAACAAAGACTACATAATTACATGTGATGTCTTATCAAACACTAACAAAGACTACATAATTATATGTGATGTCTTATCAAACACTAACAAAGACTACATAATTACATGTGATGTCTTATCAAACACTAACAAAGACTACATAATTACATGTGATGTCCTATCAAACACTAACAAAGACTACATAATTACATGTGATGTTTTATCAAACACTAACAAAGACTACATAATTATATGTGATGTCTTATCAAACACTAACAAAGACTACATAATTACATGTGATGTCTTATCAAACACTAACAAAGACTACATAATTACATGTGATGTCTTATCAAACACTAACAAAGACTACATAATTATATGTGATGTCTTATCAAACACTAACAAAGACTACATAATTACATGTGATGTCTTATCAAACACTAACAAAGACTACATAATTACATGTGATGTCCTATCAAACACTAACAAAGACTACATAATTACATGTGATGTCTTATCAAACACTAACAAAGACTACATAATTATATGTGATGTCTTATCAAACACTAACAAAGACTACATAATTACATGTGATGTCTTTTCAAACACTAACAAAGACTACATAATTACATGTGATGTCCTATCAAAGACTAACAAAGACTAAATAATTATATGTGATGTCTTATCAAACACTAACAAAGACTACATAATTACATGTGATGTCTTATCAAACACTAACAAAGACTACATAATTATATGTGATGTCTTATCAAACACTAACAAAGACTACATAATTACATGTGATGTCTTATCAAACACTAACAAAGACTACATAATTATATGTGATGTCCTATCAAACACTAACAAAGACTACATAATTATATGTGATATCTTATCAAACACTAACAAAGACTACATAATTACATGTGATGTCTTATCAAACACTAACAAAGACTACATAATTATATGTGATGTCTTATCAAACACTAACACAGACTACATAATTACATGTGATGTCTTATCAAACACTAACAAAGACTACATAATTACATGTGATGTCTTATCAAACACTAACAAAGACTACATAATTATATGTGATGTCTTATCAAACACTAACAAAGACTACATAATTACATGTGATGTCCTATCAAACACTAACAAAGACTACATAATTACATGTGATGTCCTATCAAACACTAACAAAGACTACATAATTACATGTTATGTCCTATCAAACACTAACAAAGACTACATAATTACATGTGATGTCCTATCAAACACTAACAAAGACTACATAATTACATGTGATGTCCTATCAAACACTAACACAGACTACATAATTACATGTGATGTCCTATCAAACACTAACAAAGACTACATAATTATATGTGATGTCCTATCAAACACTAACAAAGACTACATAATTACATGTGATGTCTTATCAAACACTAACAAAGACTACATAATTACATGTGATGTCCTATCAAACACTAACAAAGACTACATAATTACATGTGATGTCTTTTCAAACACTAACAAAGACTACATAATTACATGTGATGTCCTATCAAAGACTAACAAAGACTAAATAATTATATGTGATGTCTTATCAAACACTAACAAAGACTACATAATTACATGTGATGTCTTATCAAACACTAACAAAGACTACATAATTATATGTGATGTCTTATCAAACACTAACAAAGACTACATAATTACATGTGATGTCTTATCAAACACTAACAAAGACTACATAATTATATGTGATGTCCTATCAAACACTAACAAAGACTACATAATTATATGTGATATCTTATCAAACACTAACAAAGACTACATAATTACATGTGATGTCTTATCAAACACTAACAAAGACTACATAATTATATGTGATGTCTTATCAAACACTAACACAGACTACATAATTACATGTGATGTCTTATCAAACACTAACAAAGACTACATAATTACATGTGATGTCTTATCAAACACTAACAAAGACTACATAATTATATGTGATGTCTTATCAAACACTAACAAAGACTACATAATTACATGTGATGTCCTATCAAACACTAACAAAGACTACATAATTACATGTGATGTCCTATCAAACACTAACAAAGACTACATAATTACATGTTATGTCCTATCAAACACTAACAAAGACTACATAATTACATGTGATGTCCTATCAAACACTAACAAAGACTACATAATTACATGTGATGTCCTATCAAACACTAACACAGACTACATAATTACATGTGATGTCCTATCAAACACTAACAAAGACTACATAATTATATGTGATGTCCTATCAAACACTAACAAAGACTACATAATTACATGTGATGTCTTATCAAACACTAACAAAGACTACATAATTACATGTGATGTCCTATCAAACACTAACAAAGACTACATAATTACATGTGATGTCCTATCAAACACTAACAAAGACTACATAATTACATGTGATGTCCTATCAAACACTAACAAAGACTACATAATTACATGTGATGTCCTATCAAACACTAACAACGACTACATAATTACATGTGATGTCCTATCAAACACTAACAAAGACTACATAATTACATGTGATGTCTTATCAAACATAAACAGACTACATAATTACATGTGATGTCTTATCAAACACTAACAAAGACTACATAATTACATGTGATGTCCTATCAAACACTAACAAAGACTACATAATTACATGTGATGTCCTATCAAACACTAACAAAGACTACATAATTACATGTGATGTCCTATCAAACACTAACAAAGACTACATAATTACATGTGATGTCCTATCAAACACTAACAAAGACTACATAATTACATGTGATGTCCTATCAAACACTAACAAAGACTTCATAATTACATGTGATATCCTATCAAACACTAACAAAGACTACATAATTATATGTGATGTCTTATCAAACACTAACAAAGACTACATAATTACATGTGATGTCTTATCAAATACTAACAAAGACTACATAATTACATGTGATGTCTTATCAAACACTAACAAAGACTACATAATTACATGTGATGTCTTATCAAACACTAACAAAGACTACATAATTACATGTGATGTCTTATCAAACACTAACAAAGACTACATAATTACATGTGATGTCTTTTCAAACACTAACAAAGACTACATAATTACATGTGATGTCTTATCAAACACTAACAAAGACTACATAATTACATGTGATGTCTTATCAAACACTAACAAAGACTACATAATTACATGTGATGTCTTATCAAACACTAACAAAGACTACATAATTACATGTGATGATCATGTATTGAAAGAGGATGAGGAAGATTGGCAAAATGATTTACAATTCATTGAACCTGTTACACACATCGATCTATCTGACTCGTCTGATTCTGATTAAGGTGAGCACATTTGTCTAATGGACGCACAAAATATGTGATACTTCAATGAATGATAACTTTATTACAATTGGTTTTATGCAATACGCTACGTTTAGTTGTCATATCACTAGATTAATAAAGATACAATTGTGAATCTTTACAAAAGAGTTTTTTATGTTACTGTAAAGTTTATTTATACACAGATTATCTATCAAACACTGTACAATCGCATAGAAATCAATCACCCTGATTCTCCCTGACGTCATTATCAACAAATGTTAATACCACCATAACTTCTTTTTGATTATAGGACCGCATGCAGAAAATTAGCTTGATATATAAATGAACTATTTAGATTTTTAACAGAAAAAATGGCGGTAATTTCTGAACGTACTTCAGAAAATTTGCTGCGAGAACTGGATGCGCAAATGGCGACTTTCATTCACAAAAACAATTTTTAATTGCAGTGATCAGAAACGTAACACTCTCTGTTGAGCATTCGGCCCTGGGGCGATCTATTCTTATAATATTTTATTGAAGGAAATGGACATGATATTTTTGTGATCGTAGAAAAACATTGAATTTGTTTGCCGATTTTATGCAGATGTTGGTTTCGCTGAGATGACCGTTTTCTGTTGAGCCATTTTTATTTGTTGATTTCTGCTTATTCAGCGTTCGTCCTGAAAAGGACGTTTTGCTAGGTTGTTTTGTAGTTTGCAGCGAAGCTGCGAAGAGAGGAGATTAGCATCTGGTCAGTAAAACAGTACTGATCAATGTTGGTCAGTGTCAGGTAAAATATATTAAGCAAGTCATCTATCTCACTTCCATGCAGTTCTCCCTGTTTCATGGCATTCTGACTAACGAGTTGGATGTTCGACGTATTCCCCGTAGCAGGGACCGATTTGCAGATGAAGGCAAGCATAGACATCCGCCTGAAGGACCTCGGTTTACATACATTAGCACTCTTGGGATGTGCGAAAGCTACTGCACTCCGCCACTTAGTACCATTTTCAGGGCGAACAAAATAGTAAAGTTACTCATCGTGGGAATTTAACAATGGCAACAACAACGAAGATGCGATATCCACGCCTTTCTATGCGAGACATGCAATTTAGGCACGGAATTTTTGGGACCAGATATGCCTTCCCTCTTTGATTCCTAATGCTAAAGAAGGATTTATAGGGCTGAGTAATAAAAGCCACCGGCCCACGCAGTCTCCACGCGATGTACTTACTAGGTTTTCATTTGACATCCTAAAGAAAATAAACTTATGACTTATAGACTCGAACACGTGTCCTTGTGGACAACGGCCTACACCCAAACCGTACGACCAGTGGCTCCACTTCAATCCTTGATAAACAATTTAAAATGTTGATACGTTATAAGTCTGTCACTGTTTTCATATCAATGTTTGTTTTCCAGTTATAAAAAATGTAAGTATTTATTTTCCTACCTTTCGTTTTGAACTATTTTTATATTCTTCGCCATGTTTGCGAAACATTACAAGATCAATTTCCAAATCTCTGATTGTCTATAGTGTTAGATTTTAACACACTGTCAATGTATACAAATATTCTGATATTTTCCTGGATCCCTGGGTAGTAGGGATCGAACGTCCGTGTTCAGTGCCTCTCACGTTAAAAATTCCTCGGACGCTGGAAATCGAAAAGAGTAGGCACTGCTCGGGAGAAATTCAAAATTATGTTAAAAATGTACCCAATGTATTATGGGATCCTCGTCAGTGATACGGAGTTTGTGCGTTGTGCTGAGATTCTCCAACAATATGGAGAAGAACTGAACTGTTATGGGTTAAACCGTGCGCAAAGACGTTGATTCTTCGACTAAACTAAACTAAAACACTAAAATGACAAAACTATGACATGCTTTCAGTATGATGTATGTGACATTTGGTGAAACATGATATAGCTATTATATGCTCCACATGCTGTAAAATGTCATGGAATTTAAGAATTAGGTGAACATTCGTTAAGTCATTTCGATGAAAGTTAAACAACGAGTGAAATCTTTAGACTTGTGATAGGGATGTATCTGCATCACGAGCCAGTACCACTGGCCTTCAGGATTTCCTCCAAAGAAGAAAACAACACACGCTTTTGATGGTGTTAAAGAAACGATACAGAAGATTGGATTAAACATACCAACGGCCATGCTGGTGTCACACAAAAGATTGAACTTTCCCGCCCCCTCCCAATATACCACGTCAATCAACATAAAGGAACAGTTGAGATGTTCATACAAGTAATGTTTTAGTTCCTGAACTATGGTATAATTTATACTACTGTGGAATTTATCTAATTTACGATACGCGACCTCTAACTATCAATAATCAGTTAATTAAAAAGTATTGCCAAAGTATAATATTTCTTCGTTTCGACATTTCATAAATAGGGCCTATCATATTGGAATTATGTATGGCTTCTAAGTACGAATCTGATTTATTTCCAAATGAGGAAACATTAAATGGATGTTGTTATGGTAGTGATTCTACTAACTCTAACGATCGACGTAGTCTCCTGAAGTTTTAGCGTCCGCTAGAAAAAAGACCACTTGAATCTAAATTTTTTTTGGGAGACATAATAATGTTCCTTGTCATTTGTAAATCTAATTTGGTTAGACACCGACTTGTCCTAAAGGCTGTCATAACTGGGAGAGAAATGAATTAGCTCATAATTCTTATTAAATATTCCCAACACATAGACATTGACATCCAGCCCGGCTCTTGGTCGTCTCAGCGGTGGACCGTACATTTCTTCTAACAGAAGAATGGGCGAAGTAACACACTCAAACGTCATTACACCTGAATTTTTCTGTGGGTGATGAGATGCTTAAGTCAAAGCTGGCAATTCATCTAGTAAAAGGGCAACTGTCTACAAACATCATAATGGTAACAACAAAAGGCAAGGATAAGTCAACTCAGATATTTTTTTTCAATTGCTGAAAGCGGATGTGTCAGGCCGAAAAGCTCAGATATAAATGTTTCGCAATACGATCCGATACAACTTATCTTACAACATATATTGACTGGGTATATACCGTACTGGGTATATGCTGTACTGGACATATACCACAATGTACATACGCCGCACTGGACACATACCACAATGGACATATATCACAATGGGCAAATACCACAATGGACATATACCGTACAGGACATATACCGTACAGGACATATACCGTACTTGACAAATGTGCTGTCATATTATGAACTGGAGATATGCTGTACTGGACATATGGTATACTGGACATATGATGAAATGGACATGTGCTGAACTGGACATGTGCTGATCTGGACATGTACTGAACTGGACATGTACTGAACTGGACATGTGCTGAACTGGACATGTGCTGAACTGGACATGTGCTGTACTGGACATGTGCTGTTCTGGACATGTGCTGTTCTGGACATATGCTGTTCTGGACATATGCTGCACTGGACATATGCTGTACTAGACATATGCTGTACTGGACATATGCTGTACTGGACATATGATGATGTACTAGACATACGATGATGTACTGAATATATGCTGTACTAGACTGATTCTATACTGGATAAAACTGGACTGAGCAAATATAATTATTTGCAAATACATGACTGGACAAGCACTTGACCGTACACATACCGCATTGGATATTTTCGTTTCTGGACATACACTAAAAAAGACATGTTCTACGCGTATTTATCACTTCTGTTATTGACTTTCCTCCGTGATAAACTATTAATGCCACTTATCTTATGTTCTTGTCGTCCTTTTTTCTTAACAGTTTCGTCTGTTGTTGCTTCTTCTTCCTCTTTTTGCTTGTGTCCTGCGTGTACCTTTCAGCGTCAGGTTATTGAGATGTTTCTTGACGGGGCCCTAGTATGTGTTCCGTACACGGGGAGCTTTACTGCGTCTGTTGTTTCTGATACCCATCTTTTACGTGTTCGGCCCTTGGTTTTGTATCCATTGTATCTTATAAAATTACTTTCTGAGAGATTATATCTGGTGTTTGCTGCGTCACGTGGCCAAACCATATAGTTTTCCTGTCTCTGGTTTGGGTCTAGCACTAATGTTGTATCTACTTGTTTACTAATGTCTTCGTTTCTGATTCTATCCATTATTGTTACTCCAAGCATTCTGCGTAGGCATTTCATCTTTGTTGTTACAATGTTTATTTTATCTTTGCTTGTCATTGTCCAATGGTGGCAATAAGAGCAGAATGTAGGAAGGAATATCGTGTTGTTTTGTACGTTGTTTTTTGTATCCATTGTCATGTGTTTAGATTGTAATATCGGGGACATTGGCCCAATGATTTGACTTGCTTTATTACATCTGCGTTGGATTTCAGTGTCTTTAGTGTTTGTTGTTGTATTGTGCTGTAATCCCCATCATGCAATATTCCACATCATACATTACTTCCCTTCCACATTATCCCGCCAGCATCAAATAAAGAGAAATAGTTCCTGACTACCATTTCTAAAATACTTCCTCTGGTGTATTGGCGTCCCCCAGCAAAGGCATGTCATAGCATCTGGTGTCCTGTTATGTCAATTACGTTTTTAGTACGTTCTTCTACAAATCTATACCAGTGTTACTTTCTGTGTGGTTTTGATCAATAAGATGTGAATTCGATCAATCAGCATTCAGCCTTGTGTAACCCACAGGTCTTAAACACATATAGATCAAGTTATCCTGTCTTGGACCATCCGTTCCAACTCTGTCCACGTCTTCTCTGTGTCCTTTGTTTGTCTCGGCTCTTTTCGTTGTTTGTGCTTTTGTCTATCTCTACTTCTCTTGCCTTGACGATCCAAGAATAGAGACTGCCCTGTAACGCTATCAACTGGTTTTGTTAATGTATGCCCCATTTAATGCCAGCGCCTTCTCCTCACGTCACGTTCAACTTGATTCTTGATTCTAGAAACCAACATCATTGGGACATTCCCATAACTGCTCCATTTTTCGTCCAAGCAGCCAGCCATGTGTATATTTACTTTGAGCCCCAGTCAGGTGTTGATTTCGTGTTCTTCAGATCTTTCCACGCAGATAATACATTCTCCCTTTACCCTTAGTCACTTCCAAATATATCATCCTCTGCACATATGCCTTTTCGCGACCCTCTGTCTTTTCATCATTCTGTAGACTGTCCATGACTGCCCTTATCAACTCAACCATGTCCCTCGTCATCACCGCGTCATTCACCACAGCTCGTCCCGCCACTTCATCAGCTCTTTCGTTGCCTCAGACGCCTGCATGTCCCGGGCAGTAGATCCATGTGACAACATGTACACGAGAGTTGTTCAGAAAAGAGGCCCACTCCCTTTTTAGCATGCACTGTTCTATCTTACGTTCGATCTTAAATAGCGTGAGTAATCCAAGACCATAGTCCACGACAGACAAAAAAATCAGTGCTTGTATCAACAGGAAGAGAGTCCATTGTTGCATGCCTGTGGCCGCCATGACTTTGATTGCATTGATAACCCTCTTTGCTTTCAGAATCGCATTGTCAACATGTTTACCCATATGACCCCTGGTAGTGTATCTGAGACCAACCTATTGTTTAGGGAGAACCAGCCAATTTTGGCCTTAGATGGATTGGTGTCGGCGTTGCAGTTGATGCACCATTCAGATGGTTTCCCCACCTTGCTACGCACACTTGCGACAATTTCAGTCTTGTCTTTGTCCTGGTTGTATAACCGGATGTCGTCCGCATCTGTGAGGATCCTACCAGGCTCAGTCACCTCCATCTGTGAGGATCCTACCAGGCCCAGTCACCTCCATCTGTGAGGATCCTACCAGGCCCAGTCACCTCCATCTGTGAGGATTCTACCAGGCCCAGTCACCTCCATCTGTGAGGATTCTACCAGGCCCAGTCATCTCCATCTGTGTAATTTTGAAAGTGTACACATTAAAACCTACAGGAGACACAAGAGAGCCTTCAGGCAGTCCGGGAGCTATGGTTATGATCTCTAACGTCAAGTAACTGTACTTTAGAATGACGCTTCTTGACATAAGGGTCGTTGAAATCCAACGGACGATCCGGTGGTCAATATTGAGGTCTACTAATAGGTCGATTAGTTTGTGTAGTTGACCCTATTGTAGGCATCTCTCAGGTCGATCGTCGCGACGACAGTTTCCTCTTTTGTCTGGAAGCCCTGATATATGTCGTATGCCAAGACAGCTGCATTGGTGACCATGTCTCTAATATCAGTCTGGTTCTTTCCAACAGTTTCACATTGTCGTGACCTCATTCCACCATTTGAATGTCTTCATTCTGCGCAGACACACAATGTGAACCTCTATACCTTTTTTGATTGCTTTTGTTGCTTTCCATGTTTCAGAACCAAAAACGGATTTTATATTGGAGATAATTCTGTACTTTGTGTTGGACTTATTTATTTTGATTTCATTAGTTTTCAAATGCAATGAACACTGCATCATTCTTTTACAAAATATCTTTATCTATTTCAGCAATTTGTAATATTATTACAAAGATATATGGAAGATGTGACATCTTGTAGCAGTTTATGTCTCAATAACTTGCTTTGAACTGACAAAATTATCTATATATAAAACACCGAAGCGACTTCTTGTAAATTTTAGATAAACAGAAGTGTGTCATTATTTTTCTTGAATGCTATTTATCCGCTGGCTCTTCTTTACTTCTGATCACTTTACGCAGCATCGTTGAGATATATCAGTGATAATTTTAGTATTTTTGACAAATATCAATAACAGCTGTACACCGAGGCCCCTATGAGTAAAGAATAGCATCCTACTACACATACGTGAAAAGATTATTACATATGGTTATGAGCGAGCTTTACAACCACAAAACAGTGCTACGGCAGCCGCCACGGCAATAATGCATGAATGACTTAGCACAGGTTTGGTGAATGAAAGCTCACTGTATTTATTGTTCCATGATTCTGTTGGAGCAATGAGAGACAGATGAATAAATGTCACAAATAATATTCACGAATATATATGAAAAACAATGCCCTTAATCCTGTGTGTGTGTGTTTTAAAAAAATAATTTGAACAGTATTATCTTGGTTTCCTTATTCATCCTCACCCTCTACGTGTTATTCATCATCATTGGATATTTGTAAGGTTGGGTTCATCAGCAGTCCAATCAGTTTTGTCGTCTTTTGTAAATATTCATTTCCTGTCATATGCAGATCTTGTTGGGGATTTGAGGAAAATGCAATGAATGTTCCAGAGATCGGCTTTGTAATCTCAGAATTGGGAGTGAAAGGCTATTCATGGCTTAGAAATACTTTTTACGATCCATGGAAAAATGAGATACACGTTATCCATATATCATATAACATTACATCACACATAACGCGTCACGCGTCACACATCACATTTCATAATTTATCGCTTTTTTCTGATGTGAAACATAGGCCACAAGTGCTGCTGGTCTTTTAAAAAACTAAACCTATTTCCAAGAATTTGTAATAATTCACCTTTTCTATTCCCCGTGAACTATTTATTAACTGCAACTAGTAACCTTACAGGAAAAGTGTACATGAGCTTGTATCAATCAATCAGTCAATCAAAGCCTGTCGCTCATCTCGTTGCATAGGACATTGCCAACATTTTTCCAGCATGCACGGTCCTGGGGTGCTCTTTCTGCCTCTCTCCGGATGTAATAATTTAATCTTAGTTCATTCTCTCATTATCTTCTCCGTCTATTTTTGGTTCTACCTCTCTTTCACTACCCTTGAGGATTTCATGCAAGAACCTGTCTGGCCATGTTGGACTGTGCCTTCCCCAGTGTATGTTCTATTCAGCCTCATTTTCTTCGCTACATTTGTTGTTCCAGTGAATGTTGTTGGCTCTTTCCATAGTGCTGCGTGGCTTAGGGGTGAAACTCGCTTGGTTTTACAACGTTCCGGGCTCTTCTTCTTCTTCTTCATCGTACGCTGTTTACAGCGATATTTACGTTGCACTGTTTTGATTTGTTAGCCTGTGGCACAGTGCATCCGATTTCAACAGGCGTTTCTGTAGGGTTGCCCTCCTTAGCCTTTTCTGTCCCCATCCTAACTGCAAGGCAGCAGTTGTTTTTGGTCAGAGTTGTCTCTCTTAGGAAGTTGTCTTGCAGGACTATCGAGTCTTCCCTACTCGTGTCTATAGGGTTTGGCAATGATATGATGGACTATGTACTAGTTTGTACTATCCCGGAAGAGAGGCAGTCCAGTGTGACTTTGTCCCAGGATCGTCACGTCCTGCCAGAAACGTAGCATATGCATGTGAGTGAGGTATCTGTTTGCTCCCTTTATTTTCTCGGCTCATCTGCAGTGATGGTACGCTTAGCATTCCCCGCCACCCGGGAGGTTGTCACAATAGGGCAGGAGGTGCAATGTCCGCTGGACTGCATCTCTTCTGCGTCCATTGGGATGACTGATAGCAGACAGAGGCAAAGAGCGAGGCAGGAGTGCATTTTGCCAGGTGCATTTCTGCGGCTCGATAGGGTCGGGCTGAGACGCAAACCCCAGCCATGTCGTAGCCTCCCATCACAGCGGTGCTGAGATTTAGGGCGGGATTCTGACTTAGAGGCGTTCGGCCGTAATCCCTCAGATGGTAGCTTATCAGCTAAGCACGTGGACCAAACGTCAGCGACCTGTGATTCCTCTCGAAATAGTGCATTTGACCAGGGGACAAGGCTGGTCTTGCACGGAGATGTTGTTCGCCTGGGGAGCGGACATATCTCATGGTCAAGGGTTGATTCTCAGCAGTTCGCAGTGAGGTAGCTGATCTACTGCTTTGAGCACCCCGACCGAGTACTAAGTCTTCTACAAATGGTTTCATACCTCATCGCCGTATGGGGTGAATGTCGAGCAGCTTCCCGCCCGCTTTGATCAGCGGACGGCAGAGACCTCATTCTGCGGCTCGACAGGGCGGGGCTGGAGCGGGGGCCCCAGGTCCCCACCATGTCGAAGCCTCCCTTTGCATTCGTGCTGAGCTGCTTTTTGACGGGATTTTGGCTTAGAGGCGTTCGGCCGTAATCCCTCACCTTGTAGCCTCGCGCCGTTGGCTTATCAGCCTAATACGTGAACCAAATGTCTGCGGCTCCTCTCGGGTTGAGCAGGATTACCGTAGCAACGCACTGTCATTAGTAGGGTAAAACTGACCTGTCTTACGAGGGTCTATTTCCAGCACCCGTTCAATATTAGCCAGGACGTATCAATAGAGGGCTTTTAGTTTGTCAATGGCCACGTTTCTGGAACCTGCGATTTCTGCAGGGTTAAGACCAGATTACCGTAGCAGGCGCTCTTTCATTAGGGGGTTAAGAGACTGACCTGTCTTCCGTGGGTCTAATACAAGCACATGTTCACTATTAGACCTCACGAAGGTGCTATCGATTTGACAGTCATTCTACAGTATTGGCGTGTTAAGTCAATTTGAGCCGCAGGCTCCACTCCTGATAGTGCTCTTCCGTCAATTCCTTTATCAAACACCGACTGCAGACAGATCGAGCCACGGAGGGCATAACCCCAGATTTCCGAGGGTCTAAATCCAGCACCAGTTCCATATTAGACCCAAGGAAAGTGGTCTCGGCATGTCAGTCATTTCAGTGTTGGCCGTGTTGAGTCAAATTAAGCCGCAGGCTCCACTCCTGGTGGTGCCCTTCCGTCAATTCCTTTAAGTTTCAGCTTTGCAACCATACTTCCCCCGGAACCCAAACACTTTGGTTTCCCGGAAGCTGCCCGCAGAGTCATCGAAGCAACTCCTGCGGATCGCTAGTCGGCATCGTTTATGGTCAGAACTACGACGGTATCTGATCGTCTTCGCGCCTCTGACTTTCGTTCTTGATTAATGAAAACATTCTTGACAAATGCTTTCGCAGTAGCTCGTCTTGCGGCGATCCAAGAATTTCACCTCTAACGCCGCAATACGAATGCCCCCGTTTGTCCCTGTTAATCATTACCTCCAGTTCCGAAAACCAACAAAATAGAACCGAGGTCCTATTCCATTATTCCATGCACCATTATTCAGGCAGCCGAGGCTTTAAAAACTCTAATTTTTTCAAAGTAAACGCGCCGGCCACCCAGGACGCTCAGCGAAGAGTACCCGTGGGAGAGAGCCGGCAGACGGTAGGGCAGGAGACAACGGGCAGTGAACCGGCGCGAGCCGGACCGCCCGCCTGCGCCTGAGATCCAACTACGAGCTTTTTAACTGCAACAACTTTAATATACGCTATTGGAGCTGGAATTACCGCGGCTGCTGGCACCAGACTTGCCCTCCAATAGATCCTCGTTAAAGGGTTTAAAGTGTACTAATTCCAATTACGGGGCCTCGAAAGAGTCCCGTATTGTTATTTTTCGTCACTACCTCCCCGTGCCGGGAGTGGGTAAGTTGCGCGCCTGCTGCCTTCCTTGGATGTGGTAGCCGTTTCTCATGCTCCCTCTCCGGAATCGAACCCTGATTCCCCGTTACCCGGCACAAACATGGTAGGCATGTCACGTACCATCGACATTTGATAGGGCAGACATTTGAAAGATGCGTCGCCGGCACATGAGGCCATGCGATCAGCACAAAGTTATCCAGAGTCACCAGTGGGGACGCCGCAACCCCGCGAGGGGAAACGACGATTGGTTTTGAACTAATAAAAGCGCTCTTTCTGCGAGGGTCGGAGCTTGGTAAGCATGTATTAGCTCTAGAATTGCCACAGTTATCCAAGTAGGATCGTGTCATCTAAGGAACCTCGACTGATTTAATGAGCCATTCGCGGTTTCACAGTGAGACAGTGTGAACTTAGACATGCATGGCTTAATCTTTGAGACAAGCATATGACTACTGGCAGGATCAACCAGATATCTGTCGGAGACGTACGTACAGCACACACCGGTCGGCGGAGGAAGGGTGTGTAAAAAGCCTCACTGGGACGGCCGCAGGGACCGACTGACGGGACGTACGGACGGTTGTTCCACCCGTCCCTCACTCCGTCGACCTAGGACCGCCTGACAGGGGCCTCCTACACGCACCAGACGACCGACCGACCGGGCTCGCTCGAGGAGGGATGGCAGCGCTCTGTGCAGAACGGATCCCAACGACCTCGGCGATGAATTTCACTGGGACTAGAGACAATTTGGCCTGCCCTTCTCCCGAGGGTTGGTCCCTCCCGGGAGAACACAGGGCCTTGAGGCACGATTCCTGCTTTCCATTTGCCGGTCACAAGCTCTTTGCGAGAGTCTGACCACCAGCGAGACGAACTGTCGAGCTCTGCTATAAGCCTTAGATGAATCACCACGGACGGACAACGTTTCCTGATACGGACCAGAGAAGCGCACCTCGGTGGAGGAGACGCCACAACAAACCGCACCCCAATAGCTCTACGGGGAAAGGCTGGCGAGCGTTTTCCGCAAGCCCGCGCTATCGCTCCGCCTGGCGGGACTGAGATCGCTTTACGAACACTGGTTGAAATTGAATCGCGGCGGCGAGACAACTACCCTAGATCATTCCGGGTTCGATTCCTACTTGTGTCTAATGTGGCGGACACTGAGTCTTTTCCTCTGGCTAATGCTCATCCATGTAATGGCAACCTACCGTACTGCACACTTGTCAACCTACCGTACTGCACACTTGCTAAGAAACTTAGAACAGCCAAATAGGTGGCGGTTGTAAGAACATACGTTCTGTAAAAGGACAGGCGACTTACTTTACTTTCCATAGTTCTTCATTTTCAACCTTTCCTGCCAATTCATGTCCATGATCGTTCGTATGCATCTGTTAACGAATACTGTGGAAACTGATAACTTACTTACTTTCCGTGTCCAAACTCCATGTCACACGGCATCCGTCCAGTATTCAGCAAATTGAACTGCCTTGTCGTTCGCCTCCATCATGTCGGTCATATCACAGGTTTCAGGGAGGTTGGGGCATAACATCAGATGATCTTGGTCCTGAACTGCGCCGTATTCACATGTGTCGATATCTGAGTATCCCCATTTCTTCAAGTTCACTCTGAATCTTGAGACACCAGTTCGAAGTCTGTTCATTATGTTCCATACAGCATAGGGCAGGTGATGTCCAGGCGCAGCCTCTTCCTTGAGCTCTATCCATGGATCCTGCGTTGTTTCGCGCCACCTTTCGATGCGGCGTCGACCTTCCGGGCTTGTCTGGATGGTCTCTGTTGATTTTAAGAAACTGTGTCTTGATTTAAGTTTTGTGACTTGTTCCTGATAGCCAAACATCGGGTGTCTAGGGTCGTTTTCCGGTTTTCCTCGTTCGATTTCCGCAGCTACACCTTCTTATAACAGGTGGTGCAATGCTAATTAAGGGATATATTTTGTTTGTGGAGGTGGGTTGAAGGCACCCCGACACTATCCTTCCCATCTCGATCACTGCTGTATCAACTTGTTTTGCATGAGCGGACATTTTCCAGACTGGGGCTGCATATTCAGCTGCGGAAAGGCACAAAGCAATCGCTGATGTGCGTAAGACTGATGGCAGAGCACCCCATGTTGTGGCTGTCAATTTTCGGATAATGTTGTTTCTCGCATGTACCTTGCGCTTTGTCTCCTGACAGCGTGTCATATAGGAAAATATGCGATCCAACTTTACACCTAGGTATTTGGGAGCCGGGCAGTGTTCAAGATCCTGTCCTTGCCATCTGATCCGCAGTTCTGTTTACCTCTCTGTTCTTGAGGTGATAGGCGCATACCTGAGTTTTGCTAGGGTTGGGTTTTAGATCGTTTTCCCGATAATACTCTGCGAGGTCATTCAAAGAGAGTGTTAGTTTACCTTCTACCTCCTCGAAACCATTAGCCTGAGCAGCGACTGCTGTGTCATCGGCGTAAATTAATTTCCTTGTGTCTATATCCATAGGTTGGTCATTGATATAGATGTTGTATACCATTGGAGCAAGAACACTTCCTTGAGCCAGGCCGTTGATTTGATTTCACCATCTGCTCTCTTTTTACTGGTAACTGGTGACTGATAATTAGACATTTATAACTGTCGAAGTGGAATGGGGTCTTAATCAGCTATGGTTTCTCTTACCCATTCGCTCACTCAGTGCTTTATCTTGTGTCCCAAATAGACATTAAGAAGCCATTAAAGATAAGATTATTGGTTTCTCTTGATAGATTTGAATATGGGTGAAATCTTTGTTGTATGGTATTGGTCATTTTCCACGTCTCTACTCCATACAGCAGCACCGACTTGACACTTGCACTTAATATCTTAATTTTGGTGTGGATAATGATTTCTCTTAATCTCCATATGTTGTCAAGTTTCAGGAATGCCCCTTTTGGCTTTCCGTTTCTGATCTTTACATCTGCATATGTACCTTCTGGTGTGTAATATTGCTGCCTAAATAGGTACAAGTATCCACTTCTTCCAATTGCTCTCCCTCTAGCATGATTAGTTCTTTGCGGATAGGGTTGAGTTTAAAGAGCTTAGTTTTCTTGATGTTGATATTAAATCCCAATTTGGCAGATAGTTCTTTCCCCCCAAAAGTTTCTCTTGCATTTGGCTATGGCTATGACAGAAGTACCAGATCATCTGAGTAGTCCAGATCCTCCAATATATACGCTATATTTCCATTGAATACTTTGTTCTTCTCTGATGCGTCTTAGTCTTAGTGGACCTGTACTTCTACAGTGGGGGATGCTTCTTTGCAAGTCTCAGCTCTGGTGTGAGCTGGATATAGCCAGGAGGAGAATTTCCTGCTTAACGGGCTAGGCTCGAGCAGCTTATTACTCCGATGCGTTGGAACAAGTGCCGCATACGGTGGATAACCGATGTGCGAGTCGAATCCATCTTAATAGACTAAAACACTAGAGCAAAGTAGACCAGCAGCCTGTTTGGTCCCATCTATGCTGCTCTTAACAAACCACTTAACCGTGGGTTGTGTTATTCCATGTCCCAAAGTTAGTCGCCTCTTACGACCAGATCTCTGTCGTACAGTGACCCTATTCTTGTCCTTGTCACTCACAAAGACCCCGTCAGACCACTCGGGACATGTGATACGTAGAGTAGCTATATGATATGTACATGATCTTCGTTAGCGATATTCTGCCTTTTTCTCTCTGAGCTTTTGATTCTGTTGAATACCTTGCCTGGCACTGGCAGCAATGTAATCTCCCTATAAATGCTGCAATCAGCCAGGTCTCCCTTCTTAAGCAGTTTAATCAGATGTTCTTTTTTTCTATTCTGTGGTCACTCTGTCGTCTTCCCATAGATGTTTGTATAAATGTATTTGCCATTTTATTTGTTAATGAGTAGAGATATCTCATATTTCCTCTTTCTGTTGCCTCTTCTGCCTCCTGTGCTGTCAAAATATTCCCTTTTATTTTCACTTATCTATGTCTTGACCTCTTTGTCTGTAATAGTATAATTTCTCTATGCTACTCCTTTGGTGGCTCGGGTTCGGCAATTGTTGAGTATATCTTTCTTCTTTTTCCTTTCTTCTATTTTATGTAATGCCTCTGTTGTGATTCAATCTTTGTGTTGGGTTCTCTTGAATCCGAGAGCTTCTTAGTCTTATTCCACATTTCTTTAGCCTGGTCCCACATACTGTTAATGTTCGTCTCTTTGTTCTCATATAGCTCTTGTAGAACTTTATATCTGTCATTAAGTTTTATGTTAAATTATAAATTATCTTTTCCCCTGGTCTTGTAAGAGCTGTACGTTATATATTGTTGTCCTTGCGCCCTGCACTGGGTACTTTTTAGTTTGAGCTGCAAGATTCACAGCAACAGGCCGTGGCCTGGCGCATCATCTGCGCCTGGTTTTTCTTTTAAATCGTGTAATGTACTTCTGAACACTTGACTGACACAGATGTCGTTAATCTGATTTTCCCTGACGTGGTCTGGTGACCTTACGTTCATTCTTGTGGGTTAACATACTTCCTCCAATTATTATTTAGTGTAGTGCACATAGCTCTGCAAACAATTCTCTACTTTCGTTCATCTTTCCCATTCTTTGTTTTCCCATAATATGTGTATAACCCAGATTGTTTGATCCTACCTTGGCATTGACGTCTCCCTGAGCTTGTGTAGTGGCTGATTATTGTAGCAATGTCTCTTGCGTGAGACGATTGCCAGTTCCAAGCACAACCATATTTAGTCCAATTTTGTCTGTATACTATGTGTGCCCTGGTGTTTCCTTACAACTTAAAATTAACGTAATTCATTATAATTTGACATGGACTTACTGTGAACCAGTTGGACGACGAGGAACAACGTTCTGACTATTTCATCAGGATGTAGCTACATGCCACACCTCAAATGCCATCATGGCTAAAACTGCTTCCTTTTTTGAAAATCGTGTAATTTCTAAGAGACTTTGATCACCAATGTCGCCTGACCTTTCCCTACCTCTCACGGGGCATGCTGACAGGGAAATTGTTTCACAACAAGCCAAGGAATCTCATGGAAGTCCAAGAAAACATTCGGCGGGAAACTGAAGGCGTTGGTGAATACCTTCCGTAACACGGAGAGTCGTGTGCAGGCATGCCTCTCTGCAAATGGTGGCCACGTGCTGATTATTCGTCACACACCTAGTATCGTCTCTATCAAATTGTATTGAATTATGTTCATTGGTTGTAAGAGAAAACTGGTGGGGCTGGTAGTGAGTAGAACACCCTGTATTTTGACTACATTGGATGTGAAAATGTAGTCAGCGTCTAGGGTTATTTAGATAAGATTAGGTCTACAATGTCCATCATCTTCTAAAGCTTGAATGGCGGACATTGTGTCTGTAAAAATGACAAACGTATTATCTTAAGCCCAGAAGGCTTCTCTGCACTAAGCAGACGTTGGACTGGTATGAATGGTTGTGTGTGCGATGTCAAGAGTTGGATTTTTGTTTTAGTCAACAGCGATGGTATAACACTGTCCGTCGCCCCTTAGGCGTGCTGTAAAAGTGGCAGTGGGCCTGTTCATGTCTTTATTAAACATATAATATCACCAACCCCGCCCAGACCGGTAACCAGTATGTCACTTGGACATACAGACTTAAAGATAACGATTGACAGCGATGTATAGTGAGGACACAAGGGGAAACTCCGAGACTACTACACAGAAAGCAAGTAACATGCAACGACAGTAAAGACGCGTAAATTTACAGACACTCAGAAACACGTACAAGAACAATCGGAAAAAAGTGCAGGCACTCAGGAATTGAAATCTGTCGGTTCGCCTGGGGAATTCCATTACGTCACTCACGAGCTTGGGAAATAAGCCGACTATTTTAATGGTAATGCTTTCTTATGGCGTTTTGATGACCCAATTCCTCTTGATGTTTCTATTTCAATTAAAGCTACAAGGACAGTTCGTCATCTGCACTGCTCTAGTTTGAGCCTGGAGTGTCAATTGGCTTGGCTAGGCTTGTTCGTTCTCAATCTCCCGCTACCAAACCCTAAAAGGGCTTAAGTAGCAGAATATAGTCCAGAGAACGGAATGCGTTGTAGTTGTAGTTTACAGCTTGACTGCGATATTTGCACTTTTCGGTCCAACACATCCGACTTCAGCAAGCATTTTTTGAGTACCGGGTAAGCATTCCCTCTTCGATCCCTTCTCCTTATCCAGTCTACCCTGCTGCAGCCTGTTATCCAGGATCACCAGTGGAGGTGTAGAAGGGTCTTGGCAGCCCTGTTTCCCTGGCCCTGACGCTAGCAGTCAGCTATGGGTCGCTGACCACTGCAGCCCATGCGCTGCTCCGGAGTGTCAATTAACGTCCTTTTTCTTTGTTTGGTTGTGTTATATATATGTTTCTTGAGTGCTTAGAGAATTGTCTGTATGAGCATTGTCCCTTCTTTGTTTACACATTGGCATAGAGAAATATTAATCGAAGGAAGGCATAATCCCAATTTCGTGCTAGGTAACAGCCTCACATTTTAGCTGAGATCGAATCTGGTATCTTTACTTTGAGATGTTCATCATGTGTCTACTTCGACGTTCATTTTGGATAATACTATCTTTAGAGATAAAGCCCCTATTCATCTTATCATGCGACACCCCGTGTGTCAATTCAGTTCAGCCCATCTTCAGTGAAGGTGCCATCTCCATATCCAAGACCGGATACAATGAATCTCCAGCATCCTATGTCTCTTTCCTTGATGGTTCAATCCACCAGACTTTTACCTGTCTCTTTCGATGTTATTCTCTTATTTATAACGTTGTTTATCTCTGACACACCTGTTCTCCACCTTCCCTTCCAGTAGTGTTTTCAGTTCTCCACCTTCCCTTCCAGTAGTGTTTTCAGTTCTCCACCTTCCCTTCCAGTAGTGTTTTCAGTTCTCCACCTTCCCTTCCAGTAGTGTTTTCAGTTCTCCACCTTCCCTTCCAGTAGTGTTTTCAGTTCTCCACCTTCCCTTCCAGTAGTGTTTTCAGTTCTCCACCTTCCCTTCCAGTAGTGTTTTCAGTTCTCCACCTTCCCTTCCAGTAGTGTTTTCAGTTCTCCACCTTCCCTTCCAGTAGTGTTTTCAGTTCTCCACCTTCCCTTCCAGTAGTGTTTTCAGTTCTCCACCTTCCCTTCCAGTAGTGTTTTCAGTTCTCCACCGTCCCTTCCAGTAGTGTTTTCAGTTCTCCACCTTCCCTTCCAGTAGTGTTTTCAGTTCTCCACCTTCCCTTCCAGTAGTGTTTTCAGTTCTCTACCTTTCCTTCCAGTATTGCTTTCATTTCTCAATCTTTCCTTCCAGTATTGTTTTCAGTTCTCCACCTTTCCTTCCAGTATTATTTTCAGTTCTCCACCTTCCTTTTTTAAAAATTGTTTTCAGTTCTCCACCTTTCTTTTCAGTATTGTTTTAAGCAATGTGTTGTTATCTCTTTATGTGACCAAAATATCTTAACTGTCTGACTCGTGATTTCGTTCATTAATTGTTTTGTTGCACTCCAAATTTTTCCATGACTTCATTGTTTGGTTGTGTCTCTTTCCAGAAGATACGTAATATTCTTCAACATACACATATTTCAAAGGCATCAATTCTTTTCTAAAAATCATTCGTTCATTGTCCGAATTTCTACACAATGCAGTAAAGACGAGTGTAGCTAACACTTGATCACTCTTATTTGGTCATTTATAAATAAACATATATGACTCACATTGATGAAACTGATCTGTCAATCTATTTTGTTTCGTGATTTAGATTGCACATCTCTTATTCTTTGTTGTTGTATTTCTAAGATAGAAGCTGATCTTGACCTGTTCCAACATGTTACCGTCTTTTGTATCTGTAAAGTAAATATCCAGTCATAGTTTTCGTCTTCTTAGTGTTAACGTCTCCAACCCATGCACTTTACTTTTGTTTCTCTGCTGAGTATATTTCACTTGATCCTGATGTTAACCTTTGCTGCCAGGTCAGACTTTCAAAGCAGTTACGGAAATTGTAGGGCTGCTGCCTTACTTTGAAGCGAATTATATGCTCTGTTATAAAAACGGCTCTGAAAAACAAGCTTGACTAGATGAGCATCAACGAATAAGAAGACGAAGAAGTAGTGTACGAAGTACGTTCTTCTAAACCATAGTCCGAAATCTTTCTTGTAATGTCACGTGGTCTTCTTCTTAGATCCTTGATCATTGCCTGGCAAAAAGATCAATTACCATAACGTCTAAATGTGTCTTTAAAGGCAACAGCAAACTCCTTCCATGTCACATATGTTGAAGTCATACTTTAAACGGAGCGCCAGCTCTGGTTCGTGACAAACGGCTACATTCTGCTACTATTGCTCTTTGCCAAGTTGTCATATGTTGGCCTCATTTCGCATTGCTTCTGAAAACATTGTGGTACTGACTATCGAATCAGGTTGTCAGATCCCATCGTCGACCTGTTATAATTGTGTGCATATCTTCTTTGTTGTTCTAGATCAGAAGATTAATCTTTCTGAGAAAGGTTGTGAGGACAGATGACAGTAAAGACAGTTCTGTTTCTTTGTTCCCAACACTCTACACCATACAGAAGTATAAGCAATACGTAATTATGGTATATTCTTGATATGTATGCTGTATTGTGGTTAAACATTTGTTGTATTTTCACGGTCTAGTGCACACGGCTGAACTTCACGAGATTGGCGCCATTCGCCCTAGCTGCAGACAGCGTCGGTTTTGGTATTACTGTGAAATATAAACTCGTGACTATAATGGACTAGAACACGTCACCCGTGAGAGATGCCCAGCATATCACTCACACGCTGAGTGATGTTCATGCGACCTCTTTCGGTTATAGGAAAGGCAAGACACACAACAACATGTCATCTCCCCCCCCCCACCCCCTTGCACTGCCTTGCGAGTTACCTGTTTATGGGAAAAGCTTCGGGAGTAAACCCTGAAGAAAAATCTGCATCCTGTGTTATCTCGAGGTGTCTAGATAACGTATTGCCCCCAGTCAAAGATAGTTCAGGACGAGAGACTGAGGTTAGCAAAAGGCACAGTTTCTTTTTAATTTTAATCAAAATCGCCGTGCAAGTCACCCATTTCAGCAGAAACAGCAAGAGAAAAGATGGTCCACACGGCTGAACAGAGAGAGTGGTCTCCGTTATATATGATGGACGAACAGCATGCTGTACTACAAAAGTTTTCCACATAGTGTTCAACTGATACACTCTGAAGTGTTCATATATTGGCTGAACATAACGTTTGTTGCAGCACCATAAAACTGGTAAATTGGCATGAAACAAAATATACCTCTACTTCGTAGTGGCAGTTTTATATTGTAGAAAGAAATGTCTCCAGAGGCCCAACATGTTACTGAGTGATGTAGTTAAAACCACTAAAAGCTTTAAGTCAGCTTTTGGTGGCCTTGCCTGTTCCACCATCTGTCATAACTGACCTTTCCAGGTGCGTAAATATTGCTTATTCTTTGTTCCCTATTTTAATTGGTATGGTATAAAGTACATGTGAATGTCAAAACATATTAGACATTTAAAAATTATCTGAGCAAATGCCGAAAAGTTGTGAGTAAAAATAAAAGAGCGTGTGCCGCATATAATGTAGATCATAATAAGTACGACATACCTCTTCTTTGCAAGCTGCTATTTTATACAGAACCAGCATCACTGTGCTTCGGACAGACTACTATATGAATAGTGTCTCCCAGCAAATGACAAAGGGTTTGGATACTGTTGGGGGTCTTTTAGTTTGCTGGTTGTTTCCCCATGGTGGAAAGCCTAAGCAAAGCAATAATGCAAGCAGCCACTGAAACTATCCCAAGAGGGACAAGGAAAAACTACAGGCTTTATTGTAATGATGAATTGCAGAAAGCGGAAGGCGAAGTCTCAAATGCTAGGAACATGGCAGAGAGAGAACAATCTATGGAGGCAAATATCGCCCTCAAAGTCATCACGGCGAAATACAAATACACTCTAAACCAAAAAAGAAGAGAAAGCTGGAAAAACAAAACAGAAAGCCTCAATTTAGAAAAAGAAGAGAACAAACAATCTAAGTTAATCAGAGCCATGAATGACGAAACACCATCAAATAAACAAATTACCATCAAGCAGGGTGACAACGTGCTCACTGGAAAAAAAGCAGCAAAAGACTTTATAGAGCATTATACCAGAGCAACCCACATTGATGTTCCTACAAATAGGCATACAGACATTAATGAAGAACTAAAGAGCCACGACAACATCAATATGGCACCAGAGGAACACATGATGGCAAAACTAACAATGAATGAAATGGAAGAGGCCATGAGAACTCTAAAGAAAAAGAAATCGACCGGAAAAGATGGCACAACAAACGAAATGCTGATGGGGTTGGGCCAAACAGCAAAAAGGAAGTTACTTTCAGTCCTGAACCAAAGCTGGAAAAGGGGTATTGTTCCTCAGGCATGGAAAGATGCTGTAATTATACCAGTACCAAAGAAAGAAAAAGACAGAGCAGATCCAAATGGATACAGGCATATCAGTCTACTGAGCTGTGTAGGAAAACTGATGGAGCGTATGATAAACACCAGACTGATGTGGCATCTGGAAGAAAAACACATACTAATTCCATAACAAGCAGGCTTTAGACAGCACAGATCCACTGAGGACCAGATCACTCTCATAGCCCAGGAAATAGAGGATGCTTAGCAGGAGAAAAAACACACAGTAGCGGTTTGGGTGGATCTAGAAAAGGCATTTTACAAGGTCTGGAAAGAGGGACTTAAAGTCAAGCTACGAAGAAGTGAAGTTTGTTGGAAAATGTACAGATGGATCAGCCACTACCTCAAAAACAGAACAGCCAGAGTTCAAGTACAAGGGCAGATGAGCAAAAAGGTGACACTTGAGCAGGGAGTACACCAAGGGGGAGTACTGTCACCCACACTCTTCCTGGTGTATACCAAGAAGAGTCCACAGTTCCATGTTTGCAGACGATCTGGCTATGTGGACCTCTGAAAAGAATCTCACCATAGCAAGTAATAGGATGCAGCAGGCCCTAACATCGTTGGAGGAGTGGGCAAACTCATGGCTGGTCAAAATAAATGAGGAAAAAAACAACATATACGATATTCTCGCTTTCAAACAAACCCCAAAACACCAAAATAAGTCTTAACGGCAAATATCTGCGGCCAAACGACAACCCAAACTACCTGGGAGTCACATTTGATCGGCGCATGACATGGAAAAGTCAGATCGAGAGAAACCGAATGAGAGCCAGAGAAAGAATGGCAATCATGAGAAAACTTGTTGGCACAAGCTGTGGAGCAGACGAAAGAATACTAAAGAAACTGTACACTGGAAGAGTGAGACCAGTTCTCGAGTATGGCATTGCGGCATGGACAACAGCAGGAAAGGCGAACTTTGATAAAATCAGCGAACTTCAAAATCATGCCATGAGAGTTATAATATGAGGCATGAAGTCAGCGCAAATTGTAGAACTTGAAAAGGTTACAAAGCTGCAATCCATGACCGACAGAAGAGACTGCAGAGCCCAGCAGCAAGCAGAGAAACTCAGAAGACTGACAGACCATCCAATGCATCAGAGACTAAATAATTTTGGAAATGGGAAACTAAAGGTGGGAAACTTTGCAGAAATAGCCAAAGCTAAGATGAGCGAAGACCCTATGAATGCATTAACAACACCAAAGCCCATTCCTACTGTACGCTAACCTACCTGGAGGCAGCATATATTTCCAGAGGTGGTAGAAAATATACCAGGTATTGGAAAAAAGAACAGCTAGACTGAAAACGAAAGAAGAGACATAACCCTGAGGTGCATAACGAAAAACTACCCAAGCATGGACTGGACCCATGCATTCACCGACGGTTCTGTAACAAACACAACACAGAACGGAGGGGCAGGGGTATTCCTGAGCCTACCAAATGATAGAAAAATAACACTGTCAGTGGCAACTGGAAAATACTCAAGCAATTTCAGAGCGGAGGCAGAGGCACTGAAGGCTGCAGCAGAAGTAATGGTGACAGGCAAAAGAAATGAAAGCCAGATAGTCCTGTTCACAGATGCCCCGGCCGTAGTGACAGCACTAAAAAGCCAGAAAAATACCGAACTTAATGATTTAAGAGCAGTACTCTGCCAACTATGCCAGCAGTCCGCACCAAAAAGAGTAGTGGTACAGTGGGTTCCATCCCATTGTAACATCCAAGGCAACGAGGAGCCAGACAGACTGGCAAAAGAAGGTGCAAGACTACCACAGCCAGATCCTAGTGTGACCTACGAAGAGTCAAAAAGGCTTATTAGAGCTAGATACATGACCAAATGGGAAACAGAACATACTGGCTACACACAAAAACGATGCATATTACCAGTTGAACAGAAAAGAGCAGGTCGTGGTCTTCAGACTGCGCACAGCCCACAATAGACTGAGGTACCACCTATTCAATAAATTGAAGATAGGTGGGACTGACGAATGCTCGTGTGGTACCGGGAAAATGGCCGCTGAACATTTGCTGCAAAACTGTCCGACATACGAGAATCAGAGAATGCACATGTGGCCATCACCAGTGGCAACACTAGACAAGCTCTATGGCAGTGTCCACAGCCTCAGGATGACCGCTGCTTAATTCGAAAAAATACAGGTTGACGTCTGACAGCGTACAAAGAAGAAGAGGAAGACGAAGAAGTTTCCTGATTCGCCCGTCTTTAATGCTCGTCTCTGTTCCACTGACGTCACAAACTTATGCAATCTTGGAATCACCAATTCATTTATCGGAGTGTGATTGTTAAACAGATGGTAACTATTTTAAATGAATATTCCCACCTTCCTCTCCTGTCCCCTATCCATATAATAACCCCAATGTGTGTGATTCGAAGCCGGATGAGAACATTATATTCACACAGGCCTATGACATTTTGAAACCTTCATACTTGATAATTATCCATTATGTAATCAATCACCTCTCTACTTTCTGAAGTACGGATTGATAATCGTCAATTATGTAATCAATCACCTATCTACTTTCCGAAGAACGGATTGATAATCGTCCATTATGTAATCAATCACCTCTCTACTTTCCGAAGTACGGATTGATAATCGTCCATTATGTAATCAATCACCTCTCTACTTTCCGAAGTACGGATTGATAATCGTCCATTATGTAATCAATCACCCACCTGTCTACTTTCCGAAGAACGGATTGATAATCGTCCATTATGTAATCAATCACCTCTCTACTTTCCGAAGAACGGATTGATAATCGTCCATTATGTAATCAATCACCTCTCTACTTTCCGAAGTACGGATTGATAATCGTCCATTATGTAATCAATCACCCACCTCTCTACTTTCCGAAGAACGGATTGATAATCGTCCATTATGAAATCAATCACCTCTCTACTTTCCGAAGTACCGATTGATAATCGCCCATTATGTAATCAATCACCCACCTGTCTACTTTCCGAAGTACGGATTGATAATCGTCCATTATGTTATCATTCACTTGTCTACTTTCCGAAGAACGGATTGATAATCAAACACTGGCTATTTCAATCAATACGCTATTCTTCTTCTTCTTCTTCTTCATCGTACGCAGTCAGACAGTAACCATTATTTTTTCGAAAAAAGCGGCGGTCATCCTGAGGCTGTCGACACTGCCATAGAGCTTGTCTTGTGGTTCCACTGGTGATGGCCACATCTGCACTCTCTGATCCTCGTATGTCGGGCAGTTTTGCAGCAGATGCTCAGCGGTCATTTTCTCGGTACCACACGGGCATTCGTCGGTACCACCTATCTTCAATTTGTTGAATATGTGGTACCTCAGTCGATTGTGGCCAGTGCGAAGTCTGAAGACAACGACCTGCTCTCTTCTGTTCTACTGGTAATAGGCATCGTTTTTGGTGTAGCCGGTATGTTCAGTTTCCCATTTGGTCATGTATCTGGCTTTAATAAGCCGTTTTGACTCTTCGTACGTCATACGTACGTCATGGGACCCACTGTACCATTACCCTTTTTGGTGCGGACTGCTGGCATAGTTGACAGAGTGCTGCTCTTAAGTCATTAAGCTCAGTGTTTTTCTGGCTTTTTAGCTCTGTGACTACGGCCAGAGCATCTGTAAGCAGGACTATATGGCTTTCATTTTCTTTATGTGTCACCATTTCTTCCACTGCCGCCCTCAGTGCCTCTGCCTCCGCTCTGAAATTGCTTGTGTACTTACCAGTAGCGAATGACAGTGTTATGTTTCTGCCATTTGGTAGGTTCAGGAATGCTCCTGCCCCTCTGTTCTGTGTAGTGTTTGTTACAGAACCATCGGTGTATGCATGGGTCCAGTCCATGCTTGGGTAGTTTTTCAATATAAAGCTTAAGGTAGTATCTCTCCTTTCTTTTTCAGTCTGGCAGTTTTTGTTTCCAATACCTGGTATATTTTCTACCACCTCTGGAAATATATGCTGTCTTCAGGTAGGTTTTCGTACAGTAGTGATGGGCTTTGGTGTTGTTAGTGCGTTTATGGGATCTTCGTGCATCTTTGCTTTGGCTATTTCTGCTAAGTTTCTCCGCTTTAGTTTCCCATTTCCCAAATTGTTTAGTCTCTGGTGCATTGGGTGGTCAGTCAGTCTTCGGAGTTTCTCTGACTGCAGCTGGGCTCTGCAGTCTCTTCTATCGGTCACGGGTTGCAGCTTTGTAATCTTTTCAAGTTCTACAATTGGCGTTGACTTCATGCCTCCTGTTATAACTCTCCGGGCTTGGTTTTGAAGTTTGTTAACTTTATCGAAGTTCGCCTTTGCTGCTGTTGTCCATGCCGCAATGCCATACTCGAGAACTGGTCTCACTCTTCCAGTGTACAGTTTCTTTAGTATACTTTCGTCTGCTCCCCAGCTTGTGCCAGCAAGTTTCCTCATGATTGCCATTCTTTCTCTGGCTCTCATTCGGTTTCTCTCGATCTGACTTTTCCATGTCATGCGCCGATCAAATGTGACTCCCAGATAGTTTGGGTTGCCGTTTGGCTGCAGGAATTTGCCATTTAGACTTAATTTTGTGTTTTGGGGTTTGATTGAAAGCGAGAATATTGTACATGTGGTTTTCTCCTCGTTTATTTTGACCAGCCATGAGTTCGCCCACTCTTCCAGCGATGTTAGGGCCTGCTGTATCCGATATCTTGCTATGGTGAGATTCTTTTCAGAGGTCCACATAGCCAGATCGTCTGCAAACATTAAGCTATGGACTCTTCTTGGTATATTCTCTGTAATGTCGTTTATATACACCAGGAAGAGTGTGGGTGACAGTACTCCCAATTGGGGTACTCCCTGCTCAAGTGTCACCTTTTTGCTCATCTGCCCTTGTACTTGGACTCTGGCCGTTCTTTGTTTGAGGTAGTGGCTGATCCACTTGTACATTTTCCCACAAACTTCACTTCTCCTTAGCTTGACTCTAAGTCCGTCTTTCCAGAAATACGCTATTCGATAGCCTTCTCAGACTAGGAGATGATGTAACTTTCTCCTTAACTGTAGATTATGGTTATGTATGCATCTCCTCTCTACAACCACTGTATCCCTCCCTCTGATAGAGAATCTGCATGTTGATTTCTCTCAATACAGCACATGCGGCTACATGGTTGTTATTTCAAGTATCGCTTAGAAAGTCAATATACTGGATAAGAAATAATCATATAGAACCCCATCCGAATATAAGCATTCCGTTTCTAAACTTTATCCCCACTTGAACAATTGACATTGCGTGTTAGAGTGCGCATGACATGCATAAACCCTCCTCATCCATCCGCATGCCAGAGCATATAACACCCACCCCCCTCCCATCCCCCAAGCCACACACTTTACCAATTATTAGCAATTGTAATACAGCGCGATGACAGGAATACACGCCCACATTTGCTCCTACATTTGGCCATGTCATTGAACTAAGCGCTCAATGCCTTCAGCAAGTTGTTTCAGCGTGGGTAGCGAGCGGTAAAGGCGGAAACACATTGTTAACGGCTCTTAAAGTTCACGTGATATAAAAGGTAACCAATTAAAATCTATTATCTGGGAGACATCAGTTTTACTTTCTAATGCGCATGTCCTTTCCTTTAGCAAATTTACTGAACATCTTTTGTGACTATCAGGTTTGTGTTCTTTGTGACGAGACGTGTGGGGCTGACGGTTCCTGGCATGGACCAAGTGCGTTGCCTCGGTTATTATAAGCCACATTGTTGTAAGAATTATGTTAAGTCATCTAATCTGTTGGAACATAAAATGTCCTTTAATGATTAGATCAATATTTTCCGAATTTAAAAAAAAAAAGACACTGATTAACAAAATAAATATTCATACTTCGTTATGTAATACGTTTTATGAGATTTCATTTCAATATTCACTGGCAGTTTCATGTCACAAATATTACTTCGAGTCAAGCCAGCACATCAAAGCACTCAAATTTAAATCCTACACTTTAACGTGTTTACACTAACAAATGTTCATGACAGCTGTGGTTACCGTTATTTGCGAAGCGTTTCAGTCAATCGTTGAATCACGTAGTTCACGAGAATCTGGAGTGCGTTCAGCAGCATGTAATGGTAGCTAAAGTGAGAGGGGCTCGTGCAGTTGAGTTAGTGAGACAGGGAGGAGACTAGTCAAGTTGAACTCGCCCAGTTAACGCTTGACATAAGGTCAGAAGTACATGTGGACTACGTCAACGATACTGTGGTATCTATCGGATATCTGTGCGGTGGGGTTCGGCAGTTTTCTTCCGATCAGAGGGCGACAAACCTCATCCGGTCAGGAGTAGGAAACCTCTTCGGGTCAGGAGTCGGCAAACCTCTTCCGGTCAGGAGTCGGCAAACCTCTTCCGGTCAGGAGTCGGCAAACCTCTTCCGGTCAGGAGTCGGCAAACGTATTCCCGGTCATGACTTGGCTAATCTATTCCTGTCAGGAGTCGGCAAACCTTTTCAGATAAAATGAAACAGTAATCATAAAATATATTGAGCTTTTAATAACGTATTAATCCAAAATTACGAAACAGTTAATAAAATGTATATCATTTATATATAAATGTATGTATATATGTTTTATGGAAAGAGAAATATTCTTAGAACAACATGGATAATATCGAATTCACTTATGGGATATTTTCTTCAAGCGGGCGGATCCAGCCCATCGGCTGTTGGTTGCTGGCCCATAGTGTAGCAGTTTGTCAATGTCGTGTCATCATTCTTGCATCTCATGAATACGGGGAGGAAGACTAAAGTCTGGTCAGGCAAAATATATTGATCAGACATGTTAGTCAGGGTCAGGCAAACCATACTGGCCAAGACCCTCCCCTCGTCTTCCTAGTAAACCTCCCTGGAAACGGGCTGTTTTCATGGCAGCCTGGTTAACGAGGTGATGGATCGACGATATCCCCGTAGTAGTGAATGACACGCAGATGAAGTCAAACAGGGCACTCAAGGGCACTATATGAGCAATAACATCAACTATTTGAAAGTGAGCCCATCCAGATTGGAAAAAACCTCCTAGATGCCATGCCAGACTCGAAAACATAAAAACGGCGCCTAATTGAAAATAAATAGTCGATGCACCTAAAAACTGACCAATACTCTAAGGATTGACCCAGTGAGCGCTCCTGCGGGCATAGTGCAAGTTATTCCCAACCAAATAGCCCACCAATTACTACTAAACAGGAATGCTACTAAACAGAGCAAATCTAGATCCAACAGGATTGTAAAAAAGACTTACTGGCGACACCTATCTCCATAGAGGGATTAAATGTTGCCATACATCGCATAAAAAACAATTCTGCTGGCCCTGATGACTTAAGGACAAAGCAAATTACAAACTTTGGACCAGACATCAAATGGATGTTAAAGCTTTTTAACAGTCATCGAATCTTTGCAAATCAGTAAAATCTGGAGGAAAGCGCAATGTGACTGCTCTGATAAAACCAAGAAAACCCTAAAAGAACCTAAGAATTTCCGTCTGGTGTCATTATTGTGTCACCTGTATAAGGTTTTTGGAAGAACGATCACGAGCCGTAACGTCCACTCGAAAGATAAGAAGCTTAACAATGGAAGAGCATGTTTCAGACCTAGAAGATCATATTTTAGCCAAATTCTGAACCTGACAACTAATTGAGGACGGGTATGGACGCAAACAGATTAAAAGACTGACTTTAATTCATCTAAGTACAGTAAAGGACATTATAAACTACCATAAGCTGCGGACAGAACTATATTCTATGACAAATGACTGGTGCCCACATGTTTATTGCAGAATAGATTATTCCATGTCACTTTGGGAGGGAAAAACAGTCAAGGCGAAACGAAAATAACGGCCTCAGACAAAGAAGCGTCCCAGTACCTATGTACCAAAACATATCTACCAACGACCAACCGAAAAACACAGAGGTGACGAAATTCATCTCGCTGCCAAAGGGAGTGATTTTGAACAGGTTAAACACAAACTGACAAACCTGTGATATCCATGTCGAATATTAACACAACACTCACATGAAACTAAATCATAGCAAACCCCCAAATTTGTGCTTTCAACCTCAAACATAAAAGAGAGACAACAAGAAAACCGTATATGAAAGGACAAGAGCTGGACAAGAGTACGATATTGAAATACCTAATTGTAAAGTTGGATCGTACGCTGTCCTATGCGAAACACTACCAGAGAACAAAACGGGAAAATGAATGCTAGAAATAAAATGAATCCGAAAATTGACTGGTACAACAGGTGAAGCAAAACAAGATGTCCATCGAACATCAGCACTCGCCCTCCGAACATCAGCACTCGTCCTCTGAAGATCAGCACTCGCCCTCTGAACATCAGCCCGCGCCCTCTGAACCTCAGCACGCGCCCTCTGAACCTCATCACGCGCCCTCTGAACCTCAGCACTCGTCCTCTGAACCTCAGCACTCACCCGGTGTTTCTTCGTACGCAGTGCCAGTCTGGAAAAACTGCACATGCCAAATTTCCTGGAGCCGCATTTATGAGCCTCCCCTTAGTTGAAATAAACACTTCAGTGTATTTCACAATCGGTGTAATTTGCTAGTGGACACTGTTCACCTTCTGAATTCTATGTGAGGTGTCTCTTTCCACTCTGCCATCATCAGCGAACATATTACCTAGGTATTTGAATTTCCTTTCTTGGTTGATACTTATGTCACCGCTGTAGGAACTTCTCCGTGCGTGTTCACGCGATATCATTATAGCATCGGTCTTGTCTGCGTTTATCTTCACGTCATATCAGTTACAAACCAATTTAGGGGCCGTTGTAGATCTTGTTTATTTTGGCAAAGGTTGACTTGATTATCAACCAACATCAGTTTCTTAAAGCACTTCATCTGGGGGTTAGCCAACTGGGTGATTTTATCAGTATAAATTATGAACAAAAGGGGAGAGCATGAGTAACATAAGTAACTGGATGTCTGACAGGGTGCCCAGGACAGGAAAAAAAAGTCACACAACCTCATTAACACAATAACTAATGAATTCAAGAAATAAAAACAATCATTGACCCAATAAAAGGTGACCTGTTTGTATTGGTAATGAAAGCAATAAGTGTACGTATTAAGTCGATTTCTTAATTGCTAACATATGTTTCATGATTCTATCTTAATTTCAAGATACATAAATGCATATTTTTCAACTAGCTAAAAGAATAGTATTTTTATGTTAAGATAAACATTCGAATTTAGTATAACATTATTTACAGACCAATACTTTTCTACAGCTGTGATCAACTCATGATAGATATGATGAGTGTTTTCACTGCCTACTGGGCTCTCAATTTATTTGGTGGGGCCATACCTCCAGCTTTGTGATCTCCATAGATTGTGTTGGCCTATTTATTAATGTTTTTAATTAGTATATGACTATTTTGATCAACTGAACATTTAGGAATTATCCTTTGTACTATTGACAAACATGTGTTGTATAAGATCATTTTGTGATTTTTCCTGGGCTATGGTATTCTAAATTTCTGATCTGCGTCTCATCTGATGTAATTTTAGTTCATGTGCCTTTCATCAACGTGTCATCATCATTTGGTTGATCAGTCCATAGACTAGTTGTAAGGTTGTATATGTCTCTCCATTTGACACTATCCTCTGGTTCATCAGTCCGGAGACTGATGGAAGGTTGCCTGAGTATGTCTCTCCATTTGACCCTATCCTCTGGTTCATCAGTCTGGAGAGTGGTTGTAGGGTTATCTGAATATGTCTCTCTATTTGACCCTATCCTCTGGTTCATCAGTCCGGAGAGTGGTTGTAGGGTAATCTGAATATGTCTCTCCATTTGACCCTATCCTCTGGTTCATCAGTCCGGAGAGTGGTTGTAGGGTTATCTGAATGTGTCTCTCCATTTGACCCTATCCTCTGGTTCATCAGTCCGGAGAGTGGTTGTAGGGTTATCTGAATATGTCTCTCCATTTGACACTAACCTCTGGTTCATCAGTCCGGAGAGTGGTTGTAGGGTTATCTGAATATGTCTCTCCATTTGACCCTATCCTCTGGTTCATCAGTCCGGAGAGTGGTTGTAGGGTTATCTGAATATGTCTCTCCATTTGACCCTATCCTCTGGTTGATCAGTCCGGAGAGTGGTTGTAGGGTTATCTGAATATGTCTCTCCATTTGACCCTATCCTCTGGTTCATCAGTCCGGAGAGTGGTTGTAGGATTATCTGAATATGTCTCTCCATTTGACTCTATCCTCTGGTTGATCAGTCCGGAGAGTGGTTGTAGGGTTATCTGAATATGTGTCTCCATTTGACCCTATCCTCTGGTTCATCAGTCCGGAGAGTGGTTGTAGGGTTATCTGAATTTGTCTCTCCATTTGACCCTATCCTCTGGTTCATCAGTCGGGAGAGTGGTTGTAGGGTTATCTGAATATGTCTCTCCATTTGACCATATCCTCTGGTTCATCAGTCCGGAGAGTGGTTGTAGGGTTATCTGAATATGTCTCTCCATTTGACCCTATCCTCTGGTTCATCAGTCCGGAGAGTGGTTGTAGGGTTATCTGAATATGTCTCTCCATTTGACCCTATCCTCTGGTTCATCAGTCCGGATAGTGGTTGTAGGGATATCTGAATATGTCTCTCCATTTGACCCTATCCTCTGGTTCATCAGTCCGGAGAGTGGTTGTAGGGTTATCTGAATATGTCTCTCCATTTGACCCTACCCTCTGCAGTTCTCCCCATTGCTTCATAAGTTGGTACTTTAATGTCCCTGCATGCCTGAGATATAAAGGTGAGTCTTTGTCGCCCCGGTCGTCTCTTTCCTTGAATCTTGCCCTCTAGTACCTTCTGTAGAAGTCTTTCATGTCTTATGTTGTGATCCACCACCTCAACCGACTTTTTTGTATCATACGCAATATATGTCTTTGTGCGCTCACGTCATTGAGAACATTATCATTGGATCTTCTTTCTGTCCAAGCTCACTCTTTTTTCATCCTTCTTTGCTAAAGTCCATGTTTCAGCCCCATACAGTGCAATTTGCCATATATGAGTGACGGCGATTATTCTTTTGCTCTATCCTGATATTATTTGAGGTTAACAATTTATGTTTTTCTCTGAAGCCCTTTTTTCCATTGCAATCCTTGTCTTAATTTCTGTCTCAAGCGGGCATCTTCTGTTATGGTTTGCCCCAAATATGGAAACGTCTGTATTTATTCGATTATTTCTCCATCGATGGATATATTTATGTGCTTATGTTCCTTATATATTACCAAAGTCTTTGCCTTCGATGTGTTTATTTTCGTGCCAAAATCTTTGGCAGTGCTATTAATTTTATCAAGCATCAACGTTTATGGATACCAATTATGTGTTTTACAAATTTATTTTCAATTTGATTTTTCTTTTTTAAAAAAAACGACCGCTTGAAGATGTTATTCAGTTCAGCTTCCTTTTAACTTGACACGGCAAATAATCTTCATTCAATCTTCGGACTGTCCATGTTATTATCAATTTATGTGTATGTTACCATTTATTTGCAGCCGCTGATGTTTGTACACAAACTTTATTTCAATTCCATATAGGATTATGCTTTCTAATTTAACTCTAAAATTGTCTGAAACACAATTATTGCATTTCTGTAAGTTTTGTTCTATTCCCTTCTGTTGTTTTCTTCGTCAGACAATTTCAGATTTTTAAATTTTGTGTTCGTACAGAAACTAAAGTAATCGATATTCAGAAATCGAAGTGTAATGTATATTTGTGCCGTTCACATCGGAGGGGTGATTGCAAAGAACAGCACTCAATAGGCTCTGTCACATGTTTCGTAAAAAACGACCAAGGAGAGTTCTTGCCCAGGGCCTGCGTCCATACAAACAATGCCTTTACAGACTAGAAATAATTCAAAGCCAGACCGGACATTTGGAACGAAAGAGGGCTATCTAACAAAGCGCACAGAGACGTGATGCACAGATAGGGAACAAAGTCATTGTATCTTCAAATTATACAAAAAACAGTCATTCATTCATCTCCATTTTGCTACTTATGAAGGATATCGGCACAACTGTAGAAGGAATCTGATATAAAGGAGACTTGCTCATAGACACTTTGATTGTTATTGCAGTTATGGCTCTTGTAAAAAATTAACAAAACGAGGTTTTCACTTTTGTCACTTTTTACAACATGCATTGAGGTCCAGTCGTACAATTCTTAGCAGTCCAATAAGAAGCCAAGGATTTGTAGAGCATGTGGATATACAAATTGAGGGCTACGACAATCTGTGTTCGAGAATGTACATGGAAGTGACTCAACAAGGAATTTGAAGCCCCGAAAACGGTAGTCGACTCAGACTATCAGGTCTCAAACCTATACATTATTTAGTGCAGAGTTTGCTCTTTCGCCGTCGCATGAACTGGAGCGTGATAATGAATGAGAAGTAATAATTTGTCCATCAACGTCGATGAGGACCACCATCTCATGTCACTACATCCCCGAGTCTGTGAGCGCACTTGTCACTGATCAAGCCGAACGAGCTCAGACAGTTCCATGACATGACTAGCGAACACAATCCGCAGCTGCGCTTGGTACTGTTACTCCTTCTGTTCTAGATGTTCTGATTGCGTGCCTATCCCAATGTCAAGAAGACGGCGTTTGCAAGTGGTTATGTGACACGGCTCACAACCAGGAAGGTGCTGGGTTCGATCCCCATCACATCACCGTTACCCCGGAGAATCAAACCCTTAGAACATGCAGAAGGAAGCAGACCCTTACATAAAATGAATACCGAAGTCGGATACACTTGGCCGACAGGCGCAAAATACAAACCTCAGTGCAACGCACACCGCCTTGGGGGATACAAAAATAAGGCGAACGCAAAATTTAAAAATATGTCGCGCACCAACTTGGATCTTGGCATTCAGTCTGCGGGGATTCCGCCATCTATGCCGAACTTTATAGCTGAAAACATGCTGAACAGGGTTTGGACAAGCACAAGCCGAGCTTGACGTTGGTGTTGACCTCAAATGCTTCAGAGATCTCGTCTTTGTCAAGTACACCTGTGTATATGACCTCATTGAACTGTTTCACTATAGCAACACATTTACCAGGACATTCGGTTAGTAAGACTAACGTCTGGTCAGACGAAATATACTGATCAGACGTGTTAGTCAAGGTCAGAAAAAACAGAGTGGCCAAGACCCTCACCTCAACTTCCTCCTAGCTCTCCCTGGAAACAGACTGATTCATGGCAGCTTTGCTAACGAGGTGTGGGATTGACGTGATCCCCGTAGTAGTGAGTAACACGCAGATGAAGTCAACCTTAGCACAACCGCCTGGAAGACCCCGGTTCACTTTCATCAGCATGCTCAGGATCTGAGGAAACTACTGCAACCCGCCACTTAACGTCATTTTCAGGGCACACAAAACAGTAACCTACTCCTTGTGGGTATTCGCAAATAACAATAACCAGGACATTCGAATTTGGAGAAGATCTGTCGAAGCCCATCTCTGCTGATCATATCAAGTGCTTGTGTGAGGTCAATGCACGTAGTGTTCAGATCACGGTTTATTTCTCGACATTCCTTCTGAAGATGCCAGTACGATTCACATTGTTATCATTAACTTTCTGATTATCTAACAAAAAATCGCCATCGTGTCATTTGCAGAGCGTCGCTCTCATAGCAGCTGATCTCGGTCTGGTCAGCTCTCCCGCCACTGCCTCTGTCATGCACAAAACCTCTTTAATGTCTTGTGTCCATCTTCTCCGCAGTCTACCTTTCCCTAGCTTGCCAGGTACCATAACCTTCAGTATTGCTATTTTCCTAGACCGCTGTGTCCTTTAATTTGGCCAAATTATTTTGATTTCCTAGACATACCATTATTTACTAGCCAATTTGCCTCTACTTTCAGCTAATTTAGAATTTATGTGTTTATTTACTTTCTGTCTAAGGTATTTTTAGCATTTTCTTGCGGCATTTTGACTCTAATGATTAAATCTTCTTCCTTAGTGTTTTTGTGGTTGTCCATGTCTGGCATCCGTACGATACCATTGGGAAGATTCACGTCCTCAGGATCTTTGTTTTTGTCCTTTTGTTAGTGTTCAGCCATAGATTTTCTATTTTAGTTAACATCTGCAATGCCAATGTCATTTTTCTTTCACATCTTTTTTGGCAATCTCCATTGTTGTTTTCAATCGTGCCGAGATATTCAAAACTTGTGACACTAGTAACTTCTTGCTTTTTTATTATAACTTAAGGTCTAGTTTTTGTCTCATCAGTTCTCATTATCTTGGTCTTGCTGTTGTTTAGGTTAATATTTTGTTTCTCGCTGTGTTGTTTAACCAATACGATTATCTGTTCCAGCCAAACCGCGCTCTTCGAAAGGACACCTGAATCATCTGCGTAGCTTAAGTTTTTGTATTTCATTTATGCAGATTGTGAACGTATTTAACTTTTCATACTCTTTTTCCTTTTCGACGCTTGTCAAGATGTTTCCAGTATAAATGTAGAAAATACGAGAGAAGATTACGCATCATTGTCGTACTCCCTTTTGTACCTAAAACAGCCCCATGTCTCTCTGGCTATTCTTAACATACTCTTGATGCAGTATTTCTATCAGTTGGATAAGGTGCGTTGAGAACCGAACTCGATGTTTTACGTGATTCTTCATGGTATTTAGTGTTGCACACAGTGAAAAGCTTACGTGTAATATACTAAGCAAGTGTGTAAGTCGACATTGTGTGACAGTTCCAGCTAGAGCATGGGTGTTTAGGGAAGGGGAGAGTGGGCTGGCGAAACAAAGGTTGCCTGAATGCGTTGGACGAACGCAGGTCACGCCAGGCTCACTCACCGTTTCGACACTAGGTTGTCAAAGCAAACGAGGGGTTAGGTAGCAGACGTTGTCTGGTACAGGGGTGTTTGTCAGAACTGACCACTCTAGCGTCAGACTTGACGGGGATAGCGGTTTTTGACAATCTGATACTTACAGGACCGGCTACCACATTTAGAATGACAGGGACTCATGGGTAGAAAACCAGTAACATTTTAGATAGGGGTAGTTCTAAATTGGTGTGATGGCTAAATACACTGCAAAGATCAAATTAGACAGACTGACTGGGAGACTGGCTGGGACTGGACGAGAAAGTTTGCCGAGTGGTTGTCATATCATACACCTCGAGTTTGGCCAATCGCGCTTAAGATATTCTTAGGATGGACCCCCTGTGAACAGTAAGGGCTCTGAATGTGTGTTGTATGTACATGATACTTTGTGAACGGTGCATGTTCTGAATTTTACACGAGAGTACAGATCGCCTGAGGACGAGATTTGAATGTGTGTTGCAAAGAAAGGAAAAGACAAAACAGATTCAAATGGATACAGGCCTATCAGCCTACTGAGCTGCGTAGGCAAACTGATGGAACGTATGATAAACACCAGACTGATGTGGCATCTGGAAGAAAAACACATACTAATTCCACAGCAAGCAGGCTTTAGACAGCACAGATCCACTGAGGATCAGGTCATCCTCATAGCCCAGGAAATAGAAGATGCCTACCAGGAGCAAAAACACAAAGTAGCGGTTTGGGTGGACCTAGAAAAGGCATTTGACAAAGTCTGGAAAGAGGGACTTAAAGTCAAGCTAAGAAGAAGTGAAGTTTGTGGGAAAATGTACAAATGGATCAGTCACTACCTCAAAAACAGAACGGCCAGAGTTCAAGTACAAGGGCAAATAAGCAAAAATGTGACACTTGAGCAGGGAGTACCCCAAGGGGGAGTACTGTCACCCACACTCTTCCTGGTGTATATAAATAACATAACAGAGAATATACCAAGAAGAGTCCATAGCTCAATGTTTGCAGACGATCTGGCTATGTGGACCTATGAAAAGAACCTCACCATAGCAAGAAATCGGATGCAGCAGGCCCTAACATCGCTGGAAGAGTGGGCGAAAATAAACGAGGAAAAAACGACATGTACAATATTCTTGCTATCAAACAAAACCCAAAACACCAAATTAAGTCTTAACGGCAAATAACTGCAGCCAAACGACAACCCAAACTACCTGGGAGTCACATTTGTTCGGCGCATGACATGGAAAAGTCAGATCGAAAGAAACCGAATGAGAGCCAGAGAAAGAATGGCAATCATGAGAAAACTTGCTGGCACAAGCTGGGGAGCAGACGAAAGTATACTAAAGAAACTGTACACTGGAAGAGTGAGACCAGTTCTCGAGTATGGCATTGTGGCATGGACAACAGCAGCAAAGGCGAACTGCGATAAAATTAGCAAACTCCAAAACCAAGCCATGAGAGCTATAACAGGAGGCATGAAGTCAACGCCAATTGTAGAACTTGAAAAGATTACAAAACTGCAATCCTTGACCGACAGAAGAGACTGCAGAGCCCAGCAGCAATCAGAGAAACTCAGAAGACTGACTGACCATCCAATGCACCAGAGACTAAACAATCTGGGAAATGGGAAACTAAAGCGGAGAAACTTAGCAGAAATAGCCAAAGCAAAGATGCACGAAGACCCCATGAACGCACTAACAACACCAAAACCCATCCCTACTGTATGAAAACCTACCTGGAGGCATCATATATTTCCAGAGGTTGTAGAAAATATACCAGGTATTGGAAACAGAAACTGCCATACTGAAAAAGAAAGAAGAGATACTACCCTGAGCTACATAACGAAACACTACCCAAGCATGGACTGGACCCATGCATACACCGACGGTTCTGCTGTAACAAACACAACACAGAACGGAGGGGCAGGAGCATTTCTGAACCAACCAAATGGCAGAAAAATAACACTGGCATTCGCTACTGGAAAATACACAAGCAATTTCAGAGCGGACGCAGAGGCACTGAGGGCGGCAGTGGAAGAAATGGTGACAGGTAAAAGGAATGAAAGCCATGTAGTCCTGCTTACAGATGCCTTGGCCGTAGTCACAGCACTGAAAAGCCAGAAAAATACTGAACTTAATGATTTAAGAGCAGTACTCTGTCAACTATGCCAGCATTCCGCACCAAAAAGGGTAGTGGTACAGTGGGTTCCATCCCACTGCAACATCGAAGGCAACCAGGAGGCAGACAGACTGGCAAAAGAAGGTGCAAAACTACCACAACCAGATACTAGTAAAACATACGAAGTGTCAAAACGGCTTTTTAAAGCTAGATACATGACCAAATGGGAAACCGAACACAAAAAACGATGCCTATTACCAGTTGAACAGAAGAGAGCAGGTCGTGGTCTTCAGACTTCGCACTGGCCACAATAGACTGAGGTACCACCTATTCAACAAATTGAAAATAGGTGGCACTGACGAATGCCCGTGTGGTACCGGGAAAATGACCGCTGAGCATTTGCTGCAAAACTGCTCGACATACGAGGATCAGAGAGAGCAGATGTGGCCATCACCAGTGGCAACACTAGACAAGTTCTATGGTAGTGTCGACAGCCTCAGGATTACCGCTGCTTTTTTCGAAAAAATAAAGGTTTATGTCTGATTGCGTACGATGAAGAAGAAGAATGTGTGTTGTATGTGCAGGTTACTATGTGAACGGTATATGTTCTGAATTGTTACACGAGTGTACAGATCACCTAAGGACGAGATCTGAATGTGTTGTATGTGTAGGACACTTTGTGAACGATGTGTGTTTTGATTATATGTGAATGCACAGATCGCCTGAATACGTGATCTGGTTATATGTAACCGTACAGATTCGACTAAGTATGTAAATCTGATCGTGAGGACAAGTTTGTTGATTGTGTGTTGAGGGTTCAGATGAAGGATGACGAGCTAACTGGAGCCATTAAGTTGGGCTAGAATAATTATTGAGGTAGTAAAGTGTTGTGACAAAAATAGGCTAAGAATTCTGGGTACGATAGATTTTAAAGGAAGCTTCAAAAGCTATTGCTTTCAACCTCCTAAGTGGTTATTATATATTATGATTTATTTAGTTTAGAAGTTCTTTGCTTTTTGTTGATATTGTGCAAGGATTATTCTTGTAATAAATTATAATGTTTTGTTTTATGGTCAGGATGGTGTTTATTGTGTTGACGTCGTGTCGTGGTGTAGATATGTGTTGTAACACTTAAGATAAGTAAACTACTCAAATTAAAAGCCTACGGTGCCACAATTACACTCTGAGCTTATCCTTACTTGGAATCTCGGTATCCAAACAGGCATATTAATCTCTGTTGCTAGGTAGCCAAAGGTTATCGGTTATCAGCAGTAAGTATTTTAAACTTCCTGGGGCTTACTAGGCCTGAGGGACAGTGCACATAACTTGGGTAGATTTTTAACTTTAATTTTGTCCAGACAGCGGTCATTTAGCCTACTCTTTTCGAATTTGAACTACTAAGGTATTTATAACGAGCTCGACACTAGCCACGGTAGTCCGACCTCACTACCCAGAGATCAGGGGAATATTTACCAGAAGATCCAGGTGAAAAAATCCGGTTTCCACCTTGATTCAAATCCGTGACCTCTGTCACCCGAGGCGGATACCTTACCTGGAGATCAGAGCCCTTTCTCTGAACTTTTCAATAATATTTCGCATGTTAAGGTTGTGGTCTCTCGTGTCACTGCCATGTGTAAATCCTGCTTGTGATCGGTGTGCTTCATTATTGAGATTGCTTTCTAACGTCTTCATGATAATCTGTAGGGGGATTTTGTTAGGGTGATTTACTAAAGCAACGGCTCGATAGTTAGTACATGGCTTCAGATCACCATTCTTGAACGTGGAATATGCACGTTTTTTCCATGCTCTTGGCTATATTGTACTATGCTATATCTTCTAGCAATGTGCGTCTTAAATGTTAACGCTGGCCTCTCTTCCTGCTTGTATCAATTAAGTCGGTACATCATCACAAAAAACCGAATGCGATAGACTGCGGAAAATTCCGAACGATTAGCTTAATACCACTTGCATCTAATATTCAGTTGAACATAATTAAACAGAGAAGATAGAAGAGGGGCTAAAAGATAACCAGTTTGGGATTGGCAAGGTCAGAGATACACGGAATACCATCGGTTCATTGCTGTTTCTCTCAGAAAAAATTATCGATTAAAGACGACCACTTTATTTGACTACGGCTTTTGATCGAGTCCCCTGGGACCAATTTTTTTCACATATTGCAACAAATAGGGATCGAGAAACCAATCGTTAGGTTAGGTTAATCCAGAACGTATGAAAATCCAAAGGCGTTTATTTAAATCAAATAAGCATTAACAGATCAAGTTTGAATAACACAAAGGTATAAGAAGGTTGCTTGCTTTCACAAAGTCTCCCGTGTCTCCAAAGTCTGCCAAGTCGCTATAATGCCTTTTCTCAAATAATGATGGAAACAGTTGTTCAGTTGTCAAATATTCTGGTAAAAATTTGCTTGTTTCAGGGTCAGGTGCAAAATACTGACTAGACTACACTGGGAGCCCCACATTACATCAAGAAAAAGGCAATAGCCTGGTCAACGAGGTGGAGATCGTAACTGTGGTCGCTGTAGTGACAAGTCTGCAGAAAATTCTTGCACTACAACCAATAAACCCAATCCCACATTCTTCAGTATGCATCATGATCTTAGAAAAGCAACTTCAACCTGAGACGAAATACAACCAGCACGAGTAGGTTCAAACATCAACATAGTAATATTCAAAGCATTATGGACACACTAAGGCAAGGGAGATGATGAATATTGTTGAATTATGAATAGCTCTTCTTCTTTGAAGTTCATTCTCAAACTCCCGCTACCAAACCCTGAAAATGACTTTGAAAGTAGCAGGATGTCGTCCGGAGAACGAAATGCGTTGTGTCGTAGTTTACAGCTCGAATGCGATATTTGCACCTTTCTGTCCGATACATCCGACGTCGACATGGAATTTCTGGATGCTGGGTTAACTTTTACTCTTTGATCCATTTTCCTTAGACAGTTTGTCCTGTTACAGCCTGCTATCCAGGATCACCAAGCGGAGATGTAGAAGGGTCTTGGCAGCTTGTGTTGCTGGCCTTAACACTAGATGTCATCTTTGAGTCGCTGATAGCAATAGCTCAGGCAGTGCTCAGATATTGATCACATGAATAAATCTGATGTAGAAAATTGTATCATTATCAACCACTATCGTTTCGTCCTGCAACTCACAATTCAGATCAAAGACACATATTCTTCTAGGGGTGTTCAAATGAAACCGGACTTAATTGGGCCAAGTGAAAATACGTACAATGCGCACGATGACGTCACTTCTGATGTAAACAGCACATACCAACCATCAAGTTTGCAAAATGTCATTATCCTCTGACTCATAGATTCCTGAGCAGACCGTTGAAAACATGGCGAGTGTGAAACGGAATCCTTCCAAAGTTGATCAGCGCTCGGTGATTTGGTTTCTAACAGCTGAAGGATGTCGACCTTCTATCACAAAGGTCATTAGTTTCTTTGTTTCCGTATGGGTCACATGCTCCCCTCCAGTCATGGATTACATCTTCTCTAATTTTTTCATTCCAATCACCCTCGATTACCAATATGCCTTTTTTTTGGCGTTTCGGTTATCATACTCTGAAGTTGATCATAGAATGCTTCTATTTCACAATCTGCATAGTCTGCAGTGGGTGCGTAGCACTGTATTATCGTAATATTAAACGATGCTGCCTTTAGCCGTAAGATGATAAAACGGATAGAAATTGGGCAGAAATCCAATATGCATCTGGCTGTGTCTTTATGCACCAGTATCCCCACTCCGTGTAAATGTTTGTCCTCCCTGACGCTGAAGTAAAACTTGTGACCCTCCTCCGTGGTAAACTCACCAAAGTTTTTCTATCGAGCCTCGCATATACCAAGGATGTCCCATCGGTAGTTCTCCATCTCGTGTGTTACCTCATTGATTTTACTACATGGATTCAGTGTTCTGACATTCCCTGTTTCTCTTATAAGCTTGTCCTTCCTCAGCTTTATGGTTCCACCAGTAGCGCACGTATCACCTCCGCCCTGGTGTGGGACGATAGGCGTGATCATTGTTAACCCGGGCTGCGACCGAGCCGGTATAGTTGATTGTGATTGTGTCTTCATGGATAAATCTTGGGCGGTTGTCTCTTGACGGAGCCCATCTCCTCTCCAAGCCGGAGATAAGGTCAACGTTATTCTATCACCACTTTATTACAAACTTTCTTCCCTACCAGTATCACTCCTTAACTCACACTTTAATTAAGCGACTAACAATTCATTTAACAACAGCAAAATAATTAATGTTTATTTGTTGAACATTATACACATTATAATAGTAAAACTAAACATGAGAATCGTTTAGAGTTTTGTTATCAACATTTCTTCTGTAATCTTTATCTTCTTCTTCGTTCATCCTCAGATCAAGTTTCCGGTTTCCCTGTCAAAGGACACCGTTGTTTGTAAGACTGTTTCATCTCCAAACAGCTTCTGTCTCATATCTGTCTCACGAGGCCAGCATTGTTCTCTCTTTTCCTGCGTAAGCATGCAGCTTTGTAGGATGTGATCCACGGTCATGATATGCTCCCCACATGGGTACCTATCATTTGTCCCAATCCTCATTTTGTTGTCAAGATGACCCTTGAGTCTGTTATGCCCAGTTCTCAGTCTGAAGATGATGATTTGCTCTTCTCTAGTTAAGTTAAAGTAGCTGTCTTCTTTTCGGAAGTCGGGTGTTAATCAGCCCATTTTACCCTGAAGTTTGCTTTAATTATGGTCTTGGCCTCATTATATGTGATACTCAGGTCTGTTAGTGGGGATGCTCCTCCACTCTTTGCTAGTTTGTCTGCAGCTTCATTGCCTTCAATATTGCAGTGGGATGGGATCCACTGTATGACCAACCTTGGGTGTTCTGTTGAGAGCTGTGACAGGGAGAACATACATTGCTTGAGATCTTCATCTTTGTGTTGTTTTAGCGCTGCTATTACTGACGCGGCATCAGTCAGGGATACTATGTTTTCTTTGTGGATATCTTTATCTTGGATTACAAGCTCAGCTGCGGCCTTCAGTGCCTCTGCTTCTGCGTGGAAATTACTGGAATATGTTCCCGTAGTTAAAACTCGAGTTTTTTCTTCTCCATTCCTTAGTCTGTAATAGACCCCTCCACCTCCATTGGATGTGGCTTTGTTAGATGAGCCATCTGTATATACGTGTGTCCATGTTTCTGGTCGGTATACTCTCCTAAGATATTCTTATGTGATAAATTTCCTTTCTGAATCTGTCTTGAGTTCCATTTTTCCCCATTTCCTCTATGGTTTCTACCATCTCAGGAAACGTGGCTTTTTTCCATGGTGGGATTTGGGATGTTTGTTTTAGATCTCTAACCACTGCCTGGCTTATGATTTGGTCTGCTCTTGCAAGTTCTTTTGTTTTTCATATGAAGTGGTTTTTCTTTAATCTCTCTCTTCCCATGCGATTTATCCTGTCATATATTGGGTGATCAGGCATTTGTTTGAACTTCTCTCCCTGCTGGAGTGTTTTTTGGTCTCTGCGCGTCTCCATACTTTCGATTCGTGTGATGTTCTCATTTCATTTATTGGTGTTGTTCTCGTGGCTCCAGTGATGATACGTTTACCTTGGTTTTGGGTTATATTTATTTTGTGAAAGTTATTCTTTGTTGCTGTGGACCATGCTGCTATCCCGTATTCTAGCATTGGTCTCTCATAACATGTGTACAGTTTCTTTAGTTTTACAGTGTCCGCTCCCCATGTTGAGCCTGATATCTTCCTCATTATGGCCAATCTGGTCTTAGCTTTGTTGGTGGCTTTTTTTATCTGGTTTTTCCATGTCAACCTTGGGTCCATTGTTATTCCCAGATAAGTTGGACATATGTCAATGGGGAGAGTCTGGCCATTTAAACTACATATAACGATTTTCAAGAGTTTCATGCAGCTAGCACAGGTCTTTATCTTGCACGTGGTCGAAATCTAGCAATTGTTCTATTCACCGTCTATATCCATGTGCGTTGATATAATGCTGTCTAGCTACTTGTTCCCTGTCTTCGCTCGTCTGGTGGTCTTATGTCCCACCTCTCAAAGTATGCAACGTAGATGTCTTATGAGCCTCCTGTCTCGTCTTAACGTCAGGAAGATGTCTTATGAGCCTACTGTCTCGTCTAAACGTCAAAAACATGTCTACTGAGCCTCCTGTCTCGTGTCCACGTCAGGAACTCGGCAGCTGCAGCTGTGCTCGTGCCTTTGACAGAGGACAGTGGTTTTATTACTGTGGTTGTCAGGCAAGGGTCACACATGTGTCACGACGTGTTGTCCAGGACGACAGCTTCGTGTTGAAGCAATACGGCTCCCTCTGGCGATAATGCAGACGAATGCCACTCAGGGACTTGGAAGTCGGGTCACGTGTGACAGGTGTTAGCGACGACTCAAATAGAAGATTACACACAGACAGACTCTTACACGAGCGTGGTCTCCCGTTGCCTTCCAGGGTTGGTCTGCTTCGGTGGCTTCTAATCTAGTTATTCACTGGCTATGTTCTGTAGTCTGTTTAGCTACTTGTTCTCGTCTATCTCCTACCTACCTAACTGCGCAGTAGTCTTCTCTTCTCAGCTCTTTCTGATCTCACCGCTCTTGCACACTCATCCCCCAGCTTATATGCTAAGCTCACCGCTTTTTTCAATGATCTCTAATTTCTTGAGTTCAATTCCCTCGAACTTTATTTGAACTGGCGTGTCCCAGAGAAAGGATAAAGTCAAAGGCCGACATCCATCGTAAACGATGATGGCATAATTTATTTGCTAGCGCTATTTTTTGTAAAGATTAACTGCGCTTTTTTTAATCCTCACTCCCTCGTCTCGAGCCGCCCTACCCCAGTGGCAAGTCAAGGACAAGACGATTAGGGGGTGACTACGAGATGCAAGGGACTGACTTCGCATCAAGCACCCGTGAAAAAGACGGCGTAGTCCCGAGTCGAACCCACACCACCTGATCAACAGGCCACGGAATCCCCAGAGAAAGGATAGCTTGATTTTCAACCTACCATGTGATCTAGAAGTCGTGGATTTCCCAGTAGAAATCGTGGGAAGGTAACCATTTTGGCTGGCCAGTCGTAAACTGTATTGTTTGAGAATTAATGACAGTGCCCCGTTCAATAAACTCAACTGCTCGGTCAGGGTTCTCAAGTTATGTGTGGGTACCACGAACGGTATTTTCAGGGCTTTCCTGTCGTTGGCTCGTTGGACCCTTGTAACTATGTTACAAGTTTTGTGATGCTCATGAATAACAAAGTCTTTCAATCTGCGGGTCTGGAAAAAAATTAACGCATGCACTTGACGGTCTCCTATACATCCAAAAGACAACACCAATGCTTCATTTGTTTTCGCTGGAAAAAATGTCGGATACTTTTTGAACACACCTCGTGTGTATATTATATATGTCTATAAATATATATACACACACACACACACACACGCACGCACGCACATACACATATACGCATATATATATATATATATATATATATATATATATATATATATATATATATATATATACACACACATATATATATATATACATATATATATCCCGACGCAAATATGGTTGCGATCCCAAAAGGTTATACTTGAGTTCAGCAATCTCAACCGGAAACATAGCGGACGTAACCAGCTGTAGAACATGCAATAGCTTCCCGCACGCAACGCGTCCATCTCCTATTTGTTGTATACAGTACAAAGTAATTGCAATTGTAGATGTATAATGATACATTACAATACATCATATAATACAGTACATGTGCCTTAATAGACATAATAAACGCCTGTGTTACTGACTCTGTATGCATCGTTCTGTACTGTTTATCGTTTTTTTAAATAATAACTTTCCCAGTTTACAAATTAAAAATTTATAACACTTTATGCTAAGTAATCTAGAAAGCAGCATCAAACCTCGCTAAAAGCACGTCTGATTAACCACAGCCAACTCTAGATAAAGTAGGCCAAGGATAATCGGTGTACCGTTATCTTTGTGTAATTTTCTTTCGAAAATACATTACCATAAAGTTGCAAAATGGCTTACAAACACGGCAACATTAGCTGAAATACAAACTCATTGATTACCTTAGCTGAAAGTCGGTAATGTGTGTGTACAGTATCGTGGCTATTTAGTCAATACATGTACATTACAAAATTTCATATCGCTTTGCTAAATAAAGTATTGTGGTGCTCACACAACGTCAATATCACATAACGTCCTCTTTCATAGAACGTATCATGCACGATAATCCATTTATATATATATATATATATATATATATATATATATATATATACCGGTATGTATGGATCTGCGTGTGTGTGTGATGTCCATGTATTTGTGTGTGGGCGCGCCGCGCGCGCGCGTTTTTGTGTGTGCATGTATGTGTGCGTATGTCATGCCGTGACTAAGTTATGCATATTATCACGTTTTATTGCTAACTATTGAAAGTATATTTGTTGCTTCTAAAAAAAATGAGCATGCATGGAATTGGTCTCAAGCGTTTATTACACTTTGACTTACAACTAACATTTGTAAAAAAAAAAAGTGCAGTGTAAGTACTTGGAAAACAGTTCAAAGACATAAGAAAAAAGATTAATTTTGTTGTGACACTCGAAAAAGCCAAATATAATGTGATCTGTTGACAGCATGGTTTTGCCACCACAAAACATCGTTTTTAAATAATAGGCCAATTAAGCGTATCGATCATCTGGGGAACCTTTTTTCAATCTGGAGTTTAAAGAAATTGGGGAAAAGAATGGGGAAAAATCCCCAGGAGATGACCTCTTTTGATAACAATCTGGGATCTCGACTAGAGTCTGAGATGATGGGCAGAATGGATAGACGAGACAACCTCAAGACAAACAAGTGGAGTATGAAGCCAAAGCATCCAGGACTTCATTGACAGGGCTCCAGAAATCGAATGCGGGGGTGGCAACAGTTGCAGTCAAATGTGAAGTGCGGTACGAAAAGTCAGCTCCATTATTGGTTTCAAAGCATGAGCAATTACGCTGGCTTGATAGGCCAGTCACAACATCGGTCAGGGTCACTGAGTCTTCAGTGTAACACTCGCTGTTCGGACCGGTTCACTCTTTCTCCAATGTGCTGATGACGATGGGGCTGAATAAACACTATGGTAGGATATTCACACGGTACACGTGTTCGAATGTTTATCACTGGATTGTGTCGTTCTTTGTCTGGCCCCACGAGATCTGGAGGGACTGAGTGGACTGGACTGTGGCAGTACGTCACAGGGTAGCCGGAATATTAATTCAAACAGCCGATGACCAGTCCAGGAAAATCAGAGGGGAAAACACCACAGAATGAACTAATTCAAATGGAAAATATCAATGTGTTTCCGTGGACACAATGTAAGTCAACTAGTGTAACCACCAGTCAAATCCAAGACTCAATGGTGAACTAAAATACTGGAGCAAAAATTAATCCCTTGACCAGATGGGCATCATTTTGTTAACTCAAGAGCACAAGTGAAAAGAAAGCTAACTAACTAACGAAACGTCCGATTGATAATAGCCGTTCTTACCTGCGCATTCAAACATCAAGCAAACTTTAGATTAGCAGCCCCTGGAATATGCGATCGCTTGTTGTAACTGGTAGTGGTGGAAGCGTAAATTAGAGCAAGGTAGACCGACAGCCTGTCAGGTGCCTTTTATGCCGCTTCTTTAACCACTAAACCAAGACCTGATGTTAAGGTCACACAGTCCCCTTTATGCGATATATTCTTTGTGGGGCGAGAATCCCTAGAATAATTTGAGTCGATTTAAAACTTGAACTTTGCCGTAGCAATGGCCGTTATGCCTACTATTTTTTTATTTCCAGCTGCCAAAGCATTGTTAACGTGCGCGCCACTGCACACTGGTGTCTGATCTCACTACTCAGAGATCAGGGTTAATTTTACCTGATGATCGTAGTCTTAGTGGACCTGTGCATCTACAAGGACGTTATCCCTTGTACAGGTCTCAACTCTTGTGCAAGTTGGTAGTAGCCGGGTGCATTTCTCTGCTTAACGGACTGGGCCCGAGCAGTGCTATGTACATAACAATCTCCAGCCGCGACCTCCAGAACCCAAGCCGAACACCTTACCCCGAGACCACTGGATCTCCCTAATTATACACATAATGGCAATCAGATAAAAGCAGATCATTTTGGAGGGAATAAATACACTATTAATAGGGCTGTCCTCAAGTACACTTACGGACTAATTATACACATAATGGAAATCAGGTAAAAGCAGATCATTTTGGAAAGAATGCAGAGAGACAAGGAGAGTGGGGACACACATAATTGAGTGATTTGTTTTGTTTTTCAAGCAACTTGTGCTCAGTTATTCACATTTGACTAATTTTCCTTGGCAGTTGGTTGTTGTGGATCTTTTTACATCCCGGGCCTACAGACAAATGTTGACACGTAGCACAATACGAGGCTTCTCGGTATGATCAACATTAGCCGAAGATGATGACTGAGAAAGAAAACTAGACGTTCAACGTAATGATGTAGACGAACGCTATTGGGAACAAGATATTGTGAAGGGTCAAGATCGTCCACGACAGTTGGTATGTCACTGTGTGGTCACAATGATTAAGGTAGAGGCTTGTCGAAGCGTACACAATGATTAAAGTAGAGGTTTGTCGAAGCGTACACAAGGATTAAGGTAGAGGCTTGTCGAAGCGTACACAATGATTAAAGTAGAGGCTTGTCGAAGCGTACACAATGATTAAATTAGTCTTGTCGAAGCGTAAAAATTGATTAAAGTAGAGGCTTGTCGAAGCATACACAATGTTTAAAGTAGTCTTGTCAAAGCATACACAATGATTAAAGTAGAGGCTTGTCGAAGCGTACACAATGATTTGAGTAAAGGCTTATCGAAGCATACACAATGTTTAAAGTAGTCTTGTCGAAGCGTACACAATGATTAAAGTAGTCTTGTCGAAGCGTACACAATGATTAAAGTAGTCTTGTCAAAGTGTACACAATTTTTAAAGTAAAGGCTTGGCGAAGCGTACACAATGATTAAAGTAAAGGCTTGACGAAGCGTACACAATGATTAAAGTAGTCTTGTCGAAGCGTACACAATGATTGAAGTAGTCTTGTCGAAGCGTACACAATTTTTAAAGTAGTCTTGTCGAAGCGTACACGATAATTAAAGTAAAGGCTCGTCGAAGCGTACACAATGATTGAAGTAGAGGCTTGTCGAAGCGTACATAATGATTAAAGTTGTCTTGTCGAAGCATACACAATGATTAAAGTAGTCTTGTCGAAGCGTACACAATGATTAAGGTAGAGGTTTGTCAAAGCGTACACAATGATTAAAGTAGAGGTTTGTTGAAACGTACACAATGATTAAGGTAGAGGCTTGTTGAAGCGTACACAATGATTAAGGTAGAGGCTTGTTGAAGCGTACACAATGATTAAGGTAGAGACTTGTCGAAGCGCACACAATGATTAAAGTAGTCTTGCCGAAGCGTACACAATGATTAAAGTAAAGGCTTGTCGAAGCGTACACAATGATTAAAGTAGAGGCTTGTCGAAGCATATACAATGATTAAAGTAAAGGCTTGTCGAAGCGTACACAATGTTTAAAATAGTCTTGTCAAAGCGTACACAATGATTAAAATAGTCTTGTCAAATCGTTCACAATGATTAAAGTAGTCTTGTCGAAGCGTACACAATGATTAAAGTAGTCTTGTCGAAGCATACACAATTATTAAAGTAAAGGCTTGTCGAAGCGTACACAATGTTTAAAGTAAAGGCGTGTCGAAGAGTAAACAATGATTAAAGTAGTTTTGTCGAAGCGTACACAATGATTAAAGTAAAGACTTGTCGAAGCGTACACAATGTTTAAAGTATAGGATTGGCGAAGCGTAACCATTTTTTACGTTCAGCTGTGTTCTAAATCAAAGCAATAATAAAGATTCCATGTCTTTCTTGTGATTGAAACCGCGGTCAGTGATAAACCTGTACCAGACGAACATTCAACTATACATCTCTTGTTATGAAAACCGTGTTGCTATATTGTTATTACTGTCATATCAACAATGTTACTATGCTAATGATCGGCAAAACAAAAGATATCAAATGTTATTAACAGTATTGTATCATTATTTTACAACACATTGAAGCTAAGGGGCACGATGCAACTAACAGGCCATTGTTTAATTGATTGCTTCGTTTTATTTATTAGATGTATTAATTTTGACATTTTCCATTAACGTCATTCATTTTAGCTTAGTTAGCATGGGCTTTTCTCCGTACATTTTTGTTTTGTCACGTTCTTGATAAATGCTTAATTGATTAAAATGTCTGTTCCTGTCTTTTTTTTCTTTTGTAAAACTACATTTTAACGTTTTTCGTTTTTTAGACACCATTAGCACACATAAGAGCAGTTGACACTTTATTTTATGCTATTTCTATCTTGACTATGTTGCAATGATAATTGTATGTTCTGTGTTCGGTGCCCTGTTGGAATGTTTATGTGTCTAAGTAGCAGAGTGGTAGACAGGCCGCTTTTCATAGCAATGGTACCTGGTTATTTTCTTCTTCTTTGTTCGTTCACAATCTCCTGCTACATGGCATTTACGTGTATGTAGAGCATTTGTTTGACTTTCCCTTTACCTTAGCAGTCTTGTCTTTTGCAACATGTTGTTCAGGATCATTGTCTGGAGGTGAAGGGTCTTGGCAGCTCTGGATCGCTTGTCCTGACGCTAGCGGTCAGCTATGGGTCACTGCATCTCATGCACTGCTCAGCATCTTAATCATGTGCCTGGTTTTTCCCTCTATCTATAGGCCTAGTCTGTTAAGCAGAAAATCCTCCTACCGGCTACATTCAGCTTATACCAGAGCTGGAACCTGCACAGAGGCATTTGCCCCTGTAGAAGTACAGGTCGACTAAGAAGAGTATTCATGTTAACACGTTATAGTTTTATTAATTTATGTTAACATTTTATAGTTTATTCATGTTAATACTTTATAGTGTATTCATGTTAACACTTTATAGTTTATTCATGTATGTTCGCACTTTGTAGTTTATTCATGTAAGTTCACACTTTGTAGTATATTCATGTTATAACTTCGTCATTTATAAATGTTCATACATGATGGTTTATTTATGCTCGTAATTACTTTGTCTGTTTACTTAATAATAGATAAGATATGATTTCCTATTACTTTTAGTTGTTTACTTGTTTATTTATTTTTGCCTCAAAGTGTCGAATAACGCCTTCACAACAGACGGAGTCCATTTAGTTTTCTCAAACTACTGGGTTCATTACCGGCACGCAAACGCTGACGAGCTATATTTATAAATGTATACCTGATCTACCGTTAGGGAAAATAATGCAGCTAGAAAAGAACAGAAACTGGTCACATCGTCTCATACAAGCTATGACTTAGTACAATGTGTTCTAACCGTTTACACTTCATCAACGACGGGAGTTTCTGCTATGAGACTTTATTTTAAACTGCCAACACAGTTTAGCCTTCTGAAACAAGTGGATTACCCAGACACGTGAAATTAAATTAGATAAACGTTATTATTTGTCAAGAGATGTTTTAATCGAAGACACCCCTACCCCCGCACCCCCAAATCGAAAAATATAATTTTAAAATTCCAATCTGTCATAAAAGTAAAGTAACCCATAGCATTACTGTCGTATGGTTATGAGGTGTTAACGATTTCACATTTCAAAGGCTCGTCTATATGAGGGCGGTAGCCATCTCCTCTCCCTCGCCCTTCTGAAAAAACATTACCGCCTGGGAATGAACCCAGGACCACGCAGATGCGAAGCCAGAGCGCTAACCACTACGCTACGCGGCTCCTCTGTCATATTCTCTGCATAATCGGTGTATCAGTGATATATCTGCAAGGAGGTAGGAGGAATGGTCTAAGTGACACCGGGAGGACATATAGGAATTGCTTCATTTGAAAGGGTCTGAAACACGGGAGGTGCCAGAATAGTTCGTGCGAAAATCGTCACAGGTTTATAATTTCTATCAAATAGGTATTAGAATATTGTCTTTTTCTGTGAACTTTGTTAAAAAACACTTAGATTTTCTAGGCTGGTTTTATGAGATTAAATATGAACAACATACGGCTTCTTCTCTTATTTTTGAGTTCGTAATTTGGTAATTGTCTGAATCAGTCAATGGCTGTACGCAATTATTTTTGTCTAAATCTATCTATATCTCTCTCTGTCTATCGTTCGTCCGATCTGCTCATCCGTTCGTCTGTCCATTTTATATTGTTATATATCATTCTGTATGGCTGTTGGTCTACATTTCTCCGTCTTTATGTCTTTCAATTCTGTTTATTTTTTAGCATTGAGTCTGTGTGTATGTATGTGAGTCTGCTTTAGTGTACTCGTCTGTTTTTGTCAGTTTGCTGAAAATCTATGCTTCTGCCTGTCTAGCATGTGTTGTCTGTCTATATACATGTACGTGAATGCTTTCTTCTCCATTTGACATCCGTGAGCATATACACACGTACACACACACACACACACACACACACATATATGCGTGCGTGTGTGCGTATTCATCTATGTGTCCATCTGTCTTCATATCAATCCGATGACCTCTCTCTGCTTTTCTCTGTCTCCAAAAACCTAATATATCTGTGTGCCCGCCTGTCTGATCTCACGTCAATCTATCGAGATATAAACAGACAAGGAAAAAAGAACTGCAAGAATAAATGTATTTAAGAAAAATACAGAAAAATAGAAAAGAGATGAAATCTTTAGCCGTCTTGAAACGACATCCACAGAGAAAACCTTGAATTAAATTGGAACCTCAAGTCGACTGCCGGTTCAGTACTAACGTTCCTTTAGCACTAAGGGTATTTAATAACTCACTGTCTGTCTTGTCTTCTCCCTGGGTCCTTCCTTTCCGTTCTGGTCAGTCAAATCAATAGTGTTCATATTTCAATAGCTGTCAACGACTTTCTCTCACAAAGCGGTGTGCTGGAAGTAACTGGCGCCAAGGGGCCTATTCTCGTTCTTGAAACGCTCCATATTACTCAAAGGTAAATGGGCACTTGGTTCACAGTTCAAGCAGTCGATGCAACGATGAAAGGAACCAGGCAGCTATCTAAAACAAATCTGAAATAAAATACAGCGAAGTAGCTAACACACCATTTCCAAATGTAGTATATGCTCATGTATTACATTTACCGTTTCCACGACTTTTTTAAATAACAACAATTGTATAATTGGTGGACGTCGGAAAAATATATTTTGTTTACAAGCTAATAAATAATACATTGCTCTCACGTGCAAACTGTAATGTAATACCTCAAAAAACTGTAATACCTCAATGAACCTGTAAAACAGCATTTGATTTTTTAATATCAAGTCTTTTACATAACGTACGGTATTACAACCGCCAACCTATTTGACTGTTATACGTTTCTTGGCACGTGTGCAGTGCGGTAGGTTGCCATTACTTTCAGTACTTAGAGGAGCGAGAAAATACCCATGTCTACCAAACTGGACACGAGCGTGATGCGAACCGGGTGCATTGGGATTGTGAAGAGGACGCTTCACCTCTAGATCACACAGCCTCCTTTTGATTTTATACACAAGCAAAATACAAATATTACCAAACTGAAAGAAGTTGTTGGGCGTGCATAATGTTTTACAAAAGTTATCAAAATTTAGGAACCAAATGGTTTTATAGAAAGCATTCTTTACTACAGAGACGCCACAGTCAGCACCTACACGCCTAGATAATGTCGTACCACAACCTCTGGTAACACATGCACACCTTTGATACACGGACATAAGAGTGAATTTCTCGTTCAGCATGATAAGAAGGAGAAGAAAAACATCAAAGTTGTGGATAAAATACAAGGATTGCGTGACTGTGCTTAATGAACCACCGCCCATTGATAGTCAGGTAAGGCGAACCCTACTGACCCATTCCTTAGTTCGCTACTGCTCACACATACTTGCTAACCTCGATCAGACCTTCTGACATTAAGAAAAAGTAATCGATTTTGGCGATATCTGAGTCATAGAAAAGTCGTTTGTCTTCTTCATTACGTACTCCATTTTAATAATCCTATGTTATTTTTGGTCGTTTATATGTGATGTCCACACAGTCATTTGTGGTCGTTTATATGTTGATGTTACACAGTTATTTGTGGTCGTTTATATGGGATGTCAGTTATTTGTGGTCGTTTATATGTGATGTCACTGTTATTTGTGGTCGTTTATATGTGATGTCACACAGTTATTTGTCATTAATTACATAATTTCTCCTCCCACCTCGTCACACTTCGTCACGTAAGACTTTGTCCAACAACGCCAGGTCAACTAATCCTCCCTCTCCCCCTCATCGTCACACTTCGTCACGTTAACGCGACTTCTACCCGTCAACGTCACGTCACTCCATCGTTACACTTTGCTACATAAACTCAGATCCTCCTCCCTACCTCAAAATCACGTAATTTCTTCCAGCCCCTTGCCCCATGTACCTCCCCCCCCCCCTTTCCCCTCGTCACATTTCGTCACATAAGCTCGGTCATCATCCAACCATTATAATCAGTTGTACACGACAACATTAACACTTACTAACCAATGTTTCAACCTAAATAAATCTTTATCAAGAACGGGCCAGACGAGAATAATAAATTCGTTTACATTAGTGCAACATTTCTTTAACTGAGTCGACAGTTTTGTATCTGTTGGTCTTGCTTGTCTAGTCTGTAATAAAAGTTTAATTAGGTGGGATCATCGGTTAGCATCCGTTATTGATCTATTATTGATCTGTTAAAGTTTGCTTAACCTATATTTCGCCCGTAAGCAATTTTTTTCTACATTTATGTGTCACATATACTTAGCTGAACTTAATCGCTGTATTTCTACAAATGATGCACTGGTCTTTTCTACTTTTTTTGTTGGGGTAATAGTTTGTCTCCAGGTTAAGGTAGCCAGTTCCATACACACTTTTCAGTGGTCTACTCTCACAACATGCCTTATATGTACTTTGCTATTCTTTGCACCCAATTTGGCCCTAGTTGACACATATGAGGTGACATATAGCTGCTTGTTAAATCAATTGAATAAAACTATAATTACGATGTTTTCTCGCTGTGGTGCGCCATGGGACATCTAAAAAGCTGAGGTATAAAGTATGTTGCCCATCAGTCACAAAGCAATCTGCAGGATATGTTTTGATTTTATGCGCGATTTAAGAAAAAATCAGACTTTACAAGAGTTCGAGGGAATGTCTCTAATATGTATACAGTGCATAGCTCTGAGGAATAAAGGCGCTTCTTGTGCATTCACCCCGCAGTGTTCATTGCTAGAGTGTTTATAACACTGCGACTTGAGCGACTCGAAACCATACCAGGTTTTTGTATCCGTTACCATTGGACAGGTGACCGAATGTCCCCCAGCCACACCCTCTTTTCGGCCATACAGCAGGTGCTACCACGACCAAGCCCCCCGATTGAGCATGGACTGACATCAGAGATGACTGAGAAGTATTGTGCACAATCAGCGGGTTACAAGAATCATCAGTGTTCATAATCTTTGCTCTATACTTAGAAGGAATGAGTCTATATAGTTTTGTCCAGAGTCCTGCCATTGTGTCTATCATTATTACTACAGGAAGTATGGCCGCATCTTAGAATTTACACGTTTTAGTAGTGGTGGCCTCTCTAGATAGAGACGGGATAAACACGAGATCGCCTTCTAAAGATGCAAATAAGTGACCTAGGTCATTAATGTTGTATTAGGCAACTTTGTACGGCGCAGGATAGGGCGTCCCGTGGGGTAGGACAACTCTCGGCGGAGTTCATGAAATGCGGAGATGAACCATTTGCAAGTACTAGGGAATTCATTTCAGGAGAAGATCACTCAATTTTACATTTGTTGCTGGATGAAAAATAAATGAAATTACTACTCAGAGGCACCAGAAAACATATCTTCAAGTCGTTGATACAGTTTACAAATAGAACACATAATCTTTTATCGTAAAAGACTTCAGCTTTATACTTGTTTTTCAAATTGAAAATGAACGTGAAAAAAAAAATTCCCCCACCCCCCAAAAATACAAAAAAACAACCAAAAACAAACTTAAACTAGAAATAGTATTACCATGGTGATTCCAAGTAGTTAGTCAGATTAGCTATTAGTAGCTTGCACGACGTGGTAGACAACCATGTGAAAGATTAGTTAAGCTATTGTTAGAACATGTAATGCTAGCTGTGACATTGACTAGGTGGCAAATCAGAGGACCCACACTTTAATGAACTACTGTCCTGGCCAAGCTCTTGTTCATGGTTAAGGAGGAGCTGATGTCTTGTCTTGAAGGCACATATCAACCAATCAATCAAATCAATCACACGTTACCCAACTTGTGAGGCATTGATACCGACACCACATTTGGATTTAACATGTCTAGCTTAGTTATATGAATCCTGTATCTAAAATTAGGGTGTGGGCTGATAGGCAATAGTTTTTACATGATTAAGATTGCCAGCCGCATAAATAATCTTCCTTTGTCCCTTCACCCTCAGAAGGGGAGACAAACACGCATGGTGAGAGCTTCAGATGTGGATACGGGTGCCATTTTGAGGTCAATCAACGACCTCCTTTTGGATGTTGACACTTCAATCAATTCATCGGCAATCTACATACTGCATAATTCTGAAATCAAACGTGCGTCACTTGAGATGCCTGAATGGACGGAGCAGGGGTGTGTACAACCAATGCTCCGCTGAAATCATCGGTATCCATTCTCTTCCCCATTTGCAGAGGTACACTGAGTACCTATGGGTGTTCCTGGAATACAGTGACTTCGGCTAACAGAACGGAACAAAGCGGAACATGAAAGAGCATGACGCATGAAATGAAAACGGACAGGGATATTGTTCATCAAATTTATAAACATACATAAATATGAAGCACTATGTTAAATGATGTGAGAACCAGTACTCATTTAAATCTGTTTTTAAAAATGGCACCAAGTTAAAACATGTCAGTGTCAATTATAATTTAAATCTGTTTTTAAAAATGGCACTAAGTTAAAACATGCACCAATCAATCATGATTTCAATGTGCAAACAAAAAAAAAAGCACCAAATTAAAACCTCAAATAATAAATTAAAACAAACTCGAATACGATGCATCACATTTACTCTTGCGGGAATCAAACAAACTAATTTGAATAAGTAAGAAACGACTAGAATTTAAAATAGACTTGTGATAACCTTTCTCGATTCAATTGCCTAACACCAATATAAGTGGTTAGTCGCAGGACAAATTACAAATAAATCCAATACAACACGTCACCTTAATTTCGACGTTAAGGGCATTGAGCTGACGTTACAGTTTAGTTACCCGCACTTTGATAAGTTTCTTGGAAAGATACGAAAACAAATAGTGAGGTTCTGGAATAAATCAATATGAAGAAAGTACTTCTGAAGGAAATACAATGCAGAAAAATTAACTATTTTGGTCACGTCAAGCGTCATAACGCCGATGGGAGGGAAGAGCGGAAGACAAGAGAGTTAGAGGACGGTTGATGTGAAGATGGACAGACATCTGTGTCGGGACATACTTTGACTGAGGGTACCAGTCTGGGGTGGGACAAAAACAGCTGGGGATCCATTACCGTCAACTTTCGATACGAAGACAACACTTAGTTTAATTAAATGATAATAGAGCTTTGGCAGTATTCCAGCTCAAAATAAGCTTTCCTTAAGCACACTTACCCGCATAGTCTTTGCAACGAGAAGATTGTGCTGGTGAATCATTAACAATGGGTTCTATATCAAGGGGCACAGGGGATATTAATAAATTCAATGTATATCTCCTACACACTATCTGGATTTTCACTTACTAAACTTCAAACTTGAACTAAAAATAACATTACAAAATTGCCATTTTTTTAATAAGATAAAACCCCAAATAAACTGATAAAAAGGTTTTGGTATAATTCCGCATGAGAAATGTCATTGTCTTCCATTGTCAGATTTGAGTTCTCTCATAAATCAATAAGTTTCACTTGAAGCGATAGTGGGCTCTTCCTGGTCAGCAATATTAAATGAAGAACATATTTTAAAACTGAGCCCTTGCTCTCAAAAATCCAGAAATGTCACACTAAATTCACTTCTCATATCCTTCACCTTATCTGAAACTGGTTAATCTCACGTATATTGCTCTCACCGGCTGACATGATCAAATGAAACGCGTTTTAAGCTTCCAGTTGAAGATATTTTCAGAGCACGTATTTTCAAATATCTTTATGCGCCCATGCAACGTATGAACCAACTACCCATACTTGTGTACATTAAAATAATTCAAGTGACATATGACATCCATCCGAGATAACCGAGATGTGCTTTTAATAGCAGGTACTGCTTATCTCTCCGTGTCATCAAAACTGTGACTTTGTCTCTCAGATGGTAAAAGCCCTTCATGCCTCATCGTTCCTTTATTAAACCAGTATAAAACCAGTTTACAATGTGAAATCTTGGTGGTCAGCTTCTGAGTGAAAGTGAAATCTTGGTGGTCAATCTCTAGGTCAATGGGAAATCTTGGTGGTCAGCTTCTGAGGGAAAGTGAAATCTTGGTGGTCAATTTCTAGGTCAATAGGAAATCTTGGTGGTCAGTTTCTGAGTGAAAGTGAAATCTTTGTGGTCAATCTCTAGGTCAATGGGAAATCTTGGTGGTCAGCTTCTGAGGGAAAGTGAAATCTTGGTGGTCAATTTCTAGGTCAATAGGAAATCTTGGTGGTCAACTTCTGAGGGAAAGTGAAATCTTTGTGGTCTATTTCTAGGTCAATGGGAAATCTTAGTGGTCAGCTTCTAGACAAGTGTAAAATATTGGTGGACAGCCTCAATGTCAATGTGAAATCTTGTGGTCAGTCTCTAGACAAATTTGAAATCTTGGTGGTCAATCTCTAGGTCAATGGGAAATCTTGGTGGTCAGAATCTGAGTGAAAGTGAAATCTTGGTGGTCAATCTCTAGGTCAATATGAAATCTTGGTGATCACTTTCTGGGGGAAAGTGAAACCTTGATGGTCAATCTCTATGTCAATGGGAAATCTTGGTGGTCAGCTTCTGAGGGAAAATGAAATCCTGGTGGTCAATTTCTAGGTCAATGGGAAATCTTGGTTTTCAGCTTCTGAAGGAAAATGAAATATTTGTGGTCTATTTCTAGGTCAATGTGAAATCTTGGTGGTCAGTCTCTAAACCAACGTGAAATCTTGGTTGTCAGTCTCTAGGCCAACGTGAAATCTTGTGGTCAGTCTCTAGACCAATGTGAAATATTGTGGTCAGTCTCTAGACCAATGTGAAATCTTGTGGTCAGTCTCTATACCAATGTTAAATCTTGTGCCAGTCTCTAGACCAACGTGAAATCTTGTGGTCAGTCTTTAGACAATGTGAAATCTTGTGGTCAGTCTCTATACCAATGTGACATCTTGTAAAATTCTTTAAACTGTAAACGATTTCACCCTCTTGCCTTTATAGTACAAAGTGTACTCAAGCATTCTAAGTTGATCATTAAGATTTTGATATTGAAACTAATGGAGTACCTACAATGAAAACATATGTCCTCGGTGCGTATTCTTTTTCTTCCATTATTTTTAACTCTTTCAATTTTTGTCACAGTATTCATTAAATCATTGCTTAATCGCATAAGAATTTATCAAAAATATTGTTCTTTACTTCTTGTGTAAGATCTTCTCATGCGTTATGACTTTCACCGGTTGAAATAAAAGTATTTAATGAATGCACCAACAAGTGGCATAAACTCTCTGAATGAGCATTGCTCATTGAGCTGTATCTGCTATGTCTGTGATCTCGTCGACAGCAATTAGAAACACAGCTGGAGGGGATTCCACTATCGCGTTCGAACAAAAGCAATGAAATAAATAGATGAATCTTGCCTTCGGCACGTGCGAGCCTTATAATCAGCATCAAGGCCAAAAAAGCAGAAATGAGAGCTGTGCTGTGCCAAGGGCATATATATCAGATATAAAATGGATGGGAGTCAATTTAATCTGAAGCATCTACATTTCCTTACTTAGGTGAAAGAGTCAACCATCTTAGACTACCTCGTTGCTTATAACTGCGTCATTGACACTTGTTCAAAATAAAACAATGCAGATTCGTATCTTCATACGCTGTTGAACAGAAACCAAATCAGAATAATTGGTCATGCTCGATCAGCACTTCACAAAGCAACTGCTGTACAGGGAGCACAGAACAAGAACTACTTCATTATGAGAACAGAAGAAGCGTTACAAAGATTAATTGAATGTGTCTCTGAACAGTTTCAACATTTATGTCACCTTGTGGGAGACGCTTGCTCAGGACCGCTCCACCTGACGTACTACCATCCCACAGTGTGTTCACGTCACTGAGCAAAAAATAGACAGTGAGGCTCAGGGAAAACACATGTTCAATAGCTTAGCTACTGAATCTGGCATTTCGTTTCAGGAAAGGCAACTTTTTTTTTTTTTGGAGTTCGCCATTTTTTTCTAATCCCCAAGGCGGTGTGCGTTGCACTGTGTTTTTATTTTGCGCCTGTCGGCCCAGTGCATCCGACTTCAGCATGCATTTTATGTAAAGGTCTGTCTGCTTCCTCCTGCATTTTCTAAGGGTTTGCTTCCCCGGGTTAACGGCCGGTGCTGTGATTGGGATCGAACCCACCACCATCGGGTTGTGAGCCGTGCTACTTAACCACTAGGCCACGCCGTCCCATGAAAGGCTATTTGATTCTTGTGTCATAACAGATCACAACACCGTTCTGATGATATCGTCATTATCGCATGCGATAGACAACTGCTCCTTTTACTTAATCAGTTATAATTATCTATAGATCCGAGTTAGTGTCTGCAAATGATCATATTTTTCGTTTACTTAGCGTTGAAACGCAATCGATATTCCTGACGTTAATGCACAATCGATATTCCTGACGTTAATGCCCAATCGATATTCCTGAAGTTAATGGACAATCGATATTCCTGACTTTAATACGCAATTTACACTTCTGACGTTGGTACTCAATTGATATGTATTACCTTGATACACGGGACGATGAGGCTAACGTCTGGTCAGGCAAAACACACTGATCAGAGAATGTTAGCCAGGATCAGGAGAAATATACTGGCCAAGACCCTCACCTGACTTCTTCGTTGGTCGTCCTGGAAACGGGCTGTTGTCGAGGACAACAGTCTGGCTAACAAGGTGAGGTTCGAAATGATCTCCGTAGTAGTGAGCGGCACGCAGATGAAGCCAAGCATTGCACAACCGCCTGGAGGACCCCGGTCTAACTTCATAAGCACGCTCGAGATGTGAGGAAGGCTACTGAAACCCATCACTTAACGCCCTTTTCAGGGCGCACATAATAGTAACCTTCTCATTGTGGGCATTCGAAACACCTATACGTTGATGCGCAATTGATATTCCTTACTTTAATACACAATTGATATTCCTAACGTTAATACTCAATTGATATTCCTTACTTTAATACACAATTGATATTCCTTACTTTAATACACAATTGATATTCCTAACGTTAATACTCAATTGATATTCCTAACGTTAATACTCAATTGATATTCCTTACTTTAATACTCAATTGATATTCCTTACTTTAATACACAATTGATATTCCTAACGTTGATACTCAATTGATATTCCTAACGTTAATACTCAATTGATATTCGTTACGTTGATAATCAATTGATATTCGTTACGTTGATAATCAATTGATATTCGTTACGTTGATAATCAATTGATATTCGTTACGTTGATAATCAATTGATATTCGTTACGTTGATAATCAATTGATATTCGTTACGTTGATAATCAATTGATATTTCTGACATGTTCTTTACTTGATTCACTTAATCTTAGAATTCCTGTTCACTTTCGGCTAGCTGACCGTGCTATCCGTATATCTGAGACTACTTATATAAATTCCACTAACAATTGCTGCTAATATATCATATATATGTTTTAAAATGTATCCTGTTTAAATTTTCATACCATAATATTGGATAGAAATGCAATCCCTGGCTGGTTATACTGTCCAGTATAGGGTTTAAGTATTCTTGTGTGTTTCTTCCATCCATATATCAATTCCAGTCACTTAATAGTGTCTTATAGTGGACTGTCAAATGTCTATCCTTAGTCTATAAAATACATATAAATGTGTATGGATTTTGTGTACTTCATTTTATTCTCTGCTCGTATTTCCATACAAAATATTGATGTCCTATTAGGGGATACTGTTGAAATCTAAATTGTTCTGTAAGAACTTCGTTGTCTACCTTACGCATTAATTTTCTCATGCATAATTGTGAGCAGTATTTTAATTGTACAACTGATACTATTTAAACATTCTAATGCACGTTGTTTTTTTGAACTTTTTCAAAAGACTGGACTAGTCGAGTCTATATGATAGTAATAAAATGCGCTTTAGACCTAGACCCTATTTCAATACATTTTGAAGTTCTTTGGAGGGCCAGATGAAACCACGTGACTGATCGGAGCAGTCCAGTCGGCCTTGGATTGCACGTGCGCGATTTAAAACATGAAAGTCAATTAGGAAATCTAATCTCACAATTTCAACCACACAGTTAATAAGTACGACTTTGTCTTTAAAGTAACACCACTTGGCTCAGAACGTTACTACTTGGCTCACAACATCCCTACTTGACTCAGAACGTCACTACTTGGCTCACAACATCCCTACTTGACTCAGAACGTCACTACTTGGCTCACAACATCCCTACTTGACTCAGAACGTCACTACTTGGCTCACAACATCACTACTTGACTCAGAACGTCACTACTTCGCTCACAACATCCCTACTTGACCCAGAACGTCACTACTTGGCTCACAACATCCCTACTTGACTCAGAACGTCACTACTTGGCTCACAGAATCACTACTTGACTCAGAACGTCTCTACTTGGCTCACAGCATCACTACTTGACTCAGAACGTCACTACTTGGCTCACAACATCACTACTTGACTCAGAACGTCACTACTTGGCTCACAACATCCCTACTTGACTCAGAACGTCACTACTTCGCTCACAACATCTCTACTTGTCTCAGAACGTCACTACTTGGCTCACAACATCATTACTACCCTCAGAACGTCCTACTTGGCTCACAGCATCACTACTTGACTCAGAACGTCACTACTTGGCTCACAACATCCCTACTTGACTCAGAACGTCACTACTTAGCTCACAACATCCCTACTTGACTCAGAACGTGACTACTTGGCTCACAACATTACTACTTGACTCAGAACGTCACTACTTGGCTCACAACATCCCTACTTGACTCAGAACGTCACTACTTGGCTCACAACATCCCTACTTGACTCAAAACGTCACTACTTGGCTCACAACATCCCTACTAGACCCAGGACGTCACTACTTAGCTCAAAACATCCCTACTTGACTCAGGACGTCACTACTTCGCTCACAACATCCCTACTTGACTCACCTTCTTCGTCATACAAAGCTAACGAATAATTATTAACTCTTTTATTTACTTATCATAGATTGATTTGTTCAGAGAGTCTTTTTTAAAAAAACTGGCAGATACTCACACTAGTAAGGATATTCACCTGTTTTATTAGTGGGGTGTGTTGTGTGTATTAGTCAAAGTTTAGAACTCAATGCCAAGCGACTTTAACGGCGTGTTTTAAGTGTGATAGTGGGCATATTCACGTTTTTATCACATACATCCTCTTTGGAATCAATCGGGAAATGGGCTTCTAATATGAACCATCATGAACCTCAAACTTTACGTGCGCATGACAAAGCTACGATCTTGGATGGAATGTAAATGACAACTTTACGTCAGCACAAGTTAAAATGAAGTAATGTTTCTACATATCGTTGAGGGAGGGGATGGGCCAGGATGAGAAAATGAATATTTCCTCAACAGGTACAAAACTTCCGAACAAAAAGAAGATCAAGAAAAATGTGGATTGCTAGTGTTAAAGAAACTCGCAAGAGGCTTTGATTAAAAATACCTGTCCAGACAAAGTGCGCCCGAAACGCTGCACCTCAATCCCGCCCCGCCCCCCACCACCCTCATACATTTTACCTAAGTGGACAAACAAGATAAAATCATAGATGATGGACAGCCGCCGAGTGTGTACGCTTTCGTGCTCAGCAAGAGAATGATTGTATAGCCTAAAACTCATTTGGTCCGGACGGCTGTGACGTCCTCTTTAAAGAGGGGATTGTCGGTACTTGTAATGTTCGTTTGATTTATTATTTTCAATTACCTAAATCATTTGGAATAACCAAAATTATTATTTGCAATAACCTAAATTATTTGGAATAACCAATATAATTATTTGTAATATCACAATTTTCAACTGAGAATAAGCTTCGTGTTGAGTCTAACCGTTGTACATACCATCTTGTTTGTTGAGTCTAGCCGTTGTACATACCATCTTGTTTGTTGAGTCTAGCCGTTGTACATACCGTCTTGTTTGTTGAGTCTAGCCGTTGTATATACCATCGTGTTTGTTGAGTCTAGCCGTTGTACATACCATCTTGTTTTTTTAGTCTAGCCGCTACACATTACCCTCTTGTTTGTTTAGTCTAGCCGTTACGCATACCATCTTGTTTGTTGAGTCTAGCCGTTGTACATACCATCTTGTTTGTATAGTCTAGCCGCTATGCATACCATCCGGTTTGTTGTCTAGACGTTGTACATACCATCTTGTTTGTTGAGTCTAACCACTACGCATACCATCTTGTTTGTTGAGTCTAGCCACTACGAATACCATCTTGTTTATTGAGTCTAGACACTACGCATACCATCTTGTTTGTTGAGTCTAGCCACTACGCATACCATCTTGTTTACTGAGTCTAGCTACTACGCGTACCATCTTGTTTGTTGAGTCTAGACACTACGCATACCATCTTGTTTGTTGAGTCTAGCCACTACGCATACCATCTTGTTTATTGAGTCTAGCCGCTGCGCATAACATTTGAATAGTAACCTTCAGCACGCCAGTCATATTTTGAAAAAATTTGACCTAATTAATTTTCTTAATTTCTCGCTATGGTAGTCGTCTTAGAAAATTTATAATTTTTATGTTTGTTTGTCAATAAATATGATTTTCTGGCGTGTAGACACACAATAGCATAACGAACATGTGGGTGTTATTGTCGTTGTTGTGTGTTTGTTAGTTTTTGAGATTCAAAAAGATGAAGTTGAAAATGTATGAAAATCTCGGAAAAAATTTGGACTAGCGAGTCGGGAGGTACGGTACTGAGCAAGCATTTCCAAGGAGGTGACATCAATATTGAAGCTCTCCAGAAAAACTTTAAAGAAACACTTTCAGGGAGTCTCTGAGGCGTTTCTTCTGCTCGCTCCTCGCCCCTTCCTGATGAGCGCTGGCGTTCTGTGAGCTTACTCTATAACAGCGGCTTGGGGATGTGCTCTTCTGGCATGCAAATATGTACAGTCCGTCTTAGCTGAACTATTCGCAGAAGTGTATGTAAGCTCAACATGTTAGTAATTAGGCTTCTCCGAGGTAATATGCAGTACGTCAACTCTAGGACAAATATCAAGATTAGCATTGGGACCATTGCACGGTGTTTGTCCACCTGACAAAGACCTTTGACACCGTCATTAGGTAAGAACTGGCAAATCATGGCGAAATTCAGTTGTCGGGTCAGATTCACTGATTTCTTCGTCAGCTTGTTTTCATTAGCATAATGCCTCAAGTACTACACTAAGGAGAATTGCATGTAGCCTTTCCAGGTACCAACGGTGTCAAACAGGGTTGGAAGTTAACATCAACTCTCTTTAGCACGGTATTGAAAGGGACGCTATCAGATGATGAACATGGTGCTGGCGTGAACGTGCATATCAGGTGCTGGTCGCAAGGTTGGCTGTTCAATCCCAGACGCTGAAGTCTTACACTGCTGACGACTGCGCCCTTAACGCCTCCTCAAAACAAGATATGTGATCCACCATGCTGCAAGATTTTGGCGTCATGCAGTAACTTTGGTCTCACGATTAACACTAAAAAAATCTGAGATACTCTTTCAGGCTCATCCCATGTAACTCTTCCGTGTGTAACATGGGTCTGAAAATATATAATAATAGTTGCACTGAAACCTGCCAAACTCTTCGTAAGAAAGGATTAAGGATGGTTTGGCATGGGGCCTGTTAACCCAGCCTTCAGAAACTACACTCCAGAACAAAGAAAAAGGCACATGCATCCAGTGTAATAGTGGGACGACTTTATAATTGAAAGTCAGTAATCGATAGTAGTTATTGTTTCCCGTCGAAAGCGAAGATGGCGACATCATCAGACTTGTGCTGCAAGATGAGTTCCAATTTGACTGGAAAGTCCAATGCCGAACCGGTACACACATTCGACGAGTCGGCTGTACGCTAATTGTTTTTGTTTTGTTTTTTGTTTCTTCTTTGTTTCGGACGTATCGCTTCCTCTGAACCTCGGTGAAAATGATCCGCCCTGCACGCTGATCACCGTACGTTAGGCCAACATGCCAGGAGGAATGATTCTGTACAAGTATCTCTCCGGATCTTCATATTTCTGTTCGGTTCACATCTGGATGTTTTTTGTTTTTTTACAGTGTCACTATATGTTTATTTCTTCATGCTTTGGGAAGCTTGTCATGTTTCCACGTGATGTTGATTGTTTTTAACCTCGCCTACAGGTGAAGTAGTTTTTCATTATGAATCTTGTCTGGGACCTTTTTAGGCTTGAGTTTCTTCAGGGCCTGTTTGAGCTCTTTTGCATGTGCAATTCTGCATCAAATATGTAGGTACTAACCTGTGGATCTTTCTCTTGACTCCTGGTTTTGCGAAAATGCTTCCTATCTTGTTCAGTATGTTTGTCTGCTCAATTCACTGGTGAAAAATAACCACTAAAGTGCTCTGCTTGTTTTAAAAAAATTTATAAATGTTGGTCTTCATTGATTGTTTTCTGTACACCTACCACTATATTTTGGTTCGCCTTCCTGTTTCCTCCCGACAAGCTGGCAACAAATGACTAGGCTCTATTTCCATTTTGCCGTAGATCTGTTTTGAAGCATATCTTTGCCCATTTTTTACTTATGTCTTTCTTGACTATCAATATTACTTTGGGGCACACTTTGTAGTACTACATCTTTGCTTCTTGAGATGGAATTGTTTTTAGGGTTGTTCTTGCATTATTTTTACCATGTATAGCACTCTGTATTTATCTATTTCAGAATGGTCTAAATGACTTTCTACATCCCCTTGGGAATAAATTGTGATGCTGCTCCTTAGATTGCTTTTACAACCTCTTCGTTGAGAATTTCAACACTGACATTGGTTGTTGTGTTTATAAGACGACAACCTGATCTTTCTTGAAATAAGTGCCAGTTCAGGCAGAAGGCAAGGTAAGTTGTACGTGATTAACTAAAGAAAAGCGACCACAGCAAGGGATTACATGCCATAAATAGTATATAATCCTCTCTAGCACTTTGTAAACAGAGTTATATGATCGTGAACAACAGTTTTAATAAAGATTCATCTGATGGATAAGAATTACATGTTTTATTAATATCTGCAGGATTCTCCCACACAGCTTTAAAAGGGGGTCATTGAAACTACCAATAATTACTATCTAAATGACTCTGTCACCACCATAGCTAATAACAGCTGTAGGTCAGAAGGGAAAAGCGTCCGCGTAGCACAATGGTAGAGCTTTGCCTTCTTACAGGGAAAGTACCGAGTTGGGTCTCCCTAGACCTATTGGTAAACAAGTACCTATTAGGTAAAGAAGGACTTGGATAAGGGGAACTAGCCGTCATGTCTCATGAACCGATGGTGCATGTGACGCCGAATGCAACCAAATATCGTAAGATAATCTTTCTATTCTGCTCTGTTAAGATGTGAAATATTAATATCATCCTGGACAGAAGGTCTGCTTTGAGACCAGGTTACTTTTATAAGTCGGATGCACTTTCGGGACAGATGTAGGACACACGTTGTGTATAATATATTCTTTAAAATCATTGTTAGTGTTGTGAGCATTTTATTTTATTGGTGTGAAGATTATCAATTGAAGCTAATTATAAATTCATGGTTTAGTTTTTATCTATATGTTAGGATAGGAAACCTCCAAGTCTATTTTAACTAACCAGACTGTTTTTGAAAATTTGTGAGCAGTGTATGAATTCCATTACCTAGGGATCTTCTTCTTCTTCTTCTTCGTACGCTGTCAGACGTCAACTTGTATTTGTTCGAAGAAAGCAGCTGTCATCATGAGGCTGTCGACACTGCCATAGAGCTTGTCTAGTGTTGCCACTGGTGATGGCCACATGTGCTTTCTCTGGTCCTCGTATGTCGGGGAATTTTGCAGCAGATGTTCAGCGGTCATTTTCTCGGTACCACAGGTGCATTCGTCAGTGCCACCTATCTTCAGTTTATTGAATAGGTGGTACCTCAGTCTGTTGTGGCCTGTGCGGAGTCTGAAGACCACGATCTGCTCTCTTCTGTTCAACTGGTAATAGGCATCATTTTTTGTGTAGCCAGTATGTTCTATTTCCCATTTGGCCAAGTATCTGGCCTAAATAAACTTTTTGGACTCTTCGTAGGTCACACTAGAGTCTGGTTGTGGTAGTCTTGCACCATCTTTTGCCAGTCTGTCTGCCTCCTCCTTGCCTTGGATGTTACAGTGGGATGGAACCCACTGTACCACTACTCTTTTTTGGTGCGGACTGCTGGCAGAGTTGACAGAGGACTGCACTTAGATAATTAAGTTCAGTATTTTTCTGGCTTTTTAGTGCTGTAGCTATGGCCAGGGCATCTGTAAACAGAACTATCTGGCTTTCATTGCTTTCGCCTGTCAGCACTGCTTTTACTGCAATCTTCAGCCTCCACTCTGAAATTGCTTGAGTATTTTCCAATTGCCACTGACAGTTTTATTTTACTACCATATGTTAGGCCCAGGAATACCCCTGCCCCTCCATTCTGTGTTGTGTTTGTTACAGAACCGTCAGGGTATGCATGGGTCAAGTCCATACTTGGGTAGTTTTTCGCTATGTACCTCAGGGTTATGTCTCTTCTTTCTTTTTCAGTCTGGCTGTTCTTGTTTCCAATACCTGGTATATTTTCTACCACTTCCGGAATGGGTTTGTGTACAGTAGGGATGGGCTTTGGTGTTGTTACGGTGTTCATAGGGTCTTCGCTCATCTTTGCTTTGGCTATGTCTGCAAAGTTTCTCCGCTTTAGTTTCCCATTTCCAAATCTATTTAGTCTCTAATGCATTGGATGGTCTGTCAGTCTTCTGAGTTTCTCTGATTACTGCTGGGCTCTGCAGTCTCTTCTGTCGGTCATGGATTGCAGATTTGTAATCTTTTCAAGTTCTACAATTGGCGTTGACTTCATGCCTCCTGTTATAACTCTCATGGCTTGGTTTTGGAGTTTTCTAATTTTATCAAAGTTCGCCTTTGCTGCTGTTGTCCATTCCGGAATGCAATATTCGAGAACTGGTCTCACTCTTCCTGTGTACAGTTTCTTTAGTATTCTTTCGTCTGCTCCCCAGCTTGTGCCAGCAAGTTTCCTCATGATTGCCATTCTTTGTCTGGCTCTCATTCGGTTTCTCTCGATCTGACTTTTCCATGTCATGCGCCGATCAAATGTGACTCCCAAGTAGTTTGGGTTGTCGTTTGGCCGCAGATATTTGCTGTTAAGACTTATTTTGGTGTTCTGTGGTTTATTTGAAAGCGAGAATATCGTATATGTTGTTTTTTCCTCATTTATCTTGACCAGCCATGAGTTCGCCCACTCCTCCAACAATGTTAAGGCCTGCTGCATCCGATTGTTTGCAACGGTGAAATTTTTTTTCTAGGCCCACATAGCCAGATCGTCTGCAAACATGGAGCTGTGGACTCTTCTTGGTATATTCTCTGTGATGTTATTTATATACACCAGGAAAAGTGTGGGTGACAGTACTCCCCCTTGGGGTACTCCTTGCTCCAGTGTCACATTGTTGCTCATCTGCCCTTGTACTTGAACTCTGGCTGTTCTGTTTTCGAGGTAGTGACTAATCCATTTGTACATTTTTCAAGCTACTTCACTTCTTCGTAGCTTGACTTTAAGTCCCCCTTTCCACACCTTGTCAAATGTCTTCTCTACATCCACCCAAACCGCTACTGTATGCTTTTTGTCTTGGTAAGCATCCTCTATTTCCTTTGCTATGAGAGTGATCTGGTCCTCAGTGGATCTGTGTTGTCTAAATCCTGCTTGCTGTGGAATTAATATGTGTTTTTCTTACAGGTGCCACATCAGTCTGGTGTTTATCATACGCTCCATCAGTTTACCTACACAGCTCAGTAGACTGATGGGCCTGTATTCATTTGGATCTCTTCCATCTTTTTCTTTCTGTGGTGCTGGTATAAGTACATCATCTTTCCATGCCTGCGGTACAATTCCCCTTTTCCACATTAGCTAGGGATCTAATGCATTAGTTAGGGGACATCTGTACTAATGGGGGATTTTTCAATTTTAGACTAGGGGTGTTTATATAATTTTCAGAGGGATGAACAAGAGCGTGCTTAGGTTCCTCAACCTCTATAATGGGCTGTCCATTGACTTGTCAAGAAATGTCAAGGTCACTGCTTCATGATCGTACAACTTGTATCTGTTAGTGTCAATTTTTTTACTCTCCCTCTCTCGCTCTCTCCCTCCCCAAATCCACACGCACAGGCATTGATAAAGGATATACGGACTTATTGTTATTGTTTTTTTTATATTCTTCTTTCTTCTTCTTATTATTATTCTTCTTCGTTCTCCTTCTTCTTTCTTCTTCTTATTATTATTCTTCTTCCTTCTCCTTCTTCTTTCTTCTTCTTCTTATTATTCTTCTTCCTTCTCCTTCTTCTTTCTTCTTCTTCTTATTATTCTTCTTCCTTCTCCTTCTTCTTTCTTCTTCTTCTTATTATTCTTCTTCCTTCTCCTTCTTCTTTCTTCTTCTTCTTATTATTCTTCTTCCTTCTCCTTCTTCTTTCTTCTTCTTCCACTTACTTCTTCTACTTGCTTCTTCTTTCTTCTTTTTCTTCCTTCTTCCTCCTTCTTCCTCCTGCCTCTTCTTCTTTCTCTTCCTTCTTGTTCTTATTCCTCTTCTTCTGTTTCTTCCTTCTTCCCCATCTTCTCCTTTGTCTTCTTTTCTTCCTTCTTTCTTCGTTTCTTCTTCCTTTTTCGTCCTTCTTCCTCCGTTTTCCTTCTTCATCCTTCTTTCTCCTTCTTCATTCTACCTTCTTCCTTCTTCCTTTTTCTTCCTTTTCTTCATCTTCTTTTTTCTTCCTTTTTCTTCCTACTTCTTCCTTATTCTTCCTTTTTCCTTCTTCTTCCTTCTTCGTTTTTCCTTCATCATTCTTCTTTCTTTTTTCTTCCTATTTGTTCTTCTTCTTCCTCCATATTATTTCTTCTTCTTTCTTCTTCTTCTTCCTTTTTTTTCTTCTTCTTTCTTCTTCTTCCTTCTTTATCTTCTTCTTTTTTCTTCTTCCTTTTTCCTTCTTTTTCTTCTTCTTCTTCTTACTTAGTTCTTCTTCCTTCTTCTTCCGTCTTCTTCTTCCGTCTTCTTTTTCCGTCTTCTTTTTCTGTCTTCTTCCTCCTTCTTTCTTCTTCTTCCTTCTTTTACTTCTTCCTACTTCCTTCTTCTTCCTTCTTCTTACGACTTCGTCTGTTTTTTTCGTCTTTCGTCTTCTTCCGTTCACTTCATTTTTTTTCTGCGTTGTCTTCCTCGTCATTTTCTTCTTCGTCATTTTCTTCTTCATATTTGTCTTCTTTGTCTTCCTCTTCATCCTCTTCTTCTTCGTCTTTTTCTTCATCTTCTTCTTCGTCTTCTTCTTCTTCTACTTCTTCTTCTTCTTCTTCGTATTCGTCTTCTTCTGTGTCCTCTTCTTCGTCTTTTGTTTTTTTCTTCAGTGTTTTCATCTTTGTTTTCTTCTTGTTTGCCTTCATCTTCTTTGTCTTCTTATTTTTTTATTTCTTCTTATTGTCTTCTTTTTTTTGTTTTCATTTTTGTCGTCTTCTTCTTTGTCTTTTTCCTCTTCATCTTATTATTATTATTTTCCTTTTTCTTCTTCTTTGTCTGTCTTCGTTTTATTATTATAATTATAATTATTGTTTATATTATTGTTACAATTAGTGTTACAAACATTATATTCATGTGGTATTGAGTCTGAAGAAGCCGATGGTGAATCTCCACAACTTTATGTCACCGGCTCTGTCTTTTAATTCTATAGTTAGCACTCGTCCGTGCCATAACGTTTGATCGTGATCAATACTACCAATCTTTATGTCGCACTTTGCTTCGCTCTTTGCCTCTTCGTCTAGCAATTCTGTACATTGGTTTTGAGTGTGCTCGAAACCTCCTCGTCTCATACAATGAGCAGGACGATAATTGTCTTACTGATGCGTGTAATAAACTGCCCTTGTGCGCTGACTTGGCTCTTTAATAGACGTTACATTATTAATGTGTAGTTCCCAAGCTTCATTACGTCATCATTAGTATTCTGAGATGCCCATTTGATTCTTTTTCTGCATCGTTCGTCCTGAACAAAAAACGTTTGAGACGTTGAATCGCTGTTTACAGCGAAACTGCGATATCTGAGCCTTTCGGTCCGATACATCCGATTTCAGCTCGACATTTTGGGGGACTGAGTTTGCCTTCTCTCTTCTATCCCACATTTTTTAGCGAGCATGCTTGGCTGCAGTCTGCTATCAAGAACGCTACTTAGAGGTAGAAAAGGGTCAATTGTGGGCCGCAGACCCATATGCCAGCAGCCAACTATGAGTCGCTGGCTCCTGTCGTCGCACTTCATTGCTTCATATTTAGCCCCGCTACCCATTCGAATCTTATTGTTGTTCTTATTGCTGGTGTTAACTAAGTCCCCATTCCAGTTCCCTCTTTAGCAACTAATGTCAAATTGAAGAATTTGCAGATGTTTTGACGTTCTCCTGAAATAGCACATTGATTTTGACATCTACTGGTATCTTATTTTCTCACTGTTGTTCGTTATACATTTCCATATGAACTGACTGTACACCATTTTATAACTTTCTTACTTCTTTATTGAAAACCTTTCCATTTCTAAAATGAGTGGTATGTTCTGTATACATTTGATGAGTGACAATACGTGCGATAATGATGATGTCATATATAGTGATAGATATGTAAGCGAGAGACATGGTTCTTGGCAAAGCGGAGCGGGATACACATGATAGCAACACCCAATCTGAGAATATCGATTTGATCTCATACTTCTTTAGTGAAGATTGTACTCGTTGCTGGCGATCAAACCTTACTTCGGAATGTACAAAATCAATGGCAATAGCATAAGTGGATAGTGGACTCTTAACCATCCCGAAGTTTGTAGAAAGGAAAGACCCGCCACCCTGGTCTCAAAAGTACCTGTTGTGGGGACATTGGAAATGGATTGAGGTGACATGTTGAAGCGGATCAATTACCACTTCCTGGATGAAGACTTTGCAGTTGAGCAATCGGTAATGCACAGACTGCAGAGTTTGCAAATTTTGTGCAGGTCCAACAGAGAGGGGTGCCGAAGACGTCGGAACGGCAGTGTGTAAATCAGTGAGCTACTGAAAATGTCAGTGACTTCGCCATTTACTGAGATAGACTGAGGGCACCCGCGGGTATGCTCTGAAGGCACCTGTGGGTATGCTCTGAGGGCACCTGTGGGTATGCTCTGAGGGCACCTGTGGGTATGCTCTGAAGGCACCTGTGAGTATGCTCTGAGGGCACCTTTGGGTATGCTCTGAGGGCACCTAGTGGGTATGCTCTGAAGGCACCTGTGAGTATGCTCTGAGGGCACCTCTGGGTTTGCTCTGACGGAACCTGTGGGTATGCTAAGAGTGTTAGTGTGTCACATCTTAACAGACCAGAATATAACGATCATCTTACGATATTTGGTGGCTGTTTTGAAACTAAGAGCGCTACTTCAAACCGAACAGGTTCAGATGGTGTAGTAATAGAACCGAACGAAATTGATCAAAACTTACACTTATTAAACATATAATTAAAGACATGTCTGTGTGGACATAGCTGGGGTACACACGCAATAATATCTGGCACTACAGACTGCAACAGGTCAACACTGAATTCAGATATTTCACGAGTGCACCACTTTCCCTGACACATTTCGGTTAACTTCAATATGATGTCTTTTTTTTTCCTTCTCAATTCGTACAGTCTACTAAGTGTTTATGAAGTGTAGATATCAAAACTAGTGCTCTACAAAATGTATTCTAAAATACGAAGGGTTGGTACTAATCGTCCTCTTCTTCTTCTTCATCGTACGCTGTTTACAGCGATATACGTTGCACTGTTTTATTTTGTTACGCCTGGGGCTCAGTGCATCCGATTTCAACAGGCGTTTCTGTAGGGATGCCCTCCTTAGCCTTTGGCTATCCCCAGCCTAACTGCAAGGCAGCAGTTGCGGTTCTAATCAAACCGGGACGTTTTGTTAGTTCTACCTAAACGGTTTATAGCTTGCTGGAACTATTATCATTAGTTAGGGGCACCTGTGTCCTATTACTGCTAGGTGGCCAACTTACCATGGGCTAGTCACGTGACAGATGAATAAAGATATAGGACAACACTGTTAGTGCTTGCATGGAACAGTGTGTTGTGATGCCGTTTCTTGTGAAAGAAGACGTGATATGGAACGCATGACATTTTGGATTTGCTTCATTACATGTGGCGAAACCTGGGCGCATCAGTATACTCCTGAATCGAAACGAGCATTCAAACAGTTGAAGCATACGCAATCACCACCAACCAAACAATTTAAGACAATTGCGTCTGCAGGTAAAGTGATGACGAGTGTTTTCTGGAACAAACTTGGAATCATTCATGTTGATTTTCTATCCCGTGGTGCCACTATCAACAGTGAACAGTACATATGCATTTCAAGTGATGTAACGGTTATGCAACCGTCTGCGGACAAAACGGTCTGGTTTGCTCCTGTAAGATAACTTCGACATCATACGGCTTACCGCACTATGTGCCATCTGTAGACAATCGGCTGAGAGGTATTCTCACATCCACCTTACAGCCCAGACCTCGCTCCACCTTACAGCCCAGACCTCGCTCCACCTTACAGCCCAGACCTCGCTCCACCTTACAGCCCAGACTTTGCTCCTATCGATTTCCACCTGTTTGGACACCTACAATAATTCCTGGGATGTCAGTATTTCAGCACAGATAACGAAGTGAAACAGGCTGTCCTGGATTGGTTCACATACTGACAAATCTGTCTACACTGAAGCTATTCAAGCATTACGTCTTGGATAAGTGCATACACGTTGTAGACATTATATCGAAAAATAAATTGTATTTTTACTACTTGAAAATGTTTTGTTTCCTTGCCAAAAAAGTCCCGGTTTGACTTGAACGCCCCTCGAACTGTTTCTTAGTTTCTGAAGTGAACTAGCATCTTTATAATGTAAAATGAAGAGAGCATTCACCCCATGTGCAACACCTTTATGTAAAAACGATGGCTTATCGTTCTCATGATCGATTTTGACAATACCGATGTGCTTCTGTATTGTTCAGTCAAATCGAAAGTGATGATGGAGAAGAAACAATGCTTAGAACTTTCACTGGTATTCTAGTTCAGGATTAGGTTTGAATAACAACCTAAACAAATTTAAAAACCCATCTTCTACAGATGATGCATCCAGAATAATAACCTTGTAGCCCGAACAAGAAAGAATCCTTCTAAGAAAAAACACGTCACGCACCCCAGTGAAAACCAAATACTCGAAGCCAGACTATGGTCAAATCTTCTAACCATTAAGACAGAAACTGGAATTGAAACTTGGAATGGGAAAACTTGACAAAAGACAGACGTCGTTGTCAAGGAAATGAGTCTTTACAATATTAACCTTTTTGAACTCGTTGATGTAAGAAGAAATAGGACAGGTCACATTGCTCCGATAAATATAGGCGACATTGAGATGAACACATGGACGCTGATCGCTTTCCTGGTGTCACAAGAAGCGGAGAAGGCACTGTTATCATGGGTACCAATTACACATCAAGACTCCAATCAACAGTATGAAAAATAGCTATAATTCAATGTTTTGTCTAAACGAACAACGCGAATGAATCTACGAACAATATTTGTTTAAGTAGTTACCATTTTTTGAGGCAACTGGCTGGCCGGGCGGTTAGCGTGTTGGTCTGCTGACCAAGGGAACATGCGTCCAAAACCTTGGTACGACAGAAGCGCTTTTCCTATTAAAATTACAATAAAAGCGTGATACCAGCAATGGTATCAACAACTGAAAATATATATTTTGTACAGCACTAAGTAAACGATGAAATAACGTCAGCACTAAGTAGCCGATGAAATAACGTCAGCACTAAGTAAACAATGAAATAACGTCAGCACCTAGTAAACGATGAAATAACGTCTAACCGTATTGTGTGCGCTAGTTTAAAAAACATCGAATTATTAGTCATCACTGAAATAATAGTTTAGAAATGACACTAGATAAAAAAAAATGTTGAATAAAAGTCATGGCTCTTAGAAAACAAAATTTTGAGATTTTAAAATGCTGAATACGAATATGTCAATGAAAACTCAAAATTGGCTACTATTTATGATAAATCCGCAATTAGTTAATTATTATTATTTTTATTATATGTAATTATAATAGAATTTGCGTTCATATGGCATGTACCAGTTAATGTCTGATCCTGCAAACGAGGTCGAGTCCGGAGCGACCAACAGTAGCCGGTCAACATTTAATTTCACGGATTTCGTTTTTCCATGGCTTCAATGTCCTGGTGAAAACATTTACAGTGCTTATCTCTAACCATGTCACAGTTGGCGGGAAGAAATCCAAGTGGGAAGGAGAAAATACATCTTTCAATAGATTTTGCAACTTAGTTTGTGCTAAAGAGATAATAAATCTGTATCTAATTCATTGAAGATGTCTGTCCTAACATTCCCGAGAGTTAGCTGCCATAACATTACCGAGAGAGTTAGCTGCCCTGACATTCCCGAAGAGAGTTAGCTGTCTTGACATTCCCGAGAAAGTTAGCTGCCCTGACATTCCCGAGAGAGTTAGCTGCCCTGACTTTCCCTTGAGAGTTTGCTGCCCTGACATTCCAGAGAAAGTAGGCTGCGACCAAATGAAACCCGTCCTGTGCCATTTTCTCGTCACTCTCAAGCAGCTTGTCTAACATCTTGTCTATCAAATAGTTCTCGAATCTTAGAAGGCAAAAATTCCCTCTGTAATTTCCAATTCGCTGAGTCGATGGAATTTGTCATCCAATTATTTGAAAGATGATGGAAAACGATCTATGGATGAAACGAAGTTTTTTTTACCACATCCAGTTTCATGTATAGGGGAGGGGTCTTGGTAAGATTGTGTGCTTTTCTGTCAGTTTTGGATGTTGCATGTTTTTCTCTCCGACCTTCACATAAGTTCTCCGAGGACAGTCTTTCATTCTTTTCCCGCAGTGCAAAGTCTTTGCTCGCTGTCCCATTCACATAAATACAGACAGTACCTCGCATTTCACAGCTGCATACCGGTCAACAGAGCCACAACCTGCAACTTTCAGGTCACAAAAGATAACAGTCATATTTGCCTGATTTAAGACAGTTCAAGTTCTGCTTAATGTTTTATTTAATGTACACAGCGGAATGGATTGAAGTTGGTTTCTATTGTGCAACGACACTGTCTTAAGACTCAATTTAGCGGAGTATATTAATTTTCGCCATTCTTGCAGGTAATGTTTGATTACTAAGGCCTTCACCAAACCATCTAGATCTAATCAGGATACAAATCCTCTTAATTTCTGATGAAAGTTGCAAACTGCTCATTACGACTGAGAAACGAATTAACTCGAACATTTTCTTTGTGAAGATTACATTGTTTTTGTCTTGTTCCAAGTAACTTCGCTTTTAGAAGATTACATTGTCTTTGTCTTGTTCCAAGTAACTTTGCTTTGAGAAGATTACATTGTTTTTGTCTTGTTCCAAGTAACTTTGCTTTGAGAAGATTATATTGTTTTTGTCTTGTTCCAAGAAACTTTGCTTTGAGAAGATTACATTGTTTTTGTCTTGTTCCAAGTAACTTTGCTTTGAAAAGATTATATTGTTTTTGTCTTGTTCCAAGTAACTTTGCTTTGAGAAGATTACATTGTTTTTGTCTTGTTCCAAGTAACTTTGCTTTGAGAAGATTACATTGTTTTTGTCTTGTTCCAAGTAACTTTGCTTTAGGCTTGGACAACTCCAGATCGGAAAAATGATCGTTCAGTTCTACTTGGGTGAGAATTAGTGGCGCAGATGATGCAATGTGGCAGACGTATGGATCATCAGTAGATGCTGAAGGCTGTGGATAACCTGCCTTTGGTTCTCTAATGCCGAATTAATGTAAAATTCATTTAGAGGTTTGGGAGGTCGAAGTCCTTTGCAGTGCAAGACTGGTCGGAGAGCAGATTGTGTAATAGGGTTCGCTATTGTCCACTTTTTTGTCATGGTGTTGCTGGCAGATACAGGTGGTACCATGGAGAAGTAATTATTTGCTTGATTGCCTAGCTCTTTCCACACCATAAGAACAGTAATTGTATTGTCACTTTTTTAATCATCAGCAACTTCGGAAGATTTTTTGCACTTGTGCTGCTGCATATGTGTGGGAGCCACCTTTTCTCCTGGTCCGAAATCTTGCGTCCGAAATAAAGGTCATACGCCGCTTTCATTATTAGAGTGATGACCCCATTTCCGGTTTGCAAACATAACTTCCCCGGAAATGTAACAAGAGTTGTCTGCACTATTAGCACATTTACCAGGCATCAAGACCACTGTCTTTAAACTGATGATATCACTTGTGTTGTAGTTATGACGTATGGATAAATAAGGGTTGCTCAAATGCTCTGCTGACCTTACGAGACTTCGATTTCAACTAACGGCTGTATCATTGTCTACATTGATCGGAACGCCGCGATATCATGACTAGCTTGCATTTCATCAATAAATTATGTTACGTTCTGAATTTGAAACAAACCAGTCTTTGTGGAAATGCCACTGAGCATGCACAACCACAAGCCGGTGTTAAAAACAGTTCTGGACTGTGAAATACAATGACCATTTCATAGGTGGATTTGATATAGAGATGATCTCAGCAATTTGTGAGCAGGGAATGGATCATTGATGAGAAAATGGATTAAAAAGGAAATGAAGAACTGTGGATGAGATGAACGATTTAGGAGAGAATAATATTGAACCATTATCTCTGCAGAGGGTGGGGTGATGTGAGTGGAAGGGAGGGGTGTTTCTAAAAATCAAACTGGCTTCAAAAGGACCAAAACGCTAAACCCTGTGAACATAGAAGCAAGGATTTAGTTCCAGTTTAGTTTGAGAAACATTTGATAACGTTTTTCTTATAAAGGAAAGTTTAAATGACACTGGGCACAAAATTTGGACTTTTTATGCGTGGATGCGATTAAACAAGTTAATTTAAGTTGTTTGGGCGCTGAATATGAATATGGCCGCTTAAATACCATTTAACCTTTTTGATACTACAATTTTTAGTTACGTTATTTTTTATGCCACTGTATTATTTTTCAACATGTCACGTTTTTCTAGGTTCTTGACTTTGAAAGCCTGTATATTTTTTGTTTGTTATTGTAGGGATATGATTTGTTTATGCGTAGAGACATAAATGATAAAAGAACTTGTAAGTGTTGAATAGACCCACCTGCTTTCGGCATTCCTTGCTTGAAAAAAAACAACTCAGCCCAAAACGAATTATCAATGTTTACAAATGGCGGTATCTGTCAGTTCGCGCTATAAATATAATTATTGTATCTACATACACAATCTAATCAGATCTACCTCAGAAATATCAGATGCAAAAACTTAACTTCCCAATTCTAAACAATGGGTAAATATTCAAATCCAACGACAAACATAAGAAATCATTTGCAAAAGTGTCAAACAAATATCAAAATTGCCATTGTTTTTAAACCCAAAATGATGAAAATCGAACTTTCTACAATCAAATTAGCCGTATCTTCAGACTATTGCTCTGTAGCCGGTTTTGATTATATTTAAAAAAACGGCCGTCGTTATGCAACGACATCGTAAATCTAGTACTGACGAGTACAACCGACTATAGATTACGAGATGTTCGTAAAGCTAAATTTCAATCGACTCTAGGGTCGTAAAAGTTAATCTCTTACATGTAATATTTACAACAAAAACAAATATTGATTTAATGCAAAAACATTTTATTTACTAAAAGTAACGTGAAAAAGTTATCACTGCTGAGCTTATTCCCATTTCTGGGATACACTGGGAGGATATAAAAGGCTGAGTAATAAAAGCTGCTTATACAGTTTGGTACGTTCACATATGGAGATGAAATGGTCTTGCAAATACAATCCTCCACGGAAAGGTGCATGGCAGACGACGAAGAGGCCATCCCAAAAAGAGATGGGAGGACAACATAAAAGAATGGACCAATCTCCGACCAGAAGAGTCACATGCAGCGGCCGCTGACAGAGAAGGGGGCGTGGTGTTGTGAAGATGTCTTCATGTGTGCCCCAAAGACCTCACCGGTTACGGATGACCTGACTTGATACCTGCAATCAGCTTACAGTGTGCAGGTTAGGTTTTTGTTTTACCTCCAAAAGATTAAACAAAAATAAGGTTTTGAATGCATGTACTCATAGCCACATGGCCAATATCCAAACCATTTAGCCAGTCATTCCTTAACATTTGATCAATCTCTGGAAACATATTAGCACTGAATTTTTTTATAATTTTTTTTCACATCTGTTCCATTTATTGTGTTATTTCATCACCTTAATATTGTCACTTTTGTTAGCTTTTCTGAAAGTTGAATTTTTTCTAATACCGCATAATTTTGTAAATTTATGTCGCACCTCTGTTCGTCAAATAGTTTCCTTTTCAAAATAAAATTCAATAATATTCAACAAATTGAGTTAAAATTATGATCTAAAGATCCTAGGACACATAATTAAACTATCTATGACCACGAAGTGTGAATAATAAAAAAATATGTATTAGTATGTAGCGTTAATTGAATTGAAACTGGTTGTATACAGACTCTGCAGAATCTTCTAAACCAGTATAAAGACGTTGAGTTAAGTTAAGTATCCATTAATTATCTTGTCTTTGTCTTCTTCTTCTTAATCTTATTCGTCTTCTTATTATTATTCATCTTGTTTGGCTTCTTCTGAACCCATGTAAAAAGAGTTAGCTGCTCTTTTATTCCTATTTCATATTTGGTGTCTTGTTTGTGGGAGAAATCCTTTAAATCCAGAAGAATATTTCGCACGAGCGAGCTTCTGACCTAGGCGAATGACGTGGTGTGCAAAACAGTTAGTTGGAGAGTCTTCTGCCCTAAAAAAGGTTGACATACACACTTAACCACCTCTGACGACAAGATCTCAGTATTGCAGTGGTACTATTCTCATCTCGCTCACGCACATAGGTTGCTGTATCTCATCGTAAGCCACTCTGCCAGCATATGTATATTAAGCTGAATTGTAAGTTACTCCAAATCTGGTACTGTTCTGGTCCTTTTACTGCTTAAATACGGGTACGGCGTGGGCTAGTGGTTAAGTGACATGTCACACAACCTCAAGGTACTGGGTTCGATCCCCATCAAAGCACCATGGAAGCAAACCCTTAGAACATGCAGGAGGAAGCAGACCCTTACATGAAATGCATGCTGAAGTCGGATGCACTTGGCCGACAAGCGCAAAATAAAAACTACAGTGCAACGCACACAGCCTTGTGGAATTTAGAAATAAGGCGAACGCAAAAAAAAAAAAAATGCTTAAATCAAAACAGCTGTACGAGCTGAAATAATATGTCTTGTTCGGCAACACTGCTACCTCAGGTGAAAAGCTTCATGAAAAGAAAAACACAATGGGACTGATATATTTCCGAAAAACGCTAAATTAAAAACCCTTAATCACTTAAGGAAATAAGGAAAGCGTTAGCTAGACTAAGTGAGGTTTGGAGGTTTCATATTATTAAAAGCTAGAATCCTATCTGGCAAAATCTGAACGTGATTGAGCAGGTAAATTTGGTTTCATGACGCTTTATATATTGATCGATAAGAGAAATCCGTTTTGTCAGAGATTGCCATAAAAATACGACGCTTGTGTTGGACATGAGGACGCCATTCTTAAATGTTGAATTCTTAAGCTTCTTATTGATAAAAGGCAGCAGAATTTTGGGATACTTTAGTTTGTTGGACTAGATATAACAAATAATTCATGTACGATGATGTGCATATCATGTACATATGTACATATCAATAGATAGGAAGAAGATTGATTGATAGACAGAACGGAAGAGTGATAGATAGACAGATAGGTAAATTGATAGCTAGACAGAATGATCAGTAGATTGATAGACAAATAGATCGATAGATTGATAGATAGACTGACATATCGGTAGATTGATAGACAGATTGGTAGATTGATAAACAGACTGACAGATCAGTAGATTGATAGATAGGCCGACAAATCTGTAGATTGATAGGCAGATCGATAGAAAGACATACATACATGCAGACAGCCAGCCAGACATACGGATAGGCAGACCGATATGCAGGCATTTGGACTGACGTAGAGATGTTCCAACTGACGTGCAAATATTCCGACTAACGTGCAGGTATTCCGACTGACACACATATATTTACATATATTTAGACTGACATGTAGGCAGACGGGGAAGCAGACGGACAGTTCAGGTAGGCTTACAGAAAAACAGGCAGACTAATGCAATCAGACAGGCAGTCTGTCGTATTGACCGACATTTAAATGGATGAATTCAGATACTAGTATGACATACGAAGAGTCAAAACGGCTTATTAGAGCTAGATACATGATCAAATGAGAAACCGAACATACTGGCTACACAAAAAACGATGCCTATTACCAGTTGAACCGAAGAGAGCAGGTCGTGGTGTTCAGACTTCGCACTGGCCACAATAGACTGAGGTACCACCTATTCAACAAATTGAAGATAGGTGGCACCGACGAATGCCCGTGTGGTACCGGGAAAACGACCGCTGAGCATTTGCTGCCGAACTGCCCGATATACGAGGATCAGAGAGAGCAGATGTGGCCATCAACAGTGGCAACACAAGACAAGCTCTATGGCAGTGTCGACAGCCTCAGGATGACCGCTGCTTTTTTCGAAAAAATAATGGTTACTGTCTGATTGCATACGAAGAAGAAGAAGAAGAAGAAGAAGAAGAAGAAGAAGAAGATGGATGAATGGAGAGAGGGAGGGATAGAGGAATGAATAAATGAATGAATTAAACAGATAGAGAGACATAGCTAGACCGACAGCCAAATAGATAAACAAACGGGCAGGTATGCAATTTTGAACTATAGATAACCAAACAGATAGACAAGGCAGGCAGACCGACAAGCAGTCGAACAGATGAACAAATACACACACTGAAAAACATGAACAGACAGACTTAAATACACTTTTACTAAAAAACATGAATAGACAGACTTAAAGACACTTTTACAGAAACACATGAATAGACAAACTTAAAGACACTTTAACTGAAACACATGAATAGACATATTTAAAGACACTTAACTAAAAACATGAACAAACAGACTTAAAGACACTTTAACTGAAACACATGAATAGACAGACGTAAAGACACTTTAACTGAAAAAAACACATTTATGTACAGAAAAACATGTATACTAAATTAAATACAAATTAATGGGCATGCAGACATAGATCATACAGTGCATATTAAACTATTAAACTCATGACCGCAGCGAAATGTTACAGTTCAAATTATAATAATTCGTTTCACCCGAGGGTTATCTGCGCCTGAAATGGGAGCAGTGAATAGTAGCATTGTAAACCTGCCGGTCTGGCTATCTATAAATAGTTAAAGTAAATTTAAAATATGACTCAACCATTCAAGACAGAAGAAAGTCCTTGGTCTAGAGTACTATAGAATTATGATTTGTTGCAGTGGCCTTTGCCACTGGGAGACGCTGCAGCAACTTCAGTGCCGAGGCCAGTGCTCTGAGACAAGCAGCTGAAACCCTTATAGACCATAAGGAGCAGGCAGAAAAGCAAAATGTCATTTTCACAGACGCCCTCGCAGTGTTAATGGTGCTCATGAACCAGCACCAAAATGAGCTTGGTGCTCTGGCAGACTCGCTCGAACGCCTGTCCCAGTGCTTCAAAAAGAAAAGCACAGTCCAGTGGATACCAGCCCACTGTAACATTCCAGGCAACGAGGATGCAGACATTCTCGCCAGAGAGGGAGGAATGCAGCAGCAGATTGATACAGAAAACCCATACAATGAGACAAAAGCATACATCATGGCAACGTACAGTGCAAAATGGAAAAAAGACCACCCTGGCCACATAGAAAGCGATGCCTACCATCAACTTTCCAGGCAAGACCAGGTGATAATTCTCCGGCTACGCACAGGTCACAACAGACTTAGATGCCATCTGTACAACAAGTTCAAGATTGGCACTACAGACCTTTGTGCCTGCGGCACAGCCCCCATGAAGGCAGAACATATTTTGCATCCCTGTCCACTGTATACCGACACAAGAAGTAGCATTTGGCAACAGCCAGTGTCCTTCCACGAGCAGCTGTACGGAAGCGTACAAAGCCTTGAGTCGACCGCTGCCTTCATTAGAGTAATTGAAGTTGAGGTCTGAAGATGAAAAAGAAACAAACACCCATTAAGAAATCGCTGACTACTTTTTTGCGATAACATAAATAAAACAGGAAAGACATGGACAGAACTGGGCCTGATGTTTCAGGACATTAGGGCTTGTATTTGTTGAAGACATGTACCCCACATGGTTATAACCCCTAATCATTTGAGTCCACTATTGCGTAATCACACAGTCAAATAGATAATTCTGCTGCAAGAAATCCCTTGAAGATGTTTGCCAGAAGAGAACACAAATTCACTCTCTTAGTAATCATTAACTAAACGACTCGCATACATAGAACGGCTAAACGAGTTTCTATAGAACGGTATGGCACCAAGAAAAAATTTTTAATTTTTTTAAAGTTTTATTAAATCTTGACAATTTCTATTATCCAAATTAAAATAATACTCACGGAAACTTCAATTTTTGAATTTTCAGAATTAAAAACTAAATCTTGAATTCATGTATTAGCCAAATTAAAAACATATACACTTGTATATTAAATTCATGTATTAGGAAAGTTTAAAACATATGTCCTCGAATCTTGAATTCAACTATTATTTAAACAGACTGCAGCAAGACAGACTGGCTAAGGAGAAGGGATCGAAGAGGGAATGCTTGCTGAAGTGGGATATGTTGGACCGAAAGGTGCAAATATCGCAGTCAAGCTGTACACTACGGCATAACGCATTCCGTTCTCTGGACTACATTCTGCTACTTAAGTCCTTTCAGGGTTTGGTAGCGGGAGATTGAGAACGAACGAAGCCAAGCCAAGCCACATTTAAATCAAATGTCCTTGAATTTTGAATTCATTTATTAGCTAAATTACGATTACTGTTTCTGAATCACGTATTCGTAAAAGCACCAAATTCAGCAAAGCTGTACAGATCTAGTCGACTTACACATATCCAATGAATTTAGAACATGTGCGAAATGCGAAAATGCACTTTCAGTGAACCAATATTTTATTTTCACTTAGCTATGCATGAAATGCTCTGCAATTAATCGTCGATACAAATTTAACGTACAAAGAAAAACAAATCAGTTATAACTAAAATAAACACCGTGAGCCCTTTTGCAAGACAGAGTAAACATACTACAAACTGGAGATTACAAATATAATAAATACTGCCTACTACATTTCACTTACCTTTATTTGTAGGTATACTCGGCCTACATACAAAAAACTAATAACAAAAAAGAATCTTTGCTGTGCATTTAAATGCGGACTATTAACCATCTAGCCTAGCGGTTCTTAACCTATGGTCCGCGAACCGCTGGGGTCTGCGAGGTCCTCTCAGGTTATCCGCGAAGACTTACATAAATCTTGTGTGCTTTAACATTAAAATTCAAAAGACAAACGGAAAGACATAAAATATAGAAAGACAAAAACAATAACAAATATAGCAGAGATTAATTTGGACAATGTTTATACAATTAGATTAATGCCTATAAAGCGAACGATCCGGTGGAATTTTGAGTGGGTATGGCAGATGACAGGACATCGCAGCAGCACTGTCGTTCTTGAACGCGGATATAAAAACACTGCCGCTGAACCGAATATTAAAGGATGCGGACAAGACAGAGTCAAAATGCCAGACCGGGAGATAGATAAAAGTTCACCGTGGTAGGATAAATTAAAGCCGGCTGCCTGGTTGATCGTATCATAGTTCGCTAGAAGATTTGAACTCGGTAAAACGATTGGAGGAGACGATTTTGGGAAAAAAGGATAAATAACATTGCGTTAAATCTCGTTACCATACATTTGATGATGGGAGTGAATCATGTTTAATGCAAAAATGTTTCTTTAAATCGTTTTAAAAAGCGCAGCCGTTATAGCAAAGAAATCTGTCGATTTGATTCAAAATATAAACTACTTCAGTGTTTGTTATTATACAATATATTCCCCACAGAGGTCACGAAACCGTCAAATTGGCGAAACATATCGACAGGGACCTAGGAATTATAATAGATCATACAGGTAAAGTGAGTGAGCAAGTCCAGGTAGCAGAGAAAAAGACAACTGCAATGTGGGGTTTCGCTAAAAAGAAACATTACACATAGGAGAAATGAAGTGATTGTCAAACTGTGTAAAGCATTAGATTGGAGTACAGTGTACAGGTGTGGAGTCTTTATCGTAGAGGAAATATAAACAGGCTGGAAGGGATACAAAGAAGAGCGACAATGCTGAATGTGGGATTCCAGACTTACAGTTATGAGGTGACTCAGACAAACTGGCCTACAGTGTCTAGAAAAAAGAATAATTCAAGGTGACTTAATACATGTTTATTAGATAATCAAAGAAAAAGATAAATTAGACTTTAACAAGTTGTTTTTTTCTTCAAAATACAACCACCTACAAGAGGGTATAACTACACATTAACTTGCGAAAGGTACAAATTAGATATTAGGAAATATTTTTTTAGTCAGAGAGTAGTGAATGCTTGGAATGCAAAGCCACAGGCGTTAGTGGAGGCAGGGACAGTTAATGCATTTAATAATAGATTCGATGCGCATATGTTTTAGAGCAAGGAAATGTAAATGAAACTGATTATATACAGAGTGTGCAGAGTCTTCTAAACCAGTATAAAGACGTTAATTTAAGAAAACATCAAGAACATGGCTCAATGAGCACCGCTTTTAATTAAAATGTTATTTGTCTTTATCAACCAATGATATTTAACTAGATTGTGTAAATATGGATAATAATGGAAATGAATTAGTAGTGTGAGTTGCAGATGTGGATGATTCATTGAAATTGGACGGTGAGAGAACACTTTAATTAACACATTTTTTTCAATTAATAATTTTAATTGCAGACGTTTGCTGTTGTAAGCGCACAGATAATTCATTCCTGAAGTGTGGCAAAGAAAAATAAATCATTTAAAGCGAGTGTTCTACCACTTACAAGATAGACCTTTTCTTAAATCGTGTGGCTCTAACCAAATTCGCTGTCTCACCTTTCATAGCCTTCGGGTCATTGAATAGGCTTTGGCTTTACTTTGAATAATGACCTGGTTTACATACACATTTCGGCAAGTCTGACACTTTATCCCGATAATTAAAAGCATCTCCATATATGCAACAAGCCTATCACTTTTCGTTATACCCGTGGTATTCACTGGCTTGGTACTATTAACTTTCTTTATTCTTCATTAGCGTTTTCTGCAGAACGAGCCAAGCCTAGTCTATCTAAGGTTGATTGCGTCTTATTTCACCTCAAACAGAGTTCCCTGGGTTTCATCATACGTATTTGATAACTGTTCAATGTAGCATTACATTCCATTTCGGGTTAAGAGGAGGTCAGGTCGATATAATTTTATTTTAAATAAATAAGTAACAATTTAGATACAGATAGATGTGTAGAATAGGTGGTCATATTCACTTTGCGAACAATTTTTTGGTAGAATGTAAGGCCCTAAAAATGAGCAGATGGAAATTTCCTATCATGCAGATTGAAATAATTGGACGACCATCATCATGTAGCGTGTCCTTTATAAAACGTCGCTCCCATCACAGTCTGTCTAAAAGAAACTCTTTCCCTTTGCCAAAACTCCAGCCTCCGCCACAGTCATACCCAGGCATTCCTGGATATCTTAGTCCCATCGTCTTCTTGGTCTACTCCTTCCTCTTTTGCCTGGCACCATACCTCCCATCACTGTTCTCTCGAGACCGATGTGTCTCTTGATGTGACCAAAGTATTTGCATTTTCTAGGCAAAATGTAATTGATAAAGCAGTTCTCCTCTATGCTCAACTCTTGCTGAATGTCTACATTTGTCTTTTTCTCTGTCCAGGGTATTCTGAGCGTCTTTCTGTAACATTTTGACTCGAAGGATTCGATTCTTTGTCTAGAAGTTTTGGTAATCGTCCATGATTCACAGCCATACGCTGCCACAGTAAAAACACAGCTATCAAGACTTTTAGTTTTATCATTGTGTTGGTGCTCTGCCATAATTTCTTCAGTCTGTTCAGTCTCTGCATTGCCATGGCCAGTTTTCTGATTTCTTTCGGGCAGTCGCCTTTTGGGTCAATTCTGGAGCCCTGATATTCAAAATGTGTGACCTGATATATTTCCTCACCACCCACTGTAAATTTATGCTGACATTGTGTTTTGTATTGGACGACCAAACACCACAATTTTAATTATTGAGGCGGCATTCTCCCATCTTCTTCTCCCATCTTCTCATCCCATCTTCTTCTCCCATCTTTTTCTCCCATCTTCTCATCCCATCTTCTTCTCCCATCTTCTCATCCCATCTTCTTCTCCCATCTTCTCATCCCACCTTCTTCTCCCATCTTCTTCTCCCATCTTCTTTTTTTCTTTTTTTTTCTTCTGCCTTTAACTTATTTATTCTGCTTTTTTCTTCTTTTTCCTTTTCTCTCCTTTATTCTTCTTTCTTCTTCTTTCTTTCTTCTTCTTTTTTGTTTTCTACTTTTTTCTTTTTTTTTCCTTCTTTTTTTCTTTTTTTCCTTCTTTCTTTTGTCTATTTCTACTTAAAGAACGTTGTGACTTTGTGTCTGTTTACAGCGTGGCTGTGATATTTGCTGTGACATATCCTGTATCATCTGACATTTGTAGGGCACCAAGTTTGGCTTACCACCACCATCCTTTTTATCTCAGCCAGACTTTACTAGTGCAGTCTGTTTCCAGGGCTGCCGCTTGTTGACTAGACAGAATAGGGTCTTATATTTGAAAAGAAACTGAAGACAACAGGTTTGACAAGTTAGGAAGTGACATCATACAGAAAAACATACGTGGGGGCCAAGTAGCGTAGTGGTTAGCGAGCTGGCTTTGCATCTGAGTGGTCCTGGGCTCATTTCCCAGATGACGCGGAAATGTCTTTTCAGACCGTATCGGCACCCGGGTCGACCCAGCCGTAAATGGGTATCGGTTCAGTCCGGGAAGTTAATACGGCGAGGGAGGGGAAATTGCTACCGCCTAATATAGCCGAGTCTTTGAAATGTGAGATCGCTAAACACCTCACACCCCTTACTTTACTTTAAGCAAAGTAGTGTACGGAACGCGAGGAATGGCGTCTCAGAAATGTCTAAGAATGAACGATTAATTACGCATGTGATTACACGGCATGCCTGTAATTGAATCGCTTATAGTTGAAAATTACAATGATATACTGGAAAACAATGGTTGGGACAATAAACAATGTAGGTGAAGAAATAAGTTAAATATCTCCTGAACAATTCAAATAACTAAAGACGAAAGTCCAATTACAAGGAACCATCATAGTATGCGGTGGATGGTGTATACCAGAAATAAAAACAGCATGGTTGTAGCAGACTTCCGGAAATTATAAAAAAGCATATTAGCAAACAAGTTCCTGGCAATGACATGTTAGAAAGAGAGGGGGACAAGGAGGGAGATAGAGGGTTGGGAGAGTGTGTGCGAGTTTTATAGTTAGTGTAGTCCAGCCAATACTACTTTATGGATGTGATTCAGGGGCATAAATAAACAAGCAGATAAATATCTTCAATCAATGGAAATGTAGTTCCTCTGAAAATTCTACGTCTATCTAAGACAGTCAAAAAGTAAGATGGCCGCGTCTTAGTGGTTGCGCTCTCGACTCTCCGGTGTTTGTGTCGAGTTTTCCGATGTTTTGTGGTTCTTGCCCGGATTATATTTCACAACTTCTTCACCAGGTGGTATCAGGGACTTTATTCTGTGGATTTGATGTGCTTTCGATCGGTTATCCTGTTTGTTATGCTGCATTTCATGCCTGGCTCAAGCCGCGGGAAACCAGTCCATGACGGAGTTCAACGTTCCACTTAACTGCACACCAGAATTCAGTCCAGATTATCACTACTAAAGGACAGTTCTGCTCGAACTGAAACCGACTTCCTTCCCGTCCTTTTCTCCACCAGAGGTTACACGATACCCACCCCCACCCCCCCCCCCCCAACCTCGTATTCTCAGTACAGCAAGGTTCGCGCTAACCAACAGGTGGACAACGACAGAAGCCTCGGCGGCGGGACACGTGGAAACAAGGAGTTTGACACGAACAGACACGGAAAGCTTGACATAAACATTGGTCTAACACACTCCTCGCGGCCCTCATTCCATGGCTCCGGAGTACACTGTTCCTCCTGGGGAGTCTGTAGGGATTTCGGTAGACACGCTAGGCATGGACAAAGCCTCAGCAGTTGGACATTGTAGTGGTCAAAAAACGCAAAGGCCTTTGACGCGTACGCGAACATTATGATTATTATTAACTAATACAGCTAGGACATCAAATGAAGATATATTAGAAAGAAAGATTAAAAGATCACCACTAAATAAAATATCAAAATCACAGGCAAAGTTCATGCTAAAAAAAGAAAACTTGGTAAACATTGCACTCTAGAAAAACTCTTGGGCATGAAGTATAGAAGACGACAAAGAAAATAGATCGAAGATGACATGACAATCTCAATGCGAACACGCAATAAATGAGGTGCTAACTTGATCACAGTGCGGATGTTTATTGAAAGAAAAAATCATCAAGGCCACTTGTCAAGACACTTGAGGATGATGATATTTGAATCTCGAATTCTTGTATTTGCAAATTACAAGAAAAAGAACTGCTTCACTCTTTAATTTTTGTAACGGCACTACATATTTTATGCCATTGCAATCTGGATTAGTGAATTAACCAAATATGAAAGAAACAGTTATTCATTCTACAATCTTTGTATCCTTACAGTTTATAAAAACTATTTATAATCTCATTGGCTCATAAATGACGTAATGACTCGAAAACTGAGGTATTTTGGACACGTCACACGACACAACCGACTGGAGAGAGCTGTTATCGAAGGTTTGGTCACTGGAAAGAGAAGCAGGGGCGACCGAGAAGACGTTGGATTCAGGACATCAAGGAGACGCTGTATTTGACTCTGGGACAGTCCGGAAGACTGGCGAAAGATAGTTTCCTACTGACATGCTGTCATGGGAGCGACGTTCAGCAAAGGCCATACTAAATGATGATGAAGATTACAATCTAGAATTATTGTTGAATAAAATGAAATGCAGTTGTCTTTCAATAACACATTTGCTAATCTAAAAAGGCGTGCTCATTTCGATTTGCTTTGCACTGGTGCGAATTTGGCGATGAAATCCTATCGAAGCAGGAAAGTGACAATTCCATATTGGAGGAGTCGGTTTCTTGATTGCAAGCCAACATGTCAGAAACGTTATATTAGTTGTTGTTGTTGTTGATTAACAAGATCTGATGATCTGTTCGCTCTTTCGCAGTCAGTGGTCTGATCAGCTGTTCGCTCTTTCGCAGTCAGTGCTAAATTTGCAAGTGTTTTGTAGCTGGTCAGTGGAGCTGTAAAATGTGTTGATTGTTGGAGTGCTCTGCAATAACTTGGCTCTTTCTGTGGCTCTGTCTGAGAAAGCGAGCAACACATGTTAATGTATTGTCTCGTATGGGTGGGTGCAGTTGCGGCTGTTAGATTTACGTGGAGGGTCTAAATTGTTTAGTATTTGTTGCCAAAAGTGTTCTGTTCTAAGTTGGAAGGTTATGTCATTGAACATGTCATGTAATGAAGGTTATGTCTCTCTGCGATGAAGTTTGTTGCCATTTTTATTCGTATTGGTATATTTATTTGAAACTTGCGTGCTCCTAATTTTGCTTTGTCATCCCTAATATGTGTATATGTCCTGAAATCCACTGGATGGTGACGTTGATGATGTGTATTCTTTGAATCGTATTAATCGTCTCAGCCAGCGATCTAACTTCTTTGTATTTAGCTTGAAGGTATGTCTCTAGTGCTTCTAGCGTTATTCTTGAAACAGTGAAGACTACAATATCAGACGGTTTTTGCTTACCTTGCTTGATCTTCTTGAGTAGTTTTTTTTTTTTTTTTTGCTTAGATGTTTGCCTCACTAGTTTCTACTGGCGGAGGCGCGCCATTTTCCATCCCAGACCGTAGTCAATTGGGCGATATCAGGATGCATAAACCAGTGCTTGGATGCATGTGTGCATCTGTATGTACCTATGCTAGGTTTGTGCGCCCTCAGAAGCTAGCCCAACCATTTTTTTTTTTTTGCTTAAATGTTTGCCTCACTAGTTTCTACTGGCGGAGGCGCGCCATTTTCCACCCCAGACCGTAGTCAATTGGGCGATATCAGGACGCATAAACCAGTGCTTGGATGCATGTGTGCATCTGTATGTACCTATGCTAGGTTTGTGCGCCCTCAGAAGCTAGCCCAACCAAAGTGCTATGGAAGGGCTTTAGCACGAGGGCGCGTGTGAAAGTTGTGCAAGGGTGTGACTGTAGGACAGAGTCAAATGAAACAGAGTAGGGCCCTAAGTTCGGCATTGTAAGCAGAGCCGAATGTATATGCATGTATCAAAGTGTTAGGGTATCTATGTATTGTCTCCAAGATTGGTGTCTTTAGTATTATTGGGTTGGTTTCTCTTGTTGGACTTTCTAAATGTAGGGTTGTCCCCCTTTCATGGGTAACGGTTTGGACATTTTTTGTGTTATTTCCCGTTTATATTTAGAAATGATTTTATTAGCTACGGTTGTTGCTAATTGTAATGGGTACTTTTGCTTTAGTCTGTTAATTGGTTTCAAGTTTTTGACCAGCTGTCTGATTTAGTGTTCTTCTCTCATTCTTTTACATCGTTATGTGGCCTCAAGCACTACACGCTTACACCTTGGGTCTATGAGTTCTATGTTGGTATTAATTTTACATGCAGATATTGGTGAGGCTCTTGTGCCTCCGCATATAAACCTGAAAGCTTGATTTTGGATTTGATCCAATTTCTTCTGGGTTGTTTGTTCATTGTGATTTGCAGTGACAGGTTGTAGTCCATAACTGATCGGATATAACCGAGGTATGATTGCCCTAGATTTCTTTGTTCTGCTCCCAAGGGGGTCCTTGTAAGGTATTTCACCAAATTCAGACGGCTGATGGCCTTGTCTTTCATTCCGTGTGCAAATGGGTTGTGAAAGAGTTTTCTATCAAGCTCGACTCCCAAGTACGGCGACCTTCATATCTGGTCAGCAATTGTCTGTTAAGTTTGTTGGTACCATTTCTTGTTTTCTTTTATGTTTCTGGTGAAGACCGTGTATACAGTTCTATATGTGTTTATTTGTAATTTCCAAAGACTTTAGTACCCAACGATTGTGGCCAGGGCTCTATTTCTTCTTCTTCTTCTTTGTACGCTGTCAGACGTCAACCTGAATTTTTTCGAAAAAAGCAGCGGTCATCTTGAGACTGTCGACACTGCCATAGACCTTGTCTAGTGTTGCCACTGGTTATGGCCACATGTGCTTTCTCTGGTCCTCGTATTTCGGGCAGTTTTGCAGCAGATGTTCAGCGGTCATTTTCTCGGTACCACAAGTGCATTCGTCAGTGCCACCTATCTTCAGTTTATTGAATAGGTGGTACTTCAGTCTGTTGTGGCCTGTGCGGAGTCTGAAGACCACGACCTGCTCTCTTCTGTTCAACTGGTAATAGGCATCATTTTTTGTGTAGCCAGTATGTTCTGTTTCCCATTTGGCCACTTATCTGGCTCTAATGAGCCTTTTGGACTCTTCGTAGGTCACACTAGAATCTAGTTGTGGTAGTCATGCACCTTCTTTTGCCAGTCTGTCTGCCTCCTCGTTGCCTTGGATGTTACAGTGGGATGGAACCCACTGCACCACTACTCTTTTTGGTGCGGACTGCTGGCATAGTTGAAATAGTACTGCTATTAAATCATTAAGTTCAGTATTTTTTATGGCTTTTTAGTGCTGTGACTGTAAACAGGACTATCTGGCTTTCATTTCTTTTGCCTGTCAGCATTGCTTCTACTGCAGCCCTCAGTGCCTCTGCCTCCATTCTGAAATTGCTTTAGTATTTTCCAGTTGCCAATGACAGTGTTATTTTCCTACCATTTCGTAGGCTCAGGAATACCCCTGCCCCTCCGTTCTGTGTTGTGTTTGTTACAGGACCGTCGGTGTATGCATGAGTCCAGTCCATGCTTTGGTAGTTTTTCGTTATGTACCTCAGGGTTATGTCTCTTCTTTCTTTTTCAGTCTGGTTGTTCTTGTTTCCAATACCTGGTATATTTCCCACCACCTCCGGAATGATATGTTGCTTCCAGGTAGGTTTGCGTACAGTAGGGATAGGCTTTGGTGTTGTTAATGTGTTCATAGGGTCTTCGCTCATCTTTGCTTTGGCTATTTCTGTAAAGTTTCTCCGCTTTAGTTTCCCATTTCCAAATTTATTTAGTCTCTGATGCATTGGATGGTCTGTCTGTCTTCTGAGTTTCTCTGCTTGCTGTTGGGCTCTGAGAAGAGATTATGTCGGCCATGGATTGCTGATTTGTAATCTTTTCAAGTTCTACAATTGGCTTTGACTTTATGCCTCCTATTATAACTCTCATGGCTTGGTTTTGAAGTTTGCTAATGTTATCAAAGTTCGTCTTTGCTGCTGTTGTCCATGCCACAATGCTATAATCGAGAACTGGTCTCACTCTTCCAGTGTACAGTTTCTTTAGTATACTTTCGTCTGCTTCCCAGCTTGTGCGAGCACGTTTCCTCATGATTGCCATTCTTTGTCTGGCTCTCATTCGGTTTCTCTCGATCTGACTTTTCCATGTCATGCGCTGATCAAATGTGACTCCCAGGTAGTTTGGGTTGTCGCTTGGCGGCAGATATTTGCCGTTAAGACTTATTTTGGTATTCTGGGGTTTATTTGAAAGCGAGAATACCGTACATGTTGTTTATTTCCTCATTTATTTTGACCAGCCATGAGTTCGCCCATTCCTCCAACGATGTTAGGGCCTGCTGCATCCGATTGTTTGCTATGGTGAGATTTTTTTTCAGAGTTCCACATAGCCAGATGGTCTGCAAACATGGAGCTGTGGACTCTTCTTGGTCTATTCTCTGTGATGTTGTTTATATACACCAGGAAAGGTGTGGGTGACAGTACTCCCCTTTGGGGTACTCCCTCCTCAAGTGTCACCTTTTTGCTCATCTGCCCTTGTACTTGAACTCTGGCTGTTCTGTTTTGGAGGTAGTGGCTGATCCATCTGTACATTTTCTCACAAATTTCACTTCTTCGTAGCTTGACTTTAAGTGCCTCTTTCCACACCTTGTCAAATGCCTTCTCTAAACCAACCCAAACCGCTACTGTATGCTTTTTCTCCTGGTAAGCATCCTCAATTTCCTGGGCTATGAGAGTGATCTGGTCCTCAGTTGATCAGTGCCGTCTAAAGCCTGCTTGCTGTGGAATCATATGGGTTTTTCTTCCAGATGCCACATCAGTCTGGTGTTTATCATACGCTCCATCAGTTATCCTACACAGCTCAGTAGACTGATAGGCCTGTATTCATTTGGATCTGTTCTATCTTTATCTTTTTCTTTCTTTGGTACTGGTATACGTACAGCGTCTTTCCATGCCTGCGGTACAATTCCCCTTTTCCAGCTTTGGTTCAGTACTGCATGTAACTTCCTCTTTGCTGTTTGGCCCAGCCCCATCAGCATTTCGTTTGTTACCCCACCTTTTCTTTTTCTTTAAAGTTCTCATGACCTCTTCCATTTCATTCATTGTTAGTTTTACCATCATGTGCTCTTCTGGTGCCATATTGATGTTGTCGTGGCTCTTTTGTTCTTCGCTAATGTCTGTATGTCTGTCTGTAGGGACATCAATGTGGTTTGCTCTGTCATAATGTTCTATAAAGGCGTTTGCTGCTTTTTTTCCAGTAAGCATGTTGTCGCCCTGCTTGATGGTAATTTGTTTGTTTGATGGTGTTTCGTCATTCATGGCTCTGATTAACTTCCATAGTTTGTTCCCTTCTTTATCTAGATTGAGGCTTTCTGTTTTGTCTTTCCAGCTGTCTCTTGTTATTTGGTTTAGTGTTCGTTTGTATTTCGCCGTGATAGGCTTGAGGGCGATATTTGCCTCCATAAACTGTTCTCTCTCTGCCATGTTCCTAGCATTTGAGACGTCGTCTTCCACTTTCTGCAATTCATCATTCCAATATGGCTTGTAGTTTTTCCTTGACCCTCTTGGGATGGTTTCGGTGGCTGCTTGCATTATTGCTTTACTTAGGCTTTCCACCATGGGTTTCATATTGTTATTCTGTGTGTTGATGGTTTCACACAGCCCATCTGTCAGCATTGCAAATCTGTCCCAGTCGGCTCGTTTATAGTTCCAACGTGGGAGCGGTTTTATTTCCTGTGGGCCTACTTCCATATCAACTTCTAGCCTAATTGGCGTGTGGTCGCTACCTGCCAATTGGTTGAACACCTGGCGGTCTATTTTGTGGTGAATATCCACCGTGGAAAAGTCTGGAGTAGAGGTGCTATGCCCTGTTCTAGAATAAAAGCTAGGGCTGTCCTCTAGCCTATTGATAAGATAGATATTTTTGTCTATCTCCCAGTCTTCCACTTCATCACCTCTGTTGTCTGTGTCCGAAGATCCCCATCTCTCCGAGTGGCTGTTGAAGTCTCCAACTACTAGGCAGCTGGAGTCCTTGATTTCCATCAGGGCTCGATTTAACTTAGCTTGCACTAGTTTTTGTATGTATCTGTTAATCCAGATTAAGAAGTCGTCTGCATACATCGTCTTATGGGCCTTCACGTTTGGGGGGAGGTCATTTATGTAAATGAGGAAGAGGGTGCAGCTTAGTTGCAGATCTTTGTCGTACACCATCCTTTATTGTTTGTATTTTGTGTGGTTGATGTGGTGCCTTCTGTTGTTCTTTGCATTGTTCTATTTTTCCATAAGGCGCTAATCCAAAGTAACATTTTCCGGTGAATGCCCACTGTTGTCATTTGATTAAAAAGTCCTCTCCATATTTTGTCGTATACTTCCTGCAGGTCAGTGAATCTTGGAAACCGTCTAGAGCAGAGGTGGTCAAACTACGCCCGCGGGCCAGATCCAGTCCGCCAACCAGTTTTTACCGGCCCGCCAACCAGTTTTTACCGGCCCGCTAACCAGTTCTGCGCCGGTCTTTTATTGCTGATTGAAAATTACTGTATACTCCGCCAACAAAATTACACAATTGCACGCACAGGCACCAGAACAAAAACCAACAGATCCGAAAATGAACGATTACTATCTCTCCACCTCCCACAACACCACTAACTCTCTCTCTCTCTCTCTCTCTCTCTCTCTCTCTCTCTCTCTCTTTCACTCTCATATACCAATTGAGCTCTTCTAGATAGTGCCGTCAAAACGGAAATGATAGCGTCAAATCTCTGATCGTGCACGTGGACAGGTGAAGGCAGTGTCGGTACCTACTTTGATAATGAGACACTGAAAGCAATGAAAGATCTTTTCTGCATTCGGCAGTTTCTGAGATCAATTGATGTTGCTTTGTCTTTAGCATCACTATGGGGAAGTGATGGTGGGAGTGGGGGCGGATGGTAGGTACATTTCTATAGGAAGGAGTTGAGGTGCACTGCCTTGGGAAGTGTGTTAAGTATAAATCAGCCAGTAACACTTCTGGGCTTGTAGCTGTTGTACAAGTTTTCATGTATAAAAGTTTACATTTGTAAAAATGTTTTCTAAGTATAGATAAGGTTGATGTTTCTTTCTGGACATGGTTCATTATATGTGTAAAACTAAATCTCAGAAAGTTTTTTTTTAAGGATGTTATAGGTCTGGCCCTCTGGTGTTACTCTTTACCATAACCTGGCCCTCGGCCATCCTAACTTGGCCACCACTGGTCTAGTTTGTCATCAATTCTTCAGCCTTTTTTGAAGTCTGTCTATCATCAATTATTTTGTTGGTTTCCAATCAATTGTTCACAATTCGTTCAGCGAGTTTATCAATTGTTGAAGTCTTTGAGACTGGTCTATAATGTCGTGTGTCATCAGCTAGTTTAATTATTTTCTTTAAAATTTGTTTGATGTTTATACTGAGTGTTCACCATCATTTTAAAAGTAATTTTGTCAGTTACTAGATCCTTTGTGGACTTCATTTGTTCAAAACATTATTGATTTCCTGGATTGTGTACTCAGTCTCAAACAGCGCAATATTTGCTATGGCAGCTCTTTGTTGTTTTCTTGTCGTGTTTATAATTGCTTTGTCAATTTCTTGTGATTTGTTCTGTTGCCTTTGGCATTTAATGTTTTGAACATTTTTTATCTTATTTTGTGTTGCTATAATTTATCCACGAGATCTGAGTGGTTTAGGATTTGTCTTCTTTCCTTGTCAATCAAGACAGTGTAGACGATTCTTTGTGTCCTTCACTATTTAAGTTCAAGTCATTGCATGATTATGTCCAGGCTTTCCCCTCACTTGTTTGATGTGGTATCTTGCTTGTGCCGTGAATTAATTGTATTTTGTTCTGGGTTTTTTTGGTTCCACCTTCCTTCTGCTCGTCGTCTTTAACAATTGCTTCTTGATCTGAAGTCCAGAATGGGCTGGAATCTTTGCGACTGCCTTTCGGTATTGTCTTGTTATTTTAGCTATTTCCAGCATGGTCGTTGTGGTGTCGCTGTAAGTATTCACTATAGTGTCAGTTGAATTAATGTTGCTGAATATATTGTTGAGAGGACTTTATATGTTGTCCAGTCAGATATTTTATAGTTCCAGTTCGTCTTTCTCTCTTGTTTGCATTTGTATTGTTTTTCTATGGTGATGAGCATGGGTTTGATGTCGCTTTCAATGGCTTTCAGAACTTTGTGTGCACAAAGATATGTAATGTCAGCTGATACGATGGTGAGGTCGTCTGCTGGTCATGTCTGTACTTCTGTGCAGGAGAGTGAGTTTGTCTTTGCATTTCCGTTGGGTGAGAATATGCCATTGAGTCTGAAATACACTGTTCTCAGTCCGAAAATCTTCGTTTGCCTATATCTGCCAAGTTTGTGTATGCTGTCATTTTCTGGCTTGTATTCTTTGTTATGGTCTTCCAATTCCGCCCTCATGGATCGTTTTATGAGAGTCTTTGTATCTTTATAGTTCAATGGACGGCAAATCTGCGTGCCGCCCCTCTGGTTGTTACGAGCCCATCTACCTTCTAGTTTCCAAGGATACAACAGTGTTCAGCATGTGACGTTGCAAGGTCTTTGATCTTAAGACCATACTACCACCACTGGTGGGAGTGGCCTTACCCCCCTTCAAGGGGGGCTCTTCAAATAGGCAGGGCTTAATCTGTATGCACTGGTTCTGGACTCTCCACACGAAATGGTCACGTCTTGCACCATCCAGCTGCCAGCTCTGCTCTTGAACCATCTAACCAGTTACTTCGTCTTCCGTCATAGTTTCTGTTGGACAGATGCCCTTGAGTTAAGTTCAGAGCCCAGGTTCCTCCTCTAGACCAAATGCAATGCTGGGTACTCAACACTCCACATCACAAGAGGAATCGTCTGTTGGACCCCATGCAAACAAGAAAACACTTGGACCCCATACAAACAAGAGAACACTTGGACCCCATACAAACAAGAGAACACTTGGACCCCATACAAAGAAGAGAACACTTGGACCCCATACAAACTACAAAAAAGAGAACACTTGGACCCCATACAACAAAAGAACACTTGGACCCCATACAAACAAGAGAACACTTGGACCCCATACAAACAAGAGAACACTTGGACCCTATACAAACAAAAGAACACTTGGACCATATACAAACAAGAGAACACTTGGACCCCATACAAAGAAGAAAACACTTGGACCCTATACAAACTACAAACAAGAGAACACTTGGACCCCATACAAACAAGAAAACACTTGGACCCCATACAAAAAATGAACACTTGGACCCCATACAAACAAGAGAACATTTTGACCCCATACAAACAAGAGAACACTTGGACCCCATACAAACAAGTGAACACTTTGACTCCATACAAACAAAAGAACACTTGGACCCCTTACAAACAAGAGAACACTTGGACCCCATACAAACAAGAGAACACTTGGACCCCATACAAACAAGAGAACATTTTGACCCCATACAAACAAGAGAACACTTGGACCCATACAAACAAGAGAAGACTTGGACCCCATACAAACAAGAGAACACTTGGACCCCATACAAACAAGAGAACACTTGGACCCCATACAAACAAGAGAACATTTGGACCCCATACAAACAAGAGAACATTTGGACCCCATACAAACAAGAGAACACTTGGACCCCATACAAACAAGAGAACATTTGGACCCCATACAAACAAGAGAACACTTGGACCCCATATAAACAAGAGAACACTTGGGCCCCATACAAACAAGAGAACACTTGGACCCCATACAAACAAGAGAACACTTGGACCATATACAAACAAGAGAACACTTTCTGGGAAAAGTTTCTGATGGCCACAGAAATGATCGGGGAGAATGTTTTGCCATCTTCACAGAAACCCCAAAAATGTATGAATAAACTTAAACTGAACGTCTTTATACTCGTTTAGAAGACTGTGCAGAGTCTGTATACAACCAGTTTCATTTACATGTCCTTGCTCTAAAAGCTATGCACATCCAATTTATTCTTAAATGTATTAATTGTTCCTGTCTCCACTACTTTCTGTGACAATGCATTCCAAGCATTCACCATTCTCTGACTAAAAACATATTTTGTAAAATCTAATTTGGACCTTTCTTTAGTTAATTTGTAGCTATGCTCTCTTGTTCTTCTAGGTGGTGGAAATTTTGATAAAAACTTGTTATAATCAAATTTATCCGTTCCTTTGATTATCTTATAAACCTGTGTTAAATCACATTGAATTCTTCTCTTTTCAAGACATTGTAGGTCGGTTTTTCTGAGTCATTCCTAATTACTGTAATTCTGGAATCCCACAATCAACTTTGTCGTTCTTTTTTTTTCTTAAAAAAGAACATTTCGAGGACAGGTAGACATGACAATATCCTTCTTCTTCTTCGTCGTTGTACGCTGTCAGACGTCAACCTGAATTTTTTCGAAAAAAAGCAGCGATCATCCTGAGGCTGTCGACACTGCCATAGAGCTTGTCTAGTGTTGCCACTGGTGATGGCCACATCTGTTTTCTCTGATCCTCGTATGTTGGGCAGTTTTGCAGCAAATGTTCAGCGGTCATTTTCCCGGTACCACACGAGCATTCGTCAGTGCCACCTATCTTCAATTTGTTGAATAGGTGGTACCTCAGTCTATTGTGGCCAGTGCGAAGTTTGAAGACCACGACCTGCTCTCTTCTGTTTAACTGATAATAGGAATCGTTTTTTGTGTAGCCAGTATGTTCTATTTCCTATTTGGTCATGTATCTAGCTCTAATAAGCCTTTTTGACTCTTCGTATGTCACAATAGTATCTGGTTGTGGTAGTCTTGCACCTTCTTTTGCCAGTCTGTCTGCCTCCTCTTTGCCTTGGATGTTACAGTGGGATGGAACCCTCTGTACCACTACTCTTTATGGTGCGGACTGCTGGCATAGTTGACAGAGTACTGCTCTTAACTCATTAAGTTCAGTATTTTTCTGGCTTTTTAGTGCCGTGACTACGGCCAATGCATCTGTAAGCAGGACTATATGGCTTTCATTCCTTTTACCTGTCACCATTGGTTCTACTGCAGCCCTCAGTGCCTCTGCCTCAGCTCTAAAATTGCTTGTGTATTTTCCAGTTGCCACTGATATGTTATTTTTCTGTCATTTTGTAGGCTCAGGAATACTCCTGCCCCTCCGTTCTGTGTTGTGTTTGTTACAGAACCGTCGGGGTATGCTTGGGTCCAGTCCATGCTTGGGTAGTTTTTCGTTATGTACCTCAGGGTTGTATCTCTTATTTCTTTTTCAGTCTGGCTGTTTTTGTTTCCAATACCTGGTATATTTTCTACCACCTCTAGAAATATATGCTGCCTCCAGATAGGTTTTCGTACAGTAGGGATGGGCTTTGGTGTTGTTAGTGCGTTCGTAGGGTCTTCGCTCATCTTTGCTTTGGCTATTTCTGCAAAGTTTCTCCGCTTTAGTTTCTCATTTCCAAAATTGTTTAGTCTCTTTAGTCTCTGATGCATGACAATATCCAAACTGGAATACGTAGACGGAAATTAACTATGTATTATGTAAGTTTGTTACACATGTAGAAGTGCTACATCGTTGGACATGTTTGTGACCAGAGGCCAATCAGAACCATAATAGACCCACACTTTCCCCATCAAAAGCAGAAATACAGAACAAGTTCGTTGCTAAATGGTAACAAGTTTATAGATCAAATCAAGCAGTAGGATTGGCAAATCTCTGGATCCCCAACACAGCACTTTGACAAGCTTGTTAAGCTACTAAAAAATACGTTGATGCTTCTTCTAATGTTCCGAAATCCAAAAGGTGACAACATATCGTAGAACAGACAAGAACACTACTAGATATGCGAAATCGACTTCCTGTCAGAGGAGTATTGAATAAGATCACTCTTGCGAACTACATAAAAAGATCCTTCCCCAGCTAAAGAACATCTGTAAGAAGCATTTACACAGTAACTACATTAAAGCGGATGTAACCAGGAACAGCCTCATAAAGTGTGTCTTACAACTATGCAGCAAAAGAGAGAGTTTCTTAAAGCCCTAAAAAATACAACAACACCATCATAGCAGATAAACTAATCGAAGCAGAATGCAGACAGTATTACAGTAATTTTCGTCAAAGGCTGAAATCCCCAAAAGGTTGACCATATCGCATCTATCAAACCTGATGGAATCTTACGCATCATAAAGTAGTCAAAACCAAGCTCAGTTTCGAGATCAGATGAGATAACTGTAGGCATCCTTAAAGGGGGAGAGTGCGAGAATTTCAGCAGTTCAGCTGACCAGCCTGTTTAATCAATGCTTTGAATCACTCATATCCATGGCAAGGGGAGATCCTCAAAGACACTTCTAATGTACAAAAAGGGAGATACTGGAAGCTTCTTGGAAACTACCGTTTCTTCTTCTTCTTCGTACGCAGTCAGACAGTAACCATTATTTTTTCGAAAAAAGCAGCCGTCATCCTGAGGCTGTCGACACTGCCATAGAGCTTGTCTAGTGTTGCCACTGGTGATGGCCACATCTGCTCTCTCTGATCCTCGTATGTCGGGCAGTTTTGCAGCAAATGCTCAGCGGTCTTTTTGCCGGTACCACACGGGCATTTGTCGGTGCCACCTATCTTCAATTTGTTGAATAGGTGGTACCTCAGTCTGTTGTGGCCTGTGCGGAGTCTGAAGACCACGACCTGCTCTTTTCTGTTCAACTGGTAATTGGCATCGTTTTTGGTGTAGCCAGTATGTTCGGTTTCCCATTTGAAACTACCGTTTAATTATCGTGCTACCAATAATGTACAGAATGTTCACTAGAGTTATTATAAACAGACTTGACAAGCCACTCGATGAATTTCAACTTCAAGAACAAGTCGGATTTACGAAAGCGTTCTCCACCATTGACCACCTCCACCCAATCAATCAACTGATGAGAGGAAACGGGAGCTGCGAATTTTCTTTATTCTTGCATTTAACGATAATGAAAGCTTTTGACAGTATCGAGACCAGTGCTGTGTTAAATACTGTCACAAGCCAGGACTTCTCTGGAACTTATCTAATCGATCGAGTAAACCAAGCAAAACTGCAATACAGCCATTACGCCATAATTCCGTCCAGTATATGTTCCAATATATTGGAGTTCAAAAGGGCAACACAATCTCACCAAAGCTATTTACATCGGCTCTCGAAGATACTTTCGCCCGATTAAATTGGATCGACAGAGGCGTAAATATAGATTGGTAGTGGCTCACCAATTTACGATTTGCAGATGACATCGTGATCACCAGTCATGCCATTGATGAAGCTAAACAGTCATTGAACGATCTAAATGGGATCAAAAGAGCTGCTGTTCTGAAAATAAGTAAAACATAATGCCTCAGAAATCTCTACTGCCCAGTGCAGGACATCAAGCTAGGAGAGGAACCATCGATGATGCCAACTTCTATATCTATCTGGGCCAAGAAAGAAATTTCACCCACAAAATTGACCACGAAATATTTAGTCGATGAAAGGAAGATTAAAACGATGCGTGCTAGAAATTTCGATAAAGGATGAGATCTGAAACGAAAGAATTCAATATCAACAGTTTTTGTTTGACGTCATTGAAGTGGCGGTATTACACAAACATCGATAAGCTGAACAGGTAGTACGCATGTTTAACAGCAGAGGGACACGTAGACAAACTTTTTGGTGGCCTACAGCCTCTAGACGTCCACGGGTCGTCCATTTGTGCGACAGAGAGATAGACTAACAAATGACAGGTCCGCATTGGTGCAGCACTGCAAAATATCGTGACGCATACCAAATATTGTTGTGTTCACCGCATATGGTGTACTTGCCGGACTGATGCCGGGGATAATGTGGTGTCATGTCGATTCTCAAACTTTTGTATTCGCTAAATGTAAAATATCAAGTTCGTCACACACACAAATTATTCTTATTGCCAATTAACAATTGCCTCACAAACTAAAATTCATGTTCTTCAAATTTGAATACGAACTACAATGAAATCTAGAATTTCTGTACGTTCCAAATATAATATTAACTGTCATTGAATCTAGAATTCTTGCAATTTTTCAAAGTTTGAAAACGTAAACTTTCAATTAAAAATGTATATTTATTTGTTATGGAATCTTGAAACTTATCATTTTCTCAATTGAAAATGTAGTTTGAAATTGAATCTCGAACTTCAGTGTTCACCAAATTGATAGCACCAAAGTATGCGCTCAAATTATATATGTTCTTCCTACTGTATATACAACCATTTTCTTTAAATGTATTTAACAAAAATTATTTACAGATCAAGAAAAACTATATATTCCCACCGACTTCGATTATACTTCTTCAATCGTCTCAATGAAATAATCAAGTTTAAGATGGTCAGTCTATCCTATATATCGTCTAGATGCGGCAACTATCGAGCTGAGCTCGATGATCCATCCATCCGGTCAGCCTACGCCTTTTCCAACTGAATTCTCATTTTCTAGACCTAACTGAGTCGCTGATATTTGACATAATTTCATTACAGACTGTGATCTTGTCAAGAGGGAATGTCGAGTCAGATCGAAAATGGACGAACGAGGGAAAATGAAATAAAATTCAGAAGGGCAGATAGAGAACAGAATGAGGTCAAAAGTGATATACGGACGTGATAAGAATATCCGATTAAGTGTACAGGCATTTCTGCCAAGACCAAAATAAGCATATTTTGTGTGAGTGTAGTGAAACAAGGATAGACGAAGGGCATTGAGTTTGAGTTATGGGAAAACGAGAATCGAATAAAAAATATTCGTTCGTAGATGCCGAGACAGACTAGGTGAGAACATTACATTTGAGGTATAAGAAAACATGACAATCGGAGAATATTCAATTTCATGAACATAGAAACTAGAACAAAGAAAGTAAATTAGGTCTGAATGCAGACAAATGAAGACACGAGACAGACATTAGCTATGTTGTATAAAAAAACTGACAACAGGATGACATTAGATCATATTTAAGATTAAACAGGACATCAGATGTCAGATTAACTAAAACAAACGAGTATTTAACATCTGAGGTATAGAGAAAATAAAACCAAGTATAATTCTATGTACTGGGAAACAAGGAGTACAATGATGGCATTGGCTCGGAGTTAACAAAAGTGGATGCCAGTTATGGAAAGTATTAAATATAATGTACAGTGACACGAGGACAGTATTAGCACTTCAAATCTAATATCCAAGGGGACGAGGAAAGTACGGTTATATTCAATATAACGTGAAGAGAAACGAGGCCAGTACGAGTGCATTCACACATGATGTAAAAGGAAAAGCAGAGCAATTTCAGATATACAAATGTGATCTACGGAGAAACGATAACAAAATGAGGACATCAGCTGTGATATAGAAACAAATAATGACAATATCAGGGAGGAGGGCATTATTTTATTATGGGGGTGGGGGGAGAGAAAAATGCGGACAGGATAAAGTTTTAGATCTACTAGAATTGTATTATTGTTGACGGCATCTTCGTATTAAAGAATGTGTTATAGTTGAAGTCGTCTTTGTACTAGAGAATGTATTATTGTTGAAGACATCTTTGTACTAGACAATGTATTATTGTTGAAGACATCTTTGTACTAGACAATGTATTACTGTTGAAGACGCCTTTGTACGGGACAATGTATTATTGTTGAAGACATCTTTGTACTAGACAATGTATTATTGTTGAAGACGCCTTTGTACTATAGAATGTGTCATTGTTGAATACGTCTTTATTCTTAAGAATGCATTGTTGTTGAAGACATATTTGCACTAGAGAGTTTATTGTTGTTGAATACGCCTTTGTCTGGGAGAGAGTTATACTCTTCGTATGTCTATTTAGGTTTAATGGAAAGCACTCCACGAACGTTAATCCTAAATTTGATATACCTTTATTCTTCAACCCTATGTCCTCCCAGTGAACCTCATCAATGAGAATGAATGCCGTAATGATGTTTTGTGTCTGTACTCTTTGTTCTAAAAATCAGGAAAACCAGTATTCCATTTTTGCATTTATATTTTACATACGGGGTAGTGTTTCGGGAACTCTCTGAAACTCAAAAGGCTGCTTCACACTGAACAGACTAATGGCTTGTGCGAATGGTAGAGTATGTGATTGTGTGAGTTGAAGAAACTTCTATCGTGAGGGGAAAGTCCACACTTTTAGTTGTCCCTAGCGACCCACTCTTAGCGCAGAAGTGCTCTATTCTTATCTCTGTAAAACATAGAGCCGTCCCCGAATCACTCGGGAAATTGATTAAACGTAAATCCTTGTTTCAACCATAAATATCCGATTGTGGGATTTCAGTTTACTTGAACAACGGAATGAATCAGCTGATTTCAGTTGTTATGTCAGTGGTAAAATTTTGAATTCAATACCCCCTACTTTCTGAGAGCAGAATATATACCAACTTTGCCATTAAGATATGCTTGAAATCGTTATGTATTTGTTATATTAGCTGAAATAACTTTTAGTGGATAGCACACGTGAAGGCAACTTATCTTTGGGGGCTTGTTTGGGTTTTTTGTCCTGGTCAGGTTGAAATTCAGGACAATTAAGCTGACGCCATAGACTCATGATTACCAATAGAAATATAATATGGACAATTGACATTGATGTCTGTGGTGGAAAAGAGTGGGGGTTGATCGCATTTGTCAAAAATCCGTCAGTTGAATGATAGGATGCATTCAATGTTATTACGCAGCTCGAGCGAATCCGGCCACTTTTAGTGTCATATCTTACAATTGCCCTAATGGATCTTGGGCTTATTATTAAAGAGGAAAGAATAGAACTTTACACTTTCATATATGTCGTAAAACACAAAGATAAGTAGGTTGGCATTGATCTAGCTCCCTCATAATGCTAACCAAATTACAAATGTATATATATATATTTATATATATATATATATATATATGTATGTATGTATGTATGTATACACCGTGCATAACGCAATTATGTACCCAGGTAGCTGTTACGCATTTAATTATGTTTGTAAATGACGTTTTACAATTTGAAAAGCAAATGACTTTGTAGGCGTTGCTGCTTGAAACTGATCCGATGACTTACTTCTAATTAATAAATTTCCGAAATGCGTTCAACATCTAGTCTAATAATATATTGAAAATAGTTTATAAAACATAATACTAACGAAAAAACTAAAAAAAACACCAACTTTAATGTAATTATTTTTGTTTAGAAATACTGTGACGTCAAGAGAAATGAAAAAACAAAAACTGTAATATCGCCAATAAATTTCTTCTTCGTGAGGCAAGAAAAATCAACGCAGTTTGCGATTACATTAAAAAACAAAGATATATTTTTCCGTTTTGTGGAAGCTGTCTGCTGGTTTAGAACCTTTTCCTGCTAAATGTTATACAGTGTCCCCAAATATTTTTTTAAAGGCATAAAAATAAATCAGACGTTTGGAGTGCCCAAAAACATTTTACAGAAGAATTGAAAAATAAGTCGGACGTTTGAAGTGTGCACAGCTCACATCAATGATCTTTGACATAATCGAAATAGATTGATCTGAAGTGCCAGACAAATACAAGCAGAAACGTTGGAAAACTGCTCTGAGAAACCCTGATCGGTCAGGTTGTAGATTGGATGACTGATGTATAGATATGTACACGCCTATCGTTTTCAAGATGTACTTCTTCTTATTCTTTCTTTTTTCTTTCTTCTTCCTTCTTTTTCTTTATTCTTCAAATATTTTACACCAGCTGAAGCAGAGGTGCACACCTACATGTGATCTTTTCCAGGAATTCTGTGTCAAAGCACATTGTCTGTTCTTGCGGTGATGTTTCTCTAGCAAGAAGTGGCTAGATCCATGCCAACCTTTCTTCATTTGACTTTTACGACATGTATGAAAGTGTAGTGGCTCTATTCTTCCCTTCTCAATAATAAGCCCCGAGATCTATTAGGGGCATTTTAAGATGTGATACTAAAAGTGGCCGGATTCGAGTAGCCCAAAACGTTCCCAACACTGAAACGAACAAGCTAGCCATTAAATTGACAAACCGTGTCCAGGACGGAACCGACTAAAAACTGAGATGGAACCCACACAAAATCCAAAAAAACGCAGTCCTGCTCGAGCCCAGCTTGCTATGCAGAGAGACGCGCCTACCGGCAACCACCAACTCGCCCAAGACTTAGGACCTGCACTATAGCAGCCACCATTGTAGAAGTACTGATCGACTTATACAAAGAATACTAAAAGTTAAATTATTAGTTATCTGTTATAAAAAAAACCGACTCCTCACAAACCATGTCTCTTCCGACGAATGAGGAAGTATAAGTGGATCAAAAAACCGACTCCTCACAAACCAAGTCGCTTCCAACGAATGAGGAAGTATAAATGGATACAGCTAGTTTCCCTTCCTGCCTGGTTGCACATACTACTGATCCGACCTCTCAAGCATCTCGTCTTTCTTCCCTTGCGCCTGATCTAAAATGACAGCAGTCTGTGGATTGCTGGTTTATCGATTGCATGCAATAATTCAACTGACGGATTTTGACAAATCTGATGAACCCGCACTCCATTTCACCACAAATATTAATGTCCATTGTTCTTAATATGTTCCCATGGGTGATCGTGAGACTGTGGCGTCAGCTTAAAAATTGTCCAGATTTTAAACGTGACCAGAACATAAAAAACCCAAACAAGCATACCCCCCCCCCCCTCTTTTTCACAATTTAATAAATTCATATAGATTTCAAGTGTGCCTTAATTGTACAATTCGTAGAGCTCATATATATCTTCGTTACCTGTAACTTACTTTAACTGACTTACCATTTTGGCTCGCACTAAGGAATACTTGGAGCCAATATATATATATATATACATATATGTGTGTGTAAATATGTGTGTATGTATGTGTATATGTATGTGTATGTATATGTGCATGTGTATTTGTATGTGTATATGCATATCGATCTTGAAACATGCCCGCACTGTGTGAGCGTTCATGCTTTTACAATAGTAATTAGGTCTTTATATTGCCCGACCTCTAACGTGTCTGTTTCCCAAACAGCCTTATTAGTGATGTGGACTAGATACGAATTGCCGAGGAATCGACGCAGACATCTCATTTCCATTGCACAAAATCTTCGTTCTAGAACCGCTGTCAAGAGTTCAGGTTTCGCACGCATGAAGATACACGGAAGTGACAAGTGCATACATTAAACTCAACTTGGATTTCAGGTTGATGCTTTTCTCTTATATATATATATATGTATGTATGTATGCACGTACATTTACGTTACACATACGTACATTTGTTGGCATGCATGATGCATGCTGCAATCATCCCTTTTCGTTTCATTTGGAGCACGGCCCACATTGGTGATAGTAATGTGCAGTGCATGTGCAAAAAGAATATACGTACTTCTGCACCACTTTCATGATAAAGCTACCATACCTATGCACAACTCTTGAGTCTCAGTTTATTATATTAGTATTAGGGTACAATGGTCCTATCCTTTCCTCATTGAAAAGGGGCGTCGTGCTCCATATGCAATGACCCTGCATTTTCAAGTAATTGAGACATATTTATGCTCAGTAAAGTTTCATTGAAGTATAACATATTATGAACCAAACTGCTCCGAATTGAAAACAAAGTATAAATCATTTGATACGTGTGCACGTTTAAATTTACAAAAACAGATTACTTTTGCAATTAATTTTTTTTTAATCAGAAAAATGAACAAATATTTTCATGAAATAAATTGCTTCCCGTTGCAAAATAAAAATGTGTGTGAATGTGTGTGTGTGTATGTGTATGTGTGTGTGTGTGTATATGTGCGTGTATATGTGTATGTATATATGTATGTGTGTGCATGTATATATATATATATATATATATATATATATATATATATATATATATATATATATATTTATATATATATGTGATATATGTATATCTGTGTATATGTGTGTATATGTATGTGTGTGTGTTTATATGTGTGTATGTGTGTATGTATATATGTGTGTGTGTGTATGTGTGTGTATGTGTATGTGTGTATATATATATATATGTGTGTGTGTGTATATATGTATGTCTGTGTATATGTGTGTATGTGTGTGTGTGTATATGTCTGTGCAAATGTGTGTATATGTGTGTGTATATATATATATATATATATATATATATATATATATATATATATATATATAATTTAATGGCTTTTATACTGTGTATAGCTCGTGATGTTAATTTGCCTTTGTGGAAGTGTCACTGCACTCTGGGCATACCCATAGGTGCTCAGTCTCTCTCATCAAATGGCGTAAGGTATGGATGGTGATGGTCTCTGTAGATCGCTGGTTGTACACTCTCCTGCTCCGACCTCTGATGCGCCATACTCCGCTCGAATTTCGTTTCCTGTCGAAACTTTGCAGTCTGTGAATTACTGCTTCATCTATTGTGGTGTCCTCTACTAGCAGGCGGTCATTGATTGATTTCGAAATGGCATTTCTATCTATCACTAATATGCCCATGATGGGAGCTTGTGAAACCATTATGTCAGCTCTTTCATTGCCCTGACCCCCAGCATGAGCAGGACAGTTGATCCATGTCAACCCCTGGAGGTTTCCTCAACAGCTGCTGTACCTTCTGAAGTACGGCTTGCGTGTCTGTCACGATGACTGCTCTTGTTATAGAAGTCTCAGATATCCATTTCAGTGCTGAGGTCACCGCTTCCGTCTCCATTCTCAAACTGGACGTTGTTGACATGTATGCCCTACTGCGCTCAACAACGATCTGTCCTCTTACTCTAGCCGAGAAACCCCAACCTGATGTACCACTGCGCAGCACTGATCCGTCAGTGTATATGACGCGTTACTCTCCTGTGTATTTGCAGCTCTATGAATCACCCGTGTGGATCCATTCTTCCTCTTTGGCTATCGTCTCAGCTGGAGTGATGTGTCCGATTGTTGTCTCTGCATGTGTCATCCATGACACCCCTCTTTTGATTGGTGATCCCTTGATACCTGAGATACTACTGTGCAGATGGTGCCGCGTGTCTGTGGTGACACGCATATAGGCTTAGTCTAGTGCCAGTTTATGTCTGGATGTCACCGATAACAATCACAACATGTACAGCATCATCACAATTAGGATATCTCTCGTGCAGCCAAGAACTAGTCGCATACCTTAATTATGGATGCGTTCCAACCTTTCACACTGTGTTCTTTAAAGTGTGAGGATGCCTAGTCCGTAATCGAGGACAGACAACACGACCTGGCGAAATAGGATGAACAGGAGGCGTTGTTCCAAATCGGCAGCAGCCATGGTCTTGAGTACTCCTAACTCACTCTTACATCTTTGAACGATGTGGTCAACATTATAGTAGAGACTACGACCAAATATCACTCCGGGTATTTCAACCTGTCCCACCTGTCAAGGGTGCACCTATCAATAGTGATGCCCGGGAGTCCAGCCTTTACTATTGAATTATTTAAAGAGCATCACATCATGCAGGCCTTGTTCGGATTGATCTTGGAGCTTGAGTCGCCGCACCACTGTGAAATTCCTTGCAAGATTTCCTGGATGTCTCTGACCAACTCTTGCCTGTCTGATCCAGTCCTGTACGTTAGGATGTTATCGGCAAATGTCAACGTTCGCCCTGTCCCTGTTGGTTGAATATTGGCCCCTTTTACCGTGTAGACGTTGAACAGTACCGATGAGAGCGGAGACTCTTGAGGCAGTCCTGAACATATTCGCCTCGTTTCTGATGTCCACGATCCCACGCGTAGCACAACTGTTCTTTCAATCAGAGCAGCTGCTATACAACTAACCAGCCACGGGTTTAAACCACACTGCTTCAGACATGTAATTAAAGTTCCAAAATCGACACGGTTGTATGCCTCTTCCAGGTCGAGTGCCACCGTGACTGTTTCTTGCTTTGACTGAAAACCCTCATACACATCATACGCAAAAGTTCCAGGGTTACCCCAGGTCTCCTTCGCTGTTCTATAGCTGCCCTGGAGTTTATTGGAGTAGAGCTATGTGGATTTGATGGTCTTGTAGTGTTTTGGTTAGCTCAATTGCCTTGATTTGTAATCCGACAATGCTTAGCTGTAGTATGTTAAGGTTCTCCCTCGCAAACTTCTCGCACAGAGCAGGGGAGCTATCTCTGTTTCGCGGGTCTTGGTAACCGAGGCGACGTCCGAGCTCGTTTAAAGGTTTGTTTGTTGTTTTCTGGCATTGGAGTATTGGGTGTTTTGCTGCAGACTTTTGCCTGCCAAAGAGCACACTAGGCGCGCCTTTCTCCATTGATGATAGATGTGTTTGGCATTAACATTTCCTTCCTTGGTCATTTAGAGGTTGGTTGTGTCGATGCGGTGAGGTGGGGTGTCAGATGCGGTTCACAGAGTGCATTACCCCCTAGCAACAAGTGCTCTCGTTGCAGATCACACTTCTTTATTCTGTATTTAGGCCTCATTTCCCCGTGGCTGTGTCACGTCCTGCCTACTATTCCTTCACTATTTCCCCCATCCCCTCCCACGCCACAACAGCTCCTACTTTTCAATGAGATCCAATGGCTTCACCCCCATCTCTCCACCCGAGCGTAGTCCGACGGTAGTACAATGTCAGTTCACCCGGTGCTCTCGCTGCAGCTGGTAAGTTGGGCTAGTCTCGGAACCTTTCTGGGTGTCTCTACCATTAGTGGGTTCTTGGTAGCGGTCTCGTAAGTTGGACAAAGAAAAGTTGTGTAGAAAGGCAGACGACAGCTCAGAAGAACATTAAACCCATGGGTGGAGTTTGGGTTGGTAACAGCCAGAGCATATTCCACTCGGTGTGTACTGCGCTGTCACCTTAAGGATCTTCAAACTGCTCCCCGCCTGGCTATACCCCCAGGTATCCGGTCGCCCCCATAGCAAACTCAATATACAACAGGGTCACCCACGAGAAAGTGTTGCTATGGACACGTTTGTGCAGGAGACACGCTATGCCAGAGGCTTGCTATCAACCGGACAGCAGATTCCGCGGCGATCACTGCACCCTGGATGTGAAAGGCTGGAGATTCGCATCAGCGTCCATTTGATGTGGGTGGGACATTGTGTCTAGACCCTTTATCGACCCTGTAATTTGGGAGTAAAAAGGCCAATATGGCAACCCTACAGTGTATCTGTAATGGGGGAAAAAATACTTGGAACATAATTCAGTTTCGTACAAAATTACATTTCTGTTAAGAAAACAGAACAGCTAAAACACAGTACATGTCATTTTGAACCATTCTGTGCTGATTTTTTTTTTAAAGACAAAAACTGCAGCCTTCGTATAGCATATATATTTATAGAGTATTATGTAAGTCTATCTACTAAAAACAATGCAGTGTTTCCAATATGGTGGCACATTTTTCATAAACATATACATTGTAAAATCAACGATTATCCTCTGATCTCACATTTGACGAATACAAACGGAATCAAAAGCAATACAAACGAAAATGGCAAACAAATTCCGAATTGTTATATAATTCTTTGTTTACATTGAGTAACCAAGCCGAGATTTACGGGGCGACTTAAACAAATAAGTTAGAAGATAATGTAGAAAATAATATGAAATTATTTAGATGGGAGATAAACGAGAAATACATGGAACATCAACAAAAATTGTATAATGTGTTTGTTGATTTCAAGAAGGCGTTTGTTAGGATGTGGCATAACGCGCTGTGGACAACTATGAAGAGGTACAAAATCAACGGGACATATTATACATATATGACAAGACGTCCAGTGCAGTTCTTGTGAAAAGGAGGCGAGGAGACTGGTTTCGCACATCGTTCGGTGAAAGACAAAGTTGTACACTCTGAGGGTATTATGAGTGAGATACTTGAAGATCTTGTAGGAATTGTCAAGATATGGGATATACCGATTACTAACCTTCGTTTTGCAGATAGCAATGGGTTGGCCGGCACAGAAGCGGAACTCCGGGAATGAGTCGGAATTCTCGATGAAACGGCTGTGACTATAGTCTGGAGATTAACACTGGAACGAAAAATTTAATGACCAACAAGGCCTTTGGCTCCAACAGTGGTGTAAAAGCGCATGGCCAGGAACTCGAAGTGGTCGACCGTTTTAAATACCTGGGTTCGATTGTCATGTATTAAGGGTCAAATTGTCAAGTGTTGGTCAGAATATCACAGACAATAGCGGCGCTTGCACGCAAGACAAACGATTAACCATATGTACGGAGATCAAATTAATAGGTAAACTGGTCCTGTCAATATTTCTCTATGCTTGTGAGGCATGGACAATTACAGCTGACCTGCAGCGGAGGATACACGCCTTGGAGATGAGATGGTTCATACTTCTAAACGTCACATACAAAGACCGAGTTACATATGAGGAAATACGAGAAAGAGTTAAAATAACAATTTTGAACTTTTGAAGACCTCTTGGCAACAGTCAAAAGACGGAAACTCACTTGGTACGGCCACATATCGTGATCAAACGGTCTTGCAAATACCATCATGTACGGAAAGACGCAAGGTGGACGACGAAGAAGTCTCAAGGAGAGGTAGAAGGACAATATCAAAGAATGGACCAATCTCCGACAAGAGGAATCACAGGCAGCGGTGCTGACATGGAGTTCTGACGTGGAGTTGTGGGGGTGTCTTCATGTGTGCCCCAACGACCTCCCCGGTTACTGGATGACTTGATTTAACTTGCGATGGTAGAATATAGTGTTTTAGAAGAAAGTAGCGCATGTGATAACACATGGTGTGTTATAAAAGAAAGTAGCGCATGTGATAACACATAGAGTGGAAGAAAGTAGCGCATGTGATAACACATGGTGTGTTTTAAAAGAAAGTAGCGCATGTGATAACACATGGTGTGTTATAAAAGAAAGTAGCGCATAGAATGGAAGAAAGTAGCACATAGAGTGGAAGAAAGTAGCGCATGTGATAACACATAGAGTGGAAGAAAGTAGCGCATGTGATAACACATAGTGTGGAAGAAAGTAGCGCATGTGATAACACATAGAGTGGAAGAAAGTAGCGCATGTGATAACACATAGTGTGTAAGAAAGTAGCGCATGTGATAACACATAGAGTGGAAGAAAGTAGCGCATGTGATAACACATAGAGTGGAAGAAAGTAGCACATGTGATAACACATAGTGTGTTCTAGAAGAAAGTAGCATATGTAATAACACATAGTGTGTTCTAGAAGAAAGTAGCGTATATGACAACACATATTGTGCTCTAGATGAAAGTAGTGTATATGACAACACATAGTGTGTTCTAGAAGAAAGTAGCACATGTGATAACACAGTGATGTATCATATATCAGTTATCATTTCTAAAGATTTTTTTCTACTCACAAGACTTCAATAAAACAGCAGACACAATTGGTATATGTAAATCGTTGGGTGTGAATGACCATGATTTGAAAAGTGTTCTTCCCTGCAGGTGTTAGACGGCAATGTTAGCCGCCGGTTTTGATATGCTCTTAGTGTGACAGTGACCTTATGTTTAGCTCTTTCATACGTGTAATTTCCAGGAAACCGTTCGCACATAAAGCTTTCCATGAAACATCACACGCGGAGTTTTCTAAGAAACTTTTCCCGCACAGGGCTTTCTAAGAAATCCTTCACACACACACACAGCTTTCCAAGAAAACACATATGTTTGCATAAGTTAAAGTGCTGGTATCCCGTTTGAAAGCTCCGATTTTATCATCATAGACATGGACCACAGTAGAGAACGCGCTTAAGATTTGATAAACATTAGAGAAACATAGACAGGAACAGATAAATCTATAAAAGGCGAATACATTATTATAAGGGCACTTTAAATAAATCTTTTACATCTGCACTCTTATTTTGTATTTGCAAAGAACATGCGGAGCTTACAGCAGAGTGGCTAGGATATGCATCATTATGTAAGTGAGAGACGGGTTCGAACCCGGTGAGGACCACTTTTTCTTTCCTTAAATTAAATAAAAATTAAATAAAAATCTGGCCTGTGTTCTGAACAGCTGCAGCCGATGTCTATTTAAAAACCATTTTAAACATTAATAGTTTATAATAGTTTAAAACAAAAAATGATACGGTAAACAATGGATAGATTTAAAAAAATCTTATTTATTATCAGAAACAAATAATACTTTCCTGAATGATATATCAGTTGCCCATTGCCAGAGAAGATGAGAGACATGATCAGACATGTGATGTGATACGTGGTCACATAAAACTGTAAAGACTTATCTTTGAGTGACATGCCTTACCGTACATCGGATACACTTGGGTACATTCGATGCTAACTGGCACTTTTTAAAGGCCTCAGTGATTATTTTGATCAGCCGTATGAGCACTTTGGTTGATGGTAGTGCGCCAGGATGAGTGATCATGCGCTGTCTGCATGGTGATATCCGTAAAATCATGTTGAAACTGTTAAGGGACACTTTCAATGCGTTAGTGTAGCCCTTCTTGTGTCCTCGTGATTACACTGGATAGCAACTGCTTTGGGAGACGTTTATAGGACATATCAACCTGCTTAGTCAATCTTATTTTGGCGTTCTGTAGCAGGATGCACTAGTCCTGTCTTATTGAGAACTTCGTAGTCGGTTACTTTCCCCGTAGAGCTTATCGTGAGCTTTCCACAATTGTTGGAGGGAAAGGTGCCAGGGAGCATGCTCGAACTGGTTTGGATAAAGCTACGCATTTTCAAGGGAGAGAAGCTTCCACCGCACCTATTAGTGATTACTAGTGTCCCTGGACAACTCAAGCTTTGAGGGATCAAAATGGAGTAAAGATAACTAAGATCTCTTGGACAGAAAGCACCGTGTAGGTAATTAATAGAAACAAACTTGACTTGGTCAAATGGGAACCTTTTGGAGGGTGGAAAGAGATTTAATGTTGAAGATAGCGAGAACCTGTTGGACAGATAATATTCACATTTTCTCAGGGTAAAAATGTTTGCAAGGGAAGTAGATAATTTCGTGGTTGAGCCGTGTAGAGAAAATCCTAATCTCTCTAGCATACGTGTCGAATGTGCAGTAGCTGAGACAATGGAAAAGAGTTGTGACAATACTGAGCATGATAAGAGGAGTAGAATAGATAAATATCAGCGGCATTGGGTTTATAGTAGACTGATGAGCTAAGGTCAGAGAAACATGCGAAGAAAGTGATGTGAAAAAAGTGACATATGCTGGGATGATAAAAGATATATACTCGGTAGCACGATGATTGTGACCGACTAAGAAAGTGGATTGAAATTAACACAGCAATCGGGGGTCTCAAAGAAACGACTTTTCAGTCGGTCAATCTGTTCACGACAGAATCATCATGGATAATAAAACGGCCCTATTGTTGATTTCAATCAACGTCGAGGAGTTCTCTGAACATTGGAAACAGTGTCTGGCTTGGTTCCTATGACACGGAAAGTAAGTAAGTTTAAAAGATCAACCTCTGTCGTCTCATCAATGTCATTATCGTTACCAATGTATCTGTGGCACGTGATAGAAAAGTGACCTTCATAACGCCATCAAATCAGAGACTTCAAATACCTTCTCATCTGGGGCTGGTATCTCGGTGGTTCCATTGACTCGCATCCAGTGTTTAAACAGCGATCTCAGTCCCGCCAGGCGGAGTGGGAACACGGGCTTGCCCAACAAGCTCGCCAGCCTGTCCCCGGCATTGGTGGAGTCGTACCGCTGGTAAGGATGCGTTACTGTAGTCCGTATCGAGAAGCTTTGTCAGTCCGTGTGGTTCGTTGACGGCTAGTGCGTATAGCCAATGTCGACAGTTCGTCTCGCTTGTGGTCCTTCTCTCGCAATGAGCTTTGGACCGGTAAATGGAAAGCAGGAATCGTGTTTAAAGGCCCTGTCCTCGCCCGACCAACCGGTCGGAGAAGGGCACGCCGGCAGACAAAAATCGTCTCCAGTCCGAGTGAAAATCATCGCCGGGGTCGTTGGGATCCGTTCTGCACAGAGCGCTGCCATCCCTCCCCGAGCGAGCCCGGTCGGTCGGTTCGTATGTGTACGGGCCCCTGCCATGCGGTCCTAGGTAGACGGAGTGAGGGACGGAACAACCGTCCGTCCGTCAGTCGGTCCCAGCGGACGTCCTGGAGAGGCTTTTTACACATCCATCCTTCGCCGACCGGTGTGTGTGGTTCGTCCGTCTCCGACAGATATCTGGTCGATCCTGCCAGTAGTCATATGCTTGTCTCAAAGATTAAGCCGTGCATGTCTAAGTTCACACTGTCTCACGGTGAAACCTCGAATGGCTCATTAAATCAGTCGAGGTTCCTTAGATGACACGATCCTACTTGGATAACTGTGGCAATTCTAGAGCTAATACATGCTTACCAAGCTCCGACCCTCGCGGAAAGAGCGCTTTTATTAGTTCTAAACCAATCGTCGTTTCCCCTCGCGGGGTTTCGGCGTCCCCACTGGTGACTCTGGATAACTTTGTGCTGATCGCATGGCCTCATGTGCCGGTGACGCATCTTTCAAATGTCTGCCCTATCAAATGTCGATGGTACGTGACATGTCTACCATGTTTGTAACGGGTAACGGGGAATCAGGGCTCGATTCCGGAGAGGGAACAGGAGAAACGGATACCACATCCAAGGAAGGCAGCAGGCGTCCCCGGCACGGGGAGGTAGTGACGAAAAATAACAATACGGGACTCTTTCGAGGCCCCGTAATTGGAATGAGGACACTTTTAAACCCTTTAACAAGGATCAATTGGAGGGTAAGTCTGGTGCCAGCAGCCGCGGTAATTCCAGCTCCAATAGCATATATTAAAGTTGTTGCAGTTGAAAAGCTCGTAGTTGGATCTCAGGCGCAGGTGGGTGGTCCGGCTCGAGCTAGTTCACTGCCCGTTGTCTCCTGCCATACCATCTGCCGGCTCTCTGCCGCGGGTGATCTTCGCTGAGCATCCCGGGTGGCCGGCGCGTTTACTTCGAAAAAAATTAGAGTATTCAAAGCAGGCCTCGGCTGCCTGAATAATGGTGCATGGAATAGGACTTCGGTTCTATTTTGTTGGTTTTCGGAACTGGAGGTAATGATCAACAGGGACAAACGGGGGCATTCGTATTGCGGCGTTAGAGGTGAAATTCTTGGATCGCCGCAAGACGAGCTACTGCGAAAGCATTTGTCAAGAATGTTTTCATTAATAAAGAACGAAAGTCAGAGGCGCGAAGACGATCAGATAACGTCGTAGTTCTGACCATAAACGATGCCGACTAGCGATCCGCAGGAGTTGCTTCGATAACTCTGCGGACAGCTTCCGGGAAACCAAAGTGTTTGGGTTCCGGGGGAAGTATGGCTGCAAAGCTGAAACTTAAAGGAATTGACAGAAGGGCACCACGAGGGGTGGAGCCGGCGGCTTAATTTGACTCAACACGCCAACACTGTAATGATTGACAGGCCGAGAGCACTTTCGTTGGATCTAATAGGGAACGTGTGCTGGAATTAGACCCTTGGAAATCTGGGGCTAGTCTCTCGGTGGCTCGGTCGGCTCGCATCCAGTGTTCGTTAAAGGAATTGACGGAAGGGCACCACCAGGAGTAGAGCCTTGCGGCTAAATTGACTTAACACGCAAACACTGTAATGACTGACAGGCTGAGAGCATTTTCGTTGGGTCTAATAGTGAACGGGTGCTGGTATTAGACCCTTGGAAGACAGGTCAGTTTTATCCTACTAATGACAGGGCGTTGCTACGGTAATCCTGCTCAGTCCGAGAGGAATCGCAGATCTCAGACACTTGGTCCACGTGCCTGGCTGTTAAGCTAATGGTGCGAGGCTACCATCTGAGGGATTATGGCCGAACGCCTCTAAGCCGGAATCCCGCCCTGAATCTTAGCACCACTGTGACGGGAGGCAACGATATGGTTGGGACCTGAGGCTCGCGCCTCAGCCCGACCCGGTCGAGCCGCAGAAAGAAGTCTCTGCCGTCCCGCCGATCAAAGCTGGCGGGGAGCTGCTCGATATTCACCCCATTCGGCGTTGAGGTGCGAAACCACCAGTAGAAGACTTAGTTCTCTGTTGGGGTATCGTAAGCAGTAGAGCAGCCACCTCACTGCGAACTGTTGAGACTCAACACTTGATCATGAGATATGCCCGCACACCAGGCGAACATCTCCGTGCCATGACCAGGCTTATCCCCTGGTTAAATGCACTCCCGCCTCGCTCTTTACCTCTGTCTGCTATCAGTCATCCCAATGGACGCAGAAGAGAAGCAGGCCAGCGGACATTGCACCTCTGCCCTATTGTGACAACGTCCCAGGTGGCGGGGAATGCTAGGCGTACCATCACTGCAGAGAAGCCGAGAAAATAAAGGGAGCAAAGAGATACCCCCCTCACATGCATATGCTACATTTCCGGCAGGACGTGACGATCCTGGGACACAGACACACTGGACTGCCTCTCTTCCGGGATAGTACAAATTAGTACATAATCCATCATATCATCACCACACCCTGTAGACACGAGTGGTGAAGACTCGATAGTCCTGCAAGACAACTTCCCTAAGAGAGACAACTCTGACCACAAACAACTGCAGATATGCTGGGGACAGCCAAAGGATAAGGAGGGCATCCCTACAGAAACGCCTGTTGAAATCGGATGCACTGGGCCACAGGCTTAACAAAACAGTGCAACGTATATCGCTGTATGATGACAGAACAACCTTACAGAAAAAAGTGTGGCGCTCATCCTGTGGAGTCCCGCCAGACAGTGAGAGTGCCGGGCCTCACGCCTCGAAGGGGCCCACCTAATGCTACTGGTGGTCACCCACCCATGTGCTGTGGAGTCACGGCTCAAGGTGATGGGGCAAAAACTATTGACCAAAAACACAAGACCCTCAGAATACTACAGTGGAGTGCGGAGGGAGTCATTAACAAAAAGCGTTCCCTAACACATCACCTGCATGAAGGTAAGATTGACGTGGCATGTATCCAAGAAACGCACATCAACAACAACCACAAATTCTCAATCAGAGGATACCAAACCTTCCGTCTGGATAGAGAAGGTCACAAAGTAGGGGTTCTGATACTGACACGTAACTGCATACCGAGTAGCTATCAATCACACCGGACAAGCAGAAATTGTAGGAGTCGACATAATGACACAAGAAACGAAGATCCGCATTTTCAACCTGTATGGCCCACCAAACAAAGACCTGTCGCTCTCGAGTATGGAAATCAAGGACTCCAGCTGCCTAGTAGTTGGAGACTTCAACAGCCACTCGGAGAGATGGGGATATTCGGACACAGACAACAGAGGTGGTGAAGTGGAAGACTGGGAGATAGACACAAATCTCTATCTTATCAATAGACCATTGGACAGCCATAGCTTCTATTCTAAAACATGGCATACCACCTCTACTCCAGACTTGGCCTTTTCCACGGTAGATATTCACCACAAAATAGACCGCCAGGTGCTCAACCAATTTGCAGGTAGCGACCCCAGGGCAATTAGGCTAGAAATTGATATGGAAGTAGGCCCACAGGAAATAAAACCGCCCCCACGTTGGAACTATAAACGAGCCGACTGGGACAGATTTGCAATTCTGACAGATGGGCTGTGTGAAACCATCAACACACAAAATAACAATATGAAACCCATGGTGGAAAGCCTAAGCAAAGCAATAATGCAAGCAGCCACCGAAACCATCCCAAGAGGGGCAAGGAAAAACTACAAGCCATATTGGAATGATGAATTGCAGAAAGCGGAAGACGACGTCTCAAATGCTAGGAACATGGCAGAGAGAGAACAATCTATGGAGGCAAATATCACCCTCAAAGCCATCACGGCGAAATACAAAAGAACACTAAACCAAATAACAAGAGACAGCTGGAAAAACAAAACAGAAAGCCTCTATTTAGATAAAGAAGGGAACAAACTATGTAAGTTAGTCAGAGCCATGAATGATGAAACTCCATCAAACAAACAAATTACCATCAAGCAGGGCGACAACATGCTTACTGGAAACAAAGCCGCAAACGCCTTTATAGAACATTATGACAGAGCAAACCACATTGATGCCCCTACAGAAAGGCATACAGACATTAGTGAAGAACAAAAGAGCCACGACAACATCAATATGGCACCAGAGGAGCATATGATGGCAAAACTAACAATGAATGAAATGGAAGAGGCCATGAAAACTTTAAAGATAAAGACATCGCCTGGAAATAATTAGGTAACAAACGAAATACTGGTGGGGCTGGGCCAAACAGCAAAGTGGAAGTTACTATCAGTACTGAACCAAAGCTGGAAAAGGGGTATTGTACCGTAGGCAAGGAAAGATGCTGTAATTATACAAATACCAAAGAAAGAAAAAGATAGAGCAGATCTAAATGGATTCAGGCCTATCAGTCTACTGACCTGTGTAGACAAACTGATGGAGCGTATGATAAACACCAGACTGATGTGGCATCTGGAAGAAAAACACATACTAACTCCACAGCAAGCAGGCATTAGATAGCACAGATCCACTGAGGACCAGATCACTCTCATAGCCCAGGAATTAGAGGATGCTTACCAGGAGAAAAAGCATACAGTAGCGGTTTGGGTGGATTTAGAGAAGGCATTTGACAAGGTGTGGAAAGAGGGACTTAAAATCAAGCTTATAAGAAGTGAGTTTTGTGGGAAAATGTACAGATGGATCAGCCACTACCTCAAAAACAGAACAGCCAGAGTTCAAGTACAAGGGCAGATGAGCAAAAAGGTAACACTTGAGCAGGGAGTACCCCAAGGGAGGTACTGTCACCCACACTTTTCCTGGTGTATATAAACAACATCACAGAGAATATACCTCAACAGAAGAGTCCACAACTCCATGTTTGCAGACGATCTGGCTATGTGGACCTCTGAAAAAAATCTGACCATAGCAAGAAATCGAATGCAACAGGCCCTAACATCGCTGGAGGACTGGGCGAACTCGAGGCTGGTAAAAAAAAATGAGGAAAAAACAACATGTACGATATTCTAACTTTCAAACAAACTTCAGAACGCCAAAATAAGTCTTAACGGCAAATATATGCGGCCAAACGACAACCCAAACTACCCGGGAGTCACATTTGATCTGTGCATGACATGGAAAAGTCAGATCGAGAGAAACCGAATGACAGCCAGACAAAGAATGGCAATCATGAGGAAACCTGCTGGCACAAGCTGGGGAACAGACGAAAGTATACTAAAGAAACTGTACACTGGAAGAGTGAGACCAGTTCTCGAGTATGGCATTGCGGCATGGACAACAGCAGCAAAGGCAAACTTTGACAAAATTAGCGAACTCCAAAACCAAGCCATGAGAGTTATAACAGGTGGCATGAAGTCAACGCCAATTGTAGAACTTGAAAAGATTACAAATCTGCAATCCATGACCGACAGAAGAGACTGCAGAGCCCAGCAGCAATCAGAGAGACTCAGAAGACTGACAGACCATCCAATGCACCAGAGACTAAATAGATTTGGAAATGGGAGACTAGAGCGGATAAACTTTGCAGAAATAGCAAAAGCAAAGATGAACGAAGACCCTATAAACACATTAACAACACCAAAGCCCATCCCTACTGTACGCAAACGTACCTGGAAGCAGCATATATTTCCGGTGGTGGCAGAAAATACACTAGGTAATGGAAACAAGAACAACCAGACTGAAAAAGAAAGAAGAGACATAACCCAGAGGTACATAACGAAAAACTACCCAAGCATGGACTGGACCCATGCATACACCGACGGTTCTGTAACAAATACAACACAGAATGGAGGGGCAGGGGTGTTCCTGAGCCTACCAAATGGTAGAAAAATAACACTGTCAGTGGCAACTGGAAAATACTCAAGCAATTTCAGAGCTGAGGCAGAGGCACTGAGGACTGCAGCAGAAGTAATGCTAACAGGCAAAAGAAATGAAAGCCAGATAGTCCTGTTTACAGATGCCCTGGCCGTAGTCACAGCACTAAAAAGCCAGAAAAATACTGAACTTAATGATTTAAGAGCAGTACTCTGTCAACTATGCCAGCAGACCGCACCAAAAAGAGTAGTGGTACAGTGGGTTCCCTCCCATTGTAACATCCAATGCAGCGAAGAGGCAGAGAGACTGGCAAAAGACTACCAGAACCAGATTCTAGAGTGACCTACGAAGAGTCCAAAAGGCTTATTAGAGTCAGTTACATGACCAAATGGGAAACATACTAGCTCGCGCCATTGTCATTGAACATGAAAAAGAGAATCTGTGCAAACATACGTGTGTGTGTGTGTGTGTGCGTGCGTGCGCGCGACACGTATTTCTGCACATCGATACGAGTGATGCGAACTGCTGTCCACGACTAAACACTACTTTCTCACGTAATACGTGAGATTACAAAGCAAAGGCAAAGACCGCCGTCCATCGAAGACGATGATGGCATAATTTATTTGCTACCTCTATTTTTAGTAAGGATTATCTGCGCTACTTTTTATCCTCACGCTCTCGCCTCGAGCTGCCCGTCCCCAGTGGCAAGTCAAGGAAAAGAGGACTATGGGACGACTACGAGCTGCAGGGGACTCCCCATCAGCACCCGTGAAAAAGACGGCGGAGTCCGAAGTCAAATCCACACGACCTGATGACGAGGACGATGGCTTCTTTTTTTCTCCCCTCCTTCCTCTCTTTTCCATCGTTACACTCTTCCCTATCTTTTCCCTTTACCCTCTTTTCCCTCTTCCCTTCTCTCTTCTCCACTTCTTTCTTTTCTTCTTTTCTCCTTTCTTTAATTGACCCGTTTTTCGTCTCTTTCTTTCGTCCCTTTCTTTCTTTCTTCCCTTTCTTTCTTCTATCTTTCTTCTTTCCTTTCTTTTCTGGCTTTCTTCAATTTCTTTCTTTTCTTTCTTTCTTCCCTTTTATTTACTTTACTTTCTTTCTTTCTTCTTTTTCTTCTCTTTCATTCTCCCTCCCTTTCTTTTTCTCTAGCCATTCATTTTTTCTTCCCTTTCTTTCTTACCTTTCCTTTTCTTTTATCTTTCTTTCGTTCTTTCTTTCTTCTCTTTCATTTACTTCTCTTACATTCTTTCTTTCATTTTTTCTTTCTTCATATCTCTGTTTCTCTTCCTCTTTCTCTCGCATTCACTCACTCTTTCTCTCCCTTTCTCACTTCCTTGTACTTTATTCAATATTTCCTGCATAATTTCCCATTTCCATAAGAATTCGACAAAACCGAATATCTACAGAACATTTATTTCCTTTTGATTCAGACGTGTTTGTTGTGGTTGACCGACTTACGGTACACTTTTGGTAAGACGTTGGTCAGTTGCAGAAAATCGGTGTTGTGGTTGATCATCTTGCGGTACACTTTTGGTCAAACTTTGGTCAGTTACAGGAGTGTTTGTTATGGTTGACTGACTTTTGGTTTAACTTTGTTTCACAACATTCTGAAAGATGGCTTAAAGAAAATGCAGATTTTAGAATTAAGTGGCTTAAAATACATATTTAAAAAATTCTCTACATAAATTATTTATTATTTTTATTATTATTATTATTACTATCATTATTATTATTGTCAGACCATGTACCATCTCCGTTTCATATTTTCTAATTGCTATCTTGCACACTTGGTGTACACTAAAACTCGTGGATGTTCATCGCTTCAAGTTTTCTGTCCTCTAAAATCACTTGTGCTGCTCCTGCACATGTTTGTTATTTTATATTACTATTATCATTAATGAAGGTTAACTGCACCATGGGAAACAAATCTATAGTTGCCCTATTCATTTTTAGTGACAATAACGGATACATTGTAGAAAAACAAATAGAAATACCTCATTGACATATCAAGTCATCGATGCGTTCCAATAACATTAAAGGTTTATAATGAAATCATTCATGTTGCTGGAATACGCTCTGATGCAGTGGAAGTGGTTGAGGATTAACAAATAAATGTTGAAAGATTGCGTTTCTGCAATAAACATGCAGAAAATTTAATGTAAGGAAGCAGTTATTTTTGTCTTTATTTACGCCTTTTAAGAAATATATGTTTATTGCTATACCTGTCCTCAGCCTTTCTTCACTTTGTTTTTCTACCTTCAAACTAAATGAATGGTAACACGGACAAGGATTGAGAAATTAAACATGATGTTAGTGTCAAGATTACAAATGCTAGACCTGGTTTAATCTGCGATACTAGGATCCTCGTGTTACTAGCACAAGCATAACCGATAACACAGCAAGCAACTATTAATACATTCGTACCAGCAAAACAATTGCAATTAAATTATTACGAAAATTCTTACGTCTAACTTCAACAACTGGTGTTCTGATTGGAGAGATACAACAGCCATGACAAAAAGCAGATTGCATGATGTAGGTTGATTTAGTATTCATACATGTTTCATGGGAGTGGTGTCCCCTTAATAGCGGACAAAGATTAAATTTGCTCCGACAGTTTTGCCATTGTTTGTAATTAATAACGGCATTTGTGGTGTAGTTAGTAACGACAGAATAAAGACAGTGTGTAGCTAGTTCTTCGCAAATTATCGATTAACTAGTTTTCAAGGATTATCGTCGTTATATTGATGCAAAACTGACTTACTAGGACGACACACGAGGTCTAGGTTCAGTGTTACCTATACCACGACAAGGAGTCAATTTTCGCCGATGGTGGTAGTTTATACCAACATTGTGTGGTATAGGAAGTAACATTACAATAGATTCAGTGTGCACCAAGTGATCGGTTAGCAAGATTTCACGGATCGTCAACGATTATGGCGTGATTTCGCCACATAGCTGACTTAATTTGAAGACACGATTGGTCAGATTTTATCAATTCCCGTACAATAATGTGACACCGCAATAAAAATGCCGGAGACAACCGACCACACACCGAGTAGAGGAGACGCGTTAGCCCCACAGGCAACTCTTTTAGGAGAAGCAAAACGCTGATGACAAACCACACATAAGAGTCATCGCGGGAGCTACAGAGATCGTGCACTGACGCCAATGTCTCCAGCAGATGGTGCAACGGAAGGTGAATACAGAAGGAGAGGAAGGGGAGACAAGAGGAGAGAGGGAGACAAGAGCCTGAAAGAGGAAATGTCGAAGAAAGTCAGATAGACTTGAGTTTAAAAATGTACGAATAGGCTAATGGAATTGTCGCAGCGCTACCCAGCGCGAAGTCATTCTCCAAAAAATTGGTTTACGATTTCGACATCTTCATGATCCAAGAGACCTGCTTGAAGGAGAATGTTACCATCAAATATCCCGGATAGTAGTGCTACAGTAATCCATGCAGGCCCGGTAAGCGGGGACTGGCGATGTATGTGAAGCAAGAACTTCACCATACATGGATAGATACTAGCACCTGTAAAATTGAGGATGTCGAGCTACAAGGGATTGTAGTAACAATCAATCACCAAGAATGGAGAATCTACAACGTGTACGCTGACGTAGATCACCTCTTCGAGGACGTAAAGTGGGAATTTCTGTCGGTTTTGTCAGAGTCACAGAGCAAAAAGTGCCTGATTGCAGGTGACTTTAATGCTAGGTCAAAGGAGTGGGGAAATTCTACTAAAATTAGGCAAGTGGTCGCCTTGAGCAAGGCATTAGTCCACACAAACCTCACTGTCGTGAATGACGGACGTCCAACTAAACTAGCATTTCGAGCGGAAGATACGGACCTGGCACTTATATCCAGTGATGTTGCTCTATCCACACGCTGGGACGTATTGGGGGCACAAGAGAGCGACCACCTGCTGTGTGTCGTACTTATATCCAGAGGAAAATACACCATACACCGAAAAGCCAAACAGGTGTTCATATACACGTACGAACAGGATAATGTAGCGAACAAGCTGCGCCAGACGATCGGACGCAGGACCATTAGATCCCCTTTTGTCCAACCACCCTGGTGGACTCAAGCTGTTAATACAGCCTGGAGAGTAAAGGAGGCGGCAAAGGATTGGCGAAAGAGAGCTGGTATTAAGGTCGACGCGTTGAACGAGGAGGAGGTACAACGTAAAGCTACCAATTCCTTTAAAGCGTTAGCTAAGGAGTCCAAAATCAAACGGTTGGAGGAGTTCATTACAGGTGTGGGTAATGATAATACCCCCCCCCCCCCCCACCCCCACCCGCCCCCCCCCCCCCCCCGAAGTTCTGGCACATATTTCCAACATTCAAGAAACCACAGGAAGGCGAAGAAAAGAATCTGAGTTTTTTCAGTCGATACATTGCCCAGACTGACAAAGGCGACAGAGATGCCCGTCAGGAAACTCGGAAAAGCAACTAATACCCAGTCATCAGGGAAGAGGCTTATGTAGACCTTATCGCTGAGGTTGTAAATAGCCTGCGTACCAGCAAAAACACAGCTCCAGGTCCTGATGGAGTACAGTATTGCCACATCAAGCAGTTGGATGAGACAGAAATAAGAAATATGGGGAAGGAGTTCAACCACACTATAGAGAAGTCATCTGTGCCTGAGGACTGGCTTCATAGCTATATGTGCCCACTGCCTAAACCTGGTAAGGACTTCACGCTAATCAGCAACGTTTGAATAATCACCATACAGTATGTATATGGAAAATTACACGAGAGGATAGTGGTCAGGAAAAATAAGGGCCTACCTTGAACGGGAGCATATTCTACCGGATACGCTGGGCAGCTATAGAACAGCGAAGGAGACCTGGGCTAATGCTGAAACTTTCGCGTATGATGTGTACGAGGGGTTTCAGTCAAAGCAAGAAACTGCCGCGGTAGCAATCGACCTGGAAGACGCATACAACCGTGTCGATTTTTGGATTTTAGTTACATGTCTGAAGCAGTGTGGTTTAAACCCGTGGCTGGTTAGTTGGATATCAGCTGCTCTGGTGGAAAGAACAGTTGCGCTACGCGTGGACATCAGAACCGAGGCGAATATGTCCAGAACTGCCTCAAAGGTCTCCGCACTCACCGGTGCTGTTCAACATTTACACAGTAAAAGTGGTCAATATTCAACCAACAGGGACAGGGCGAACTTTGAAATTTGCCTATAACATTCTAACATTCAGGACTGGCTCAGAGAAGCAAGAGTTGGTCAGATACATCCAGGAAATCGTGCAAGCAATCTCACAGTGGTGCAGCAACTCAAGCTCCAAGATCAATCCGAACAAGGCTTGCATGATGTGATGCTCTTTGAATAATTCAATAGTAAAGGCTGAACTTGCGGGCATCACTTTTGATAGTTGCATCATTCACTGGTATGACAGGTTGAAAGACCTCGGAGTGACATTTGATCGTAGTCTTTCCTATAACTGCCATGTTGACCACATCATACAAAGACGTAAGAGAGGGTTAGGAGCACTCAAGACCATGGCTGCTGTCGTCTTGGAACAACGGCTCTTGTTCATCCTATTTCGTCAGGTTGTGTTGCCTGTCATCGATTACGGACTAAACATCCTCACACTATCAAGAATACAGTGTTAAAGGGCTGCACTAGAGATACCCCAATTGTGATGATGCGGTACATGTTGGGATTATTATAGGGGACATCCAGACACAAACTGGCACAAGGCTAAGCCTATATGAGTATCACCACAGACACGCGGCACCTTCTGCACAGCAGTATCTTAGACATCAAGGGATCAAGAATTAAGAGAGGGTCAGAATGGATGGCACAGGCAGAGGCAACAATCCAACACGTCACTCCAGCTGAGACAATAGCCAAAGGGGAAGAATGGGTCCACACTGGTGATATAATGATAGAGTACCGGAGAGTCATCATAACCTTAGGCAAGGAATGCAGAGAACGGAGCAGCGAGAGAGTAGAGCACGAGGTGAATCAGCTAATAACTGAGAACACCCAGGAGAGTGACGCTGTCATATACACCGACTGGTCAGTCGTGCGCAGCGGGACTTCAGGCTAGGGCTTCTCGGCTAGAGTGAGAGGAGAGGCCGTTGCTGAGCGCAGTAGGGCATACAGGTCAATAACCTTCAGTATGATAATGGAGACGGAGGCAGTGACCTCAGCACTGAAATGGATATCTGAAACTTCTATAACAAGGACAGTCATCGTGACAGACGCGCAAGCCGTACTTCAGAAAGTACAGAAGGGATGGCTTAGGTACGAATGGATAGCAGCTGTTGAGGCCTCAAACCTCCAGGGGTTGACATGGATCAACTGTCCTGCTCATGCTGGGGATCAGGGAAATGAAAGAGCTGACATCATGGATTCACAAGCTCCCATCATGGGCACATTAGTGATGTATAGAAGTGACATTTTGAAAGCAATCAATGACTGCCTGTTAGAGAAGATCACCGTAATAGTGCAATCAGCAATCCACAGGCTGCAAAGTTTCGACATTAAACGAGGTTCGAGCGTAGTATGGCGCATGAGAAAACGGAGCAGGAGAGTGTACAACCAGTGAGCTACAGGGACTACCAGCATCCATACCTTACGCCATTTGATGAGAGAGACTGAGCACCTATGGGTATGCGGGAGTGCAGTGACGTCGATTCTTAGAAACAGAAACAGAAACATGCTTTATTAAGTTTGACAACAGTTGTCAGACCAGCAAAACTGGAGATCTATATTATCGTATTGTCTAATGCTATTCTAAATGTGAATAGGAAGTGTTCGTTCTTGTAGAATTGTGTACCTTGTGTTGTTATAGCAACCGTTTGTTATAGCAACCGTTTAATGGTATCCCTTATATCCAAGTTTATGCGTTTCGAGCAGAGTTAAATCAACGTAACTGCAGAATTAAATAAATAAGGTTAGGGTACTTAAACATCAAACACGGCTACTGTCGGTAGGGAAATGCACGTGGTCTCATTTTCATATGATGTAGAAGGACTACGTCCCTTTCTGTCTCCTTGTTATTAGGTACCAATTTACGGCTGGGTGATTAGACTGACTGTGTCGCTACAGGGCAGCGGACACAGTATCTTTGTCGTGTCAAGTAAGCGGTCTAGCCGCCGTGACGAAACATAATTAAAAACAAAAGAATAAACATATTTTAGAATTATATTGTTTCTTCTTCTTCCTGTAAGCCATTGTCTATTTTTTCTCTATCAACACCACTTTCACCACCACCACCACTACTACTATACTACTACAACTACTGCTGCTGCTGCTCACCACCCTCACCGTTGCCGTTACTACCACCACTACTACCACCGTTACTACTACCACCGTTACTACTACCACTACTACCACCGTTACTACTACCACCGTTACTACTACCACTACTACCACACTTACTACTACCACTACTACTACCGTTACTACTACCACTACTACCACAGTTACTACTAGCACTACTACCACCTTTACTATTACCACAGTTACTACTACCAATACTATCACACTTACTACTACCACTACTACCACCGTTACTACCACCACTACTACCACCGTTACTACTACCACTACTACCACCACTACTACCACAGTTACTACTACTACTACTACTACTACCACCGTTACTACTACTACCACAGTTACTACTACCACTACTACCACCTTTACTATTACCACAGTTACTACTACCAATACTATCACACTTACTACTACCACTACTACCACCGTTACTACCACCACTACTACCACCGTTACTACTACCACTACTACCACCACTACTACCACAGTTACTACTACTACTACTACTACTACCACCGTTACTACTACTACCACAGTTACTACTACCACTACTACCACCGTAACTACCACCAGTACTACCACCACTACTACCACCGTTACTACTACAACTACTACCACCGTTACTACTACCACCGTTACTACTACCACTACTACCACACTTACTACTACCACTACTACTACCGTTACTACTACCACTACTACCACAGTTACTACTAGCACTACTACCACCTTAACTATTACCGCAGTTACTACTACCAATACTATCACACTTACTACTACCACTACTACCACCGTTACTACTACCACTACTACCACAGTTACTACTACTACTACTACTACTACCACCGTTACTACTACTACCACAGTTACTACTACCACTACTACCACCGTAACTACCACCAGTACTACCACCACTACTACCACCGTTACTACTACAACTACTACCACCGTTACTACTACCACCGTTACTACTACCACTACTACCACACTTACTACTACCACTACTACTACCGTTACTACTACCACTACTACCACAGTTACTACTAGCACTACTACCACCTTTACTATTACCACAGTTACTACTACCAATACTATCACACTTACTACTACCACTACTACCACCGTTACTACCACCACTACTACCACCGTTACTACTACCACTACTACCACCACTACTACCACAGTTACTACTACTACTACTACTACCACCGTTACTACTACTACCACAGTTACTACTACCACTACTACCACCGTAACTACCACCAGTACTACCACCACTACTACCACCGTTACTACTACAACTACTACCACCGTTACTACTACCACCGTTACCACTACTACCACCGTTACTACTACCACTACTACCACCGTTACTACCACCACTACTACCACCGTTACTACTACAACTACTACCACCGTTACTACTACCACCGTTACCACTACTACCACCGTTACTACTACCACTACTACCACCGTTACTACTACTACCGTTACCACTACTACCACCGTTACTACTACCACTACTACCACCGTTACTACTACTACCGTTACCACTACTACCACCGTTACTACTACCACTACTACCACCGTTACTACTACTACCGTTACCACTACTACCACCGTTACTACTACTACCGTTACCACTACTACCACCGTTACTACTACCACCGTTACCACTACTACCACCGTTACTACTACCACTACTACCACCGTTACTACTACTACCGTTACCACTACTACCACCGTTACTACTACCACTACTACCAGCGTTACTACTACTACCACCGTTACTACTACTACCACTACTACCACCGTTAATATTATCACTACTACTACTGTTAGTACTACTACTACTATTATTACTACTACTACTACCTTTACTACTACTGCTATTGTGACAGATTCACTCATGAGTCACCAGTAGTTCAGGAACCCTTGAACGTAATAGGGAGGTTTTGATTTCAGCTAACCCTATCTCAGAACCGTCATCCAAGTACCAATCAGACGCCCTTAACTAAAACATTGTGCTGGTGTGAATTTCAATCTGAGTCGGAATAAATTAACCATTGTTCAAAAAGTCCCCAGATACAGGCGTCGAGTTGTCCGCCTGAGTTTGTGTGTGTGGCAAGGACAAAAATAGCACTAGTGCTCCACAGAGCTTGCACATAGGTTCACCACCCTCCGCGGCGCTTATCCCAAATGCAGTGGGGTAATAAGTTGCTCGAGTCTAGCCCGCTAAGCAGGATATTCTCTTCCCGGCTACATCCATCTCACGCCAGAACTGGGATCTGCACATGGGCATCCACCAATGTAGACGTACAGGTCGACTAATACTAAGACAGGTGCAAATTAAGGGCGTGATATAATTCCTGCCAAATAACAAAAGGACGGAGAGTTGAGTGAAAAGCGCAAATAACCAAGTCGACAAAGACGGACAGAAAGACATAGACCTACGAGTCAGGGCACGACGGAAACATTGGTAACTATAAATAGTCAACTTTACAAGCTTCAGTAGAATTCAAATTAGAAGAAATGTCCTTCAGAGATTCGAGATAAATACGAGATAAAATTACAACAGCAATAGGGTCTTTTGAAGACCTCTTGACAACTGTCAAAAAAAGGAAACTCGCTTGGTACGGTCACATATCGAGATGAAATGAACAATATAAAAGAATGGACCAATCTCCGACGAGAAGAGGCACAAGCAGCGACCGCTGACAGAGAAGGGTGGCGGGGTATTGTAAGTATGTCTTCATGTGTGCCCCAACGACCTCACCGGTTACGGGATAACCTGAACCCTGACCTGACCATCAGAGAGAAATGTATTCTGTGAGTTGGCAGATCCATTCAGTAAATTTATCAAAGAGATATGAAAAAAACGGTCAGATCTTTCAGGGCCAGAGTAAAACAAGATTGTATTCTTAGCTCAGCGTGAATCCGTGAGATCCATTAAACCCTATTGTCTCTAGTAGAGCACTACAGAAACAACGTAGGATCTTTTAATATATATATATATATATTGTAGCAGATCCCACTGTTTGCCTTGGCCGTGATCTAACTTAGAACATTCTCACACTCATCCACATCATCATGACCATACTCAGTAAATGACATATCAAACAGCAGGTGGCATATTTATTATATCATACTCATATCATACAATGAGTAGAGAAATTACAAACACAATATAATACATATCTTAACTAAACATTATACTAAAACGGGAATTGTAAGCATTAGCTATTGATGGAATTCCCAACTATCTAAAAAACCCAGTTCTATTGCCTTGCAATTGCATCACACACACATCGCCTTAACTGCGTCTTCAACACACCTTATCAAATACTCTTCCTCACTGAAATCCCCTCAGGCGGGCGATCTCGACATAACTCGTTCACAATGTGTCCTTGCTTACAAACACACTTTCAGATTATCTATTAATGCAAAACTCACACACCTATTTGAGCGATCCTGTTCTATCACTAGACATTCGTCCAACCGTCTATCAATCGCTCCTCTATCTAAAGTCGGTGAGTTAAACACACTATCTACATTCAGTCTCTCTCTCTCTCCAGCCTCACTCTCTCTCCCCCTCCCGAGCTAAACTTTGTCTCGAGTTATATATCCTCAAGCAAGGCCAGAGCTTGACCAATCGATCTCAGGTATGGTCATCTTCAATCCAATTGGACCGAAACACTTTGCACACCTGTCACTCCATTTCTCTCGCAGCAAGCCCCGTTGCCAATTTCGTCTGTCAATCAATCTCCCCCTACCAAAATCGGAAGGCCAGTGGTCAGTTTCTATCTGTCCACATTCCTTAACCCAACTCTGTTCTCCTTTTGCTGAGACGTGAGTGACCTTGACATGCATTCATGCAGCTTTAAGCTTTAACACGTTCAGGCATCCTAAACTCCCCTTGCTCCGGCGGGAATTGGTACATTACCTCCCTAAATTACAGACCGAAACATGGATGGTCATTTTTTTCATCTGGAAAATGACCACAATTTTCGTCTTCACTATCCAAAATGTAAACACTACTCCTGTTTACAACTTCACTCACATCGTACATGCATAAAAAGACATGTCATTTGATACATATAAACTTTTTGTAATACATACACAATCAATACAAGCAGAAGAAAAACACTGTGGCTGGTCGTTTTTACAACACAAGCCCCCACTTTCACATCGTTTTGCAGTCAAATACACCCAAGTCTGTCCCTGCGGGACCTTTAACTCATCAAAACAGAAACACCTTAAGGAATTCTCCTTACTCATTGAGGTCAACATACCTCGCCCTGTTTCCGTGCCTTCCTCTAAGGACACGAACCTTCATTGTTACACTCGACCAGTTCAGGTCAATTTTCTCAGGCGGTCTCATTACACACCTCTCCTACGACCCATGTCCGACAATTCACTTCATATTAACTCCTGTGAGGCCACGAACTTACGTGGGTTATCCTCAGGCTAGTTATCACTGTCTCTCTTGACAGCTATCCCCTCTCAAAGAAAACAGCAAAATTCTTTATGTTTCCCACAAAAACGATATTTGACAACATATGTCAGTCAATATTACAACTTCTGATCAATATAGTCTTCTCTGCAAAGACTCCACATACATGTGATAAAAATAACAATATGTCTTGTTATGATGTATCTCTAATTAAGTCGTCCAGCTGAGTGTCCCACATGCTAGTTCTTATTCTGGAACTCGTGGTGACCTGTGCTTGCGGAGGCCTACAGTCTGGATGAGATATACTGCTCTGTAGATCACCTATATAACCTATATCAAATACCTGTAAACATGATGATTCAACAACAACAACAAAAAAAACCAACAAATTAAAGACAAATGCATTGCATACAATGTCGAAACCCAAACACCAAATACAAATGTCAAAATATTTGCACGCATACTCATGATATCAGTATTTCAGTCAGCAAGTATAACACTTTGATACTGTCAGGATATGTAATCATGTTTAAACATCAAAACAACAACAAAATAAAGAAAAATTCAATGCATACTATATCGACCATACAACCCACTGAAAATGCAAGTAATACCATTAGTCAAAACCCACACCAAATACAAATGTCAAAATATTTGCACGCATACTCATGACCAAGTGCCATCAACCTTCACTCCTGCTCGTGCCCCACAGATGAGCACCTATTAATGCCCCCTTTATAAGATACTAAACTACGACTAAGTTCTAACTTAATCAGGTACTAAACTATGTCCCTAAACTATGACTAAGTTGTAACTTAATCAGATACTAAACTATGTCACTAAACTATGACTAAGTTCTAATTTAATCAGAGACTAAACTATGTCTGAGTCAAAAGTCAAAAACCGAATCGACCACCTGTCGAATTACGTCATGCTGTAACCCTACTAGTCCAGGTGCAGTCTTTGTCACGAGGAATCAAAACCGAGTGTTGTGATCTAACTAATTCACCGCTGTTTCCCGACATCAAAAACTCCCTGGTCAGATTTTGACCGAAACATCACGTCCACGTGTTGCCCCGCGTCGCGTAATCATTACCAGGCGCATCCAGCTATCCTGCGTCTCTTGTCCGTTTCTCTGTTCGGAAATGTCCTTGTGATCTCGTCAGTCTAGCTTCAGACTGGCCGTCCGTTTCTCTGGTCGGAAATGTCCCTTTGATCTCGGTCAGTCTAGCTTCAGACTGACCGTCCGTGGGACGCTCATTGTCTGGCGTTTACTTGAGACAACGAATTCAAAGGAATTTTTAACATCTGGTCATTCCTCCATCTCTATACCCTACCCCCTAATTATCCAAATCTCCGTTTCTCAAGGATAACGGTAGATGAAACAAATTTTATGCAAAGGCATACATTAACTGGAGTTTCTCGTGATAGCCCTGTACTACCATGTGTGTAAGTACTCCACACGACTTTACCTAATTCCATTTCTGAATTCCATGTTTTTGGGTAGCGTCAGTAAACATTGCATCAACCGTTCCTTATCACTACTGCTTATTTTAACCAGACTATGCGTTGCCCCATCAGCTGTCTCTGATTGCTGCGCGATTTCCTCCTGTAAAACGCCCATCGTCTGGTCTGTTTGTTTCACGGTTGTTTGGTTCGTACCCACCGGTTCTCTGGTAGTGTTACGTACACTTACATCGTCCGCTACTTCAGCCTTCCGTCCATCTGTATTCACTATTTGTGGGAAAGACCTTTCACACTGTTCGTTTGACTGTTGGCTTATCTCGAACTGAGATCTTTTCTTCATCTTTGCTTCGATGACTGGTTCGCAGTCCTGGCTGTGGTTAACCTGCCTTTCCCTTTTCTTCGTTTTCCTTAGAAACTCTGTTCCTCCTTTGTTGGCTGCACGAGTATTCTTAACCGGTGCGTCCGTTTCACATTCCAACTGTGCGTCATTCCCACTTCCTTCCTCGGTGACCGAAAGGTTGTCCCTTCTTTCGGTCTGTTCAACCACTTCTCCTGCATGGCTATAATCTTTCTTGGGTGGGCACGAAACCATAGCTGGTCCTGCCACCATTCCTCCTCCTCTCCTTTCCTCTTTATCTGACGAATCTCTGACTATTTCCTTGTTTGATTCTTCGTCGACTTTAACTAATGTTCTACCAGGCTTGACTTCCTGGTAAACTTGGCTCCTTTCAGCACGCCCGACCATGTTAATCGACGTAATACCCTCTTCCTGAATTCTCGGCCTACACTGTCCGATGCGGTAACATTTTATCTGGACCTCTGAGCGAACGTTTGTTTCGTTTGCATTGCGTAACCTGCCCTCCGTCCCTAACTTTTCTGGATACACAAAACCTGTATCTCTTTCTTTCTGTCCATCCGCCTCGTGCTTAAAGTCTCTTTGATAGCTCCTGTCCTGCCTCTCCATCTGTAACCGTGCAAAAGGCCTCTTGTGGGCTAAGAATCTGCCCGATTCAAACTTCTGCCCAACCATTCCTCCTCCTCTCACTTGACTTGGCCTCTCCACCTGGGTCAAACTCCTACCCTTTTCGGTACCTCTTTCCAGTCGTCCACACACGTCCGTCCTGAGATTTCCACCTCTGTCCCTCCACGGATCGGAATGTGGAAGTTGTACGGGCTTCCTACTCACTTTCCTACACTCTGTCCCCTTCTAAAATACTGGGCCGTGTTTACTCCTGTGATTTCTTGATTTCTTCTCTCCTTCCTAGCTGGTTTGAAAGCTCCGTTTTCAAACTGTTGCAACAGCTGTCGCAGCTTCCATTGGAGATCTTTTTCCTGTCTTTCCAGCCGAATAACTCTGCTTGTTAGTTCTCTTAGCTGGTTTTGTAGTTGACTTTTGTCATCCCACTTATCGCTGACTGTAGCTCGTGCCATGAAAGGCTTGTTTTTGACAAACAGTCCTCCTCTTCTCCAGGAACTGTTAATATTCCGAAGAATATTAGGGCATCTGATAGACAAATGTCCAAAAGCTAGACAATGATAACATTGTTTAACATTGTCCAACCTCGACATATTGAATAAACCCGTCTGGCCCACCCAAAAAAATTATAAGACTGTCAAGTACGCACAAAGTCTTGTCAATAATACAACAATGGGTGGAAGAAAAATGTCACACTTTCCAGTCAGATGATTGGAAAAACTGTCTATGGTACTAACACTCTAACCACTAGCTACTCCTCTATTCCTAACTACACACACAAATTATATATAACTGCGACACTTGTGTTAAACATGCAAATCAAGATCTATAGCTACACACGCACTATATTTATAAATCTACCACGACTATCCGTGGTCAGCAGGCACCAAAATAATAATAACGTGTAACAGATCCCACTGTTTGCCTTGGCCGTGATCTAACTTAGAATATTCTCACACTCATCCACATCATCATGACCATACTCAGTAAATGACATATCAAACAGCAGGTGGCATATTTATTATATCATACTCATATCATACAATGAGTAGAGAAATTACAAACACAATATAATACATATCTTAACTAAACATTATACTAAAACGGGAATTGTAAGCATTAGCTATTGATGGAATTCCCAGCTATCTAAAAAACCCAGTTCTATTGCCTTGCAATTGCATCACACACACATCGCCTTAACTGCGTCTGCAACACACCTTATCAAATACTCTTCCTCACTGAAATCCCCTCAGGCGGGAGATCTCGACATAACTCGTTCACAATGTGTCCTTGCTTACAAACACACTTTCAGATTATCCATTAATGCAAAACTCACACACCTATTTGAGCGATCCTGTTCTATCACTAAACATTCGTCCAACCGTCTATCAATCGCTCCTCTATCTAAAGTCGGTGAGTTAAACACACTATCTACATTCAGTCTCTCTCTCTCTGCAGCCTCACTCTCTCTCCCCCTCCCGAGCTAAACTTTGTCTCGAGTTATATATCCTCAAGCAAGGCCAGAGCTTGACCAATCGATCTCAGGTATGGTCATCTTCAATCCAATTGGACCGAAACACTTTGCACACCTGTCACTCCATTTCTCTCGCAGCAAGCCCCGTTGCCAATTTCGTCTGTCAATCAATCTCCCCCTACCAAAATCGGAAGGCCAGTGGTCAGTTTCTATCTGTCCACATTCCTTAACCCAACTCTGTTCTCCTTTGCTGAGACGTGAGTGACCTTGACATGCATTCATGTAGCTTTAAGCTTTAACATGTTCAGGCATCCTAAACTCCCCTTGCTCTGGCGGGAACTGTTACAATATATCATCACCTGTTATCTCTTCAATCAAGCAAACCAATTGTGAGGTGCAACGATGTGTATGGAAAGAATAGATAAAGTTGTTAGAAACAACACAGTATCTAAGAGGATTAGAAAATACTCATTAAAAAAAAATTCGTGAGGAAGTAGGCATATTTCACAGGACCAGCGCATAAGCAGCGCGTGGCCGAATGGTTTCGAGGCCTGCCTGCCGACAAGGAGGGCAGCGGTTCGAAGCCCCGGTATGGCATATGTTGTTTTTCTGTTAGGGGTGAAATAAACAAACATAGCCAGCACACAACGTGGCGACAGCAGTGGCGAAGCGGTCTGTAGTCCTCAGCCTTCAAAACCCCTCGACTACCCCTGCAATGGGAAAAATGTCGTATGACAGTTTGTTTGGTTTTTTTGGTGTTTTTTTCCAACTCAACTTAAAGTGTAAAATAGGCACATTAAAGTAGGAAGAAGCTAAGCATCTAATGGTAGCGATTTCCGACTTACTTACTTAGTCGCTCCTCTTCTACCGTGAGGTGTAGAGGGGCGATTTCCGACTACAGGATCAAATACTGGGTTGGTATAGACGAGACCAACACGCGTACATTTGCACCAAAAGTATGTATATAAATAGATATAGTAGGCAGTAGGCTTTGGTAGAATGCGCTCGATGGTCTGGGCACGTCGTGGCATCAGCGTCAAGACCAAACTCAAAGTCTACCGTGCAACCATCATTCCAACCCTACAATACGCTTGCGAAAGCTGGACTGTATACTCTGGACATGCAAGGAGGTTAAACCACTTCCACACAGGTTGCCTGAGGCGAATATTCCACATCCGATGGCAAGATCGTGTCACTGACATCCAGGTTCTCTCGAGGGCTAACATGCCCAGCATCCATGCACTGCTAGAAAAAGCACGACTAGGATGGGCCGGACACCTCGTCCGTATGTCAGACGAGCGGCTCCCAAAGAAGCTTCTCTACGGCGAGCTGAGAGAGGGATGGCGCGAGAGGGGGCGCCCAAAGAAACGTTTTAAAGACGGTCTGAAGGACTCACTAAAAAGTTGCCAGATAGACATCGACACCTGGGAATGTCTTGCGAAAAACAGATCTGACTGGAGAAGCGCAGTCAAATCGGGTGTAGCTGCTGGTGAAGATTACCGTGTTGTGAAAGCCCAGAACAGACCTAGACGCGGAAATCCCGAGCAGCGGGAACACCATCCCCTTCTACAAACCTCGTGTGCCCGATATGTAGCAGATGTTTTCGTGCTCGCATTTGCCTGTTCAGCCACATGCGCACCCACACCCAACAGGGAAATCTGTGACAAGGATGATGTCGGCGGTCCTCATCGACAACGATGGACAGCTATTATTATTATTAGTAGGCAGGGGACGGAAATATTTATGAAAGCCCTAGTGCAATATATATATATATATAATGTGTGTGTAAAATTGACGTGTGAAAAGAGGATATGAAAAATCCAATAAAGGTTTGGTTTTTAATCATTCATAAGGGGACGGCGTGGCCTAGTGGTTAAGTGACACGGCTCACAACCCAAAGGTGCTGGGTTCGATCCCCATCACAGCACCGGCCGTTACCCCGGGAAAGCAAACCTTTAGAAAATGCAGGAGGAAGCAGACCCTTACATAAAATGCATGCTGAAGTCGGATCCATTGGGCCGACAGGCGCAAAATAAAAACCACAGTGCAAAGCACACCGCCTTGGGGAATAGAGAAATAAGGCGAACGCAAAAAAAATTTTTTAAAAAAATTATTCATATAACAAACCAAACTGTTTTCCATTTAATTCAATAGTTTAGGTGTGCCGGTAACGGTTGTGTAGGACTTAGTGTATATACAGAAATATATATATATTCAAATTGTGTAGCAGCAGGGTCAGAACCTAGGATCAACAACAAGATCTTGCTAGTATAAGAGTAGGCCCTACTACATAAAACCTTCAATGGTGCAGTCACCAGGGATTCAGCAAGATCGAAGAGTGAGCTCTACTGTCACATGTAGCCAAACAATGTTCCCAGTGACTAGGTTATTGGAATTAAGTGATACATTTTTCCCCACCTGATACTATTAATGCAGCAGTGAATATAAGATTGAAGTGAAGTATACTATATATTACCTTAAATGTTGACATGAGCGGTGATTTCCAGATAAGATAACTGAATCGGTTACACTATTGAAATTAATTGAAAATTACTTTGACTTTGCTGATTTCGCTCTTTGCTTCCTTTAATGGCGAGGCTGTCTCATTTTTCTCTGCGTTAAATCAAAAATATTGATATCAATTCCTGTTTCTGATACTCATATTGCTATTATTTATTATTATTATATTGATAACAATTCCTGTTTCTGATACTCATAATGCTATTATTTATTATTATTATATCATCATTTCTTCAAAGTGTGGATTCCATTTTACAGAAGTTTCTCGTCTCCCTATCTGCGAAGACCCCCCTCCACTCCCCTCGTGCCAAGTCGTTTCTCCCTCTCTCTCTCTCTCTCTCTCTCGCTCTCTTTCTCAGTATAAAGAGAACGTCTATTAAGCCGAATATCTACTTTTTTGTTAAACATAATTTGATTATCTCAAATTGTCTGTCTCTCTCTCTTTCTCTCTCTCTCTTTCACTCTCTCTCTCTCTTACATATATATTTATATATATATATATATATATATATATATATATATATATATATATATATATATATATATACACGAGGCGAGTTCAAATGAATCCGGACCTAACTGTACAAAGTGAACGATGCAAATGATAATTATGATTATATTTAATATGTATATGACGGCAAAATGATTATCAATATTTCTGAACACACCAGTAATCTGCAAAGCTTTTGTTTCAATCTTTTACATCCATTTTCCTGTTTTTTTTTATGTTTTCGGTTTTTTTGGGTACCTTTGTGGGGGGGGGGGGATTCTTGAGGTAAGGTGCTGCTCTCTTTATGTTGTCAGCCATCTCTGTGGCAAAGGATTGTACTTCATACATTTCCAGCGAGAAAAACATTACAATTAGACATAATTGAAGACTGCGATAAGCGGACATCCCCATCTCACGTTATCTGCTTGCTTCTATTCATCTTGACACGAGTATTTGAGTTTTAATACAATTATTTCAGACTTTAGTTTTCCATTTGCATTTTTTCTGGGGTTATTTTCTTGCTCTTTTCGAAATGTTTCTTTTCATTAATATTTTTTAAAACACAGTTCAGGAGTAGTGTGTGATCCAAATGTTGTCAATTTGGTTTACAATATCAATGTTTCTGTTTCTAAGAATCGACGTCACCGCACTCCGGGCATACACATAGGTGTTCAGTCTATCTCAGCAAATGGTGTAGGGTCTGTATGCAAATGGTCCCTGTAGCTCGCTGGTTGTACACTCTCCCGCTCTAACCTTGTTTGATGTCGAAACTTTGCAGTCTGTGGATTGCTGATTCATCTGTTTCGGTGTCCTCCTCATCCAACGTACCAGGTTAAATCACTTCGCGCTTGATTTGACAGAACATGCAATACGCGGGATTTTTCATGGCATGACCGCTTTTTTTTTCACTAACCCCAGCTCTAAATGAGTACCTAACAAAGTAAGAGGAAAATTTCGGAGCCACATTGAGAGCTGCAGAGCTCGTGCTCTATCGTCGGCACTTTTAGCAATGAAAAAGTCAGTACGTATGGGGCACCTAGCTGAAATGAACACGGCTCTATAATCTATTTTACATTTCTTTTTGAATATAATTATTTACGCTGTGTGTAGCTATCATTCTCCTGAGAAATTATATAAAGCGAAGCGGTTTCCTTTTCCATATTCTAGATCGTTCACAAAAATATGTATTTTTCCCTTCTGTTGTTTCATTTTAAAACTGGCGATAAACTGTGTTCCTGTGCTGAATAAACACCATTAAAAAACATGATGGCTATATCATCGTTCTATTTCTTTGTTTTCTTATTGTTTCAGCGTACGATATCTTTGCACTTCAACACAGTTTTAGACAATTTTTTTTAAGTTCGGTTTATTTTCAGTCATAGTTTTGTTTTTCGTAGATGTATTACTACCTATGGATCAGTTTTGTTTTTCGTAGATGTATTACTACCTATGGATCAGTTTTGTTTTTCCTAGATGTATTACTACATATGGATCAGTTTTATTTTTCGTAGATGTATTACTACCTATGGATCAGTTTTGTTTTTCGTAGATGTATTACTATCTATGGTTCACGGTCTTGATCCGCCCAGCCTCAAATCAATCGGACCTCACCATTATTCCTGCCACTTGGGACTGTCTCGACACCAGCAGGCCAGAAGCTTGGCTTTTGTTGTCAGATTATTCATGGTACGCATGTCTTGGGATCATTCGCTTTCTTCTTCTTCTTCTTCATCGTACGCAGTCAGACAGTAACCATTATTTTTTCGAAAAAAGCGGCGGTCATCCTGAGGCTGTCGACACTGCCATTGAGCTTGTCTTGTGGTTCCACTGGTGATGGCCACATCTGCTTTCTCTGATCCTCGTATGTCGGGCAGTTCTGCAGCAGATGCTCAGCGGTCATTTTCTCGGTACCACACGGGCATTCGTCGGTACCACCTATCTTCAATTTGTTGAATATGTGGTACCTCAGTCTATTGCGGCCAGTGCGAAGTCTGAAGACAACGACCTGCTCTCTTCGGTTCAACTGGTAATAGGCATCGTTTTTGGTGTAGCCGGTATGTTCAGTTTCCCATTTGGTCATGTATCTGGCTTTAATAAGCCGTTTTGACTCTTCGTACGTCATACTAGTATCTGTTTGTGGTAGTCTTGCACCTTCTTTTGCCAGTCTGTCTGCCTCCTCGTTGCCTTGGATGTTGCAGTGTGATGGGACCCACTGTACCACTACCCTTTTTGGTGCGGACTGCTGGCATAGTTGACATAGTGCTGCTCTTAAGTCATTCAGCTCAGTTTTTTTCTGGCTTTTTAGCGCTATGACTACGGCCAGAGCATCTGTAAGCAGGACTATATGGCTTTCATTTTCTTTATGTGTCACCATTTCTTCCACTGCCGCCCTCAGTGCCTCTGCCTCCGCTCTGAAATTGCTTGTGTACTTACCAGTAGCGAATGACAGTGTTATTTTTCTGCCATTTGGTATTTTCAGGAATGCTCCTGCCCCTCCGTTCTGTGTAGTGTTTGTTACAGAACAGGTCGGTGTATGCATGGATCCAGTCCATGCTTGGGTAGTTTTTCGATATAAAGCTTACGGTAGTATCTCTCCTTTCTTTTTCAGTCTGGCAGTTTTTGTTTCCAATACCTGGTATATTTTCTACCACCTCTGGAAATATATCCTGCCTCCAGGTAGGTTTTCGTACAGTAGTGATGGGCTTTGGTGTTGTTAGTGCGTTTATGGGATCTTCGTGCATCTTTGCTTTGGCTATTTCTGCAAAGTTTCTCCGCTTTAGTTTCCCATTTCCCAAATTGTTTAGTCTCTGGTGCATTGGATGGCCAGTCAGTCTTCGGAGTTTCTCTGACTGCAGCTGGGCTCTGCAGTCTCTTCTATCGGTCATGGATTGCAGTTTTGTAATCTTTTCAAGTTCTACAATTGGCGTTGACTTCATGCCTCCTGTTATATCTCTCATGGCTTGGTTTTGAAGTTTGCTAACTTTATCGATGTTCGCCTTTGCTGCTGTTGTCCATGCCGCAATGCCATACTCGAGAACTGGTCTCACTCTTCCAGTGTACAGTTTCTTTAGTATACTTTCGTCTGCTCCCCAGCTTGTGCCAACAAGTTTCCTCATGATTGCCATTCTTTCTCTGGCTCTCATTCGGTTTCTCTCGATCTGACTTTTCCATGTCATGCGCCGATCAAATGTGACTCCCAGATAGTTTGGGTTGTCGTTTGGCTGCAGGAATTTGCCATTTAGACTTAATTTGGTGTTTTGGGGTTTGATTGAAAGCGAGAATATTGTACATGTGGTTTTCTCTTCGTTTATTTTGACCAGCCATGAGTTCGCCCACTCCTTCAGCGATGTTAGTGCCTGCTACATCCGATTTCTTTCAATGGTGAGATTCTTTTCAGAGGTCCACATAGCCAGATCGTCTGCAAACATTGGGCTATGGAATCTTCTTGGTATATTCTCTGTAATGTCGTTTATATACACCAGGAAGAGTGTGGGTGACAGTACTCGCCCTTGGGGTACTCCCTGCTCGAGTGTCACCTTTTTGCTCATCTGCCCTTGTACTTGGACTCTGGCCGTTCTTTTTTGGAGGTAGTGGTTGATCCCCTTGTACATTCTCCCACAAACTTCACTTCTCCTTAGCTTGAATCTAAGTCCGTCTTTCCAGACTTTGTCAAATGCCTTTTCCAGGTCCACCCAAACTGCTACTGCGTGTTTCTGTGCCTGGTAGGCATCTTCTATTTCCTGATCATTCGGTTTAAATTTGACAGCTAATCCACAATTACACCCCCGGCAATTACATCAATTGGAATCGCTAGGTCGCTCACTAGAATAATAATAACAACAGTTGCCATTCGCAAGCGGTGATACTGCATCATCAGACTTGGGCTGCTAGATATGTTCTCATAAGACTAACGACCAATTCTGGCACGGCAGACCTGGGACACATACGGAAGGAGACAACAGTAGAAGCGCCGTGCGTTCTCTTTTTTCGGAATTTACGTTTCCGCGACAATGACGTCACGATCTATGTTCTGAGCCCTTTGCGGGATGCAAGCGCGCCAAATTGAACGTCTCTTCGCAGCGCAATCATCTCACAGGACTTGACATTGATATTAACACTTTCCGGAGACACTCACTAGAATGTAACTAGATTAACTACTAACACGTGTCTATAGCAGTAGACGAGGATAAGAAGAGATCACACGTCAGATCGGTAAATGATATAACACTGTCCTACAATAGCCAACACAGCACACTCAGGCTAAGAAAGAAAGCCAGTTGCCAAGTCGTTCTGCAGACTAAAGAGAAAACACCTAACATACACCAATATTGTCGCGTATCAAATAGTAATTTTGAGATCAAGGTGCTAAGCAATGAATGCTCTACAGCGGTCAGCGACCCATAGCTGACTGCTAGCGTCAGGGCCTGCGAATCAGAGCTGCCAATACCCTTCTACACCTCCACGCGGTGATCCTGGATAACAGACTGCAGCAGGGCAGACTGGCTAAGGAGAAGGGATCGATTAGGGAAGGCTAACCCGGTACACAAACGTGCCTACTAAAGTAGGATGTGTCGGACCGAAAGATGGAAATATCGCAGTAAAAATTGTAAACTACGACACAGCGCATACCGTTCTCCAGATAACATCCTGCTACTTGCAAATCCCTTTTCAGTGAACGACGAAGAAGAAGAAAAGAGTGATTTTGTTTACTTCTACATTAAATCATAGACTCTCACGAATTAACGTTGTGATTCGTAGAAACACAGTTTTGATGCTGTAGTTTACGATGTGTAGTTTACGATGTGTAGTTTACGATGTGTAGTTTTCATTACGTGCGACACTTTAGACATACTGTTTAGTGTTTATATACTTAAGTTTCAGGAGTTTGATTTAGCGACAACTACAACCCTGTTTTGAAAATAGTATTAGATAAATGTCAAAGAATGTTTGAACTTACAATATAACTGATCCGACTTTTGAAGACCCCTAATGTCAGAGAGCCATAACGCAACTTGACAATAGCCAGTTCATGAAAGTCCAAGTTACCGACACATTTTCTCATTTCAACTGTAGAAATAGTGAGTGGCCCAAAACAGGAATCGGAGGTGGACATTCGTTGAATCCCTGGGCTCCGATGGGAACCAGAAGGATTAAGTCAAGTTAAGTAAGTCAAATAGTAGTTTTCTTGCTCTCATAAACCGAGTGTTTATGAGTCCAAATGCGATGACGATATAAGTCTTCTTACTATCACAAATCGAATGTTTTTGTGTGTCAATATGTTACTAATATCAGTTTCTTTATTATTACAAATCGAATGTTTTTGTGTGTCAATATGTTACTAATATTAGTTTCTTTATTATTACAAATCGAATGTCTTTGTGTGTAAATGTTGCTAATATTAGTTTTCTTATATCCCAAAGCTAGTGTTTTTTTTTAAAGTGTAAATGTGAAACTGTTCTTAGTTTTTTTACTATTACATACGAGTATTTTGAGTGTAAATATGATACTGAATAAACTATCCCTGGACCAAGAGATCAGTAGCAGGTTAGGCAAGGCAGTAACAACAATGAGCGGATTAATAAAGTGTCTTGGAGAACAAGAAGCTCACTGTTAAAACAAAAAACACTTGTTAACCACACATGTGTCCTCAGCACCCTTCTCTATAGCAGTGAGACATGGTCCACCTACATGCACCAGGAGAGGCGGCTAAACAGCTATCACTCGTGGTGCCTGCGCTGAATCCTAGGGGTTCGGTGGGAAGACAAGATCACCAACGCAGAGGTGTTGGAGAGATCAGGCAATGTTATGATCTTTTGCATGCTTAGTGAGGATAAATGAGGGTAGAATATCAAAATATCTTCTCTATGGGGAATTATAGTTGGGAAAAAGGTCTAGGGACCGGCCAATCATGGGAACAGGACGCCATGGATCGTGTTACATGGAGAAGCAGGATTACGCATGGAATACAGACAAAGGATACTGATTGCCGATAGGTTAAAGACTCGGCGTTTGAGTAGACACGCCACAGCATGCGATGCCGCAAACAGTCCTGACTTTCCATGCACACACTGTGAAAGACGCTTCTCTGCTAGGATTGTTCTGATGAGTCACATTCGTTACCGTCATGGACTGCAGTTACATTTCTTTTTTCAAAGCGCAATTACTATCGTCTGACATGACGGAAAGAACTGATGATGAATGATGATACCGAATACAGTTTTATTGTATTCTCTCATTGGTTCTAGGTAACATCTATTCTTCCTCGCTTGTCGTCTTGCTTCATTGCGGATTGTATTTACATAGGATCCATTAATGGTCATATAAGTAGTACTTCTCTCCTCGTTTCTATCTTAATTGTTTAAATCAGCTGGATATTTTCATTTATATTGTCCTGAACTTAACCATTGTCAAGTTACGTCATGGCTTTTGAACATTAGGGTCTTCAAAAGGTAGGTCAGTCTTGGTCATAGGATCTTCAAAAGGCAGATCATTCTTGGACATTAGTATCTTCAAAAGGCAGATCATTCTTGGACATTAGTATCTTCAAAAGGCAGGTCATTATTGGACATTAGGATCTTCAAAAGGCGGGTCAGTCTTGGTCATAGGATCTTCAAAAGGCAGATCAGTCTTGGTCATAGGATCTTCAAAAGGCAGATCATTCTTGGACATTGGGATCTTCAAAAGGCGGGTCAGTCTTGGTCATAGGATCTTCAAAAGGCAGATCATTCTTGGACATTGGGATCTTCAAAAGGCGGGTCAGTCTTAGTCAGAGGATCTTCAAAAGGCAGATCATTCTTGGACATTAGTATCTTCAAAAGGCAGATCATTCTTGGACATTGGGATCTTCAAAAGGCGGGTCAGTCTTGATCATAGGATCTTCAAAAGGCAGATCATTATTGGACATTAGGATCTTCAAAAGACCGGTCATTATTGGACATTAGGATCTTCAAAAGGCAGGTCTTTATTGGACATTAGGATCTTCAAAAGGCAGGTCATTATTGGACATTAGTATCTTCAAAAGGCAGGTCATTATTGGACATTAGGATCTTCAAAAGGCAGGTCATTATTGGACATTAGTATCTTCAAAAGGCAGGTCATTATTGGACATTAGGATCTTCAAAAGGCAGGTCAGGCATGGTCATTGGATCTTCAAAAGGCAGGTCAGGCATGGTCATAGGATCTTCAAAAGGCAGGTCAGGCATGGTCATTGGATCTTCAAAAGGCAGGTCAGGCATGGTCATAGGATCTTCAAAAGGCAGGTCAGGCATGGTCATAAGATCTTCAAAAGGCAGGTCATTCTTGGACATTAGGATCTTCAAAAGGCAGGTCAGGCTTACTGTTAACACGCAGCAGCAGCAGTAACAGGTGTCAAAATGTACAACCACCAAAAACTTGCTTTAAGATGAGCAGCGGCAGTTGAAGACATGGTAACCGGGTTTACCTTCCCACTACCAACCATGACGATAAAGATATAGAAAAGATATACAACGTTATAAAAGAAATATTAATTTAAGCTAAAAACAGAACATTATTGTAATGGCAAAATGAAATGCAACAGTTGGAGACGGCCATGAAGAATACATAGTAGGGAAATATAGATTAGGAAAGAGAAATGAAAGGGGACAACGATTAGTAGATCTCCGCAAGCAAGAAAAGTATATGATAACAAACACTTGGCACCAAGTCCGTAATACAAGACGGTATACACGGACTAGCCTGGGAAATCTTGAAAGATATCAATTAGATTACGTTGTGGTGAAAACACGCTATTGGAATGAAGCAAAAGAAATACATATCCAGGATTAGATGGGGCAGAGTCCAGGTTTTCACTGGGGTTTTTCTATCTAGAATGTTACCACATTCATCCACATAATTCAAGACCACACACCCCAAATAACATATCAAACGACAGGTAATAGTCTGTATTTATTAACATCACTAAAACCCACAAAAACCAAACGATCATAACAATAATAATCATGTAATATTAATTATTTCAGAGGTTGTAAGTACAAGCTTTTGAATATTTCTCCCAGATTATTTAAAACCAAGTTCTAGTCGCTACACTCTTAGTTCCTTTATCTGCACACTCACCACACTCTCTCAAACTAGATTTCACGATCGTATTCTGTGCATTCTCTCACACTCAGATCCCCTCATGCAGGTGATCGTTACATTATACATTCAAATCCTTTCAGTCAGGTGATCTTGACATTACACATTCAATCTGATCGACATATACTCACATGTGATCATACACTCAATCGATCTGCGTATTATGGTTGCTGTCTGACTGTGTACGCAGAAGAAGAAGAAGAAGATCTGCGTATTAACATACTCCGGAACAGACATCGTTCCCTCGGTGTCCTACTCACACCACACACACTTCCAGATCTCTTCTAGTCACAGGGTGCCTAACACACACCTTATAGAGCGACTGGTCAAGACTCAAAGACGTATGCTGATTCAGTCACCGTGCAATTCATACCAAATCTCACACATTCGTAAAACAGACTATCAATCGCTCTTCTAGAAAGTCGATGAGCTAAACCGTCTCCTAGTTAAACTATCATTCCTTTCGGAAACAGTCTCCCAGCTGTCCTGTCAGTCTTTTTCTCTCGGTGGCGTCTGCTTGAGTTAAACTTTGCCTAGTATTATATAGTCTCAAGCAGTATCAGTGCTGTCCGATGGTGTTCTGTGGGTTGTCTGACTCAGTCATTACTCTAGTTTGGATCTATCTGCACTTATTTGTTATTCGAACGAATCACACCGCATTCCTCTCACACTAAAATGTCGCATCAAGACCTGGCGACCTCTGTTTTTCACTAATCCCCCCCCCCCCCCCTCTACCCAAATCGGAACGCCAGAATGGTTAGCTCCTAACCCCTACCTATACCAGACACATTCTTCCCTTCAACGTCCCCCCCCCCCCCCCCGTTTTCCTTGGTCGACTTAGCGTCGAGACGGTGAGTGACCGTGGCACACATTCAGGTACCATTGTTCTGAGAGTCGCCGACCCCATCACCCCTGCCCTTAACGCCCATGCTCCGGCTGGAACTGTTACACAGATGCTGACACCGACCACAAACAACTTATGATGAAATGCCAATTACAATGTAAGAAAATATCGAAAAGAACTAACTCAAATGGAACATCACTATTGGGAACGAGTTAAAAACAAAAGTTAACTTTCAATTAAAGGTGTAAGAAATCATCACAAAACAACAACTTGCCTCAAAGACACAGAACACCAGGGGAAATTTATACTAGTGACAATAAATGCTGCAACAGAATAAACGACAGGAAGAAGTAAAGTAGAACACATGAACACAGATGACAACAGAAAAACTGAGTATGATGGACGAAGGAAGTCAGTGGAAGAACATAAATAATGAGCCAGGTATAGCAAAATAAAAAAATGGAAAAAGAAGAAATGTAAAATAGCACGAGAGAAATTGCGAAAGAAGAGCTGCGAAGGAAATGAAGATTTAAATGGTAGAGGGAGAAAAGATCTGATACATAATACAATCAAACAAACATGCAGAAAGAGTAGGCGGATTCAACGGGAACAATTTAAGACAAAAATGGACACTTTCCGACAGACAAATCAAAGATAATGGAGAGGTGGAGAAAATACGTAACATACTGTTATAATGAGGAAAACTGCACCACACAAGTTGATAAAATGTTCAAGGAAGGAGGCTGATATGGAAGATCAAAATCTGTCAATAATTAGAAAGGAATTTGAAACAGCTCTACACTCTATCCCGGTCAACAAATAATTGAACGCATCAAAGCAGCAGGTAAAACCCTACAAGACTGACTTGTTCAACATGTGAACAACACTTACCAAGATGGAATATGGTCTGCAGATCACACAACATCAGTAATTATCCAAATAAAAAAATTAAAAGTTTAATCCAATTGATTGCATCCAACTTCGCACGATCGGCCTAATATCCTATGCTTCGAAAATTCTACTGAAGATAAAATATGTGCTAAATGATAACCAGTTTGGTTTGTGCAAGCATAGAGGCACTAGAGATGCAGTGGGAACAATGATATTTTTTGCAGATAATTTTGAAGCAGGGTAAAGCTCTCTTTAACTGCTTAATTGACTATGAAGAGGTCTTTTATTTAGTGTCGTGGAACAAACTTTTCCCTCTTTTAGAACAGTTTAGGGTGGAAAGCGTTATTATTAAATTGATGCTGAACGTTTATGAAAACCAAACAGCAAATCAAGCACCCATGTAGGGATTAACTTTCCTGTCTAACCCGTGTGTAGGTTTTGACTGAGCTCATCCCTCTTGTCTAGTCTGGTCTGCTCTTAGCTTGTCTTGGTCCTGGGTCCTTAGGTCCTTGCTCTTGGTCTTGGTCCTGGTCAAGGGGATAAGACAAGACAAGAGGGATTAACAAACCCAGTCAAAACCAAGAAACCGGTGAGACAGGAATGTATATTATCTCCTAGTCTATTTAATGTTTTCAGAGGTGATGTCAGAAGCCACCAGAAATTGTAACACAGCGGTCAAGGTAAATGAAGAACGAACAAGTGCCATGACATTTGCCGATAATCAAGCCATCATAGGTCAAACAGAGAAATCATTATAAAAACTTTTCAACTAGAATAAATAACTCAACCAAGACATTTGGTATCAGGATAAATACTAGGAAACAAAAAGTAATGCTAATAGCCAAACAAATTCAAAGACTAAATATCAGCATCGAGGGACAGATTATAGAACAAGTACTGAGGTTTTCATATTTGGGACAAATTATTACATTGGATGCCTGCTGTGAGGTTGAAATTAGAACTCGGATAGCAGTGGCAAAAAAAAGCATTCCGTGAGAAACATAAACTTTCAACTACAAATAACATCAATCTTGAGCTTTGGAAAAGCGTAATCACTTCACATATCTGGCCCGTCGCAATGTACGGATTTGAAACATGGACTATACACATTTAGGATGAACAAACACAAAAAGCTCGAGATATGTGATGCTATCGCAAAATGCAAAGAGTGAGCTGGACAGAAAATAGGTTAAGTGATTACAGATATAGGGTCACGTAGACAACTAATGACGGGTAAACAGAAAGGCAGATTGTCTTGGTTTGATCATAACATGAGACATGGAGGTCTATTATTAAAAATACTAGATGGCAAAATTCATGGAAAAACAATTAAATCACACTGGCTTAAAATAACATAGGGGTGCAGACTTATACTGAGCTGAAGAGTTCTGCTGGGAACTGAGGATAGTGGCGTGACGTGATCAGAAGACTTCAACACTAGTCTCCGGACTGGTTAACAGAGCAGAGTGGCGTGACATGATCAGAAGACTTCAACACTAGTCTCCGGACTGGTTAACAGAGCAGAGTGGCGTGACATGATCAGAAGACTTCAACACTAGTCTCCGGACTGGTTAACAGAGCAGAGTGGCGTGACATGATCAGAAGACTTCAACACTAGTCTCCGGACTGACTAACCTGATGGTGATGACCTTGACCTCTTGGTTGGAACTAATATTATTTGTGAATGTGTACTTTCGCAAATTTCCCGCGTGGATGCCAAATGAAGAAATGAAGTGTCTACTGCACTCTCCTAGACGACGACTGATTGCAGCCATGAATGAGGCTAGCAATATCATCATCTAAAACATTCTCCAACTACAAAAGCGTATTCGTAATTATGTGATGGGTTCCTACAGGGAGATTAACGAACTGTAGTTGTGGTCACGTGCTCTTCAATCAATCAATCCATTGAAGCTTCCTGTGGAGCACAGGCACTTCAACAAATACCTACTAAGTCATTTTGTCCTGGGACATCCTTTCCAACCCTTTACACGTTGTCCCTGTTTTCGTTATATTTGTCGGAAGCTCTCTTCTCTGTGTGTGTTTTGGTCTACCTCTACTCCTTTGCTCAAGGGTTTCTAGAACAAAGACTGTCTTGTAATGCTGTCAACTAGTTTCCTTAATGTTTTCAAGGCAAACCAGCGCCTTCTCCTCATATTACATTCCACTGATGTATGGCTGGCTCTTTTCTCTTCTCTGTGTGTGTTTTGGTCTACCTCTACTCCTTTGCTCAAGGGTTTCTAGAACAGAGACTGTCTTGTAATGCTGTCAACTAGTTTCCTTAATGTTTTCAAGGCAAACCAGCGCCTTCTCCTCATATTACATTCCACTGATGTATGGCTGGCTCTTTTCTCTTCTCTGTGTGTGTTTTGGTCTACCTCTACACCTTTGCTCAAGGGTTTCTAGAACAGAGACTGTCTTGTAATGCTGTCAACTAGTTTCCTTAATGTTTTCAAGGCAAACCAGCGCCTTCTCCTCATATTACATTCCACTGATGTATGGCTGGCTTTTTTCTCTTCTCTGTGTGTGTTTTGGTCTACATCTACGCCTTTGCCCAAGGGTTTCTAGAACAGAGACTGTCTTGTAATGCTGTCAACTAGTTTCCTTAATGTTTTCCAGGCAAACCAGCGCCTTCTCCTCATATTACATTCCACTGATGTATGGCTGGCTCTTTTCTCTTCTCTGTGTGTGTTTTGGTCTACATCTACGCCTTTGCCCAAGGGTTTCTAGAACAGAGACTGTCTTGTAATGCTGCCAACTAGTTTCCTTAATGTTTTCCAGGCAAACCAGCGCCTTCTCCTCACCTGATATTTCACTGATATATGGCTGGCTCTTTCCAACAGTTCTGCATTAGTAGACTTATCATTACAATTTTAACCTTTCCAGAACCTCATTTATGAACGTCTGTACTTTTAGTCACCTTATTTCTCCTGCTCTTCGGGATTTAGACCCATACCATAGAACAGATTTCACCTTGAAGTTGGCGATTATTGTGTTTGTGTTGGACTTAATATTTGGGGGAAGTAATTTTTGGAAAAGACTTATGATGATAGAAGTTGTAAGACTAACTGTTATTGTTATTTACATGTTATATTGAAACGTGTACAGCTTGACTTACACCAGTACTATTTTGATAAATGTGTTCTGTCCACAAGCAGAGCTTCTTTCTTTTCTTTGGCGTTCGTCCTGAAATGGACGTTGTGACATAGTGTCGTAGTTTACAGCGAGGATCTGATATCTAAGCCTTTCAGCCCGTTACATTCAATTTCAGCTAGCTTTTCTAGGTCTGTATTCCCACTGCGTTCTTTATTCTCTTTGCCAGAGTACACTGTGCAGATTTCCAGGGCTCCACTTGGAGGCGCAATAGGGTTTTGGTTTACTCTGGTTCGCTGATCCTGTAGGAGACTGAGTCGCTAGGCTGTTGCCATATATGTCAATATTATTTGTGGAAAATGTTTGTAGAAACAATTACAGCGTAAGTCGAGCACTTGGTAAATATAAAGGAAAACAAACTTCAGATAATATAATCACATTGGTTTTTCCAGTCACAGTAATTTGGAGACCATAACTGCACAACACTAATAGCAGCTTATACAGATAAGTGAACAACAGAAATACAAAAAAAGATATTAAGTGCAGAGTGTAAATCATTTCAATGGAGTTCTTATGCAGTCAGTTACCATTTCATACGATGAAGTCTTTAACACTTCATCCTCGACAGCAGTGTCTGCTACCTGAAATACCTTGACCTGCAAATTTCTTAGATAAGAGTGTTGGGACGGAAATCAATGTTGAACAGCTTTAGGTGGGCCACTCTCATTGGTAGAGCACTTAGCGGTTCAGTTCCGTTCAGTTCAGTTCATCCCGTAACCGATCAGGTCGTTGGGGCACACATGAAGACACTCCCAAAATCCCAGGCCATCCTTCTCTGTCTGTCGCCGCCTGTCGTATCTCACCGGGACGAAGGCCTGACCACTCAGTGATGTTGTCCACCCATCTCTTCCTTAGACGTCCTCGCCCTCTCTGTCCTGGTACAGAACCAAAGAGAATCGAGTGGTAGAGTACTTAATTTTCACGGAAAAGGTACGGGGCTCAACACCTTCAACCGTCACTGCTCAATGGACTATGCTGTAAATGAGAACCTGACTTACGGTTAGGTGAGGAATAGCCAATGCAGAAGGGTACTCGCCACCCCACCTCATACTTGCTGTGGTTTAGTATACTGGTCTCTCACAGTTCATTTCTGAACAATGGTTACATCGGCCAAAGGACACCCTAGCTTTCCCTCCCGTAACTGTTCATTCGCGGACAATGGTTACATCGGCCAAAGGACACCCTAGCTTCTCCGCCCGTAACTATTCATTCGCGAACAATGGTTACATCGGCCAAAGGACACCCTAGCTTTCCTCTCCGTAACTGTTCATTCGCGGACAATGGTTACATCGACCAACGGACACTCTAGCTTCCCCCCCCCCCCTCACCATGATATAGATAAAAGTCACTTATATCTGTGAACACAGAGCAGGATTCAGGGACATTAATTAACTATCATCTTGTTGCTGTTGTTGAATGCCCCCGGTGAGTAACTTTATTGTTTTGTGAAGAGTGAGTTAAGTGGCGAGTTGGGAAAGCTTTCCTCACATCCTGATCGTGCTGGTGAAGGTGGACCGGAGTACTATGAAGAACACATTGACCCCTCGCCTCGTTAGCCAGTCTGTCATGAAACAACCGGTCTCCAGGGAGAACTGCGTGGAAGTAATATGGGGGCTTTGACCAGTCTATTTATGCTTGCCCTGACTAACATGTATGTTTTGCTTGACCAGACGTTAGTCTCCTCTCCTCTTGTGTATTACCTAAAATAATATTTTTTGGGTAAATTATTGTCTCCCCCCCCCCTTCCCTCTTCCCCCCCCCCCCCCACACACAACTCAGTGTCAAGAATTAATGAAAGACTTTCAAGTCATACATTGTGTAATCATCTTAGCACACATACATTAAAACTAATTTAAAATATTGAAGAAGTGAAACATTTAATTCAAAACATGTCGCCTGATGTTTGGGAAAAATGGTGCTGCTTCATTTAATATACAACAACATTCAATTTAGAACTTATTGATGTCAGGACAACATTGTTGCTGTATTTCAGGTCCAGATAATTTTTTTAATTTGTTTTCAAGTTTATAAAATAAGAAAAAGGTAGTTTGTTTCAGAAGAGAGCTGTAGTTTTGTCGCTTCCACGTGTATCATTTTTACAGCCTTTTCAATTTTTGACATCCAAAAAGACGAGAGATCTGTTTTGTTCTGAAATTCCATGCGCGCTTGACTGTTCGAGTGAAATTCAAGATACCATTCGTTAAGGCTCCTTAGACACATCAGCTAGTTGACTGTTCAAGGGATTTCTAACCGAATTAACATTATGTGAATCAACCTCTAGAAAGTAATCAGAGAACTTTTTGTTTACTTGCCATGCACCTGTCTCCTTGATGTCACAAACACATTTCGTCACAACCTTCCGAAACCTCTAACTTTGACAAGTGGGATTTGGAAAGGGAGCTATCAGTACAGAAGCTTTGATACATACGCTGACATCTGTTCTCTTATTAAAATAACATTTATACTCTTTAGACAAGCAGGTCTTTGTTCAATGGATTCACATGTCTAAAGATGTCACCTAATACGCAAGATGTGGAGGGTCTCAAACTATCAAGATAATTTTATCCGCCAGAAAGATTAATTGTTCAGTTCTAAAAGACCGCACTCTATTAGGAACATTTCCATGTGAAAGCTGCCTCACTTCTTTATGAAAAAGGAGCCATGAATATTCAGGTTCCCTAGCCTCACATTAATCACGATTATGTCGTGTGTTAAGTGCATTCCCTTTGACAGTATTGACAATCCTGATTATATCATTTCCAACAGCTTTCAGCTCAGGTTTCAACCGCTTCACAAGGAATAAATGGCGGTGGTTCATTGAGTTGGGTAAATTCTATTTTTAGATTCAGTTTTATTTTTTTTTGTGAAAGCCAGAAAGCCACGTAGATGGCATAACCTGAATGGAGCTCTATCAACAAACACACCAATATTGTTTTCCGATTTTAAGGCAACACCTGGTGTTTTGTACATCAATCTTGCTGAAGGCATCAATTCCACGAGCTCTCAGCTGAAGAACAGAATAGCGTTTCATTTTCAATTGCATTAGAACCGCTGTAACGGACATATGCCCTCAGCTGCGAATTGATACTGAAATATATAGTCTCATTAAGTTGAATAGACAGTTCTAATGATACAACTAATTTCAACAGCTTTAGTTTCATTAAGTTAATAGACCGCTCAAATATATAACTAATTTCAACCAGCTTTAGTCTCAACAGCCCAACTTCACGGTGGAAGCGAAAATACCAGGTATCGATAGAAAAGGGGAAGAATGAGACCATGCATTGAGAGAAAAAAAAACCTAAGGCATATTGAAGACGCCTATCCTCAACTCATGTGGACGCACGTCTACACAGATGGATCATCAGAGGAAGCATTGAGGAAAGGAGGGGCGGGACTCGTCATATTTCTACAGGATGGAACCGTTATAGAAAAAGCAACTGCTGCCGGGGAGCCCTCAACAAATCTAAGAACAGAGCAACAGGCAGTAATTGAAGCAGTAAAACTATTGGATGAAAAGGGGTTAAAGGATAACAAAATAGTGTTTTTGTGCGACTGCGTGGAAATTTTGCAGGCCACACAAAAATAACCACTAGATAATATGGAAAGGGAACTGATATTCCAGCTAAAAAACTCTCAGACCACAATAAAATCACCCTGCAGTGGATTCCAGTTCACTGCGGCATGCCTGGGAATGAATATGCGGACAGATTGGCCAGGGAGATAAGACAAAGATAACAATTCACCCACCTAGTGTCACTGCCAGAATTCAAGGCACGCATCCAAAAAAATAATATAAACAACAGTGGATAGAGAGAAAAAACAGCAAATACCCACAGGACCTAATCAATAGACTGAATAGGAAACAGTATACCACAATTTTCCGCCCCAGAACAGGTCATTGCAGACTAAATGCACACATGCATAAAATGAAAGCAGCACAGACTGCACAATGCACACGTCAGAGAGGACCCCACTCAAGAACACATCCTGCAAACATGTCCACTACACCAAGGCTCCCGTGAGAAGACCTGGACCGAGGAAAGAAACATACAAGACAAACTGTGAGGAACCATTGAGGACCTGCGACTGACGTGTCGCTTCATCTAGGCGGCCCATCTGGTGGCATAAAACGAGCATACGAAACCGAACGCAAAGAAGAATAAGTCTCATCAAGTTGAACAGACCGCTTTAATGATACAACTAATTTTAACCAGCACTGAGGCTTTTCAAATTGTCCATACAGATGAATCAAGGATTGTTGAATTCAAATATCCTTGACGCCCGAGTTGCTGAACAAAGATATAAAGGTGAAAATGACCCTTAATTTTAGTTTCGACGTGATTTGGTTACGGTGTCATCCGATTTGCAAATTTAAAATGTCAAATTGTGCATTAATCACGTGCCTTTAATTTGACATCAGTTGATCGACAATAACATATTTGTTGTAGGATTAATAATTTTGAATAGAAAATAATATTACAATAGTTTCATAAAATCTTCACAACTGACATGTAAAAAAAATAGTACAACAATTTGTGTAAACTTTCTTTTGTTAAGCTTTCACTTTCCCCAACAATTTCATTGTTATCTCATTTGTGGTAATTTACTCCTGTTTTCCAGTATAGAGAGTAGTAAATTGTATAATATATGGAGTTCACACATTGCACAGGAAGTGTACATTACGTAGCGAGTACACATAGCACAGGGAGTGTACTAAACGTGGCCAGTACACACAGGACAGAGAGTACACACAGGACAGGGAGTACACACCGGACAGGGAGTACACACAGGGCAGGGAGTGTACTAAACGTGACGAGTACACGCAGGACAGAGAGTGTACTCAAGGTGGCGAGTACACACATCACAGCGAGTACACACAGGGCAGCGAATACATACAAGAGAGAGAGTGTACACAATGTGGCGAGTGTACACACAGCATAGTAAGTGTACACAATGTGGCGAGTACAAACAAGACTAGGAGTGTACACAACGTGGCGAGTACACAAAGTTTGGAGAATATACAAAACATGAGGAGTGTGTACATCATTGAGAGTGCACACAGCATGACGAGTATGCACAGAATGGACAGTATACACAGCATGGCGGATGTGTGTGTGTGTGTGTGTAAAGAGAGAGAGAGAGAGAGAAGGAGAGAGTGTGTGTGTATGTGCCTGTAAGTGTATAGTGCTGTCTTCACACTACCACTCGAGTACCCAGATGGTGGGAAACAATAAGCCCACTATAGCCTTCCATATTAATTCATGTCATAAAAGGTGACTAAAGAGAGTTGTACATAGGGCTAGTAAATTGATAGTAATAAGACATTACTATTGAAACTTGTTATCCCGTGGTCCGCCTGGGTCTTTGTGTAGGACAAAGACAATAATAGCACCACTGACACACAGAGAGCATGTCTTAGGAGGCGACTGACTGTGTGACATGGCATAACACCGGCCAGGGTTAGGTGGTTTGTTAAGAGCAGCATAGATAGCGCCTAACAGGCTGCAAGTCTACTTTCCTTTAGTGTTTGAGTCTGTTAAGACGGACTCGCACATTGGTTAACCACCCTCCAAGAAACGGGGTATATACACACACTGCAGAGTCTTCTAAACCAGTATGCAGACGTTAGGCTAAATTAAGAAACCACCACTAGAAATGTTTGGGCACAGCTTTCCGTTAAAGAGTAGAAAAATAAAATATGTCTTGCCTGACTGCTGATATCTGGATCATTTCGGTTCCCCCGGAACGTGACATGTCTGTCTGTAGCTGGTTCCGACACTGTCAAATCACTATAGCAACACCACTAGAACAAGGTCAGTCTAATCTTGACAAATTTCACGTGAATCGAAGCGAAGGACCTGAGACGTCTTCCTAAAGTGTGTCAGACTCCTCCATCACTTTTAATTCTCCACACGACAACTTTCTGTCCAGGGCCATTCTCCACTTGACCATTGCTTGGAGCAAGTGAGCAGAATTTTCGGACAATATGGCTGCAGTTGAACCTTACGGGTTAGAGGTAAGGCTATGGCGAATTTTGGATACACTAGAAAACTGGGAAGGTGTATTTCCAGTTCAATGCCTCACGTTGCAAGACTAACCTTTGCAATGAATAGTTAATAAACTGTCTCGGTGAGCGAATCCCGTCTGAAAGCACCAGCGACGAGTTGGTCGATGAGATTGGTAGGTCGGAAAGAATTGATGCCTAAATATGTATTTATCATGCGTGTCATGAATGATGGAGAATTTCTTGCAACCTTCACGGTGACAAATGACATGAACAGAGCTATGTTCTTACGCCAACACCCTAAACATGGTATTTGCAGCCATGCAACGTTGTACATAGAGCTGCCACTGGCGTGCAAATCAGATATATGATGGATTTATTTTTGTTTGCGGTGGGAGGGGAGGAAGGTGTCCAATCTAAAGCGCTTACAATACATTACTAGGTGTAGGATACGTCCATCCCAGTTCTATTATTTCCTGTTAGCTAGTTTTCTGTCGATTTATGTCGTTAAGCGTCGTGGGAAGCTTAAATCGTCTGTCCTGCTGCAAGTGCTATGCGTCGGTCAATGTGAGCCCGTGTGGCTGCACAGTCACTCTGTCATCTATCCACCTGCCTCGTGCCCGTCTCCTTGCTTTGTAGCCAGATCTACCAGCGCTTTAAGCCTTCAGTGGAAATTTATGAGGTTCCATTCTTATGAGATGACCAAACCAACATATTTTATGCCTGGAAATATATTTTGTTTAAAACGTAGTGCCGACAATACATCGAATGTCGATGTTTCGCATTCTGTATTTCTTGGTAACACCGTTAACCTTCTTCAAATACTTCATTTTGCGCGCCGAAATTCTTTTCTCACCTGCTGATGACTGAGCCTTTTAACACCTGCTCCCAACAGGCCATGCAGTCTATCACAGCTCATAACACGACATGCAGTCTATCACAGCTCACAACACGACATGCAGTCTATCACAGCTCCCAACAGGCCATGCAGTCTATCACAGCTCACAACACGACATGCAATCCATTACAGCTCACAACACGACATGCAGTCTATCACAGCTCATAACACGACATGCAATCCATCACAGCTCACAACACGACATGCAGTCTATCACAGCTCACAAGACATGCAGTCCACAACAGCTGAAGCGACATGCAGTCCCCCACAGCTCACAACACAACATGCAGTCCACAACAGCTGAAGAGACATGCAGTCCCCCACAGCTCACAACACAACATGCAGTCCACAACAGCTGAAGAGACATGCAGTCCCCCACAGCTCACAACACAACATGCAGTCCACAACAGTTCACAACACAACATGCACTCCACAATAGCTCATAACACGACATGCAGTCTACAACAGCTCACAACATGACATGCAGTCCACCATAAATTAGGTTTTATTTGTGTTTTATTGTTGTTGTTACTATCGTTACGACGAAAACTAAGGTGACGTTTCAGCCTGCCCTTAGGAAGTCCGACCACACAACAAACATCAGAGCACATCACCAACGTTTCCGAGCAGTTGATAGCTTTACCTACTTAGGGAGTACCCTCACCAGACGCGAATATCGATTCTGAAATAAACAATATTGCTAAGGCCAGCGCTGCCTTTGGTGCGTACAAGTGAATACTTGGGACTGGCAATGCGCCAGTATCATTATTAAGACTAAAGCATACCGATTTTTCGTGCTTACTAACCTCATGTACGCCTGCGAAACATGGTCAGAATACTCAACTATTTCCATGTGGGCTTTCTCCTTAGACTGTTCAAGAACAACTGTTAGTATAGTGTGCTCTATTCTGCAGTATTCAACAGGGCGCAGAGACCATGTCAGAAGGACTAGAAATGTTGTTCAAATTTCAGGTGGTCGTTTCAATAAACAGCAGCTACTGTAGGGTGAGCACAGGACAGGCAAAGTGTTAATTGGGTTTCGGGAGGAGGAGGAGGACAGAATATCATATAAAAAGACTCTTAGAGTATGCCTGAGAAATGTTTCTCATTGTTACTGCCTCATGAGCAATGCTTGTTTCTTACCGCCGTCTGCAGCGCTAACATCATGCAATGAAGGGAGTGTATATAAACTTCGAGGCAGCGTGATGTGGTCAAATAATTATTCCATATTTCAATTGTTGAATTTAGAAAGGCTATGCTAGTGTGATACTTTTTTTAAAGGTGTTCCTGTGACCTAGTACTTTAACTCATCGCTCTCTTATCTCAATGCGCCTTCGTCATCAGGAGGTCCGGCGGTCGAATTGAATTACTGGCTGCCCATTGCTTCGTTTCCTTTTCTGGTGTTCTTTTAATATGAAAGCGAGTGCAGAAAATATTTGCAATCGTTGTGGCAATCAAACATCTTTTGTTTACAACTGCTGCCTCGGGGTTCTAAATATTCTCTTTCTTATCACGTCCCGTAATTTAAACTACCTTTAAGATTTATACCACTGGTAACTGCTGACGCCCTCAAATCCTATACCATTGATAACTACTGACGCCCTCTAATCCTATACCATTGATAACTGCTGACGCCCTCAAATCCTTTACGACTGAAAACAGCTTGTTCTCATTGTGTTCGTTTTTGTGGTTTAAATTCGTATACAAGGATAATGAATGTATCAATAAAGTATCAAAAATAGCTTCGAAGTGAAAACCAGTGCATTTTCACCACACACAAAAAACAACGATTTTTCTGATAGTGAGCAAGCAGGGCCGTCAAGATGTTCGATTTATTTGACAAGCTAGACTTTGATTATGATGATAATCAATCAGATAATGAGATAGAGAGTGAATTCGATGCGCTAGATATATACCACAGCAATGGTTGCTTGCGATGGGCAACTAACATTTGTTAATGGTATCGTTAATGGTTGGGTTAGTTGACGATTATCGTAGACCTAGTGACCGACTCAATGGATGCACGTTCGATATGCACTGCGCACGATGGGTGTAGCTTTTATTGTTGCAGGTGCACACGTACAGCAATTTCTACTTTTTGCACACTACCCTAACACTTTAGAAACAGCTCCATCCATATATAACTCACTCAAAACTTTTTTTAATATCATAACTAATAAAAATGTTACATATAAAATAAAACAATCATCCATGTCTCATTGATTTGATTGATTTCATTCAGGATTCTACATATCATAATAAAAAATACCTATAGGATTTGAGGGTTAAAGCCTGGATGATCTGTGCTTGATGATAGAAAGCTTATGAAGTAATTGAGTCTATAAATATGTCTAGATCAAACTCCACCGTTGGAAGTTTTGAATGATGAACGTCTAGGCTAGTTTGACACATTTCTGTGGCAAGGCGTTTCCGTCACCTAGAGGTCCGGTTTTCGAATTTACAGTTTCGTCTAGATATTGCTCCTTTTAAAATTTGCTTTTGTTGAGACTGGTACATTATAAAACAGAAATATTCAACCGGTATGCCTTTGGCTTGGCTTCGTTCGTTATCAAACTGTCGCTACAAAATCCTGAATAGGGTCTAAGTAGCAAAATGTGGTCCAGAGAACTGAATGATTCAACCGCTTTGATAAATACTCGCAGGTCACCTACTTCACCATCAAAGTGGCAAACACGCTCTGACATAACAAATAAGGCCTGGTTTGTGGTTGAAAGTGCCGTGCCTCGCTAAATGAGAAAGCAAACTGTAACACCGAAATCGTGTCCATGTAACAATTGTTGAACAGACATTACAGTAGTGTAGTCGAATCCAGAGAGAACCAATACTTTAATCACAACTCGAATCTTTACAAAGACGTGACTTTCGCATACTGGAAACAACTACAATCCACACGTTTTTAAACCAATATCAGACTTGTCCATTTAAAGCAATGCTAGGGATGGCAGTCTTCACTACTGGTAGGTAGATATGTAGGTAGGTAGGTAGTTCAATGCAATGAGGATGATGTTTTTTTCGATTTGACCTAACCAATCGGTGCGTGGACAGCGGCGCGGGAAGTTTGTGACTGAGAGGATCGCTTTCCATTTTTGATGTCCATGGAGTGCTTTAAAAGTTGGTGTACGTGGACATCTTAGACACGCTGGACCACATGTTCAAATGGGACTAAAGGTCAACGATTTAGCTTAGTGAATGTGCTCTCGAGGCCTGTCCGTCGGGGGACAAGTTGGGCAAGTTGGACAAGTTGGACCAAAGGTCGACGGTTTAGCTTAGTGAGTGTGGTTTTGAGGCCTGTCCGTCGGGTGACACGTTGGGCAAGTTGGACCAAAGGTCGACCGTTTAGCTTAGTGAATGTGGTTTTGAGGCCTGTCCGTCGGAGTACTTCTCAGGCAAGTTGGACCAAATGTAAACGGTTTAGCTTAGTGTGTTTTTGAGGCCTGTTCGTCTGCTGACTTCGTCGTTTGAGACTTGGTCATTCCAGTGGATCGTAAGAATTCGCCTTTGCTGCACATGTGGAGGGCCTCTGATCGCCCTGCAGAAGAGTCCAGGTTTCATAACTGTACAGCAGGATGGGAACGGCATAGGTTATGTTATTTTACAGCTCAGTTTTCAATGAAAGTATCTGCTGGTTTCAAATCCCATGTAGGGTGCTCATAGAGACCGCAGCCGTACAGATCTTTTGAATGATGTTCCCGTTGCTTCGTGTGTTGAAGTTTTGTTTCCTGCCTATGTAAATAAAATCCTCAGTAAAGTTAACATGGTAGCCATCTACAACAATTCCTGCTGTTGTGGAATGTGACACTTAAATAGAGCACTTGTACCGAATTGAACTCTTTCAAGATGGCGAAATACAGTTTCATAGTTATACGTCTGAGGCAAGCGAATAATCACATCCCAAGTCCAGGTTGTATGGGCAGCAGGCAGTATAGTGGCCGCACCTCTCTGCGACCTGCTGAAGAAATTAGGCCTGAAAGACCTTGTGAAACAACTGAAAAGGCACCATGCCATCTGTGGAACAACTGAAACTGACACAGCAGTGTAAAATAGTAATTTAAATACAACGAAAATAATCGTTTCATCCCCAACCCAGGCTAGAGCAATGGATAAACCAGCTTGGCAACGAAAACAATAAGGGGAGTATGTTCAATATCTGAGTTCGGTAGAAAACAACAACAATAAACCACCAACAGGACGATGGCCATTTGGAGGCATGAACAAAATGGGATCAACCCTCTTAGAGTGTCAAGAAGCCACATTGGCCAAAAACACCTGACCGAATGGGAGAAGTACTACTAGTGATCAGATTACCTTCAGTTGCAATGCTCTGCAAAGGGTTTTATATTAATTGTATAAAATAAAAATATATTTTTCCTGGGATATGTTGTGTGCTTATACAACATTATTGTATAAATAATAATTTGTGGGAATCTCTGTATATAATGCAAGACTATCTTAATTGATGGCCGAGGGGTCATTCCTTTGCGAATAGTTCTCTGGCTGGAAACATGTAACTTGTACAGAGAATTGCAGGTCTAAGTAAAGATTTCATCCATCGAAGTGCTGGTTGTTATGTTCCAGGGATAACTTCAGAATATCTCCAATTTTTAGTATTCACAACGGTGGGACTGGAATCACGGATGTAAGTTTAAAAAAATCCATGTTGCTTGCTTTGATTTGACAATGCCTGTCGGATTAAACTAATAGGGACTGATTATATTAGGGCTTGGTTGATTTGATAAATTGATCGTCTTGCTCGATGTGAAGTATCGGGCAATCGCTATAGCTGCCCCTTTCTTCTTCATCGTACGCTGTTTACAGCGATATTTACGTTGCACTGTTTTATTTTGTTAAGCCTGTGGCTCAGTGCATCCGATTTCAACAGGCGTTTCTGTAGGGATGCCCACCTTAGCCTTTGGCTGTCCCCAGCCTATCTGCAAGGCGGCAGTTGTTTTTGGGCAGAGTTGTCTCTCTTAGGGAAGTTGTCTTGCAGGACTAACGAGTCTTCCCCACTCGTGTCTATAGGGTTTGGCAATGATATGATATGATGGACTATGTACTAGTTTGTACTATCCCGGAAGAGAGGCAGTCCAGTGTGACTGTATCTCAGGATCGTCACGTCCTGCCAGAAACGTAGCATATGCATGTGAGTGAGGTATCTCTTTGCTGCTGTCCCTTTCAATGGGGCTCAAATCCGAGAGTTTAATGTGCTCGTTTCAATATCAATGTCCAGAGTTTAGTTCTGACAATATAAAATAATGTTGATAGATGTTATTGTTGAATGTCCACAATAATTATGTTAACTCATGTGTGCGCCCTGAAAAGGATGTTTAGTGGTTTAGGGGTTGCAGTAGCTGTTCTTCCCATCCCGAGCGTGCATACGAAGGTGGACCTGGGTCCTCCAGGCGGTTGTGCTATACTTGGTTTCATTTGTATGTAGTTCACTACTACGGGGATCACTTCGAACCTCCACTTCATTAGTCAGACTGCCAAGAATAATAGGCCGTTTCCAGGGAGGACTACGTAGAGGTTGAGCCGGAGGTTTCGGCCAGCATATTTTACCTGACCCTGACTAACGTGTCTGATCAGCATATTTTGCCTGACCCTGACTAACGTGTCTGATCAGTATGTTCTTGCTTGACCAGACCTTAGTCTACCTCTCCAATGCTGTTAGATAGTGGTTACCTGCCGGCTTAGGTTTAGCTCTGACAGAACTGATTCTGTGGAATCACAGTGTAAAGGTGTCCTGGTCTTCTGTGTATCTATGTCTCCTTGACCATATCCTGGGAAGCAAAGAATAGCCAAACGACCTACTATGTATATCCTAATTGGCGACGGTTACGTTGGATTGTTTGTGTGGCTGGCAACCTCATTATTTAAAACAAAGTACTACATACAAGAACACACAAAACAAGAACACATACACCAGAAAACACATGAAACAAGAACGCATACATTAGAGAACACATGAAACAAGAACACATACACTAGCGCATTTATCCAGGCTTGTGGACGTAGGGATAACTAAAACAGACCACACATTCTCTCACGCACACACATACATCCATATTCACATGTTCACACACACACACACATTTGCACACGTACACACACATACATTCACGCACACACATACATTCACACTCACATATTCACACACATACATTAACGCATTTCTCCAGACATGTAATTGTTGTGAGCGTATGGATAGCTAAAACAGACCACACATTCACACACATTTACACACATATACACACACACACATAGACATACACACACATACACACGCGCATTAGCAACTAAGTGAAACATATCTACTACTCAGACTACTACTTAACTCATAATTGTGAAACACAGGTAAGATGTTACCATTTTTTAAATATTATTTTTATTACTTTACAAAATAATTGACCTCTCATATTTCTTCCTTTTGACTTCTGTCCTTGGCGGACACATTGTAATGTGTCCTACTAGTGATCACTGATCTTAATGGAATTTAGTTTAGTTAATTAGTTAGTTAGTTAGCTAGTTAGTTAGTTAGTTAGTTAGTTAGTTAGTTAGTTGTCACGTGAAACGATGAAGGCGAGATAATTAGACGGTTGTTGTCTTGACTATGTCAATTATGCTGTATTTTAATTACAGTGACGAGAACTATGCTATCATCAACCCCTCACTCTCTCTCGTCCCGAGCTATCTTGAACCAGTGGCAAGACGACCAATCGAGATGACTACAGATCACTAAGGACGCGGGTGATCTCTTCTTACCTTTCTTGAGACCAGGAGTCCTTTGAAACTAGCGGGATTCGATCGCCTACCATTTCCGTTCATCGATTTAAGGGGCGATTGCCTTACCTCTAGACTACAGTGACATACACATTTCAAAGACATCAATTCTCTTTTCCAATACCTTGTTAATTGTCTATGTTTCTTCACCATACAGGAGTACCGTATACATGACACCTGAATGCTATAATTGTTAATTTATGAGTGACTGGTTTGGGTGTCAATATGACACATAAAGTAAGTAGTTGATACAGACCAGAACCCTAACTGCTTGGCCATCTTTTATTTCATTCATACGTAAATTTTATATGAACTAAAAAAAGAAACAAAACATGTTTACAACGCTGATCAAAGTGAAAACGTTTATTCTAGTTAAACACACGTCATTTATCCCAATTTGTTAATTTAATTAACATTCCTTTTAACCAAACATTTACTTAAAATATGTTAATCAACAAACACCTCCCCTCCTCCTCCTAAGGGAGGAACAGCGTCCGCTTCTGCTTCATTCCAATACGATACACTCAATTCCATTGAGTGACTACTGCAGCCTGACTCCTTCATGCTGAAACATGTATGTGCACGTATAGAGTTTTAAATGAGCTTACTAGTCGCAAACACAACCCTACCCAGCCACTTTTTGCGACACGCAGAGTAGACAGCAGAGACCTAAATCTCTCAAGAGAAATAATTTGGCTTTGAATCCACAATATGTAAGGCTAAATCTAGAATTAATAGAGAAAATGCTTCTATTGTGTCCATTTGGTTTAGCATTAGTCTCTAATCAGACTTCATTCAAATCAGAACCGTATTAGAGAACAATCACCTGATAAGAACAGTCTTGTTAAAAAGAACATAAACATTATGCGGTTTCAATAATTTAGTTTAGTTTAGTTTAGTCGAAGAATCATCGTCATGGCACACGGTTTAACCCATAATGATCTGTTCTTCTCATTATTTTTGGGAGAATCGCATTACAATACACGAACTCCGTAGAACCGGCGAGGGTTCGTTTGGAGAATCTCAACACAATGGACGAACTCCGTAGAACCGGCGAGGGTTCCGTTGGAGAATCTCAACACAATGGACGAACTCCGTAGAACCGGCGAGGGTTCGTTTGGATAATCTCAACACAATGGACGAACTCCGTAGAACCGGTGAGGGTTCGTTTGGAGAATCTCAACACAATGGACGAACTCCGTAGAACCGGCGAGGGTTCCGTAATAGATTGGCTAGATTGTTTACATCATTTTGAATTTTTTCCAGGACAGCGGTCGCTAAGCGTACGCTTTTTGATTTCCAACTACGAGAGATTTTTTAACGTGCGTGACACTGCATACGTGGGTCCGATCTCTACTATCTAGAGATAGGGGGCAATATACAAAAGTCTACGTGAAAAATCCCAGTCTCCATCGTGATTTAAAACCGCGACCTCCAGCAACCATGCCGACGTCTTACCTCGAGACCACTCAGTCCCCGTATATTTCAATAATTTGTGTTTATTTATTCACCGTGAAGCGACGGTACAAAAAAATCTGCTTTTTTCTGAATTTATTAAGCTATTTTAATAAATATCTCATTCTGAAGAGAAATACAATTCCTGCTAAATGAATGATATACGTGTACGCTAATATTGATATGGTTAACATAGAAAAAAGGGTTAAAATATTTCTCTGCAACTGTGATCGGCACATGATGTTAATGTATGAGAGTCCTTCACAATGAATAAGAAAACAGGTAACCAAATACTACAAGGAGATATTTGTTCATGAGAGGAATGCCACGTATTCTATGTGCGTCTCCGTGGGTCTCTGTAGCGAAGTGGTCAAGTTGATTGCCTAGTGATAAGACGGTCAGGGCTCCAATTAGAGCTGCGGCAGTCATTTCATGATGGCATTTCTTCCCAGATATCCATGGGTTCATCGCAGGAGGTACGGAGTTCGTGCTTTGAGCGATTATCTCGGCAGGCGGAGAGACACCGAGCCATATGGGGAGACCAGCGGCGGTCAAGTCCAGCCCTCGCCTTTAACCTTTATGATAGGTATAACCTGCCAATCAAGATATTAAATTAAGATAAATAATAGCAAGACAATATTTAATCACAATAAGACAATATTTAATCGTAAGGAGACAGTATTTAATCATATATGAAGACAATATTTAAACATAGGAAAAAAATATTTAATAATATGAAGACAATATTTAATCATAGGAAGACCATATTTAATCATAGGAAGACAATATTTAATCACAGGAAGACCATATTTAATCATAGGAAGACAATATTTAATCATAGGAAGACCATATTTAATCATAGGAAGACAATATTTAATCACAGGAAGACAATATTTAATCATAGGAAGACAATATTTAATCATAGGAAGACAATATTTAATCATAGGAAGACAATATTTATTCATAGAAAGACAATATTTAATCATAGGAAGACAATATTTAATCATAGGAAGACAATATTTATTCATAGAAAGACAATATTTAATCATAGGAAGACCATATTTAACCATCTTGATCTTGACAAGCTCATCAATTTACTTTAACCCTGTCTTGACTACGGAAATCCAGAGGATGGTAAGCCCTCTTTGGATGCTCTTGCGGACATCAACACATTGGAGGTCTTCTCCGCAGTCTCTTTTTGCCATGGGGATTTGCCCAGATTGCTGTCGCCGTGCTCGTCGACCATCGATTCGTCGCAACATATGATCTGTCCATGTATGTTTAGCTTTGTCTGCCTAGACTACCACATTATTCATCAGTGCCAATGGTCGTATGTCAGAATTGTGCGGAGTTTGCTAACTTTAGTTGGGAAGAGTTTCCCAGCCACTCGTCTGCGTTACTTTCAATTTTTCCCGAAGAAAGGGGAACGTGAATGGGAGGGCACATGGAGGGAGATCTGACGATCTGAACAGATCGATATAGTAATCTTTCATGATTTACTCAATGCCAGCTTTGACAGGGTATGAGACGCATCGAAAGTTTTCATAGAAATGTGCTCGGCGAGGCTACAAGTAACTAATTTGATGCTGCGCCGATATTCTATAACTTTCAGGAAACGTTCGAGGGCAAAGGTCTCACGATCTTAGTTTGTCGCTTCCCTATTCCATGAATCTTTAGGTCTATCCCTATCTCTCTTGTCAAGGAGATTTCAGAACAGTTACTGTCTTGTATTGCTATCAGCTGGTTTCCTATCCATCGCCGACCCATCCTCTTCACGTCTGTCTGGTTCTATCCCATATTTCTGTATTAGTGACTTTTTATTCCCTCAATTCCGCGCAAGCATCCATCGATGAACTCTTGTTGAAACTTTTCATTTGTACTTTTCTTTGTTCCTTCCTTAACAGAACCATACAAAAAGACGGACTTGACTTTGACGATTTGTGTTTTGATGGCGGACATTTCTATCAATCTCCACAAATTCCCTGTAGCAATAAAAACGTCTCCTGCTGTTTTTATTCTTTATTTGATGTCTCTGTCAGTACTTCCGATCTTGTTATCTACCTTTTCTAGTACCTTGTCTACCAGCACGATCCGATATGTCGTTATGTGTTTTTATTGTCTTATTCTTTATGGTATATCTGTGAACCCTCAGACATTCAGTACATATATGTATTTCATTTTACATCTGGTTGTGATTGTGTGACAGAATAATTAAGTCACCAGTCTAGAACACCATCTGGTTGTGTGACAGAAGAGCCAAGTCATCAGTCTAGATCACCATCTGGTTGTGTGAGAGAAGAGCCAAGTCATCAGTCTAGATCACCATCTGGTTGTGTGACAGAAGAGCCAAGTCATCAGTCTAGATCACCATTTGATTATATGACAGAAGAGCCAAGTCATCAGTCTAGATCACCATTTGATTATATGACAGAAGAGCCAAGTCATCAGTCTAGATCACCATCTGGTTGTGTGACAGAAGAGCCAAGTCATCAGTCTAGATCACCATCTGGTTGTGTGACAGAAGAGCCAAGTCATCAGTCTAGATCACCATCTGGTTGTGTGACAGAAGAGCCAAATCATCAGTCTAGATCACCATCTGGTTGTGTGACAGTAGAGCCAAGTCATCAGAAACGTCCAGATCATCAATTAGTTTTCACCACAAGCCATTGCATTCTATTGCAGCATGAAGAAGTCGTGTTCTTCATAGTCAAACCAATGGTCACCAGAAAATAGATTGGTGGTAAGATAGTATTGTTTCGCCCCAGTACTTATTTCAAATAATAAATCATATGAGGACGATATTAAATCATACGAAAACAATTTTAAATCATAAGACAATATTAAATCATAATAGGCCAATATTAAATCATACGAAAACAATATTAAATCATAAGACAATATTAAATCATAATAGGCCAATATTAAATCATACGAAAACAATATTAAATCATAAGACAATATTAAATCATAATAGGCCAATATTAAATCATACGAAAACAATATTAAAGTATTAGAGGAAAATATTAAATCATACGAAAACAATATTAAATCATAAGACAATATTAAATCATAATAGGCCAATATTAAATCGTACGAAAACAATATTAAAGCATTAGAGGAAAATATTAAATCATACGAAAACAATATTAAATCATAAGACAATATTAAATCATAATAGGCCAATATTAAATCATGCGAAAACAATATTAAAGCATTAGAGGAAAATATTAAATCATATGAAAACAATATTAAATCATAAGACAATATTAAATCATAATAGGCCAATATTAAATCATACGAAAACAATATTAAAGTATTAGAGGAAAATATTAAATCATACGAAAACAATATTAAATCATAAGACAATATTAAATCATAATAGGCCAATATTAAATCATACGAAAACAATATTAAACCATAAGACAATATTAAATCATAATAGAACTATTTTAAATCATAATAGGCCAATATTAAATCATACTGGGATATTATCAAATCATGCCGGGACAATATTAAATCATGACAGGACAATATTAAATCATGAGAGGACAATATTAAATCATACCGGGACAATATCAAATCAAACAGAGACAATATCAAATCATGAGAGGAAAATATTAAATCATACCAGGACAATATCAAATCGAACAGGGAAAATTTAAAATCATCAATGGACAATAGTAAGTCATGAGAAGACAATATTAAATCATACCTGGACAATATTACATCATGAGAGTTCAATATTAAATCATACAGGGACAATTTCAAATCATTCTGTGACAATATAATATCATAATTGGACAATATTAAAGCATAAAGGACAATATCAAATCATACGGAGGCAATATTAAATCATGCAGGGGTAATATCAAATCATACAAGGACATATCAAATGATAAGGGGACAATATTAAATCATGAGAGAACAATATTTAATCATACAGAGACAATATTAAATCCTTCGGAGACAATATCAAATCATACGGGGACTATATCAAATCATACGGGGACAATGTTAAATCATGAGAGAACAATATTGAATCCTACAAAAACAATATTGAATAATACGAAAACAAAATTGAGTCACGAGAGAACAATATTGAGTCACGAGAGAACAATATTAAATCAAAAATGACAATATTAAATCATATTAAAGCAACTTGAAAAGATTACTACTCCCTGAAATGAAAAGAAGACACCTAGAAGTTGACAGTTTACTTTACAATCACGTAGTACTATGTTAAATCATGTGCTAGGTTTGACAGAATATGCAAGTCTTCGGGTTTTTTTCAAAGTATGCCCGTTTCTTTCATTAAACTCGGTTGTAAATAGGTACCTCGGGAAAGTCAGGAGGAACGATTCAATCCACATGAGAGCTACAGAGCTCGTGTTCTATCACCGGCACTTTCAGCAATGGAAGGAACTGAGCACATATGGGAATGGTGGCGATCAGGTGCAATGAAGTCGGTTATATTAGCAATTTCCCAATGTATTGAAGCATGATCAGGAAGGAGAGCCTGAAACACCTTAGAGGCCGTAAGAAAGAACGAGGGTAAGAGATGTAGACGAAGCCATAGTAAAAAAAAGATCTTTAATGGCATCACAAACTGTCGGATAAAGCAGTGCATCTGAATAGTTTAAATTGCTCAAAGGGCATATGATTGTAGACGGAAATGATTGTCAGCGCCACGTGGCATGATACCTAATGATACTTAATAATGCTTTGGTGGGGACAATTCCATTCTCCGCGACGCGCTTTCTATCGAGGCAGGTACCAATTTACAAGTGAGTAGGTCTTGGTGCTCCCCGAGTTGAGCACACGCCAGCTTACTGGGGGGAGGGAAGAATGGACCCACTGCACCTTCATGACTGTTATTAACGATAACTAAAGAGAGTTGTGCATGGGGCTAGAAAACTCATCATGAAAAACAAAATGCTGCAGAAACCACTACTGCAAATGCACACAGAGTAGTTTGTGGCAGGCTTTCTATAAAAGTAAAACCAAAGTGGTGACCCTTTACTCCAGCTGAAGTAATAAAGGAGCAAGAAGAAGAAGGCATCAGCGTACCAAGGGTTATCTAGTTGTTATAGCCGTATGAGATGAAATTTATCCTTCTGATCTTCTTCCCCCGAAACCTTGGAGAAGATTTACAATCTAAGTGGAGAAATGTTAGAAATCTTGTTTTCTTTTAAAGGGCTAAGCTTGATTCCTGTGTCTGGATACTTTCCAGTCTACCCATCTGTAAATATATACCAGATTATATTTTTAAGGATGGTGATGACAGGGATAATTAGTGACAGCACCAGAAGAAACGTTGAGACCTAGCACAATGGAGTCTTGATTGACAGTGTCTGATATATGTTCACCGTGCCTTTCTTATCTTACTTCACAACCATCCCTCCTCACGAAAACAGACATAAACAGACACCCATACACTCAATTGTCCCAAATTAACATCCTATATACCTCGCTCGGGAGATTGATATCTGTCTAATCGTGTTAGACACTTTAGAAGAGCACTTTCTCCAATTTCTAACAATGCAAGATAATTGTGTGTATAGCACAGACATAATTTATTAGAGGCAGTAGTCATTCAATTCCAGAAAAGTTAAGTATTTGTGTCTGTCTACCTCATGAAAAAATCTATTGGCCCGTAATGATGATTTATGTTAAACAGGTTCACGAAAATTGTGCATTAACGTTCCTGGACAATGAGGCGGTTTTGCTGACATTTATATCATTCAACATCTCAAATCCATACCTGGTCAAATCCATTCACTGCATTTCAAATCCCATACCTGATCAAATCCATTCACGGCATTCCAAATCTCATACTTGATTAAATAAATACATTCCTAAGTGAATTTTCCGCCCTGTCACAGGAACCAGGCAATTCTGTTTTTTGTTTCACCACGAATAAATTATTGACATTTCAAGACCGCCCTTCTCAACAAAAAGAGTTGCTGCTCTGGGAAGAGACTACTTTTGATCTGTTAATATTTTCTTTCTTTTTCTCAACCGAAAATCTTCGTGCTTAACAAACTAGCTCTCACATAAAGTGCAATTTTGTGATTACTTTTTACCGTGTCACTCGGTACTTTATTATTTCCTATTTTTATTCCTTTTGACCTGCCATTGTATTTGTCCATTTAAGTTTTTTTCCAGGACTCAATTCTAATTTCTTCTTTTTGCTTCTGTTTCGTCGCCTTAGTGTTTTCTGTGCCCAATCTGAAATTGCAGAACAATAGAGAAGGAAACTGGCATACTGAAAGCATTTGGAAGAGGCAGATAACAAAGACCTATATTGACTCTATTGTAGAAGACTAACAGCATAGCACTCTAGACATTTCGCAAATGTTAAACGCCTGTTGAATGTGGACTAGCATTTGGAGTGTTTGATTGAGGACTCTAGAAACAGTACCCCCATTTTTGATACTGGAATAACTGAGTGAATAACATGTTTCCTGTGGATCAGAACGAGAATAGAACATTTATTTTACAACATAATTTCTGCGCGTTCCCAACAAACCATCTTTCAATTTTCATTAACGTTCATTTTAAAGTTTTTCTATTATTATCACAAACTCTATTATCGATAATATTTTTAAAATCAATCATGATTGATTGTACAGTATCAATCACACGACGTGTCTGATCAACAGGATAATTGTGTAGGTATTATTAATTTCATCAGTTATTTTTTTTCCATACCCGCTCATCTATTTGTTGGTCTTATCAATACTTCAACACATCAATCGTTTCTTCTAGAATAAGATAACTGGCGTAAATAAATATTCTTCAGCACAAACATGTAAGCTAAATAATATTCTTATTTGCAAGTAACAACATTTGGTTTTGGTTTGACTGAGTCCTTCCTGCTCTACCATTGGGCCATAGAGGTTTTCCTTTCCCTTCTTGTGTTTTTAGTTTGTGCAGGATGGGGATAAACGTTCCCTTGCTTTACCCTCCTCCTCATTCTTCTTCTTAAACTTTCGACCAATTAATGAGAAAACGATCAGTGGCCATCACACCAGTTGATAGTGAGAAACCAACGCCCTCCTCGTCACCTAATTTGCAACAGTTTGTAACACAAAGTACAATTTTGGTCTTTGACTCATCGCCAAGTTGCTCAAGGTCTCTCGCTCCCCAATTTTGCATTCTCTCTCGGTTCCCACCAGCGGTTCTGGAACTGGTACCTACTATAGTTTTTACATCTTACAATGTTTTGTTCACTTATCTGGCCTTGGTAAAGCATGTACGAATTGCGTAGTCACTAAAGTAAGTATTCTCATTATATACACATACATAGTTTTGACATACCACTTAGAGGTTTGACATACCACTTAGAGATTTGATATACCACTTATAGGTTTGACATACGACTTAGAGGTATGACATACCACTTAGAGGTTTGACATACCACTTAGAGATTTGACATACCACTTAGAGGTTTGACATACGACTTAGAGGTTTGACATACCACTTAGAGAGGATGGTGGAAAACGCCATGTAGCAATACCTCAAACAATGATAGCTTATCTGTTGTCAGCACCTCCAAAGGTAGAGTCTAAGACTTGTACTGCTGGGTAGGCTAAATGTCAACAGGGCAAAGCCTGGAGGAGGGACACCTCACAGATGCACCATGTCTGGTAAGGTCAAACAAGGAGGTCACCCACACACGTACTACTAATGAGTACGAAAAATAAACCAAAGAAGACACGGGGCAGCTCGTTGTAAGAGCTGAAGGATGTCGACCAGTTGACATTCATCGCAGAATGCAGGCAGTGTATGGTGACAAATATGAGCCGAAGACACCAGTGAAGAACTGGATAACGATGTTTAAAGGAAGACGGGAGATCTTCCGAGACCAGGCGAGGCGCATATTGTTGCGTTAGAAGATGCCATCGCCAAAATTGATACAGCAATTCGAGTGGACCGTCGCCTGAGCTAACGTGCGTCACACGTTTGTCACCATTCACTACCTGCATTCTGCGATGAATGTCAACTGGTCGAAACCGAATCTGATCAACTCACTGATCAACTCTGGACGAATTCCGTATTACACCCGCCATGTTTTCTACGGTCTGCTGAGGAAACTATTAATGTGAGGATAATGCAATTTTGCAAACTTAACGGTTGATATGTGATGTTTACATCAGAAGTGACATTATCATGCGTATCGTACTTATGTTTACTTGGTGCAGTTAGGTCGGTTTCATTTGAACACGCCTAGTATATATATATAATATGTGCATATGAATTACATATTGTATGGAGTGGAATGGTAGGGCATGGTAACTTATCGCATGGTAGGGTATATCATTCTCTCTCCAAACAAAGTATAGAGCTACAACTGCAACTTGCCCCTTTGATGAGTCTTGACAACCAATTATTGTTCGACCTGGCAGTTGTAGTTTCTGTAACATTTCGTTTGACATGATGAGGTTGCTAGTTGTATACACAATCTTCTACCACATGATTAGAAGTTTTGCGTTAGTCATTTTGATATTTTTAGAGCGGTGTCCGACTTGAAAAGAATAAGACCACTTCAAGCATGTCATAAAGAGTGACTTAAAGAAGGTTGTGAATGTGACTAGCAAATACCATAAAATAAAACATTGCTATTTTAACCACCCATACAAATGCGGATTTATAGGTTTACTGTATTGTTACCAGTTGTCCTTGTGAGAGTATGCTTCAATTAGGGGGACAAAGTGAAATCTCATCATCACCCAACTTAGCAGGCTACAATGGTTATATGATTTACTACCCAATCAACACTTGAGCTTTATATATGACGACTTTTTGCTCTGATGTCCATCTTGAAGATGTTATAAGGAAAGTTTACATTTTCATTAGGTAACAGACGTTCGGAAGCTGCGTGACCTAAGGGTCAAGCGTCCGTTTTACAATGCCAACGCATCCTGTTCTAATCACGCACGAGTCCAGTTTTCCATACATTGGTTTCTTTCGCTCCTCCACGCACGTAAAGTAATGGCAACCTACCGGACTGCACACTTGCCAAGAAACTTATAACAGCCAAATAGGTTGGCGGCTGTAAGAAGAAACGTTCTGCAAAGTACATGCTTAAAGACAAAGGCCAAGGTCGCCGTCCATCGCAAACGATGATGGCATAATTAATTTTGCTAGCGCTATTTTAAGTAAGGATTAACTGCGCTACTTTTTATCCTCACTCTCTCGTCTCAAGCCGCCCGCTTCCAGTTGCAAGTCAAGGACAAGACGGCTAGAACGTGGCTACGAGATGCAGGGTACTCTGCATCAAGCTCCCGTGAAAAAGACGGCGGAGTCCGGAGTCAAACCCACACCACCTGATCACGAGGCCGACGGCTTAACCACTTCGCCACGGAATCCCCAAAGTACATGTTACTGACTTTTTAAAAGACTTTCAAGACGTGCTGGACATGAACATTATTTCACAAGTCGGGGTTTAGCCCACGTCACTTCCTGCAGAATTGCATTGTGGTGGATTTCATGACAAAGTCTTCATGGTGTTCCTTCATTTAAAAACGTATGATTACATTTGTTAGTTACCTCTGTTTTCAATTCATTAAGCATATGTATAAATGAGCTTTTCGGTAATGTACTCAATTCATAGAATCCGGACAGCCAAATTGGATCATAGCTGAAATTTCCTCAGAAAGTGGCTACGATTTTCACAAGAGTCATCTATCGCACTATTATTTTTCATGTGTTAATCCGACTGGCATAGACGATACTGATTTTTGACTACCTCCTGTCATTAGTGCTTGTCCCAGTGGTTATCGAAAGGGTTATTCGTGTGATAAAGAGGAGAATTTATTATTTCGTAAAAGTTGTTAATAGTGATATCAACGTTTCTCTCTAGGGCAGATAGCTTTATGGACAGACATTCATACACGCTAAAAGGCTTAGCTTTATGGACAAACATTCATACACGCTAAAAGGCTGCTACTCTCTTGCGGTTTGAGAGAAGGTTTGGGAAACACAATTCCTTAGATGACGGTAAGATTAAAAGTTAGCCTATCTGCTATCACGTGTATCAAAGGACGACAAAGATAAATATTCTGTTGCTGTATCTTTCATGCTATAATGCTGGGATGTATTGAATCGTTTTTTCCGTGTTCTCTCTCGGAAGACAGGTCAGTTTTACCCTACTAATGACAGGGCGTTGCTACGGTAATCCTGCTTAACTCGAGAGGAGACGCAGACATTTGGTTCACGTACTAGGCTGAAAAGCCAACGGCGCGAGGCTACAAGGTGAGGGATTACGGCCGAACGCCTCTAAGCCAAAATCCCGCCCAAAAGCAGCTCAGCACGAATGCAAAGGGAGGCTTCGACATGGTGGGGACCTGGGGCCCCCGCTCCAGCCCCACCCGGTCGAGCCGCAGAATGAGGTCTCTGCCGTCCGCTGATCAAAGCGGGCGGGAAGCTGCTCGATATTCACCTCATACGGCGTTGAGGTATGAAACCATTTGTAGAAGACTTAGTTCTCGGTCGGGGTGCCCTAAGCAGTAGATCAGCTACTTCACTGCGAACTGCTGAGACTCAACCCTTGACCATGAGATATGTCCGCTCCCCAGGCGAACAACATCTCCGTGCAAGACCAGGCTTATCCCCTGGTCAAATGCACTATTTCGAGAGGAATCACAGGTCGCTGACATTTGGTCCACGTGCTTGGCTGATAAGCTACCATCCGAGGGATTACGGCCGAACGCCTCTAAGCCAGAATCCCGCCCTAAATCTCAGCACCGCTGTGGTGGGAGGCTACGACATGGCTGGGGCTTGCGTCTCAGCCCGGCCCGATCGAGCTTGAAATGCACCTGGCAAAATGCACTCCTGCCTCGCTCTTTACCTCTGTCTGCTATCAGTCATCCCAATGGACGCAGAAGAGATGCAGTCCAGCGGACATTGCACCTCCTGCCCTATTGTGACAACCTCCCGGGTGGCGCCGAATGCTAGGCGTACCATCACTGCAGATGAGCCGAGAAAATAAAGGGAGCAAAGAGATACCTCACTCACATGCATATGCTACGTTTCTGGCAGCGCGTGACGATCCTGGGACAAAGACACACTGGACTGCCTCTCTTCCGGGATAGTACAAACTAGTACATAGTCCATCATATCATTGCCAAACCCTATAGACACGAGTAGGGAAGACTCGATAGTCCTGCAAGACAACTTCCCAAGAGAGACAACTCTGACCAAAAACAACTGCTGCCTTGAAGTTAGGCTGGGGACAGCCAAAGGCTAAGGAGGGCAACCCTACAGAAACGCCTGTTGAAATCGGATGCACTGAGCCACAGGCTTAACAAAATAAAACAGTGCAACGTAAATATCGCTGTAAACAGCGTACGATGAAGAAGAAGTATATGACTGATGAATAAAAGTCGCTTATTCGTGCAGTCGTCATGTAGTGTGCATTTTAGGTTTGTATTTCACCGCTGTTAGAATTTAACATGTCCCGGGGTTTTGAACCCGTACCCATTGGACATGTGAGGTGTTCAATCCGTTTGGTTACCCTCTCCTTTGTCCAATCTTAAGATGTGATCAAAGTAACTCCAACAAAATGAGTATGTACTAAATAAATGAGCAGTTGATTAACGCAGTTCTTGAGAGCTGGTTTTTTGTGGCAAATGTACGGGGCTCAACTCCCGCTACCCTCTGCTCCAGTCGCCCAAGTTGTAAATAGGTACCTGGCTGACGGCTGGGAATGAATAAGGCAGCGAAGAAGAGAACTGGCTACCCCACCTCACAAAGCTGCGGTTTAGTACAATGAAGGCTCTAGCACTCCACCCCTGACGGCAATGTCTGCTATGGGACACTCTTCTGCCTTTTATTATATAAACATTGAAGATGTGTCTATTAGTACATCTAGGAGTTGGGCTGTGTATAGTTCACATTTAGGAGTTGGGCTGTGTCAGTTCACATCTAGGAGTTGGGCTGTTTTTAGTTCACATCTAGGAGTTGGGCTGTGTTTAGTTCACATCTAGGAGTTGGGCTGTGTTTAGTTCACATCTAGGAGTTGGGCTGTGTCAGTTCACATCTAGGAGTTGGGCTGTATCAGTTCACATCTAAGAGTTGGGCTGTGTTTAGTTCACATCTAGGAGTTGGGCTGTGTTTAGTTCACATTTAGGAGTTGGGCTGTATCAGTTCACATCTAGGAGTTGGGCTGTGTCAGTTCACATCTAGGAGTTGGGCTGTGTTTAGTTCACATCTAGGAGTTGGGCTGTGTTAAGTTCACATCTAGGAGTTGGGCTGTGTTTAGTTCACATCTAGGAGTTGGGCTGTGTTTAGTTCACATCTAGGAGTTGGGCTGTGTTTAGTTCACATCTAGGAGTTGGGCTGTGTTTAGTTCACATCTAGGAGTTGGGCTGTGTTTAGTTCACATCTAGGAGTTGGGCTGTGTTTAGTTCACATCTAGGAGTTGGGCTGTGTTTAGTTCATATCTAGGAGTTGGGCTGTGTCAGTTCACATCTGAAGGTTATAGACGACAGTTCAAGCACGTGTTGAATTTTCACAACTAGTGTATCCTAGTCGCATCTCTTTATTCTAGATAGATTCCAACCTTACACATTGAGACCTCGTGGTTATATCCAACTCACAGAAAGTCCAAATTTTAATATGTATCTTCAGTTGGTCCTGTCAGTTGTGGCGACAGACAAGACCAACTGATGTTATAGAATCAGAAACAGCCGCATCTCAGGATTCGCAGCTGTAATTGTCGCGAGTGCTGTCAGACCTCATGTGCATCTATGTGTGGTTTTAACGGAACTGTACTGGTACTAGAAGCCGTGATCAAATGTTGCTTCCAGATATTAAAAAGTGTCGGGCCTTTCAATTGTGCATCCATTAAGAGTAATGCCAGGGAAGTCAGCCCTCATAATTAAGTTGCTTATTGCATTACACTAGCCTTGTATAGATTGACATTACATTACACTAGCTTTGTTTAGATTGACATAACATTACACTAGCCTTGTATAGATTGACATTACATTACATTAGCCTTGTTTATATTGACCATCTCTTTTCTATGTGAGAATACCATCTGCATATGTCAACTTTCGTACGAGCCCTGTAGGCTGGATGTTGAATACGTGTGTTGTGTAAATGTTGAATCTGGTAACTTTTCTGACAAAATAGCATTTTTTTAAATGAAAAATAGTTTCTAAGTAATCTGACTGCTTCTCAAATTAAAAGTAAAAGACACATATTTTTAAAATTTAAAATGAACTAAAATAACAAATTGAAAGATAAAATAATCAAAGCAATCAATTCAATTCCTACCAGCACGAGCGTTTATCCAATGTGTTAATATTGAGAGCAAAGCAACAAAAATTGGCAAGTATTTGTCAACGAATTATTTCTCTTTATCGCTCTCATTAACTAAGGCAAGGTCTGATGCACTTCAGTGGCACGAACCAGAAATCCATTTCCCTCTTGATTAGCATCGTTTGTACGAATGGATATTTCGTCCAAATCAAATGGTTGTGTGAGTGTCTGTAGTCCACTTTGATAAAATTTCTACTAAACAATTTTCTTTCAGTAAATATGAAGTTGTTCTTGTCTCGTTCAATATCCATATATTTTTTTGCCTTGGGAATAACCACTCTATACTGAAAGATAGATAGTACAGTATCGATTGTCTGACGTCACATTTCTAAACTCGTCACACTTTGCACAAAATGTTGCTTTTCTTTACGCCCCCTTCACTGAGTGACGTCATATGTGAGCGACTCATAACTGTTCTCCTACTCTATGAAAATATGCCTATCTTTGCTAGTTTTATTCCAGCTGTTAATATGACACAATAGAAGTTCCAAGTAATGCCTCTGACGCCTGCAACCGACCTTCGTTAAATCTAACTTCATGGCTTCAAGAGGCAGGAAGTCTAGTTTCACTCCAGGTTACAGTTTCCAGTGACTATTAGCAACTATATGATGCAGAATCTTCTTGTATGGGTTGTAGATTAGTTCAAAGCCGAACTGAGTTCAACCATTACCATAGCAACTCAAACACTAAATGAGCACCCCATTTGGAAACCTGAAGCGTATTTTTATATTTTTTCAAATAGTTGTGGCGAAATTCCCCGCCTAAATCTCTAGGGGGCCCCTAAAGGTTGTTATGCTTGCTTTTGTGTGTATGTTGGAAATATTGAAGTCATCTATCAATCTCTGACCTTGTGGTACTTAACTTACTGCATGGGTGTCCCTGGTGATCAGAATTAATGTACCTCGCTCCAAATTCGGTTTAATCGGTGATATGGACCAAGAAGGGTAGGATATAGACCAAGAATGGTACGATATGGACCAAGAAGGGTATGATACGGATCAAGAAGGGTATGATACGGACCAAGAAGGGTATCTTCTTCTTCTTCATCGTACGCTGTTTATAGCGATATTTACGTTGCACTGTTTTATTTTGTTAAGCCTGTGGTTCAGTGCATCCGATTTCAACAGGCGTTTCTGTAGGGTTGCCCACCTTAGCCTTTGGCTGTCCCCCTTGCTTTTGGTCAGAGTTGTCTCTCTTGGGAAGTTGTCATGGTAGGCATGTCACGTACCATCGACATTTGATAGGGCAGACATTTGAAAGATGCGTCGCCGGCACATGAGGCCATGCGATCAGCACAAAGTTATCCAGAGTCACCAGTCGGGACGCCGCAACCCCGCGGGGGGAAACGACGATTGGTTTTGAACTAATAAAAGCGCTCTTTCCGCGAGGGTCGGAGCTTGGTAAGCATGTATTAGCTCTAGAATTGCCACAGTTATCCAAGTAGGATCGTGTCATCTAAGGAACCTCGACTGATTTAATGAGCCATTCGCGGTTTCACCGTGAGACAGTGTGAACTTAGACATGCATGGCTTAATCTTTGAGACACGCATATGACTACTGGCAGGATCAACCAGATATTTGTCGGAGACGTACGTACCGCACACACCGGTCGGCAGAGGACGGGTGTGTAAAAAGCCTCACTGGGACGACCGCAAGGACCGACTGACGAACGGACGGACGGTTGTTCCTCCCGTCCCTCACTCCGTCGACCTAGGACCGCCTGACAAAGGCCCCTACACGCACCAGACGACCGACCGACCGGGCTCGCTCGAGGAGGGATGGCAGCGCTCTGTGCAGAACGGATCCCAACGACCCTGGCGATGAATTTCACGGGGACCAGAGACAATTTGGCCTGCCGGCCTGCCCTTCTCCCGAGGGTTGGTCGGGAGAACACAGGGCCTTCAGGCACGATTCCTGCTTTCCATTTGCCGGTCACAAGCTCTTTGCGAGAGTCTGACCACCAGCGAGACGAACTGTCGAGCTCTGCTATAAGCCTTCGAAAAATCACCACCGACTGTCAAAGTTTCTCGTTACGGACCAGAGCAGCGCACCTGATTGGAGGCCACGACACAAAAAACCGCTTCCCGATACCTCTACGGGGAAAGGCGGGCAAGCGTTTTCCGCAAGCCCGCGCTATCGCTCCGTCTGGTGGGACTGAGATCGCTTTACGAACACTGGTTGAGATTGAATCGCGGCGGCGAGACAACTACCCCAGATCAAGAAGGGTATGATACGAACCAAGAAAGGTATGATACGGACCAAGAAGGGTATGATAAGGAACAACAAGGATATGATACGGACCAAGAAGGGTATTATACGGACCAAGAAGGGTATGTTACGGACCAAGAAGGGTATGTTACGGACCAAGAAGGGTAGGATATGGACCAAGAAGGGTATGATACGGACCAAGAAGGGTAGGATATGGACCAAGAATGGTGTGATATCGGCAAAGAAGGGTAGGATATGGACCAAGAAGGGTGTGATATGGACCAAGAAGGGTAGGATATGGACCAAGAAGGGTAGATATGGACCGAGAAGGGAAGGATATGGACCAAGAAGGGTGTGATATGGACCAAAAAGGGTGTGATATGGACCAAAAAGGGAAGGATATGGACCAAGAAGGGTAGGATATGGACCAAGAAAGGTAGGATATGGACCAAGAAAGGTAGGATATGGACCAAGAAAGGTGTGATATGGACCAAGAAGGGTGTGATATGGACCAAGAAGTGTAGGATATGGACCAAGAAAGGTAGGATATGGACCAAGAAAGGTGTGATATCGGCAAAGAAGGGTAGGATATGGACCAAGAAGGGTGTGATATCGGCAAAGAAGGGTAGGATATGGACCAAGAAAGGTGTGATATCGACAGAAACCGTTATGTCCAACACAAGAATCAACGACAATACAGGTTTTAGCACGTTTTATTGACACGAATTTCCTTCTATTTCTATTTTTAATTGCAGCTGCTATTTACTTCACTTGTTTTATTCCACAATTTCTCCTTGTTGTTTCTTGCATACTTTTTTTTTATTCAGTGTGTCCTATTCCATCATTTTTTGAGTTTTCTTCATTATATAACTTTGTTCTTGATTTTTGTGTGTCTTTATTGCATACTTTCTTTTTTCGCTGAAAATTTTTGTTCGTGGTGGTTCTTCTTTTCTTCTTTTTCTTTTTCAATATTTTCTGCTGGATTTGACATTCGCATTTCTTTTCTCTACTTTGTTTATCTCAATATTTTCTGCTGGATTTGACATTCGCATTTCTTTTCTCTACTTTGTTTATCTCAATATTTTCTGCTGGATTTGACATTCGCATTTCTTTTCTCTACTTTGTTTATCTCAATATTTTCTGCTGGATTTGACATTCGCATTTCTTTTCTCTACTTTGTTTATCTCAATATTTTCTGCTGGATTTGACATTCGCATTTCTTTTCTCTACTTTGTTTATCTCAATATTTTCTGCTGGATTTGACATTCGCATTTCTTTTCTCTACTTTGTTTATCTCAATATTTTCTGCTGGATTTGACATTCGCATTTCTTTTCTCTACTTTGTTTATCTCAATATTTTCTGCTGGATTTGACATTCGCATTTCTTTTCTCTACTTTGTTTATCTCAATATTTTCTGCTGGATTTGACATTCGCATTTCTTTTCTCTACTTTGTTTATCTCAATATTTTCTGCTGGATTTGACATTCGCATTTCTTTTCTCTACTTTGTTTATCTCAATATTTTCTGCTTGACGTCTTTCGCCTTTATTTTCTCTACTTTCTTATCTCAATATTTTCTTCTGGGCTTGACTTTCGCTTTAATTTTCTGTATTTGTTTTATCCATACATCAGGGGGACGGCGTGGCTTAGTGGTTAAGTGGCACGGCTCACAACCAGAAGGTGCTGTGTTCGATTCTTATCACAGCCCCGGCCGTTACCCCGGGGAAGCAAACCCTTAGAAAATGCAGGAGGAAGCAGACCCTTACATAAAATGCATGCTGAAGTCCGATGCACTGGGCCGACAGGCGCAAAATAAAAACCACAGTGTAACGCACACACGCCTTGGGGAATAGATAAATAAGGCGAACGCAAAAAAAATTTAAAAAATTTTTAAAAATCCATACATCTCTCCGTTTCAATATTTTTACTCACCTACACAATTTGTTTAACGGTTCATATTTTATTATTGATTTATTTTTCTTTGCTTTGTCCAACATTTTATGATGCTAGTTATATAAATGCCACCCTGCCTTACAATGATATAATGTTTTTTGTTGTTTTTAAAAATGTATTTGTGATTGTTCTGCAAACCACTGTTCATACACATCTATGTACATCCCTACGTAGTTAGTAATTGTCTCTGAATGACCAACATTTCGGTCGAGCCCTAGTTGCCCGAAGAAAAAATTGACAGGGAACAATAGGATATCGATGTGACAGCCATCTAATACGCGCCTAGAGCGATATCAATAATAGCAATCAGGACCGCAAGTTCGACTAGTATAATGGGCGTTGTCCTTCATCATTCTTTCAACTTTTTAGCAAAATGAGAGAAGAACATTCAGTGGTGTCACATAGCTTGTGTTATTGTATGTTTTCTGAACGCTTAACAATTATATTTGTCAATCCGATCGTCTCCGCTACATTATTAAAGATGTTGCAGCTTCTTAATTTAGATTAGTACACCAAAAACATATGATCGAATCATTATATGACACACAACAAGCGGCTGTCGGAGTATTATTAAAACTTCAGATTGATTTGAATTATCAATGAAAGTAAGGCAGAGATGTATCCTCTCTCTATACCTATTTAATATTTATGCAGAATGCATAATGAGGAAGGCGTGAGGATGAGAATACCGGATGTTACACTCTCTTTCCAACCGGCGGATACAAGATCCCAGAGTTAAAATACGCAGACAATAATATGCCATTATCAACAGTATAGTATAGTAGCCCCTTTCAATTATGATTGACTATAAGATACTACGGATTGGATTGATGAAAAAAAATATATATATACTTATCTTTTGCTGTCTTTCTCCTTGCGGTGTTGTGTTTTTACTTCTCTGTGTTGCAAGAGCTTCTCTTCACCAAGTGTGAGGTGGCCCTTCAGGGTACATCTCAACTTGGGTCGGTCTGCAGCTTCGTCTTCCCAAGATGTCAGATTCATGTCCAGGGCCTTTATATCACGCTTGCGCACATCTTTGAACCTCAACTGTGATCGGCCGATTGTTCTTTTGCTTTCCGCCAATTGTCCATGGAGGATATCTTTGGAAATGCGACCATCTTCCATGCGACGAACATGACCAAGCTATCGTAGTCTTCACTGCCTAAGTAGAGTGTACATGCTTGGAAGACCAGTGCGAGAGTGCACCTCTGCAGTTGTCATTCTGTACCTCCCTGTAACTCTAAAAATGGATCGCAGGCTCCGTAGATGGAAGGTGTTAAGCATGTCCTCTTGTTCGGTATAAGATGTCCAAATCTCGCTGCCATATAGAAGTGTGCTGAAAAAATATATCCAATGTACACCAATGGCGTTGGTTTGAGTTGTCAGTTTCTGGTTTGTTTAAATCACTTTTTGTGAGGAGAGCAAATATAGGAACAGCTTTGCCAATGCGGTTATCTATTTCTGGGTCTAGAGAGAGTGTGTCATTGATGAGCAATCCCAGGTATGTTAATTGGTGTACAGTTGCCAGTTCATAATTATCTGTGCTAAGACTTGGCGTGGCATCTACTTCCTGTCCCAATTCATTTGTTTTGTTGACTTATTATGAGACCAAAATCTTTGAAAGTATAGGATAAGTGATCTATCAACCTCTGAAGTTCCTAATGGGATCTCCCTGTTCTTCGTTTTGGCCTCGAGCCTTGCAAGGTTAAACAGACTGCCATCCGACTTAGTGTAAAGGCAGATTCCTTCATTTTCGTTACCAAATGCATGTTTCAGTAACAGAGCAAAGAAGATTCATAACCGTGTCGGGGCCAGAACACAGCCCTGCTTAACACCACTTCGAATACCAAATGGTTGTGATATGCTACCATCAAATTGGATTGTTCCTGTGATTTTCTTATGGAACGATATTATCAACAGTGCAGAGGGGCTGAAGGTAAAGGAAGTGCTTCGGCAGACTTAACCGCTGGTCAGGAATGAAGTGTGTGAGATTTCAGTATACTTAGCCTCAGCTTGTAAGGTGGGGTGGCCAGTCCCCGTCCTCACTGTCTTTTCCTTCTTTAACCGTAAGTCAGGTATCCATTTACAACTGGGTTAGCCAGAGCTGCCGGTAGTTGGAGTTGAAACCCGTACCCTTGCCATGAAAAGCGAGTGCTCTACCCCTGCGTTAATCATCCGCTCAACGTTAGAGCAGAGAGGTTAGAGCAGAGAGGTTAGTGCAGTGAGGTTAGCGCAGTGAAGTTAGAGCAGAGAGGTTAGAGCAGAGAGGTTAGAGCAGAGAGGTTAGCACAGAGAGGTTGTTTTTTTGTTTTTTGTTTTTTTTTGCGTTCGCCTTATTTATCTATTCCCCAAGGCGTTACACTGTGGTTTTTATTTTGCGCCTGTCGGCCCAGTGCATCCGACTTCAGCATGCATTTTATGTAAGGGTCTGCTTCCTCCTGCATTTTCTAAGCGTTTGCTTCCCCGGGGTAACGGCCGGTGCTGTGATGGGGATCGAACCCAGCACCTTCTGGTTGTGAGCCGTGCCACTTAGCCACTAGGCCACGCCATCCCCTTGCACAGAGAGGTTAAAGCAGCTAATTGCAACCGCAAGCAGATGCAGGTAATATAATAACCTCTTTAACATAAAAACCCAGAGATAATGACCACCGACGAAACAAGAAGTCAACATAAATTCACATTCGGGTGTGCAAATAAAATAGGTTACGAACTTCCAGGATCTGGGATTCAGAATTGACAACAATTGGGACTGCTCAAATGAAATCAGAAGAAGATTCACAACGGTGTTGAAGAGGTTACATAACCTGAAGAAACTATTGTAGAATACCAGCAAACCAAGAAAAGTGAAAATGTTGAGAACCTTTATTTTTTTTTCTGTGGCAACATAAGGCTGCGAAACATGAACAGTTACTCAAACCTCGAGGCAGAGAATCGAGTCATTCGTGTTGAAATGTTAAAGTAAGTTCCTCAGAAAAGAATAATGCGGATTTTCGATAAGGGTTGGGCATAGAGGAGAACTGGTTGATATATTCGATTATAAACAGAAAATTGAAATAATTTGGTCACATAAAACTACACTTATCTACATTAAACTCCATTTGCCAGCTTACAGACCATTCTCGAATTTGATCTAAATCTGACCTCAATATATCCACTACTGCTTTAGATGAGACACTACTGCTTTAGATGAGACACTACTGCTTTAGATGAGACACTACTGCTTTAGATGAGACACTACTGCTTTAGATGAGACACTACTGCTTTAGATGAGACACTACTGCTTTAGATGAGACACTACTGCTTTAGATGAGACACTACTGCTTTAGATGAGACACTACTGCTTTAGATGAGACACTACTGCTTTAGATGAGACACTACTGCATTGTTTTGTGTCATCAGCAAATTTTACAATCATGGATCCCATATCAATGTTCTTCTATTCACTAGGAAAAGAACATTAGGTGGCGGGCTGTAGTAGCTTTCCTCACATCCCGAGCGTGCTGATGAAGGTGGACCGTGGTCCTTCAGGTGGTTGTGATAATCTTAAATTCATCTGCGTTGCTTTCACTACTATTTGAATCACGTCGATCCAAATCTCGCGAGCGAGACTGTGTTGAAAGCAGTCCATTTCCGGGGAACGAAACATGAAAGAGATTATGGTTTTGATAAGTATATTGTGCTATTCTGCTACTGCAGTGTGTAATCGTCTTTTCTTCTGCTACTGTGGCGTGTCATTGTATTTTTCCCTTCTACCATGTCGTGTCATTGTCTTTATCCCTGCTACCATGTCGTGTCATTGTCTTCATGCCTGCTACCATGTCGTGTCATTGTCTTTATCGCTGCTACCATATCGTGTCATTGTCTTTATCCCTGCTACCATGTCGTTTCATTGTCTTCATCCATGTTACCATGTCGTGTCATTGTCTTTATCCCTGATACTGTTATTTTCCTTATTTAAATATTAATAGTGTGTCGTTTTCCTTTTTCCGACAAAAATAGCGTTTCATTTTTCTCATTTCCGCAGAATTAGCGTGCCATTTTCCTTACCCTTTCTACTACATTCAATTTTGATATACAAAATTGATACAATATCACTGTGAAGTGTGTTTGTTTCTATCCTCCCAACAATGACACGTTCACATTTAGCAAACACTGTATCATAGGTCCAGTTTGAGACATCCATTTTTCTTCTTCTTCTTCATCGTACGCTGTTTACAGCGATATTTACGTTGCACTGTTTTAATTTGTTAGCCAGTGGCTCAGTGCATCCGATTTGAACAGGCGTTTCTGAAGGGTTGCCCTCCTTAGCATTTGGCTGTCCCCAGCCTAACTTCAAGGCAGCAGTTGTTTTTGGTCAGAGTTGTCTCTCTTGGGAAGTTGTCTTGCAGGACTATCGAGTCTTCCCTACTCGTGTCTATAGGGTTTGGCAATGATATGATGGACTATGTACTAGTTTGTACTATCCCGGAAGAGAGGCAGTCCAGTGTGACTTTTTCCCAGGATCGTCACGTCCTGCCAGAAACGTAGCATATGCATATGAGTGAGGTATCTTTTTGCTCGCTTTATTTTCTCGGCTCATCTGCAGTGATGGTACGCCTAGCATTCCCCGCCACCCGGGAGGTTGTCACAATAGGGCAGGAGGTGCAATGTCCGCTGGACTGCATCTCTTCTGCGTCCATTGGAATGACTGATAGCAGACAGAGGCAAAGAGCGAGGAAGGAGTGCATTTTACCAGGTGCATTCCTGCGGCTCGACCGGGCCGGGCTGAGACGCAAATCCCAGCCATGACATCCATATTTAAAGAATACTGTTTCTTCCTCTTTCCATGCGGCGTTTTTGCTTTTACTGGACTTTGCCATGAAAAGTTTTAGGATTGAGAGATAATGTGTCTTTGTCCCAGCAGTGTCCGCCCACTATCTACTAATTCCACCCTCAGTAGAACAAACATATTTTTCTATTCACTGCGGTTCGAACTCATGTTAAATAAATTAGGAGACTAGCAAACTAAGCTCTCGGCCAATTGTTCCATATCTCAGAATGATATAAGTGCCAATTTTACGTGGACATGGTAGTGATCCTGCCTTTGTAATGAATTCGTAGACTAATTTCAAGGAGTACTGTATGTGGAATATGACAGATCAAATGATTGTGCATTCATATCAAGCAATATGCAAAAGTAAGATACACTGACCGACCACGCCCATGTGTGTAATATGACCGCTACATCAGAGATAGAGGAATGTTATAAAACGTTATCAAATACCGGGTAATGTTAATGTCGGATTGCAATTAAGGATCAAATGGTCGAGTGGCCTCGAGATCCGATTCTGGTCATGAGGACATAAGTTAGAATCATAAAAAATGCATCGTATTGTTGTTTTTTTTGCTACTGGAATTCAAATGAAAAACAAGCCTGCTCAGTGCGTGGTCACTGCAGAGGAAGGCTGTGTTTACATACCAGCTCCCTGTTATCAGCGTTAGTAATAATAATAGTATTCGCTTAGGCATATGTGACCCGTTGCTCATGACCCACAGCTGTGGCCGGGTTCCAGGGCTCGTCCAGAACGGAAGAGGAGGTTGATATCGGCTGGAGCCATACTGCGTGGACGGCCTCTTCTGCACCTCCAGCCGGTCGGGGAAAGACATTTGGGAAAGACTTGAGTAGTATCTAGTTGGCCGAGGTTGGTCAAGTGTTTCTGAGATTGGGTAGAGACCTGTTTAGTTTAGCAGAGACCTCTACGTTGGGGATGTAGTCATGCCATCGGATGCCCAGGATACATGTCATATTTCAACAATGTCCAGGTTTCGGATCCGTAAAACAGGACTGGTAGATGCAGAGTTTGTGTCCAAAGGGAGATCTTGCCATTACTCCACACATGTCGGAGGTCGGACATAGATCACGAAGCTAGTCCGATCCTCCTTGACATACTGGGACCGCTGCGCCCATCGGATGATATCGAGCTACTAAGATAGATGAATTCGTAGCTGCCCTCCGCAGTATGACCTTGAATGTCAATACCCCGGGGTGCTGTGTCGTCGGAAATGAAATTCTGAACTTTGGTCTTGTGTAACAGAGTTACAAGGGTCCTGCGAGCCATCGCCAGTGAAGCCCTGAAAATAACGTTCGTGATATCCCACATAACTTGAGAACCCTGCCCGAGAGATTGAGTTCATTGAACGGTTCATTGTTCGGAATTCTCAAACAATACTCGTTTCAGACTGTCCAGACAAAAGGGTTATCTTCCCACGATTTCTACTGGCAATTCCACGACCTTCTAGGTCGCATAGTAGGTTTAAAAACAAGTTTAAATAAAGTACTGGGAAAACCCTCAAGACAAACGGAGGTCATTAACCAAAACGGGCAGCTAAAATACAAGTTGGGGGGTGAGTTTTCTAGTGGGAGATCAGAATGAGCAGAGAAGAGAAAACTGCAGTTAGCAGGTATGATATAGACCAGAGTAGTAACTTGGGATAGAATACAGAACATAGCCAGTGAGTGACAAAAATAGAAAGATAGAAGCCACCGAAGCAGACCAACACGGAAAGGCAACATGTGGAATCTATCTGTGTGTGATGTTCTGTTTGAGTTGTCGCTAATACCTGTCACACGTGCCACAAACGTCCAAGTCCTTGAGTGGCATTCGTCTGCATTCTCGTCAGAGGGAGACGTGTTGCTTCAACCTGAAGCAGTCGTCCCGGACACCACGTCGTAACACATGTGTTACCCTTGACCTGAAAACCACAGTAACAGAACCCCTGTCGTATATCATAGGCATGAGAACAGTTTCAGTGGCCGAACTGTTGACAACAGACGACAAAGAAGAATAAACCAGCAGATCTGATCACTGTAGACGTCTTCCTGAAGTTGAGACGAGACAAGAGGCTCAGAAGACATCTACGTTGTATTAGCTGAGAGGTGGGAGATAAGGCCACCAGACGAGCGAGGACAGAGAGAATAGGACTGAGGACAAGTAGCTAGACAGCATTGCATCAACTCAAAGGGGTATAGACTGTGAATATAAAAATTTGTTAGATCTGACCACGTGATAGAAACCTTATTTTAGTGCAAGATAAAGACCTGTGCCAATTGCACGAAACTCTTGAAAATCAATATAGTTAGTTAGAGAAGTTCTTAAACGAACTCTTAACGATTCGCATGCTTAGTATTACTATTATAATGTGTTTAATATTAAACAAATAAACATTCATTGTTTTGATGTTGTTAAAAGAATTGTTAGTGGTTTAATTAAAGTCTGAATTAATGAGTGATATTGGGAAGGAAGAAAGTTAATAATAAGTGGTGATAGAATAGATAAATTGGCATTTTAAAGAAACACCACAGGGGTTTGAAATTAAAACTGCTAAGGAAGCGGACTTCCGGAAGAAATTTCACATCTTCGCTACTCCAAAAGAACAAGTGGAACAAATCCGAACAAGAATTAATGAAAATGAAGAGAAATGACGACAAATTATACATCAGAATAAGTGTACAAATAGTTAGATATACAAAGAAGGTTGTTATCTATGGCAATAATGGTGAATGTATTGGTCTGATGTAAAGTCTGAGTCGTGATTATCAAATTATGTGTTCATTTGCTGTATTTACATCACGTATCATATTTTCTTTGCTTCTGGCATTTTCTGGCTAAGGAGTTATCGATGGATAGATTCAATTATAGAAAACTGGCTAACGAATAAATCAGTCAGTCAACCATTTACTGGGAACTCTATACTGCGTTTAATAGTTTCCATTATATATCGATTCCTGCCAACCATCATTGTGGAGTAGTCGGGACGTCATTAAGGAAGAAAACAGAATGTACGAAATGCCTGTTTCAAAGACCAGCTTCTCCTGATAACATTAAAGCAGAAATAAATCATTCATTAAAAAAATGTATGTTTCAGTTCCAGTATGTTTCTTTCACATAACGATCAGGGGTAGTTGGTAATATTCATTTCTTTCATCCAGTGAGACATAAAGTTTAGTTTAGTTTAGTTTGGTCGAAGAATCAACGTCGTTGCAAACGGTTAAACCTATAAGTGCTCTGTTATTCTCCATTTTTTTGGAGAATCTCAGCACAATGCACGAACACGTAACACCGCAAGGGTTTCTAATTGTGCCCGGGCAGCGGCCGTTAAGCTTATTCTTTTCTATTTTCAACTACCGCGAGATTTTTTACGTACACGAAACTGACACGGGCGTTCGACCTATACTACCCAGAAATTCGAGGAAATACCAGAAAATTCACGAGAAAAAATTCCGGTCTTAACCGTGATTTGAACCCACGAACCTCCAGCACCTTAGCCGATGTCTTACCTCGATACCACTCATTTTCCCCATCATTCAATGAGACATATTTCCTCTGACAGAGCATGTTTTCTAGGTTAATGTCGGAGAATGATCCCTGGGTTAATGTCGGTGAATAATTCCTGGGTTAATGTCGGAGAATGATTACTAAGTAAATGTTGGAGAATGATCCCTAGGTTAATGTCGGTGAATAATTCCTTGATTTATGTCGGAGAATAATTACTGGGTTAATTTCGGAGAATGATTCTTAGGTTAATGTCGGAGAATGATTCTTGGGTTAATGTTGGAGAATGATTCTTGGGTTAATGTCGGAGAATAATCCCTGGGTTTATGTCGGAGAATAATTACTGGGTTAATATCGGAGAATGATTCTTGGATTAATGTTGGAGAATGATTCCTGGGTTAATGTCTGAGATTGATTCCTGGGTTAATGTCTGAGAATGATTCCTGGGTTAATGTCGGAGAATGATTACCTAGTAAATGTCTGAGAATGTTTCCTAGGTTAATGTCGGAGAATGGTTCCTGGGTTAATGTCGGAGACTGATTACTAAGTAAATGTCGGAAAATGTTTCCTAGGTTAATGTCGGAGAATGGTTATTGGGTTAATGTCGGAGACTGATTACTAAGTAAATGTCGGAGACTGTTTCCTAGGTTAATGTTGGAGACTGATTACTAGGTTAATGTCGGAGAACATTTACTTGGCTAAACGCAGGCAAATATCCTATGTTAATGTCCGAGAATGTATCCTATATTATTGTTGGAGAGTGTTTCCTTGACTACAGACAGGTATGTTTTCTAGGTTAATGTTGGAGAATGTTTACTTGACTAAATCAGGCATGTCTCTTAGATTAAAGTTGGAGAATGTTTTATCGACTAATGGCAGGCATGTTTGCTAGGTTACGGTGAGAGAATGTTTCCTTAACTAAAGACAGGCATGTGTCCTAGGTCAATGTTGGAGAATGTTTCTTTGACTAAATTAGACATGTCTCCTAGATTAAAGTTGGAGAATCTTTCCTTGACTAAATTAGACATGTCTCCTAAATTAAAGTTGGAGAATGTTTCCTTGACTATATTAGGCGTGTCTCCTAGATTAAAGTTGGAGAATGCTTCCTTGACTAAATTAGACATGTCTCCTAGATTAAAGTTGGAGAATGTTTCCTTGACTAAATTAGACACGTCTCCTACATTAAAGTTGGAGAATGTTTCCTTGACTAAATTAGACATGTCTCCTAGATTAAAGTTGGAGAATGTTTCCTTGACTAAATTAGCCATGTTTCCTAGATTAAAGTTCGAGAATGGTTCCTTGACTAAATCAGGCATGTCTCCTAGATTAAAGTTCGAGAATGTTTCCTTGACTAAATTAGGCATGTCTCCTAGATTGATGTCAAATGTCGATTAAAAAAGAACGTAAGTAGTGTCTTAGTGACCGCACGAATGTAAAATGAAATACGTTACCTCTACAAGGTCTTCGCCAGGGACATAAAACGAACGAAAACAACTACCAAATCACAACAAAAAAAACAGACACGATGTAAATCAGCGAGTTAAGTTAGCAGCCACACCTGGTAGTGACCAGGTAAATAAGAGTCACCGAATGTCAGTTATGAAATAGAGTGGACAAAACAAGACATGTTTAACATGACTACACGTAGACAAAAACAGACAAAAATATGAACAAATCACAAAAAGAAAAAAGAATTTCAAGTCGTTCATACTTCCTTGTGGTTTTTAATCTACGTATTCATAATCTGTAGTGATTTTGTGTGACTGCATGGAAATGTTACAGGCAAAAAAAAAAAAGAGAACCACGAGATAGTTTGGAAAGGAAGTTGATATGCCAGCTAAATAAACTCTCAGAGCACAATAAAATCACCATCTAATGGATTCCAGCTCTGCGGCATACCTGAGAATGAATGGGCGGATAGACTGGCCAGAGAGGGAAGACAAAGAAAACAATTCACCCACCTAGTATCACTGCCAGAAGTCGAGGCACACATCAAAAAAATATAAATAACATGGGATAGAGAGAACAAACAGTAAATACCCACATGACCCAATCAATAGACTGAATAGGAAACAGTATACTACAATTTGCCGCCTCAGAACAGGTCATTGCAGACTAAATGCACACATGCATAAAATGAAAGCAGCACAGACAGCACAATGCACATGTCAGAGAGGACCCCAGACTTCAGAACACATCCTGCAAACATGTCCACTGCACCAAGGCTTCCGTGAGAAGACCTGACCGGAGGAAAGAAAAATACAAGACAAACTGTGGGGAACCATTGAGGATCTGCGACTGACGTGTCACTTCATGGAGGCATAAAACGCGCATACGAAACCGAACGCAAAGAAGAAGAATTACTATTTCTTGTTTGGTCCCCTCAATTTCAAAATTGACATGTCGAGATTTTAATCTATGTGTTTATATTGACTGTTTCTTGTTTTGTCCACTCGATTTCAAAAAGGCATGTCGTGACTCTCACCTTTCTGGTCACTTATGACTGTTAACTTAAACCGCTCATTTTACATCAGGTCTGGTTTTTTTGTTTTTATGTGGTAGTTGTTCTTGTTTGTTCTGTATTCTAGCCAAGGGTTTCGTGGGCCAAACGTTGGTGTTGATTTGTTTTTGTACTTGTGCGATTATAAAGCCATTGCATATGTGTTTTCAGTTCAGTTCAGTTCAGTTCATCCCGTAACTCATGGTCGTTGGGGCACATTTGAAGACACTCCCAAAATCCCACGCCATCCCTCTCTGTCTGCCGCAGCCTGTCGTATCTCACCGGGACGAAGGTTTGACCACTCAGTGATGTTGTCCACCCATCTCTTCCTTGGACGTCCTCGCCCTCTCTGTCCCGGTACGGAACCAAAAAGTATCGAGTTGGTAATTCCATTGGACCTCGCGACGTGCCCGCACCAGGCCATCTTTCGTCTTTTGATTGCTGTGAACAGATCTTCAAAAGGGCTAATAGCGTTTTCAACTCTCTGACGTATTTCTACGTTCGTGACACGATCTTTATATGTAATATATATGTGTTTATCAACGTTTCATTCAATTTAGTTTAGTCGAAGAATCAACATCGTGGCACACGATCTAACCCAAAAGTTCTCTGCTCTTCCCCATATTGTCCCAGTGACAAGAAATGGAGTGACAGGAAATTATGTGGAGAGCATTGTAACAGGCATAATCAAATCATCAGAAGCTGTCCCCCGACGAGGGAATGTTTCAGACCTTCCGTGTCTTGGTGGAAGTCGCTGCAACCTGGTATCCAAACCATTTGATTTTCTCTCTTTGTCATTTTTTATGTATTTTCTCCATGTGTGCCACAAACACACACACACACACACAAACACAAACACTCACACACACACGCTCTCTCTCTTCTCTCAGACACACGCACACATACACGCTCTCTCTCTCAGACACACACACACACATGCACACTCTCTCTCAGACACACGTACACATACACGCTCTCTCTCTCAGACACATGCACACATACACGCGCTCTCTCTCAGACACACGCACACACATGCACACTCTCTCTCTCAGACACACACACACATACACGCTCTCTCTCTCAGACACACACCCACATACACGCTCTCTCTCTCTCAGACACACACACACATACACGCTCTCTCTCTCAGACACACGCACACATACACGCTCTCTCTCTCTCAGACACACGCACACATACACGCTCTCTCTCTCAGACACACGCACACATACACGCTCTCTCTCTCAGACACACGCACACATACACGCTCTCTCTCTCTCAGACACACGAACACATACCCACTCTCTCTCTCAGACACACGCACACATACACGCTCTCTCTCTCAGACACACGCACACATACACGCTCTCTCTCTCAGACACACATACACACTCTCTCTATCAGAAACACACACATACACGCTCTCTTTCAGACACACACATTCTCTCTCTTTCTCTCTCTTTCTCTCTTTCTCTCTCTCTCTCTCCCTCTCCCTCTCCCTCACACACATGCACTGACAAATCTTGAATAAAATGTTTGATGCTGTCTTTGATGTTTTATTTTTTCAGACAGTTTTCGTCACGTCGTTCACCAATTGGACACCTGTTAAGAAAGCATGCCACAGTGACAGTTGATTTATAATCGATGGACTCTGGATTACCAGGTGTGATATACTTTACCCGCTTCCGGCTACTGAGAACCTTCTTCAAACTTCAGGATTTCACGTTTTCATCTTTCTGTAGTTGAGTCCCTTCTTGCATGCCCTTTTCAATCGCACAGAGTATCTTTGATAATATTTCGGCGTAAGATAATTGGTGGCACTGACGCCACCGGATGTACTCTATCTTGATCATGCACCATCATCATATCTAGTTCTTATAGAACAAATTTGTTTGGAAAAGGAAAATAATGGATTTCATTTTCAACATTTTCTGTTTCTTGGTGCTTCTTAACCTTTATTTCTGGAGAAAAGTAAACGCAGTTTGCGACATGTTAAGCGACATTGATAGATCAAGGTAGAGATGAATCTCGGCATCATTTGGAGATTCCAAAAGTAGAACGGTCAAGAGATTACACCGCACATGGTCATCAAGCCACTGGATTTCAAAATGAATCTACCCTTTCTTTAGTGGAGCGTCCTGTACCGTGTCACAAAGATATCATCCACAGACGTGACATATTTCAGTAACTATAGAGAAGGGTCACTCAGTTATGTATATCAATTTCAATGACAGTTCTATGAAACTGCTTGTGAACTACACCGTTGACCACAGGGACGCTGAAGGTGTTCATTCTTTCGTCGACGTGAACTATGACATTTACAGCAACACCAAATACGATTTCAATGATACAACGATGATGTCGTTTTACTATAAGGATGATATAGAACAGCTGAAGAAGCCCTGGGTTCGAGAACCTCATTTTATTCCACTTGCGCTGGTGTATGGGATCGTCTTTATCACTGGTAAGTAATTAGCTTGATACGATTGTTTGATAACAACATTGCTGTTCCAATGCACATTGTTTGATATGAAAGATCGATAGTAAATCATTTATGACAATATTTAAAATATTGCAGCTATAACACGCAATGACACGAACGTGCATTAACATCATTGCCTTATTGAATGTGCCGACTTATCTCGCTAGACGTCACATGTAACGACTTATGTCGCTAGACGTCACTTGTGTCGACTTATGTCGCTAGACGTCACATGTAACGACTTATGTCGCTAGACGTCACATGTAACGACTTATGTCGCTAGACGTCGTTGTAAAGTGCATCCTTCTGTCACATGTCGTCTATGTGGTCTTTGTCTGTTTAATGTCAACCCATGCCTCTGTAATGCTCTTTGAAATCATTCATCAATTTATCGTTTGCGTGGTCTTCTTCTTCTGGCATTGAAGACCTGTTGTCTCTGGTATTATATGCTTGAGTAGCGGGTAGGTTTGGAGGTATTCTTGCCCTATGTTCAAACCATTTCTTTCCATCTCATCTATTGGTACACGATATGTATGACTTTGTGTTCACCTTGTCTCGGACTTCTACTTATCTCAGTTTCTATTCAGGTGACTTTGACATTTATTGATACTGAGAGCAAAAGGAAATAGGATATAAAACAAAATATATTGGCACTTGAATTATTCCATTCACATTAAATGGAACTTTGAATAGCTGTTTAATCTAAGCTGGAGTGGTGCTTGGAAGTAAAAATTGGTAACCTTAACATTTATTCCCCCATCAATGATTGTTTCCCGTTTCTTTAACGTTCGAACTCAGCATATGATGACATTTATAAGCACAACTTCTAAATATTTATATTTATTAAGCCTGATGTTCCCTCAGCTGAAGCTTAGGCCCAACACGGAATTTCCATCTAGTCTATCCAGCTTATAAGGAATCGAGACGATGAGGCTAACGTCTGGTCAGGCAAAACACACTGATCAAACAATGTTAGCTAGGGTCAGGAGAAATATACTGACCTAGACCGTCATCTGACCTCTTCGTTGGTCGTCCTGGAAACGTGCTGTTGTCGAGGGCAACAGTCTGGCTAACAAGGTGAGGTTCGACTTTACCCCTGTAGTAGTGACTGACACGCAGATGAAGGCAAGCATTGCACAACTGACTGGAGGACCCCGGTCCACTTCATCAGCACGCTCGAGATGTCAGGAAAGCTATTACATTCTGCCACAAGTTCCGTCCTTTTCAGGACGCACAAAAGGATTACCAACCCATTCTGGGCATTAGCAACCAACCATTAGGAATTCTGGATCCGTTTGATTGCTGTGTGGTTTTATTGGCAATATTTTTCAATGAGAGAGATTGCCAGTCTCATCACATAGTCGTACTTTAATTTAAGTAGGCATTTTATATATTCAAATACAACCTTACATTGATCGGTTTTAAGAGTTTTCACATATGTAAGCAATTCTTACACACTGGTTTGTTGTTACTTCAGCTTTATCGGAATAAACTATTCATTTATTCACCTTTTTTATTCACATGTAAAGCATATGTCACAATTCAACCGATACTTTATATTGTTGTTGTTGTTGTTGTTGTTGTTGTTGTTGTGGATGCAACAGCCTCCCGGCTCTTGACCTTTGGCCTAAGGCCATTTAGATGGTATCTTCATGTGTTTTTGGGTGTTGTTCAGTACCACATACATTCTTCCACTGATCTGGTCTCAGAGGAATAAATATTTTCCTGACATCGTTGTTTGGTCACGTGGTTCGACTGGACTGGGATGTTCCGACTCACCAGATAATGTCCAAGTCAGATATGTGTAAAAACGGTCTTCCACCGGCATGCTGGAGGCATGGGAGGATCCGCGCCCGTTCTTCATGGCTCCGACAGATAGAGAAGTCTCTCTTTCGGCCTTGAACGAGGTTTGTCTACAAGCCTCAGCAGTTGGACATGGTAGTGGTCGATCGACGCTACGGGCCATAGATGTCTAGGCGAACATTATTATTAGTTGAGCGTAGATCACTACAATAGATGATGATCACAGGTTTGCTATGCGTGTGCACCCAGCTGGCGCTCTGGAGTATGTTGTAATTGGATTCTGTTCAGGTGTTTAAGTGGAATGTGTTGGGTTCTTAGCCAGAATATAGCGCTCAGATGCTTTCTTCTGACTTGATTGGTGCAATCGTTTTGGTTGGATCTTGCATATGTCTTGCGAATTTTTAGTCTGTGTTTCCTATGGTCCGTCTGTTCAGCTAAGTTTCCTGATTTGCTGTTCTTATGATATATCTGACTGTAGAGTTATTGTGTGTGGTTGCTCTTGTCTTGACAGTTTGTAGAGTTGTTGTTGTGTGTGGTTCCTCTTGTCTTGACAGTTTGTAGAGTTGTTGTTGTGTGTGGTTGCTCTTGTCTTGACAGTTTGTAGAGTTGTTGTTGTGTGTGGTTGCTCTTGTCTTGAAAGTTTGTAGAGTTGTTGTGTGGTTGTTCTTGTCTTGACAGTTTGTAGAGTTGTTGTGTGGTTGTTCTTGTCTTGACTGTTTGTAGAGTTGTTGTGTGGTTGTTCTTGTCTTGACAGTTTGTAGAGCTATTGTGTGGTTGTTCTTGTCTTGACTGTTTGTAGAGTTGTTGTGTGGTTGTTCTTGTCTTGACAGTTTGTAGAGTTGTTGTGTGGTTGTTCTTGTCTTGACTGTTTGTAGAGTTGTTGTGTGGTTGTTCTTGTCTTGACTGTTTGTAGAGTTGTTGTGTGTGGTTGTTCTTGTCTTGACAGTTTGTAGAGTTGTTGTTGTGTGTGGTTGCTCTTGTCTTGACAGTTTGTAGAGTTGTTGTGTGGTTGTTCTTGTCTTGACAGTTTGTAGAGTTGTTGTGTGGTTGTTCTTGTCTTGACTGTTTGTAGAGTTGTTGTGTGTGGTTGTTCTTGTCTTGACAGTTTGTAGAGTTGTTGTGTGGTTGTTCTTGTCTTGACAGTTTGTAGAGTTGTTATTGTGTGTGGTTGTTCTTGTCTTGACAGTTTGTAGAGTTGTTGTTGTATGTGGTTGTTCTTGTCTTGACTGTTTGTAGAGTTATTGTTGTGTGTGGTTGTTCTTGTCTTGACAGTTTGTAGAGTTGTTGTTGTGTGTGGTTGTTCTTGTCTTGACAGTTTGTAGAGTTGTTGTGTGGTTGTTCTTGTCTTGACAGTTTGTAGAGTTGTTGTTGTGTGTGGTTGTTCTTGTCTTGACAGTTTGTAGAGTTGTTGTGTGGTTGTTCTTGTCTTGACAGTTTGTAGAGGTGTTGTTGTATGTGGTTGTTCTTGTCTTGACTGTTTGTAGAGTTGTTGTTGTGTGTGGTTGTTCTTGTCTTGACAGTTTGTAGAGTTGTTGTTGTGTGTGGTTGTTCTTGTCTTGACTGTTTGTAGAGTTGTTGTGTGTGGTTGTTCTTGTCTTGACTGTTTGTAGAGTTGTTGTTGTGTGTGGTTGTTCTTGTCTTGACAGTTTGTAGAGGTGTTGTGTGTGGTTGTTCTTGTCTTGACTGTTTGTAGAGTTGTTGTTGTGTGGTTGTTCTTGTCTTCACTGTTTGTAGAGTTGTTGTGTGTGGTTGTTCTTGTCTTGACTGTTTGAAGAGTTGTTGTTGTGTGTGGTTGTTCTTGTCTTGACAGTTTGTAGAGTTGTTGTGTGGTTGTTCTTGTCTTGACAGTTTGTAGAGTTGTTGTGTGGCTGTTCTTGTCTTGACAGTTTGTAGAGTTGTTGTGTGGCTGTTCTTGTCTTGACAGTTTGTAGAGTTGATGTGTGTGGTTGTTCTTGTCTTGACTATTTGTATAGTTGTTGTGTGGTTGTTCTTGTCTTGACAGTTTGTAGAGTTGTTGTGTGGTTGTTCTTGTCTTGGCTGTTTGTAGAGTTGTTGTGTGGTTGTTCTTGTCTTGACTGTTTGTAGAGTTGTTGTGTGTGGTTGTTCTTGTCTTGACAGTTTGTAGAGTTGTTGTTGTGTGTGGTTGCTCTTGTCTTGACAGTTTGTAGAGTTGTTGTGTGGTTGTTCTTGTCTTTACTGTTTGTAGAGTTGTTGTGTGGTTGTTCTTGTCTTGACTGTTTGTAGAGTTGTTGTTGTGTGTGTTTGTTCTTGTCTTGACTGTTTGTTGAGTTGTTGTGTGTGGTTGTTCGTGTCTTGACAGTTTGTAGAGTTGTTGTTGTATGTGGTTGTTCTTGTCTTTACTGTTTGTAGAGTTGTTGTTGTGTGTGGTTGTTCTTGTCTTGACAGTTTGTAGAGTTGTTGTGTGATTGTTCTTGTCTTGACAGTTTGTAGAGTTGTTGTTGTGTGTGCTTGTTCTTGTCTTGACTGTTTGTAGAGTTGTTGTGTGGTTGTTCTTGTCTTGACAGTTTGTAGAGTTGTTGTTGTGTGTGGTTGTTCTTGTCTTGACAGTTTGTAGAGTTGTTGTGTGTGGTTGTTCTTGTCTTGACAGTTTGTAGAGTTGTTGTGTGTGGTTGCTCTTGTCTTGACAGTTTGTAGAGTTGTTGTGTGTGGTTGCTCTTGTCTTGACAGTTTGTAGAGTTGTTGTGTGTGGTTGCTCCTGTCTTGACAGTTTGTAGAGTTGTTGTATGTGGTTGTTCTTGTCTTGACAGTTTGTAGAGTTGTTGTGTGGTTGTTCTTGTCTTGACAGTTTGTAGAGTTGTTGTGTGTGGTTGTTCTTGTCTTGACAGTTTGTAGAGTTGTTGTTGTGTGTGGTTGTTCTTGTCTTGGCTGTTTGTAGAGTTGTTGTGGTATGTGGTTGCTCTTGTCTTGACAGTTTGTAGAGTTGTTGTGTGTGGTTGCTCTTGTCTTGACAGTTTGTAGAGGTGTTGTGTGTGGTTGCTCTTGTCTTGACAGTTTGTAGAGTTGTTGTGTGTGGTTGCTCTTGTCTTGACAGTTTGTAGAGTTGCTGTGTGGTTGTTCTTGTCTTGGCAGTTTGTAGAGTTGTTGTGTGTGGTTGTTCTTGTCTTTACAGTTTGTAGAGTTGTTGTGTGTGGTTGTTCTTGTCTTGACAGTTTGTAGAGTTGTTGTGTGTGGTTGTTCTTGTCTTAACAGTTTGTAGAGTTGTTGTTGTGTGTGGTTGTTCTTGTCTTGACAGTTTGTAGAGTTGTTGTGTGTGGTTGTTCTTGTCTTGACTGTTTGTAGAGTTTTTGTTGTGTGTGGTTGTTCTTGTCTTGACTGTTTGTAGAGTTGTTGTTGTGTGGTTGTTCTTGTCTTGACAGTTTGTAGAGTTGTCGTTTGTGGTTATTCTTGTCTTGACTGTTTGTAGAGTTGTTGTTGTGTGTGGTTGTTCTTGTCTTGACAGTTTGTAGAGTTGTTGTTGTATGTGGTTGTTCTTGTCTTGACAGTTTGTAGAGTTGTTGTGTGTGGTTGTTCTTGTCTTGACAGTTTGTAGAGTTGTTGTTGTATGTGGTTGTTCTTGTCTTGATAGTTTGTAGAGTTGTTGTGTGGCTGTTCTTGTCTTGACATTTTGTAGAGTTGATGTGTGGGGTTGTTCTTGTCTTGACAGTTTGTAGAGTTGTTGTGTGTGGTTGTTCTTGTCTTGACTGTTTGTAGAGTTGTTGTTGGATGTGGTTGTTCTTGTCTTGACAGTTTGTAGAGTTGTTGTTGTATGTGGTTGTTCTTGTCTTGACTGTTTGTAGAGTTGTTGTTGTATGTGGTTGTTCTTGTCTTGACAGTTTGTAGAGTTGTTGTGTGGCTGTTCTTGTCTTGACAGTTTGTAGAGTTGTTGTGTGTGGTTGTTCTTGTCTTGACAGTTTGTAGAGTTGTTGTGTGTGGTTGTTCTTGTCTTGACAGTTTGTAGAGTTGTTGTTGTATGTGGTTGTTCTTGTCTTGACTGTTTGTAGAGTTGTTGTTGTGTATGGTTGTTCTTGTCTTGACAGTTTGTAGAGTTGTTGTTGTATGTGGTTGTTCTTGCCTTGACTGTTTGTAGAGTTGTTGTTGTGTGTGGTTGTTCTTGTCTTGACTGTTTGTAGAGTTGTTGTTGTATGTGGTTGTTCTTGTCTTGACAGTTTGTAGAGTTGTTGTGTGGCTGTTCTTGTCTTGACAGTTTGTAGAGTTGTTGTGTGTGGTTGTTCTTGTCTTGACAGTTTGTAGAGTTGTTGTGTGTGGTTGTTCTTGTTATGACAGTTTGTAGAGTTGTTGTTGTATGTGGTTGTTCTTGTCTTGACTGTTTGTAGAGTTGTTGTTGTGTGTGGTTGTTCTTGTCTTGACAGTTTGTAGAGTTGTTGTTGTATGTGGTTGTTCTTGCCTTGAATGTTTGTAGAGTTGTTGTTGTGTGTGGTTGTTCTTGTCTTGACTGTTTGTAGAGTTGTTGTTGTGTGTGGTTGTTCTTGTCTTGACAGTTTGTAGAGTTGTTGTTGTGTGTGGTTGTTCTTGTCTTGGCTGTTTGTAGAGTTGTTGTTGTATGTGGTTGCTCTTGTCTTGACAGTTTGTAGAGTTGTTGTGTGTGGTTGCTCTTGTCTTGACAGTTTGTAGAGGTGTTGTGTGTGGTTGCTCTTGTCTTGACAGTTTGTAGAGTTGTTGTGTGTGGTTGCTCTTGTCATGACAGTTTGTAGAGTTGCTGTGTGGTTGTTCTTGTCTTTGCAGTTTGTAGAGTTGTTGTGTGTGGTTGTTCTTGTCTTGACAGTTTGTAGAGTTGTTGTGTGTGGTTGTTCTTGTCTTGACAGTTTGTAGAGTTGTTGTGTGTGGTTGTTCTTGTCTTAACAGTTTGTAGAGTTGTTGTTGTGTGTGATTGTTCTTGTCTTGACAGTTTGTAGAGTTGTTGTGTGTGGTTGTTCTTGTCTTGACTGTTTGTAGAGTTTTTGTTGTGTGTGGTTGTTCTTGTCTTGACTGTTTGTAGAGTTGTTGTTGTGTGGTTGTTCTTGTCTTGACAGTTTGTAGAGTTGTCGTTTGTGGTTGTTCTTGTCTTGACTGTTTCTAGAGTTGTTGTTGTGTGTGGTTGTTCTTGTCTTGACAGTTTGTAGAGTTGTTGTTGTATGTGGTTGTTCTTGTCTTGACAGTTTGTAGAGTTGTTGTGTGTGGTTGTTCTTGTCTTGACAGTTTGTAGAGTTGTTGTTGTATGTGGTTGTTCTTGTCTTGATAGTTTGTAGAGTTGTTGTGTGGCTGTTCTTGTCTTGACAGTTTGTAGAGTTGATGTGTGTGGTTGTTCTTGTCTTGACAGTTTGTAGAGTTGTTGTGTGTGGTTGTTCTTGTCTTGACTGTTTGTAGAGTTGTTGTTGTGTGTGGTTGTTCTTGTCTTGACTGTTTGTAGAGTTGTTGTTGTATGTGGTTGTTCTTGTCGTGACAGTTTGTAGAGTTGTTGTGTGGCTGTTCTTGTCTTGACAGTTTGTAGAGTTGTTGTGTGTGGTTGTTCTTGTCTTGACAGTTTGTAGAGTTGTTGTGTGTGGTTGTTCTTGTCTTGACAGTTTGTAGAGTTGTTGTTGTATGTGGTTGTTCTTGTCTTGACTGTTTGTAGAGTTGTTGTTGTGTGTGGTTGTTCTTGTCTTGACAGTTTGTAGAGTTGTTGTTGTATGTGGTTGTTCTTGCCTTGACTGTTTGTAGAGTTGTTGTTGTGTGTGGTTGTTCTTGTCTTGACTGTTTGTAGAGTTGTTGTGTGGTTGTTCTTGTCTTGACAGTTTGTAGAGTTGTTGTTGTGTGTGGTTGTTCTTGTCTTGACAGTTTGTAGAGTTGTTGTGTGTGGTTGTTCTTGTCTTGACAGTTTGTAGAGTTGTTGTGTGTGGTTGTTCTTGTCTTGACAGTTTGTAGAGTTGTTGTGTGTGGTTGCTCTTGTCTTGACAGTTTGTAGAGTTGTTGTGTGTGGTTGCTCTTGTCTTGACAGTTTGTAGAGTTGTTGTGTGTGGTTGCTCTTGTCTTGACAGTTTGTAGAGTTGTTGTGTGTGGTTGCTCCTGTCTTGACAGTTTGTAGAGTTGTTGTGTGTGGTTGTTCTTGTCTTGACAGTTTTTAGAGTTGTTGTGTGTGGTTGCTCTTGTCTTGACAGTTTGTAGAGTTGTTGTGTGTGGTTGTTCTTGTCTTGACTGTTTGTAGAGTTGTTGTGTGTGGTTGTTCTTGTCTTGACAGTTTGTAGAGTTGTTGTATGTGGTTGTTCTTGTCTTGACAGTTTGTAGAGTTTTGTGTGGTTGTTCTTGTCTTGACAGTTTATAGAGTTGTTGTGTGTGGTTGTTCTTGTCTTGACAGTTTGTAGAGTTGTTGTTGTGTGTGGTTGTTCTTGTCTTGGCTGTTTGTAGAGTTGTTGTGGTATGTGGTTGCTCCTGTCTTGACAGTTTGTAGAGTTGTTGTGTGTGGTTGCTCTTGTCTTGACAGTTTGTAGAGGTGTTGTGTGTGGTTGCTCTTGTCTTGACAGTTTGTAGAGTTGTTGTGTGTAGTTGCTCTTGTCTTGACAGTTTGTAGAGTTGCTGTGTGGTTGTTCTTGTCTTGGCAGTTTGTAGAGTTGTTGTGTGTGGTTGTTCTTGTCTTTACAGTTTGTAGAGTTGTTGTGTGTGGTTGTTCTTGTCTTGACAGTTTGTAGAGTTGTTGTGTGTGGTTTTTCTTGTCTTAACAGTTTGTAGAGTTGTTGTTGTGTGTGGTTGTTCTTGTCTTGACAGTTTGTAGAGTTGTTGTGTGAGGTTGTTCTTGTCTTGACTGTTTGTAGAGTTTTTGTTGTGTGTGGCTGTTCTTGTCTTGACTGTTTGTAGAGTTGTTGTTGTGTGGTTGTTCTTGTTTTGACAGTTTGTAGAGTTGTCGTTTGTGGTTGTTCTTGTCTTGACTGTTTGTAGAGTTGTTGTTGTGTGTGGTTGTTCTTGTCTTGACAGTTTGTAGAGTTGTTGTTGTATGTGGTTGTTCTTGTCTTGTAATTTGGAGAGTTGTTGTGTGTGGTTGTTCTTGTCTTGACAGTTTGTAGAGTTGTTGTTGTATGTGGTTGTTCTTGTCTTGATAGTTTGTAGAGTTGTTGTGTGGCTGTTCTTGTCTTGACAGTTTGTAGAGTTGTTGTGTGTGGTTGTTCTTGTCTTGACAGTTTGTAGAGTTGTTGTGTGTGGTTGTTCTTGTCTTGACTGTTTGTAGAGTTGTTGTTGTATGTGGTTGTTCTTGTCTTGACAGTTTGTAGAGTTGTTGTTGTATGTGGTTGTTCTTGTCTTGACTGTTTGTAGAGTTGTTGTTGTATGTGGTTGTTCTTGTCTTGACAGTTTGTAGAGTTGTTGTGTGGCTGTTCTTGTCTTGACAGTTTGTAGAGTTGTTGTGTGTGGTTGTTCTTGTCTTGACAGTTTGTAGAGTTGTTGTGTGTGGTTGTTCTTGTTATGACAGTTTGTAGAGTTGTTGTTGTATGTGGTTGTTCTTGTCTTGACTGTTTGTAGAGTTGTTGTTGTGTGTGGTTGTTCTTGTCTTGACAGTTTGTAGAGTTGTTGTTGTATGTGGTTGTTCTTGCCTTGACTGTTTGTAGAGTTGTTGTTGTGTGTGGTTGTTCTTGTCTTGACTGTTTGTAGAGTTGTTGTTGTGTGTGGTTGTTCTTGTCTTGACAGTTTGTAGAGTTGTTGTTGTGTGTGGTTGTTCTTGTCTTGGCTGTTTGTAGAGTTGTTGTTGTATGTGGTTGCTCTTGTCTTGACAGTTTGTAGAGTTGTTGTGTGTGGTTGCTCTTGTCTTGACAGTTTGTAGAGGTGTTGTGTGTGGTTGCTCTTGTCTTGACAGTTTGTAGAGTTGTTGTGTGTGGTTGCTCTTGTCTTGACAGTTTGTAGAGTTGCTGTGTGGTTGTTCTTGTCTTTGCAGTTTGTAGAGTTGTTGTGTGTGGTTGTTCTTGTCTTGACAGTTTGTAGAGTTGTTGTGTGTGGTTGTTCTTGTCTTGACAGTTTGTAGAGTTGTTGTGTGTGGTTGTTCTTGTCTTAACAGTTTGTAGAGTTGTTGTTGTGTGTGGTTGTTCTTGTCTTGACAGTTTGTAGAGTTGTTGTGTGTGGTTGTTCTTGTCTTGACTGTTTGTAGAGTTTTTGTTGTGTGTGGTTGTTCTTGTCTTGACTGTTTGTAGAGTTGTTGTTGTGTGGTTGTTCTTGTCTTGACAGTTTGTAGAGTTGTCGTTTGTTGTTGTTCTTGTCTTGACTGTTTCTAGAGTTGTTGTTGTGTGTGGTTGTTCTTGTCTTGACAGTTTGTAGAGTTGTTGTTGTATGTGGTTGTTCTTGTCTTGACAGTTTGTAGAGTTGTTGTGTGTGGCTGTTCTTGTCTTGACAGTTTGTAGAGTTGTTGTTGTATGTGGTTGTTCTTGCCTTGACTGTTTGTAGAGTTGTTGTTGTGTGTGGTTGTTCTTGTCTTGACTGTTTGTAGAGTTGTTGTGTGGTTGTTCTTGTCTTGACAGTTTGTAGAGTTGTTGTTGTGTGTGGTTGTTCTTGTCTTGACAGTTTGTAGAGTTGTTGTGTGTGGTTGTTCTTGTCTTGACAGTTTGTAGAGTTGTTGTGTGTGGTTGTTCTTGTCTTGACAGTTTGTAGAGTTGTTGTGTGTGGTTGCTCTTGTCTTGACAGTTTGTAGAGTTGTTGTGTGTGGTTGCTCTTGTCTTGACAGTTTGTAGAGTTGTTGTGTGTGGTTGCTCTTGTCTTGACAGTTTGTAGAGTTGTTGTGTGTGGTTGCTCCTGTCTTGACAGTTTGTAGAGTTGTTGTGTGTGGTTGTTCTTGTCTTGACAGTTTTTAGAGTTGTTGTGTGTGGTTGCTCTTGTCTTGACAGTTTGTAGAGTTGTTGTGTGTGGTTGTTCTTGTCTTGACTGTTTGTAGAGTTGTTGTGTGTGGTTGTTCTTGTCTTGACAGTTTGTAGAGTTGTTGTATGTGGTTGTTCTTGTCTTGACAGTTTGTAGAGTTTTGTGTGGTTGTTCTTGTCTTGACAGTTTATAGAGTTGTTGTGTGTGGTTGTTCTTGTCTTGACAGTTTGTAGAGTTGTTGTTGTGTGTGGTTGTTCTTGTCTTGGCTGTTTGTAGAGTTGTTGTGGTATGTGGTTGCTCCTGTCTTGACAGTTTGTAGAGTTGTTGTGTGTGGTTGCTCTTGTCTTGACAGTTTGTAGAGGTGTTGTGTGTGGTTGCTCTTGTCTTGACAGTTTGTAGAGTTGTTGTGTGTGGTTGCTCTTGTCTTGACAGTTTGTAGAGTTGCTGTGTGGTTGTTCTTGTCTTGGCAGTTTGTAGAGTTGTTGTGTGTGGTTGTTCTTGTCTTTACAGTTTGTAGAGTTGTTGTGTGTGGTTGTTCTTGTCTTGACAGTTTGTAGAGTTGTTGTGTGTGGTTTTTCTTGTCTTAACAGTTTGTAGAGTTGTTGTTGTGTGTGGTTGTTCTTGTCTTGACAGTTTGTAGAGTTGTTGTGTGTGGTTGTTCTTGTCTTGACTGTTTGTAGAGTTTTTGTTGTGTGTGGCTGTTCTTGTCTTGACTGTTTGTAGAGTTGTTGTTGTGTGGTTGTTCTTGTCTTGACAGTTTGTAGAGTTGTCGTTTGTGGTTGTTCTTGTCTTGACTGTTTGTAGAGTTGTTGTTGTGTGTGGTTGTTCTTGTCTTGACAGTTTGTAGAGTTGTTGTTGTATGTGGTTGTTCTTGTCTTGACAGTTTGTAGAGTTGTTGTGTGTGGTTGTTCTTGTCTTGACAGTTTGTAGAGTTGTTGTTGTATGTGGTTGTTCTTGTCTTGATAGTTTGTAGAGTTGTTGTGTGGCTGTTCTTGTCTTGACAGTTTGTAGAGTTGTTGTGTGTGGTTGTTCTTGTCTTGACAGTTTGTAGAGTTGTTGTGTGTGGTTGTTCTTGTCTTGACTGTTTGTAGAGTTGTTGTTGTATGTGGTTGTTCTTGTCTTGACAGTTTGTAGAGTTGTTGTTGTATGTGGTTGTTCTTGTCTTGACTGTTTGTAGAGTTGTTGTTGTATGTGGTTGTTCTTCTCTTGACAGTTTGTAGAGTTGTTGTGTGGCTGTTCTTGTCTTGACAGTTTGTAGAGTTGTTGTGTGTGGTTGTTCTTGTCTTGACAGTTTGTAGAGTTGTTGTGTGTGGTTGTTCTTGTCTTGACAGTTTGTAGAGTTGTTGTTGTATGTGGTTGTTCTTGTCTTGACTGTTTGTAGAGTTGTTGTTGTGTGTGGTTGTTCTTGTCTTGACAGTTTGTAGAGTTGTTGTTGTATGTGGTTGTTCTTGCCTTGACTGTTTGTAGAGTTGTTGTTGTGTGTGGTTGTTCTTGTCTTGACTGTTTGTAGAGTTGTTGTTGTATGTGGTTGTTCTTGTCTTGACAGTTTGTAGAGTTGTTGTGTGGCTGTTCTTGTCTTGACAGTTTGTAGAGTTGTTGTGTGTGGTTGTTCTTGTCTTGACAGTTTGTAGAGTTGTTGTGTGTGGTTGTTCTTGTTATGACAGTTTGTAGAGTTGTTGTTGTATGTGGTTGTTCTTGTCTTGACTGTTTGTAGAGTTGTTGTTGTGTGTGGTTGTTCTTGTCTTGACAGTTTGTAGAGTTGTTGTTGTATGTGGTTGTTCTTGCCTTGACTGTTTGTAGAGTTGTTGTTGTGTGTGGTTGTTCTTGTCTTGACTGTTTGTAGAGTTGTTGTTGTGTGTGGTTGTTCTTGTCTTGACAGTTTGTAGAGTTGTTGTTGTGTGTGGTTGTTCTTGTCTTGGCTGTTTGTAGAGTTGTTGTTGTATGTGGTTGCTCTTGTCTTGACAGTTTGTAGAGTTGTTGTGTGTGGTTGCTCTTGTCTTGACAGTTTGTAGAGGTGTTGTGTGTGGTTGCTCTTGTCTTGACAGTTTGTAGAGTTGTTGTGTGTGGTTGCTCTTGTCTTGACAGTTTGTAGAGTTGCTGTGTGGTTGTTCTTGTCTTTGCAGTTTGTAGAGTTGTTGTGTGTGGTTGTTCTTGTCTTGACAGTTTGTAGAGTTGTTGTGTGTGGTTGTTCTTGTCTTGACAGTTTGTAGAGTTGTTGTGTGTGGTTGTTCTTGTCTTAACAGTTTGTAGAGTTGTTGTTGTGTGTGGTTGTTCTTGTCTTGACAGTTTGTAGAGTTGTTGTGTGTGGTTGTTCTTGTCTTGACTGTTTGTAGAGTTTTTGTTGTGTGTGGTTGTTCTTGTCTTGACTGTTTGTAGAGTTGTTGTTGTGTGGTTGTTCTTGTCTTGACAGTTTGTAGAGTTGTCGTTTGTGGTTGTTCTTGTCTTGACTGTTTCTAGAGTTGTTGTTGTGTGTGGTTGTTCTTGTCTTGACAGTTTGTAGAGTTGTTGTTGTATGTGGTTGTTCTTGTCTTGACAGTTTGTAGAGTTGTTGTGTGTGGTTGTTCTTGTCTTGACAGTTTGTAGAGTTGTTGTTGTATGTGGTTGTTCTTGTCTTGATAGTTTGTAGAGTTGTTGTGTGGCTGTTCTTGTCTTGACAGTTTGTAGAGTTGATGTGTGTGGTTGTTCTTGTCTTGACAGTTTGTAGAGTTGTTGTGTGTGGTTGTTCTTGTCTTGACTGTTTGTAGAGTTGTTGTTGTGTGTGGTTGTTCTTGTCTTGACTGTTTGTAGAGTTGTTGTTGTATGTGGTTGTTCTTGTCTTGACAGTTTGTAGAGTTGTTGTGTGGCTGTTCTTGTCTTGACAGTTTGTAGAGTTGTTGTGTGTGGTTGTTCTTGTCTTGACAGTTTGTAGAGTTGTTGTGTGTGGTTGTTCTTGTCTTGACAGTTTGTAGAGTTGTTGTTGTATGTGGTTGTTCTTGTCTTGACTGTTTGTAGAGTTGTTGTTGTGTGTGGTTGTTCTTGTCTTGACAGTTTGTAGAGTTGTTGTTGTATGTGGTTGTTCTTGCCTTGACTGTTTGTAGAGTTGTTGTTGTGTGTGGTTGTTCTTGTCTTGACTGTTTGTAGAGTTGTTGTTGTGTGTGGTTGTTCTTGTCTTGACAGTTTGTAAAGTTGTTGTGTGGTTGTTCTTGTCTTGAAAGTTTGTAGAGTTGTTGTGTGTGGTTGTTCTTGTCTTGACTGTTTGTAGAGTTGTTGTTGTGTGTGGCTGTTCTTGTCTTGATCCCTTCGTTGCTAGTATGTTTGCCTTGTCGCTGTCAGGTGTGTTTGAATGTTCAACGTTTCACTGCATGTCTATTTTTACGTCCCTAGATTGGTGAATATATGGTCAGCGTTTAGGTCTATCTGGACAAGATCAGGCCTACACATTCACCTTCTATAGCTTGAAGGCGAACAGAAAGTTTGTAACAATAGCAATGTGTTGGGCCTTTAGGGTAGCCCATCTAAAACTGTCTTCTGATGGTACAAGGCGACTTCAAGTGCAGTGATTCTATCTTCACAGTTGAAGCAGGCTTCCCTGCAAGAATCAGACAGTTCATCGGATGATCTATCCGGGTATTGTAAACACACGCCACAGTCTTCTATGATGACAGCCTTTAATGTTGATCCATCAGTATATACATGTATCCATTTATCGGAATGGCATCTTAAGTTATTGAACTGCTCAAATGAAAGTACCTAGGTCTGAACTTTTGGTTCTGTCTATTAATTTTTTCAGTATTTCTGTTGTTTTACGTAATGTCTGTAGTGAAATATATTTTATTACTCTCTGTAACTATTGTTCTAGTCTTAGTCTTAGTCGACCTGTACTTCTACAGTTTGGAAGCCCCTATGCAGGTCCCAGCTCCTGCGTGAGCTGGATGTAGACGGGAGGAGGATTTCCTGCTTAGCTGGCTAGGCTCGAGCAGCTTGTTACTCCGCTGTGTTGGGACAAGTACCGCGAAAGGTGGTTAACCGATGTACGAGTCTATCTTATTAGACTCAAACACTAGAACAAAGTAGACCCGCAGCCTGTTAGGTGCCATCTATGCTGATTTTAACAAACCACCTAACCATGGCCGGTGTTATGCCATGTCACACAGTAGTCGCCTCTTACGACCAGCTTTCTGTAGGTCAGTGATGCTATTCATGTTCGTGTCGTATACAAAAACGCCGGCAGACCACTCGGGTATGTATAAGAGGTATGTCCCTTATCTTCACCAGGGTTGTCGCTCAGTTGGGAAGGTCTTTATCCAGTTGTAGTTTTTCTCATGAATTCTCTTGTTAACTGTACTTATCTGAGTTCTTCTGCCCAGATAAAATGTAGGGATGTTGTAGGTAAAAAAGATAGATGTTGTATGGATGTTTTTTTCTAAAAACCATCATTTATTGCTTGAGACAACCTAAAAAAAACTGGCCTCTGTGCAACTGCCGATTCTAAACCTCGTTTGTTCCTTACAGATGTTAGATTTCTCAATGAACCAATAGATACGGGTATTAATCATTCCCTCCTCGAATATGCCCAGTCGGAATGTTAGGGAGATAGGATGATAGCTTAAAAGGTTCATCCGAAAGTTTTTTTTGTTTTTCAATATCTGCACTATATGCGTATTCCACTATGCTTTGGGAAGCTTTTCATTTCTGGTTCATCAATTTGGGAACAGCTATTTTCACGAATTTCCAGCAATATTTCATTATGAACCTTGTCTGGCCTTGTGGTATTTCTACACTTGAGTTGCTTCAGGAAGTGTTGAAACTTGTGTATGTTGAAAGTCTACTTCAAATATGGAGGCATTTGTCTTGTAGAGATTCCTCTTGTCTCATCAGACTGCATTAAACAATGATAATGATTCATCGTTTCGCTCCAAGTGAAGCATTTCTTGATGAGGCTAGCAGTCCCGCTAACACACTACTTTAGTCTTCTTCTGCGTAGTGATTTTAAAGTTGCAGTGGTTCTATTCTTTTTAACCTAGTTGTCACCCGGATGTAAGCTAGATAGTGTCAACAGTATAAACGATGATAGTTGAAAGGTAGAGAGTTGTGTACCTTCTTAGACAAGCAAAACTATAATAGTTGAAAGGTAGAGAGTTGTGTACCTTCTTAGACAAGCTAAACTATAATAGTTGAAAGGTAGAGAGTTGTGTACCTTCTTAGACAAGCTAAACTATAATAGTTGAAAGGTAGAGAGTTGTGTACCTTCTTAGACAAGCTAAAAAATATCGTTCTGGTATAATGACAACATTTGAACTCATTTTGTCTTTCGATTCTTGTATCGATATTTGTTTAGATAAGTTTGCTATGTCGTTTCTGTGTTTCCCGTCCTTGATAAATACCTTTAATAATAGAAATATTAGGATCCGTCTGTTCCTCTTCATATGTAGAGCTGCATTCGAACCTTATTTTTTTCAATAGCCAGTAGTATTTAGGTTTGCTGCAGTCCCATGTAGAACACATGTAAAGGTTTTAAAAGATCGCCCATATGCATATACTTAAATTAAATATGCCTTACTGGCCCGATTACGGTGCAATCTATTTTTTGTATTAAATGCCTTTCCGAGAACTATACTCGCATTATAGGAGGAGCCTACCATTTTTTTTTTTTTGCTCAAAGCACTACTTATATCTAGAATTTATTCATTCATAGGCGTCTCAGTCTTTGCAGACCATGCTCGTGGCACCCTGTGAGTAGCCTCTCAGAGCACTGAATATGAAGACCCTTGGCTGCCCAAACTGCAGGATCCCCCACTCGGTCTTGTTGGTGTAATCCAAAGGAATGCAAAGCATGACAATTTAGCACAAGCTAAGCTGCAGGAGCTGTCGGAATGAGTTTGCAATTTTGAAACCATCCGCCTTAGGTGCCACCACTTCGTATTTTCTGTCTGTTTACTCCCGTAGTCCTTCCCTCTCCCGATGTTTCCACAAGGCAGTGGATTCATTGTCCGCAGATGCTAGTTACTCGAGACACCCGATGATACCTTCATCGTCCAAAGACTAGCCAGCACACTCTGGGACTTGTGAGTTTAAAATCAGGCTCCCCTCTCATAGGCGAACTGCATGAACAGGCTAACGAGCTTCGTCTACACAGGTTTAGAGTCAGAGTTAACTTCTCTTAGATTGGCTGCCAACCAAGGCAAATGAGCCCAATCAGCCCGCCCAGTTATACCGCCGGGTACTCGGTCGGTCCCACAGCAGGCTCTGTAAGAATTAGTAGTGTATCAATTGTACAGGTCGTTTAAAAAAAAATGATGTACTTCTAATAACATAGAAGATAGCGAGGGCGACATGCTGTGGGAAGACACTATCTCGAATCGGATTCCTGTATCCCAAATGGGAGAGAACAATATTAGAAAGATAGAAAAGGAAAATGACCTAATGATTATTATGGATCATACAGGTAAGGTGAGTGAGCAAGTACAAGTAGCAGTAAAAAAAAGCAAATGCAATGCTAGGTACGATAAAAATACATATTAAACATAGGAGCGAAGAAGTGATAGTCAAACTGTATAAAGCATTAGTTAGACCTAGATTAGAGTACTGTGTGCAGGTGTGGTCTTCTTATCACAGAAGGGATATAAACATGATGGCAAGGATATAAAGAAGGGTGACAAAACTAGTGGGATTCTAGAAGTACAGTTACAAGGAAGGCATTAGAAAACCGGTCTACATTGTCTAGAAACGAGAAGAATATTCGGTGATTTAATACACGTTTATAAGGTAATCCAGTGGAACCAAAAGCAGACCTGACCTCACCCTTGTAACAGCCGATGTGCACCCATATTGCTCAGTTAGAGTCCTCGATAACATCGGGAGTGTCCACAAACCAATACTTATTGAGATCAAAAACGCCAGGGAGAAAGTAAGAAAGCAAATAACATTCCTCTCATGGAATTACAAAAAGGCAGACTGTCAGTTTTTCAGTACGCCAACGTTTCGCTGACATCGACATGGCGCAGGATATAGACGAAGTATGTAGTAAAACCACTACAGCATTGCTCCAATCGGCAAAGAAAGCCATCCCACGAGGATACAGGACAAAGTTTAAACCATACTGGAGTACGGAATTAGAGGCCACTGTCAATGAGAGAAAGAAAGCAAGACGGCAAGTCGAGAAACAGCCTACCCCTGCAAACAAAACCAGTAATAACAGACTCACTGCTAAAGTTAAATTGCTGAGCAGACAAGCAAAAAGAGAAGCATGAGCTATGAAATGTGGAGAGTCAGACTTGGGGAAAGATGGAAAGAAAGCATGGTGCCTCATACCCAACCTTTCATGAGTTCAAAGGAAAAAAATCACAAACGCATGAGAACAGACACAGAATTAATAACAGGAGATTCTCAGAAATTTGAAGTCCTTAATAGGTACTTTGTTAACGTTAACAAAAAGAAAAAACTAAAGAACTTGGACAAGGCTATCAAAACACTCACCAAAATGATGGGAAAACTACCTACAGCTAACTGTGAGATCTTTGACAAGAATTTCACATTTTCAGAACTTAAGATGTCCCTTAAAAAATGTCAGAAAGGTAAAGTCGCTGAACCTGACCGGCTCACTAACGAGATGCTCTTAAATTTCTCAAATGGTTAGCTCCATACCATCCTTGACCTCATTAACAAAACATGGAGAGAAGGCAAGCTACCAACAGACTGGAGAAAAGTCAACATCAGCTCAGTCCTAAAGAAAGACAAACCATCAAACCTAGTAACAAGCTATCGTCCGATCTCCCTGACTTCAAACCTAGGCAAGGTCGCTGAAAGAATGATAAACGAAAGGTTATTAGGTGGCAAAAAAGCTCTAAGATTCTTAATACAAACCAATTAGGCTTCAGAAGAAATAAACAGACAATGCGTCAGCTGAAAAGATTTACCCAAGAGGTAGGTGATGCTTTCCAGGAGAAAAATAATGTGCTGGCAACATTCATTGACCTCAGACAAGCCTACGATCGAGGCCAGTGGCCTATTCTTCAAGATGCAACATAGGGAATATCACGACAAATGCACAGCTGGCTAAAAGATTTCTTCCATAACAGAACAATCCGAACAACATTCATCGGATCAACATCCAAACAAAGGACCCTGGAAGAAAGACTGCCCCATGGATCTGCGCTAAATTGTACATTATTCCTTGTGTACATAAATAACCTACCAGATGTCATAATCTGCCAAAAGGCACTCTTTGCGGATTAGTTAATAATTTGGTCAGAAGGAAAACATCTGAAACTCATCACCAAAAATATGAACATGAATCTGACAACCATCTCTACATATTGCCAGTTTTTGAAATTTTGAAATTAATATAGAGAAAACTGTGTTCAGCTTGTTCAGCTTAAATAAAAGGATTACAGAGAAAAATATCGAGTGAAAAATAAACGGAGTGAAATTAACATATGACAAAACCCCAAGATACCTCGGAGTCGAGCTTGGATGTAGTCTCACTATGAAACCCCATTAAGACAAGCTGATTGAAAAAGCATCCACAAGGCGCAGACATATCAAGCACCTCTCTACTTGTGGATGGGGGGGGGGGGGGGGGGGAGATCAAGATTCACTAAGCCAGTTATACATTGGATATGCCCGCTCAGTGATTGACTATTCACTGCCTCCGCCAAGTCATTGCAAGCAAAAGCCTCTTACACAAGCTGAACAAAGTACAAAATCACGCTCTACGGTTTATAAGTGGTACCATGACAACAACCGCCGACAGATGCATGTGAAATTAACTCTAACATCGAACCTCTAAACCTAAGACGAGAACGCTCTGTCGTGGAAATGCTTGAAAGATACTTAAGAATGGACACTACGGAGGAGAATAGGAAAATGGTAGAACATTGGCACCATAAGCATCGAATAAAAAAAGCATCTTTCCTAAAATCGGTGCAAAACAATATCGATAAACACCACCTGCCAGAGGGTAGAAGGCTTCTAGCAGTTATCAATGATGAACCACCTTGCTGGCAGGTGACTACCCCCACAGTAAGAACTGTACTCTCCGACCCCTCTGTCGACAGGAACACCCTACCATCTTTGTTGAAAACTATCGTTTTGGAAACTATAGACTCATATCCACACAAAAAAACATCCAAGTATACACAGATGGATCTGCCACCGGGGCTACCACCAGCGCTGGACATGGCGCTGTAATTAAATACTACAACCTACACCAAGACCACCCCTACATCTTTCGCCCTTGTTTTAATTACGAAGCCGAGATAATAGTAATAAAAGGTGTGTGTCGAATAATCTCAGAATTTGAAAGTGGCACAATACAGCCTGAGGAGATCGTTGTTTTTTCAGACTCAAAGTATGTGCTCCAAGCCTTGGAAAACAGAATGTCTGCAGATGTTAATAATATCTACAAATTAATTGACTAATTGCACACCTCTTATGGAGCGGAAGTAGTGCTCTAGTGAATACCTGGCCATGTCGGAATTCCAGGAAATGAAAAGGCTAAATAGCTGGCCAGAAGCGGGGAAATGCTACCATAGCCACTACCTAGTACCACACTACAAGCCTGCAAGCAAATCCTGAAAAAAACTATAAACAGGAGTGGCTAGATCAGTGAGCCACATCGCAGACAGGCAGAGTATATTTAAAAAACCAAACAAAACCAGATCCCCAGGACCCAGCCAAGAAACTGAAACGAAGAGACCAAAGTTTGATCTTCAAGCTGAGAACAGACTATGCTCCTCTAAACAAACATCTGAATAGATTAGACCCACTACGTAAACCAAACTACAGATTCTGCCATGACAACGAGGAGTCAGTCGAGCACCTCCTGACTTTATGCCCAAGGCTGGCTTATCTGCGGAACCTGCTCCTACCACCACACCCCATCATACTCAACACAATCTATACATCACTACAACAATTGAGGAGGACGTGCTTTTATTCCTGAGACATTGGGCTGTCAAGAGCTGCCAGCTCACAGCTAAAGGGATTATATCATCATCATCATAAGATTATCAACGGAAAGGATAAATTAGACTATAACAAGTATAAAACACAGCTACCTACAAGAACAAAATTAATTAATTAATGAATCACAAATTAATTGAAGAAAAGTCCAGATTAGATACCAGGAAATGTTTTTTATAGTCAGAGAATGGTGAATATTTGGAATGCATTACCACATGAAATAGTGAAGGCAGAGTCAATTAATGCATTGAAGAATAGATTTGATGGGCATAGGCATATTTAGATCAAGTGAATTTATAAGAAACTGGTCGTATACAGACTCTGCAGAGTCTTCTAAACTAGTATAAAGGCTTTATGTTAAATGGAGATAAGCTGGGAGAGGGAGGAAGATGAAAATGGAGAAACTGACCAAGAGTGATAGATAAATAACAATGACGGTAATGCGAAGAAAAGTCATTAAGTAACAGTCATTTTACTCACAACATTTTGACAAGAGTGCCAGCTATAAATTTTGTGTCTTATTTTTCGACAAAGTCGACGTGCCTGACAATACATTTTGTCCACCGATCCAGTAGTTTGCGGATACTCTCTAGAAATAAGTCTTGTTGTGTAACATCTATCCAATTGCGCACCACCTCCATGACCTCTTTGTCAACTGCCTTGGGAACCATCCGCGACACATTTTCCTATAACCGAGATCATCATGACCAATTTTGTGCGCAGTATCGTGACTCATGTATGCTGAAATCTATGCCGCGGCTCATCAATGACGTTTTGTATTCCATTTTCAAATCCTTTTACCCCTTCATACATTATTCTCGGACTCACTCAATTGTCTCCATACTGAGCCTTCATTCTTCTGTACATTCCAAAAGGCTTCACTGACTAAAAAAACGAATAACACCTAGTTGTTCTTCCTTGGTGCAGATCGACAGTGGGGCGGCCATGTTGTACTCTATATTGCGCATGCGCCTGCTTCTCGACCGTCAGAATCCCTACATGGAGTATTGCTAAAGAACTATTGTGTCCTAAAATACGATTGTCCTTGCACTTAATATTAAAATTACTCAATGACTGTCCCTCGAATATCACTGAACATTTAGATTAACAAAGTCTCCATTTGTGTTAGAGAGCATTTATTTTTTCACGTTGATTTGTTATCAGCCATTTTGTGAGATATTCAGACCAACACGGTTGTTATGTCTAGGTCTTCTTAAATGTTTGCCATAACACTAAACATGTTTGTGAGAATATGAACCCAGTTTTTTTTTAATAAACAGCTTTATATTATGTACGTAATCTTGCCAGTTCTTCTCGAAACTCAGGGCTGTACGGAATGCTCCACACCAACTGGGGTGAGCTCCTTATTCACCTTTCTTTCAAACGTGTCCTGGCAGGTCTGCCAACTCTTCTCTTCCACTGTGTGTTCCAACCCAGTGCAGATTTAGTTGTATATTTGTACTATGATGGTGTATCCTATATACATCCCCGATTTCTATCTCCTAATCTTCTGCTGTATTAGATGTTGGTGCGAACAATTTATAACCCGCTATTATGGTTTTTGTTTTATAAATAGTGCCATCAATTCCCAATACAGTAGTCGCTGAAGCCTACCTTGCGTCCCAAGAAACGAAAGCGCTAAACAGTGGAGTTTCGAATCTCCCGCGTTTCAAGCTCGTCCTGGTCTCAAGAAAGGTTATATCAGTGTCTAGCCCTATTGGAGATAGGAGATCCCGTGCACATGTTATACACACACACAATTCCTTAGCAGTTGAAAATAGATAAGAGTAGACCGTTAGCTGCTGCCCAGGCAGCTACCTGACATCAGGTATAACTTGCCTGTTTGAATACCAGGATTCGAAGTATTCCAAATAATTCCTAAGATCTCCGTTCAACCTATTAACCTGCTAATCTTCTAACATTGATATTAAAATCATTTCGGGCATTGGGATCACTATCTCGGCATAACTCTCTGGAGATTAAGGATAACCAGAAATGTTTGTATTGATGTTTGATGAAGAGTGACAGGGCATCGACAGTATTGATTCAACAAATACTGTCAGGAGTGGGCGAATTGGTTGGATTCTGCGTCAAGTTACACAGTAAAAGTAGCCCTCCATAGCAGACTGCTTCCAGGGACAATGTGTCATAGAATTCATTGTGCTAGACCTCAGTTTCGTTTTATGTGTTAATGAGGTGAGTCTACCAGCTTCACACCTGCCTGCCTATCTGTCCTTCCGTAACAGCAAACCAGGTACTCATTTATATACGGTCATAACGTTGGTCGAACCTGGTACATTTACCACGAAAAGTCAGGGCTCTACCACTCTGCTACTATGACGCTTTATTCTTTGTAAAGTGAAATCTAATGGGGCAACATTACCAGACAGCTGTTTGAATGTGAATGAAGGACGGTGACTGAGAGACACCCACATAGTGGATGTATTGACAAGCGTAATCCTTCGGTTCACTATTTAAAGATAGGTGAGATGAATGAAAGTGATTTCATTCTGCTGTCTAACGTCTTACAAAATTATATGGTGCGCTGAAGGATACAAAATAAATTATGCTCCTAAAAAGTGATATACAAAATATATGGAGAGTGTATCCAACAATTGCTTATATAACCTGATAATAAACCAGTGCTCTTGCAGATATAGCTATATATAAAAGGTTAGAGTTCACTGTACAGGGCTTCAGCTTTTAAGATGTGAAGTTACCAATTCTCAACCCGCGCTAGCACTCGTTCCTTACCTCGAATATAGTCAGGTGGTCATTTATATCTGGGTAGCGGAGCGCCTAAATTATGTAACGGGTCAGTTTTGTCTCGTGAGACAAATGATTGAACTACTTTTTACTCGGACATTTTTACATTATGTGAGCCGAACTTAGAGTTAACTGACAGATAAACAGGGAAAGACCTACAGGTAAACAAATCTAGAACAGAATATCAGACCCGTCCTTGCCTTTCTTTTCCAGCAATCATAAACTGGTCATTGTTTCCCGCAATTTACCAGTCAATTTCACCTCATAACAAGCTTTCAATTTTGCATAGTTCACGAAACGTGTAGATTCTGAAGCCAATCCACCGAACCTTCTGAACTTGATAATTAAACGTTGTTCATCCATGCAGGAATAACTGGAAACGGCCTGGTGATTGCTGTGCTGTGTCTGGGCCGAGCTGGACGCTGTGTTACCTTCCCTTGTCTTGTTAGTATGGCATGGGCCGATGTTCTCTTCCTGCTGGTACGTTCTACTGTGTTGACAGTTGTGTTTGTATTTGAATGTGTAGAGCACAGATCAGCTGGAAAACGAGATACGGTATGGTACGACCAAGAACAGATCGATGAATCGTTGTTGCACGGAACAATGTAAATAATAATAGCTGTTTTTAATGCTGTTATCGCCTTAGCTGTTTTTGTTGTCTTTTTTGTTTAAGATTCCGTGACATGCTTGGTGTATGGGTGCGAATAGCTGTGTGTGGGTATGCATGTGTGTTGGTGGGTATGTATATGTGTGTGTGTGAATGGTTGTGTGAGCGCGTGTTGGGGTATGAGTATCGGTGGATATGGGAGTACGTGTGTTGGGGTGTTGTTGTGTGAGCATGTGTGAGTATATGATTGTGTGGAGTGTAACAGTTCCCGCCGGAGCAGAGAGTTTAGGACAGGGGTGATGTGGTTACTGATAACAAATGTACCTGAATACGTGTCAAGGTCACTCACCGTCTCAACAAAGGAGAACAGAGTTGGGGCAAAGAATGTGGACAAGTAGGAGCTGACCACTGGCCTTCCGATTTGGGTAGGGAGAGAATGATTGACAGACGGATTGGCAGCGGGGCTTGCTACGAGCAAATGAGTGACAGGTGTGCAAAGTGTTTCGTTCCTATAAGACTAAATATAGCCATCCCCTGGGATCATTAGTCAAGCTCTGACTTTGCTTGAGTGTATATAACTTGAGACAAAGTTTAGCTCAGCAGGCTGGATGGAGAGGAGAGGAGAGGGTATGAGTGAATGTAGATAGGAGTCTGGTTTAGTTCACCGACTTAGATAGAGGAGCGATTGATAGACTGTTGCACGAATGTTAGTGATAGTACATGATCGCTCAAATAGGTGTGTGAGTTTTGTATTAATAGATAATCTGAACGTGTGTTGTAAGCAGGACAATTTATGAACGAGGTATATCCAGATCGCCCGCCTGAGGGGATTTGAGTGAGGAAGAGTATTTGATAAGGTGTGTTGAGGACGCAGTTAAGGCGAGGTGTGTGTGATGGGAGTAAGGCAATGGAACTGGGTTTTAGATAGTTGGGAATTCCATCAAGAGCTAATGCTTAAAATGTCCGCTTTAGTTAATATGTATATTAACATATATAATATAATAATAGAATACTTAGTTAAGATGATATGTATTGAATTGTGTTTGTAATTCCACTACTCATTTTTATGATATGAGTATTATATAATAAATATGCCACCTGCTGTGTGATGTCATTTACTGAGTATGGTCATGAATGATGTGGATGAGTGTGATAATGTTCTAAGTTAGAATAACGGCCAGGGCAAACACTGGGGTCTTTTACAGGAGGCGTGAATGTGTATGAGTGTGTGTGTGGGGGGGGGGGGTGGAAAGAAAGGTGGGGGGAGGAGGTTATGAGCGTACGCTGCTTTGTCTGCATAGTGAGTTATAAGTGATAATCATACTACATAACGTCTATTTTTATCAAGCTGTAGTTTCTTCTACATGTTCTTTCATTTCTAATTTAAATGGTGCTGCTCTTCTGAACTTTCTAGTGCTGTGCATTGTAATTTTTAACAGAATAGTATATTTTCAATACATTGATGACTAATTGAATTAATGGCTGAGCTCCAATAAATCGAAGTCTTGATAAATATTTCAGATCGTATACGATAAAATCAGCTGCCATCTTAAAATAAAAGCCGCAGTTTATCTGCACTCTCTTATGTGTCTTGTCTTGATGACCAGCTGTGACAAATAGCGGTATTCCTTAATTATCGAACCCTAATCAAAGATCCTGTTGGATTAGTTATCTACATTCCATACGTGTACGTCATATTAACCTGTTATAAATCCTAAGATATAATGTTTGGTTTATTAAATATATAAAAGCCACATTGCTGTACATTTGCTATACTTATTTGTTTATCACAAAGTAAATATTTATTTCCTGATACGTAAGTCTTGATAACATTTCTTAATGCAGTTATTAAAACATTATGATTGACTTTGCATTTGTTAATGTTAACAGTTTGACCCTTGGGTTCCTTCGTGGAGCATAGCTATTAGTATTCCTCGCTAATTACTATTATCATTGGATGCTTTCATATGGCTGTTATCAGAAGATATACAGATCAGGGATATGACTGGGATAAACAGCTAGCGATTCATGACCTCGTGTTGAGCATCTTTCACGCCAAGTATATAAATCGTCCAGTCGCATCCATGTTAACATTTTAAATTGTCCAGTGGCATCCATGTTAACATTTTAGATTGTCCAGTGGCATCCATGTCAAAATTGTTAATTGTCCAGTCGAATCCATGTCAACATTTTAAATTGGCCAGTGGCATCTATGTCAACATTTTAAATTGTCCAGTAGCATCCATGTTAACATTTTAAATTGTTCAGTAGCATCCATGCCACGATATTAAACTGTCCGGTATCATCCACATCAGGACTGTAAACTATCAAGCAGTACACATGTCAAGGTGTTAAAATACCCGGTAGCACGAATGTCAAAGTGTTAAAATACCCGGTGGCATCAATTTCAATGTTTTAAAATGCCCGGGGGTATCAATGTTATTATTATCATGTTATATTGTCTTTTCCGGTTATATGCATGTCAAGGTCCCATATTGTCCGGTAACATCCACGTGAAGCAGTTAAACTGTCCATTTTTTTCCATGTGAAGCAGTTAATTTGTCTATTTTCGTCCATGTGAAGCAGTTAATTTGTCTATTTTCGTCCATGTGAAGCAGTTAATGTGTCTATTTTCGTCCATGTGAAGCAGTTAATTTGTCTATTTTCGTCCATGTGAAGCAGTTAATTTGTCTATTTTCGTCCATGTGAAGCAGTTAATTTGTCTATTTTCGTCCATGTGAAGCAGTTAATTTGTCTATTTTCGTCCATGTGAAGCAGTTTCACTGCTCATTTTCTTCCATGTGAGGCAGTGAAATTGTCCGACATTTCTCGCTATGTAACTATCAGTCCTTTTCCCAACATTTATACTTATGCCTGAAAGCCACCGACCCAATTCTTACCATAATATTGTTGATATCATATTGCAATACTTTAGTATGTGGTGATAACATTGCTTAGCAAACACTAACTTTTGAAAATGGGATCAATATAATATGCATCATCTATTGGTCAGCAGAGCATTAGATACTTTTGACAACAAGATATCAACGGTGATAAACCAACACTCCAAAAGAAGTAAGTTTAGTCAAAGATAACGGTCATGTAGATGACAGATGAAAGACGATTGTACTTCCCAAATGCTACTATCGGAAAAATAAATCAGAAAGAGAATAGGTATGGCCAAGATGGTATTCAATAACATGCGACACATACTGACATCCAAACACATAAACCAAACATTGAAAATGAAATTTGTCAGATGGTCTGTATACTCGTCACTACCTTATGGCACAGAAACATGGACACTGTTGGAAAAGAGTATTGAAGCCTTCGAAATGTGGGTATATAGAAGATTGGGTACATTTCTTGGAAAGAGAAGAAAACAAATTTGGCGGTATTGAAAAAGTTGGAGGTGAAAAGAGAATTAATGACTGAAATCAGGATTGGACAGTTACGTTATTTTGGTCATATAACAAGACATACCTCCTTGTTGAAGACCATACTGGAGGGACAGTCGTTCAAGAGGCCGACAACGTTTTAAGTGGATGGATAACATCAGAAGATGTACTGGAAAAAAACCTGTCAGATTGCATCATTACTGCAAGAGATATAGTACACTGAAGATCCATTTCAGCCGATCTTCGATGTGGAGATAGCACTTGAACTGAACTGAATGCATCTAACGACAGACGTGGACAACTCAGGTGACTTGTTTTAGCAGTTGGGATATGCTCAATAAATATTCTCTGTATCAGATAACAAACTTGATTCGTATCACTCCAGGTGTGTGTGCCTCACGAGGTGGTCATCCATTTCATCAGCCACTGGACTTTGTCCGATTTTATGTGCAAAATGTCCGGATTTGTAGAAAATCTCTCGGCTAATGCCACCGTGCTCAATCTAATTCTGATCAGCATTGAAAGGTAGGTTTTAGATAATTATATTGTTCACACTGTACCTGTATCGGATATTTATGTTGCTTCTGTCGCTGTAGCTATTTGTATTAGTATTACGATCAGGTAATACAGCTACAGAGTGAGTGGAAAACATAAACAGGGGCCTCAAACCTCATGGACTTGTGTGATTCTGCTGTCCTGTCTATGCTGGCGCTTATCGCAATGACTTGATGCCTCTGTGAATCTTTCTAGAGAACACACATGCATCTGTGAATCTTTCAGGAGAACACGCATGTCGATATTGCATAAATAATATGACAGTAGTAGAGATAACGTAAGGGGTAATAATATACAACTGAAATATCTCTAGGATGTAGTCAACCTAGATATAGCATTGGCTGTAGATCTACCGTTTTAGTGTAGGTAAGCACATGTTAGTTGTAGGTGTTTCTGAGTCATGTTACATCTTAAAGAATGACGGAAACGGTTTAGGTGAGCAACTGGTAAGATCTATGTGCAGCACAGAAACTCGCAGAAACCAGAAGTGTTTTATCTGAGGGGAAAAAAATGTTTAAAGTTGATTACAATTAAATTTAATCCCAAATGGGTATGATCAATACCGCACCGAGTCGAGAACACATACGGAACCTACATTATGACCAATAGGGCTTTATCAGAGACAACAAATAACAACAATGCTGAACTAGCAAATCATAGAAGAAGGAATAAATACATGTATGGGGGGGGTGGGGGGGTGTGTGTCAACATATAAGGAAAAAATGGTGTACTTATCCGATATTACGTCTCAAATCTCGACTTATTAGGTCGGCGGCTCGACTCCAAATGACGGAAAACGGTCAGATTAGGTGGCCAAGAAATCGTAAGAAGTGGGGATAAGCCGGATAAGCCAGTAGCGGCCAAATACGGAAAAGACAAAATAGTGATCTCATGGGGGAGGGGTTGGGGAGATGGGAAGAAGGAAGTGATAATTGTCGGTGGCGGGGGCGGGGGGGGGGGTTGATATAAGTGGGGAGGGGAGAACGGGAAGGCAAATAGATGGGGGTCAGTATGAGATTTTAAGAAACAGTATGGAAGATGTTAATGCCATGCGGTTGGAGGCAATCCATGCTGGAGTTAAGTCTGTTCTCAAGGACGAATCGATGACGATCGTCAGAGAAGCAAGACACTAGGCCTGTGACACTAACATCAGCCTTACCCCGGTGTCCAGCACCGTTAAAGTGGCTGGCAATTGGGGAACCAGAGCCGTTATGGATATTATTCAGGTGTTTTCGGAAACACTCACGCAGTTTTAGACCAGTCTACCTAATGCATGTCATACCACAACTGGCGACAGATGATAGAATATATGAGGTTGCGGGACTTATCTGAGGATGACTACAAAGAAGCTAATAGTTTCACTTTCGTATGCAATAACGCATTCTATTTTAGTTGCCCTGGAAAATGTCGCTTCCAACTTATTTTTGTTCTTTTACACCGTTTTGTTTAGCCTTGTTCAATATAAAGGCATTCATGTCTGCAAGATGCGGTACGTGTACATGATCTCACCTAATGTGATCTCAAGTAATGTGATCTCACGTAATGTGATCTGACAAAATGTGATTTCACGTATATGATCGCACGTAATGTGATCTCACGTATTGTGATCTGACAAAATGTGATTTGACGTAATGTGTTCTCCCGTAATGTGACCTCCCCTCATATGATCTCACGTATGTGATCTCACTTAATGCTGCTGCAAAGAAACACGTGTTTTAAATTGCAATTGGAAATATGTTATTATTTGTTAATACAGGTAATTACATACACAGTGGCTGCGAAGTGTATTTCTTAAAATGGAGAGGATCATGGTTGGTTAGAGGGGGACGGGGGTGGGAGTGGGATGGGGGGGTGGCGGGGGGGGTTTAGGGCAGGGGACACGTGGCCTAGGGGTTAGTGGTACGGCTCACAAACTAAACATGCATGTGTTCTGATTTATAAACCAGCAAGGTCGTGCCCTTATGGGAAGTTAAACCATTACAAAACGGGTGCTGAGGTCGGATGGACTTTACCACAACGCACAAAGCAGTCCAACGCACAAAGCAGTACAGCGCACAAAGCAGTCCCTCTCACAAAGCAGTACAACGCACAAAGCAGTCCAACTCACAAAGCAGTACAACGCACAAAGCAGTCCAACTCACAAAGCAGTACAACGCACAAAGCAGTCCAACTCACAAAGCAGTACAACGCACAAAGCAGTCCAACTCACAAAGCAGTACAACGCACAAAGCAGTCCAACTCACAAAGCAGTACAATGCACAAAGCAGTCCAACTCACAAAGAAGTACAACGCATAAAGCAGTACAACGCACAAAGCAGTACAACGCACAAAGCAGTACAACGCACAAAGCAGTCCAACTCACAAAGCAGTACAATGCACAAAGCAGTACAACGCACAAAGCAGTCCAACTCACAAAGCAGTACAACGCACAAAGCAGTCCAACTCACAAAGCAGTACAACGCACAAAGCAGTCCAACTCACAAAGCAGTACAACGCACAAAGCAGTCCAACTCACAAAGCAGTACAACGCACAAAGCAGTCCAACTCACAAAGCAGTACAATGCACAAAGCAGTCCAACTCACAAAGAAGTACAACGCACAAAGCAGTACAACGCACAAAGCAGTACAACGCACAAAGCAGTACAATGCACAAAGAAGTACAACGCACAAAGAAGTACAACGCACAAAGCAGTACAACGCACAAAGCAGTACAACGCACAAAGCAGTCCAACTCACAAAGCAGTACAATGCACAAAGCAGTACAACGCACAAAGCAGTACAACGCACAAAGCAGTCCAACTCACAAAGAAGTACAACGCACAAAGCAGTCCAACTCACAAAGAAGTACAACGCACAAAGAAGTACAACGCACAAAGCAGTACAACGCACAAAGCAGTACAACTCACAAAGAAGTACAACGCACAAAGCAGTACAACGCACAAAGCAGTACAACGCACAAAGCAGTACAACTCACAAAGAAGTACAACGCACAAAGCAGTACAATGCACAAAGCAGTACAACGCACTCTGCCTTAAGAAACAACGGGAACGAGAATCAGACAAACAACAACAACATCCGGTTGTAGGACTGGATTTAGGCATCTGTGAATATCCATTGTGCTCAGACAGACAGTTATGGTATGTCTGTAATCTGAATTCCAAATATAAAATTAAATCAGGCAAAATAAGTATCTGATGTCAGGTAGCCTAATATTGTTTAAACTTACTTCGGCTATTGCCTTGAGTACTATGTTGAATACTAGTGGGAATATCAAGTTGTAGGGCTAATAGAACATCAATTTGTGTGTCAATCGGTCGTCGGGTATGTGCACTTCATATCCAGTCCGTCTGCATGTTCTTAACAACTTAGTATATGTGGCGCCTGTGTCGTTGCGTTTGTACCTGATTTATGTAGTGTGAATTCGGCCCCGTTCTAAGAATCTCAACCTTCTTCGCTCTATTGCCCTTTGAACAACCGGAAATGTTTCTGCATCTGCTTTTCGTAGGTTCAATACCTTGTAACCATGTACCACGACTGGCATAAGCCTCTGTTGAAGGTGTTCGTTCTTTTCATTGTTCAGCCATAATGGCTATCCGACATGAAATCGCACGATTGAATTTGTGGGAGTTCGTAATTGGGTCTAAAGCCAGGTTGCGTTATGTCCCCTCTGCTATTCGGAATTACAAAAGATTTGATTATGCATATATCCACACACATCAGCCAGTTAGGCATCACGCGTGGAGATTATAAAATTCCTGGAAGAAACAGCCAGACTGAAAAAGAAAGAAGAGACATAATCCTGAGGTACATAACGAAAAACTACCCAAGCATGGACTGGACCCATGCATACACCGACTGTTCTGTAACAAACACAACACAGAACGGAGGGGCAGGGGTATTCCTGAGCCTACCAAATGGTAGAAAAATAATACTGTCAGTGGCAACTGGAAAATACTCAAGCAATTTCAGAGCGGAGGCAGAGGCACTGAGGGCTGCAGTAGCAGCAGTGCTGACAGGCAAAAGAATTGAAAGCCATATAGTCCTGTTTACAGATGCCCTGGCCGTAGTCATATCACTAAAAAGCCAGAAAAATACTGAACTTAATGATTTAAGAGCAGTACTCTGTCAACTATGCCAGCAGTCCGCACCAACAAGAGTAGTGGTACAGTGGGTTCCATCCCACTGTAACATCCAAGGCAACGAGGCGGCAGACAGACTGGCAAAAGAAGGTGCAAGACTACCACAACCAGATCCTAGTTTGACATACGAAGAGTCAAAACGGCTTATTAGAGCTAGATACATGACCAAATGAGAAACAGAACATACTGGCTACACAAAAAACGATGCCTGTTACCAGTTGAACAGAAGTCAGCAGGTCGTGGTCTTCAGACTTCGCACTGGCCACAATAGACTGAGGTACCACCTATTCAATAAATTGAAGATAGGTGGCACCGACGAATGCACGTGCGGTACCGGGAAAATGACCGCTGAACATTTGCTGCAAAACTGCCCGACATACGAGGAACAGAGAAAGCAGATGTGGCCATCACCAGTGGCAACACTAGACAAGCTCTATGGCAATGTCGACAGCCTCAGGATGACCGCTGCTTTTTTAGAAGAAAAAAAAAGGTTGACGTCTGACATCGTACGAAGGAGAAGAAGAAGAAACTCCTGGAGGACCTGTATTTCGCAGATGACCGGGCACTCCTGAATTCTAATATAGAAGAAGCGCAGCAGAAGCTGGACCACCTCTGTAGCATAGTCAAACGGATAGGGCTTGAGATAAATGCCTCCAAAACTAAAACATGAATCTCCAACGTACAACTCAATGGTCAAGTGATACAGAAAGTTTAGAATTTCACTATTTAGACAGTAAAACGACGTAAAATTGGGATGTTATACGGGACATTTTCATTCAAATCGTTTTGGTCTCAAATGCGTTCAACCAATTAACAAATATTTTGAGACATACATCATAGAGTAAACGTACCAAGCTCAGGGTACTTAACTCTAACGTCATCTTAGAGCTCACATATGGTTGTGAAAGCTAGAAAATGACAAAGACGCTTGAAAATAGATTAAATGCATTAGAAAATAAATGCCTTCAGACGTCGATTGTGCATTGGCTATAATGACCTCATGTCTACTGAAAAAATACGACTACAGTCCAACCAAATGTCTGTTTCTAATGTCAGAAAGAAACATTGGGCGTACACCGAACACGTGCTCCGGATGGACAAAAATAGGCTGCCCTTACAGGGGACTATGGGGGAAACCTTGCGGCAAAAGAAAGCGGTGAAGACCCAGAGAGACTCTGAACTATCCCAACGGAGGGTACAACCATGAGACTAGGGAACATACACAAACTTCAGAAAGTGGTGGCGGGCTGATCGAACAAGAGAATTTTGAGTTTTGATTTATGTGCGTCTTTGGCGTAGAAAGAAAATAGAGAAAGAGTACATCATTTCTTAGTCCAGGTACATGTTCGATAGTAGGTGTAGGGAAGGTGTCCTAGCCACACATCACCAGGGAAAGGTGTTCAATATATACTGGGATCTATCTATCTATCTATCTATCTATCTATCTATCTATCTATCTATCTATCTATCTATCTATCTATCTATCTATCTATCTATCTATCTAATCCATCTAACTATCTATCTATCCATCCATCCATCCATAAATCCATCCCTCCCTCCCTCCCTCCGTCTGTTCTTTATTGGTCGTATCTGTTCTTATATGTTCTTATCTTTTCTTATATTTTCTTATCTTTTCGTATCTATTCTTATCTATTCTTATCTATTTACATATCTATATTTCATCAACTCTTTGATCAGTCATGAGACTGGTAGTAATGTTGTTTGAGAATGTCTGTCCATTTGACCCTGTCCTATGCAGCTTTCTTCATTTCAACATACGTGCGTACTTTGTCTCCACATGTCTGCGATGTATAGGTCCGTCGTGTTTGCCCTCTTTCTCCTGAACCTTTCCCTCGAGTGTCTTCTGTAGAAGACATAATGTCTCATATTGTGACCAAGCCAACTCAATCTTCGTTTCAGTATCATTTTCAATATTTGTCTTTGTGCGCGTACCTTAGTGAGGATATTCGCATTTGATCGTCTTTCTATCCAACTCACTATTTCCATTCTACGGTAGCACCACATTTCAAACGCGTCCAATCTTTTATCATCCTTCTTTCCTAGTCCATGTTTCAACCCCATACCATGCAAGTGTCCATAAATGAAAGGCGATTATCTTTTCCTCAGTTCTATCCTGATATTCTTTGAGGTTAGCAATTTCTGTTTATCTCTGAAGCCGTTTTTTTTTGCCAGCGCAATCCTTATCTTAATTTCTATCTCATTGCGGATATCTTCTGTTATAGTTTGCCCTCACTACGAGCAGCGTATTTCAAGTAAATTCAGTTTTTACATTAAGGCTATCGGAAGTTGGAAAGCGGAAACGTGCATGTGCAGTATCTAAATCTGGTTCATTAGATAGCTGCCCGCTATGTTTTTGAGATGTTGGATTCTTGTTTTATGCTGAGTGTGAGTGATTTATAATTAGTACAAAAATAAATAATCCCTCCAATTGTGAGGTTCGTGCTGTGGGCCGGTTCTGTTAGCAAAAGACAAAAGTGCTGCAGAAATGAACAGACAACTAAATTACGTTTATGGGCTAGGTGGTATGACTGAGAGTATGGTTAGGAGATGGTATCAAAGGTTTCAAGAAGGGTGATGATGAAGATCGTAGTGGTCAGCCAAGTGCGATAGCAGACAAATTGGTGCAACAAGTCAACACAACAATTCTAGAAAATCATCGTTTCACAATTTCTACATTGTGTGTCGAATTTTCGGAATTTATACGTTCACTTATTTGCGACATTGTGACAAGGAACCTTGGCTACAATAAACTGGGGGTCAGATGGATGTCCAAAGTGTTAACTGATCAACACAAGCAGAAACGCCTGGCTTCTGTGGACAAATGTTTGCAGCGCTATCGCAATGAAAGAGATGAATTGGCCACATTGTTACTAGAGATGGAACTTGGATGTTCTATGCAAACATTGAAACAAACAATATGCGGCACATATGGTTCTCGAAGGCAAAGACATTTTTAAAAAAACCTTATGTCAAAAAGATCATGGCCACTGTTTGCTGGGACAAAACAAGAGGGTCTTGCATATTGATTTTCTTGGACGTGGAAAAACAGTTAACGCCAATGCTTGTTGTGACACTCTGGTGGAATTTAGCGCGCTATTTAGAAACATGGACTGCTGTCCGCTGTGATTGTACTTTTGTACGATAATGCTTGACATCACACTGCAGTTCGAACAGTTCAATTGTTGCAAGAATTTCAGTGGGACATTTTTTACCAATTGGAATAAAACCAAAATCTTGCTCCAAGTGATTACCACCTTTCCATGCACCTAAAGAAGGGGCTTGTATCCGGTGTGAAATCGATGTTGAACTTCAGACAGGCGTTAATGAATGGTTCAAGACACTGACGTCAGACTTCTTCGACACTGGATTTAGGAACCTGCAGCCTCGATACTAAAAATGTGTTGAAGTCAATGCTGACTATGTAGAGAAATAAAGTCAATTTGTGGTTCATGTTTAACTGCAATAAATCGTTGTTATCTTTTCTGGGGTTTGTATATATTTAATATCGAAACTTACTTTTTAAAACGCACAATATATGTAAACTTGTTCTTGTTCGTTAATTACGCCATTGATGATTATTTATTTGCCTATGTTGCTTGGGTATTATCAAGGTTATTGTCTTGAATTAACACAGATAAAATACTGCTCAAAATCATACAAAAAAGACTCGTCAATATGCTGTACTTGGAAGGAAACTGCAATAATAAAATCAGGAAAAATATGCTATCCAAGTATGGATGTAAAAAGAGGAGTGAGACAAGAATGTGTATTATCCTCTTGTATTTTCATGTCGACCCAAAACATATATTCAAGAAGATAACGGGATGCCAGGGCGTGTCATTGGAGTAGGGGCGATGAATAACTTTTGATATGCGAACGATACAGTTTTTATGGGAAAAAGTGAGCAAGAATTACAGGAGTTTGTGACAACAATAAACACAGTAAGTCATAAGAGTTTGGATTAGACATAACATATACAAAAAAAAAAGACTATGATAATTAGGAAAAGGGACTAGCAACCTCGTATGCAGATAAAAATAAAGGGTCAGCTACCGGAACAGCTACAGAGTTTATCCTATCTAGGTCATATAATAACGGAAGATGGCAGCTGTGAATAACAAATGAGAAACAGAATAGGTATGACCAAGATGGTATTCAAAAACATGCGATACATACTGACATTCAAACAGATAAACCATAATTTGAAGATGATTATTGTCAGTTGTTATGAATACTCATGACAACTTCATGGCACAGAAACATGGACAAAGAATAACAAGTTGGAAAAGAATATTGAAGCTCTCGAAATCTGTGTCTATGGAAAATTATGTCTCTGTTTCTTGGAAAGAGAAGAAAACAAACGTGGAGATATAGAAAGAGATGGTGATTAAAAGATAATTCTTCTTCTTCTTCTTCTTCTTCTTCTTCTGCTTTCGTTTTCAATCTCCCGCTACAAAACTCTGAAAGGGCTTAAGTAGCAGAATGTAGTCCAGAGAACGGAATGTGTTTTGTTGTAGTTTACACATTGGCTGCGATATTTGCACCTTTCGGTCCAACACATCCGACTTCAGCAAGCATGGTTTGAGTACCGGGTTAGCATTCCCTCTTCGATCCCTTCTCCTTAGCCAGTCTGCCCTACTGCAGCCTGCTATCCAGGATCACCACGTGGAGGTGTAGAAGGGTCTTGGCAGCTCTGGTTCGCAGGCCCTGACGCAAGCAGTCAGCTATGGGTCGCTGACCACTGCAGCTCATGCGCTGCTCAGCGTCTTGATCCCAAAAGATAATTAAATTACCGAAATCAGGTTAGACAGTAAAGTTGTTTTGGACATATAAATAGACAGACCTCCTTGTTGAAAACCATACTAGAGGGTAGGGTGGAAGGCAGTCGTTCAAAAAGGTTAAAAAAAGGTTAGAGGCAGTCGTTCAAGAGACAGACAACGCTATAAATGGGTAGAAAACATCAGGAGATGGACTAGAAAAAGCATGTCAGATTACACCATTACGACAAGAGATAGAGTACACTGGAGATCAATTGCAGCCGACCTTCGATGCGGAGATGTCATTTGAACTGAACTGTCTTCACTATATTTATTTTTATGCCAAACTCTTTGGCTGTTCTGTTAATTTGTTCAATCAGTATTTGAAACGTTGCTACTTTTCCTCCGACTATAGCTTGGTCATTGACAAATTTGATGACATTAACTTTCATACCATTGACTTTGACAATATTACACCTCTGAACAACATTTTCCACCAGCATCTCAGAATATGCGTTAAAGAAACCTTGGAAAAAGCAAGCAACAAGCAGACCTGTCGAACACACCCTGTTTTAAAAAATTGGATCTGTTAGTCATTCTTTGATTAAAACAATCGCCGCTCGATTATCGTGCACGTTCTATGTTAACCTAATGATAATTAATCATAATATTTACTATTAATATTATCTATGAACATGCATATATAGTCAATCAAAGCGTACGCGTTAATTAACACACAATGTGTGAGGAACGTGAAATGATATTCTGTAAATAAATATATATGGGATTTCGTGCAACACTCAACGATATTACTTCCTGAACTATCGTAAAATAGGCTGGTTCTCCTTTAGTTTCATAAACATAATCATGATATTTGTACATAACATCTATCGAACTGTCTGTAGTCTACTCTCAATATCTGTTCTCTGATTCTGTTCTTAAAAGTGGTTCTAGAATTCATATTTGTTAAATTATTATGTTCTTAATATTGGTTCTAGAACTCATTTGTTTCTGATTCTGTTCTTAATATTAGTTCTAGAACTCACATCTGTTTTCTGATTCTGTTCTTAATATTAGTTCTAGAACTCACATCTGTTTTCTGATTTCGTTCTTAATATTAGTTCTAGAACTCACTGCTGCTCTCTGATTATATTCTTAATATTAATTGTAGAACTCGTATCTGTTCTCTGATTCTGTTCTTAATATTAGTTCTATAAAACTCTTGTTTTCCAATATGGTTTCTTAATATTAGTTCTAGAACTCTTGTTTTCCAATATTTTTTCTTAATATTAGTTCTGTAACTCCGTTTTCCAATATATGTTCCTAATAATAGTTCTAGAACTCTGTTTACCAATATCTGTTCTTGATATCTGGTTTTCTATTGCAATATTTGTTCTTGTTCTAGGACTCTGGTTCGGGATATCATTTATTGATATCTGCTTTTAATATCTGTTTTCGGACTGTTCTCAGACATATTCCAAATATTTGGAGCCGGCCTAACATCAGGATATTGCTCCTGAATACTGCTCTTCTTAATTGCACACAAGCTGTATCTATCCCAATCGCTTGCCCTGTCGCATCTTAGTCTGTCAATTCACGTCGCTGTTTCACGTTCCTTGACTCGTCTCTTTTAAATGGCGATCCTACCAAATTATCAACCAACCTTTCCCGCGAGCGTGTCTATCTTGGTCGCTTGTTAATCACGTTCATACCACTAACTGTCAGTTTCTCTTAGCGTTACCCATCCTGCTTTCTTATAGTAATATTCCTCAACTCCTCAACTTGGCCACCTTCCTTAATAACGTTCACGGCCCTCACTGACCGTTCGTCTCATCTGTGTAGCGCTAATTGTATCATCATTTCTAGAGCTGTTCAATGCTGACGCCATGTCAAGAATTTGATCAATTGTTCGCATCTTGTCTGATTTAAAAATGTATTTCTATGACCTGATAAAATTAGTTGCTGTTGTTGGCGAATGCACATAATGAGTAAGTTTACCTTTTTGTGCGCAATGAAACGGACGTTAAGTGTCGTGTTGCAGTAGCTTTCCTCACATCCCGAGCGTGCTGATGAAGGTGGACCGGGTCCTCCAGGCAGTTGTGCTATGCTTGTCTTTATCTGCGCGTTACTCACTACTACGATGATCACGTCGATCTCCCATTTCGTTAGCTAGGCTGCCATGAAAACAGCCGGTTTCCAGGGAGGGCTACTAGGAAGCCGAGGTGAGGGTCTTGACCAGTATGTTTTGCCTGACCCTGACTAACATGTCTTGATCAGTAAATTTTTATCCTAACCATACGTTAGTCTTCCTCCCCCGAGAAATTTAGTAGAAAATACTCTTTCACAGGAATGTTCACAACAAGGGATAAACCAATTCCACAGTTCGAGGTTCTCAACTTTTGACGAAGGAGGTGACGTTGGAGTATACACTAGTTTCAAGAGGCCAGTGACGACCTTTCATAAACAAGTATTCGGGGGGGCCTGCATTGACTTTTTGTGCTCATATTCATGGTGGTTATAACCGGTCTGTGGTCGCTGTGTGAATTTAGCGGACACAACACTTCTACGTTTATAATAAATGTAATATCTTTGTTCGGGACGTAGTTATTCCCCGCCTTGGTTTGGGAGTGCTAGGTCCACCTTTTACCAGCAAGTTCTCTGAAGTAAGTGTTACATGCACATAATTGTTCAATTCCAGCAAAGATGTTAAACCGCTATTCTCTTTTATTTTTTGTGTTGTCAGAAAAAGTGCAATGGTCGCGTTCGTATTTTTTGCTCGCATTTATTTTTTGCAGTTCCAAGCCGACTGGTCTGTCAGGGTCGTTGTGTATGACAAGGACAAGAATCGCACCATTGCCCTACAGAGAGCATGTCGTACGAGACGACTAACTGTGACATGGCATAACACCGGCCATGGCTATGTGATTTGATTAGAGCAGCATAGATGGCGCTCAACAGGCTGCGGGTCTACTTTGCTCTAGTGTTTGAGTCTATTAAGATGAACTCACACATCGGTTAACCAACCTCCGTAAGAGCTTGTCCCAACGCAGCGATGTATTAAGTTGCTCGAGCCTAGCCCGCTAAGCAGGAAACCCTTCTCCCGACTAGGACCAGCAGAGAGGCATCTCTCCCTGTAGAAGTACAGGTCCACTAAGAACTAAGACGATCTCTATTTCGTTTTCACTTTCATTAGCACAATTGTGAATTCTGTCACCAACTTCAATCCATTTGAAGTGCGATTCTTCTTCTTTTTCTTTGTAAACTCTCAATCTCCCGCTACCAAGCCCTGAAAAGGGCTTTGCAAGTAGCTGGATGTTGTCTAGGAAAAGGAATACGTTCTGTTGTAGTTTACAGTTTGACTGCGATATTTGCACCTTTCTCTCCGACATACCCGACTTCGGCAGGCATTTCTATGTGCCGGGTTAGCCTTCACTCTTCGATCCCTTCTCCTTAGCCAGTCTGCTCTGTTGCAGTCTTTTAGCCAGGATCAGCGGCCGGAGGTGTAGAAGGAACTTGGCAGCTCTGGTTCGCTGGCCCTTAAACGTTAGCAATCAGCTATGAGTCGATGATCGCTGCAGCTCATGCGCTGCGCAGTATCTTGATCCTTGAAGTGCTATTCGACATGAGCACGGACTTTATTGAATCCATTGATGTCGTAATTCATAGAATGAAGACTTTCCATAAGCTGGTCTTGTCTGGGTAGTCCAAATTCGCTCTTTAGATTTAGGAAAAAGTGGAGATGGATTGGTCATACATTAAGAAAGCCCCAGGCCAGTATCACCAGGCAATTCCTGTCATGGAACCCCAAGGCAAAGAGAGGCATAGGCAGACCAAGGAATACATGGAGACGAGATATGTAGGCGGAAGTAAAGAAAACAGGAAAAAGCTGGAGGGAAGTGGAAACAAATTGTACAAGACAAAGCTGCTTGTTGAGGGTTGGTTGATGGCATATGCACTCCTGTGTGATAGAAGGCTTGGTGAGAGTTGGTTGATGGCATATGCACCCCTGGACGATAGAGAGATACACATTTCATGCTTCAGAATGACGAAAAAAATACCCAAACATGCATGTCGTTTCGCTACGTTTACCATTTGTGGTGAATAATGGCTGTGTAAAGCAAGCAGCTTGTATGTATAAAAGTAAAGCATTACTGCCGGGGTGGTGAGAGATGTTAGCGATTTCACATTTAAAAGGCTCGGCTAATTGAGGGCGATAGCCATCTCCTTTCACTCGCCGCTTTTACTTCCCGGACTGAACCAGTACCCGTGTAAGGTTGGGTTGACCCGGGCCCCGTTGCGGTCTGAATAAAATCATTTCCGCCTCAACTGGGGAATGAACCCACGACCACTCATATGCAAATCCATCCCGCTAACCACTACGCTGCACGGCTCCCTAGCTTGTAAAGCATTTATATAAATATACACCGGCGTGTTTTAAACGAAACCCTATTATTTGTGTCCTTCCATATTTATTAAGACTAAGTGGCACATACCTGTACCATCTGTCGACCTATTATTCTTCACTCCCTTCAATACAAGTCCCCCATCGCCTACAAAATGTATGTATTGCTCTAGAAAAAAGCTTTTGGTAGCACTACGTCGATGTCTCTATTCTGATGTCCGTTGTTACCCCCCTTGCAGACATTTTGTGGCGCCGGAGCACATAATGTATGATATAGTGTCCTCAACTTTGACTGATGTCCAAAAGTTTCAGTCACTCGTCGATTTTTCACCCTGACGCGTACAACTGCTGCAATCGACTCTGATGTCACAACTCGGTGTGCCTGGCCCGTTCGAGAATAACCTGTCACAGAGCTCACGCTGTTCTGGAACTTATTACTTCTATCGTACGCTTGCTGTTGTGACATGCATGCATCACCGTAGTGAATTCGCTGATGAATTGCGGCGCCTTTCACCCCTTCACTGCTAATAAAAACTGACAACAGAAGACAGCTCATCTCTGATGCATGCCACTAATGAAGTAGTCATTTATTAGAGACCACTATGACACCATGTGGCCTGTCTACCCATTAGTACCAATTGGAAGATTATGCTTGGAATTTTTATCGCAATTTTAAAGTTTTCATTTGAAGCCCCTAGTATAAATCATTTTATGGAGTTGACACTTGATCTGATTTGATTTCTGTATTATTGTATTACTCTAGGCATAGTTTGTGTCAAGTTGCTGTCGTATGTGTCTCAACTATTACAAACATTCACAGACAAATTCGCGTCACGGGTAGAGATTGAAGAGCCTGAAGCGCTGCTGAGCTGAAATCATTTCGATTTTGCAAACTGTTTTTTAACTCATCACCGTGTTTCCGAATGAAACTAAACGCGTGACCCCAATCATGTCAGGTTTTTAAGGACATCTTTAAAGTGTCTGCTCTGTGCGTGGGAAATTGTTTTGGATTGTTCGTGAAATGTGATGTTTTATTAGTACTTTGATTGCTACAGCTATTCTTGTTCGTAGATTCCATCGTCTGGAACAGCAAGAGCAGTCGTAGATTCTGACATCTTAAAACAGCATCCGGTGGAATTAGAGATCTCAAATTAGCTCGCACGCATTTTACAGCGTGGGTGGAATGAGTTATTGGCTTGTGACATTTTCAGAAAGCTAACATTTCTGGTAAAACTGTAGTCTTTTTTTTTACTTATATGTATATATATATATATAAACAATACACACTGTATATATAACTAAACTGTGTGTGTGTGTGTGTGTGTGTGTGTGTGTAAGTGCGTACGCGTCAGCGTGTGCGTTTCAGTGTATGTGTCAGTGAGTAATAGAGTGAAATAATGAGTGAGCGAGTGAGTGAGTGAGAGGATTCTGTGAATGAACGAATGAGTAGGTGAGGAAGTGAATGAGTACATACATGATGTAATACGAAAGTAATTGATTGAGGTGAATGGGGGCTGTTGGAAGGCAGTAGTAAGTGAGTGAGGTAGTGAATTAAGTAAATTTATGAATGAGTGAATGAATGAGGATTGAGTGAGTGAATGAGTGAGTGAGTGAATGAATGAATGAGGGATTGAGTGAGTGAGGGAGTGAGCGAGTGAGTGATATCGAAGATGTAAATTCTACTAATACTTTTACTTAGTCACTCCTCTTCTACCCTGCGGTGTAAAGGTTTGTCAGAAAAAGTATCATACCATTCTATCCCCTGTCTTCCTGTTGACGTCGTTCCAGTCTCGTCCACGGTCTGTTATACTCTGTCTAAAGTAGCCAATACAGCAAACTTTGAGTCGTCCTGGGTGTCTGGATCCTGGACTATTTTCTTTCCCTAACTGCCATGGCTACCGATCTTCTACCATGCTTCCGACATGACCAAACCTCAGAAGTCTGAACCACTCGAGCCTGCAAGAGTTTGGCTTCAAGAGCTCGTCATAGAGTCTGATTGCTGGCCTTTTCTCGTCTTGTTACTCCACCTTCCTTCGGCATCATCTCATTGATGACGCTTGGAGCTGGCTTTTCTAGACTGCTGCCGCTGTCCATCCTTGGCATCCACAGGTCAAATGTAGAGAGGCATACATCCATCTTAGTTGTGTGACTTATTTCTCTTTTGCCGAGAAATCTTATATTAATGCCACGAACAAGTTTACCAGCTGCTGCCCTTCACGTAGCCAACTCTTCTTTAATTTATCCCTTCTGGTTTATTACAGCTCAAAGGAATTTAAGCTTCTTCACCTGTTCCAGAAGATATTCATTCAGGAAAATGTGATGTCTCTTCTCTTCTATATAGACCATCATGGTTTTTTTAAATATTTTTCAACTACCTTAGGCTATGCCACTCTTCCCAAGCTCCGCTTTCCAGAATTGAAGGTTGGTCTGGAAATATCTTCAATTAGCGATCAATTCCATGACAACGGCAACTGCCCGGTCCTATACACACACACACACACACACACACACACACACGCACGCACGCACGCACGCACCCACGCACGCACACACACACACACGCACGCACACACACACACACACACGCACGCACGCACACATACACACACACACACACACGCACGCACGCACGCACGCACGCACCCACGCACGCACACACACACGTCTCATTTCTAGTACCAAATCTAACATCCACGTGTAAAAGGAAGAGGTATGGTAATATAATGTGGCCCAGTATTACGGAACTGATTATAAAAAACTAGTATTGATTCCCTTCTATATTTATCTGATGTCTTTCCTTTCTCTTCTTCTAATTCACCTTACAAAGACCGACATGGTTACCTTTAATGTCTCTTATTCCAATGTCTCCGGTCGTGTGTGTCTCTCTCCTTGACTCTATTTGCATTCTCTGTTGGAACCCATGTCCCCAAAAATTGCTTAGTCCTTACTGGAGAGGAGGGAGCCTTCTGGACCGGACCTCACAAGTGTGGATAAATTGGTGAAACGGGCACAACGCAATGGAATAACTGCACCACGGCACAAAACATATGCAAAGGCAACCATACAATGGCTTATACTTTCCGATATAACACGAAATAATGTATGTGGTGCAATAGCGTGTTTGTCCACCATCATTAGCTATTTCCGTCTTGTCAGACGATAGTAATTCTGCTTTGAAAAGGTATGCAACTACAGTCCATGACGGTAACGAATGTCACTAGTAAGACCAATCAGGGCAGAAAAGCATCTTCCACAGTGTGTGCAAGAAAAATCAGGACTGTTTGCGGCATCGCATGGTGTGGCGTGTCTTCTCAAACTCTAAGTCTTTAGCCTATCAGCAATCAGTATCTCCTTTGTCTGTATTCTTAATCCTGCCCCTTCATGTAACACGATCCATGGTTTGTCCACCAAAGAAAGATAAACAATCATCAACAAACAACAACAGGATACTGGTTATTGCTACAGAATGGTAATTAAATCATATAAAAGTTATCGTTACAAACTAATGACCGGGATCGAGGTTGTGGATGTCCTGAGGACAACTGGAAGCTTGAGCTTACTTAAGAGATATTGTAACCGGGCAAGATGTAGTTAAGTTACAGACAAGCAATCGGTCAGCGAACTAATGGAATGGCTGGTGTGAGGGACAGCGCCTTAATAAAGATGTTACATAAATGGAGACAGTACTGAAAACAGTGGCGTGATTAGAGATGGAATTTAAAAGTACCAACTATGAGCTGGACAGAAGTAACATCTTTTTTTTAGTAGATGTTCTGATAGGGGTTCTAAATATGTACGTAGTCTGTGGTGACAATGTCTGAAATCATTAGCAATATTATAGAACACTGACAGATGCTATTTCTGCCTCATAGTTTGAACATAACGCCTCCGACGCATAAACCAGCTCATTAGATGTTATGTCTGGATATTCTATGTAGACTCCAAATCCTGCTTTAATGGTGGCTTTAAAAGCAAACTCATAAGTACATCTGGGTATCCATTATCCTGGGAAGGCGTCAATCGTTCTCTGTGATGCTCTCATAAGACTTACTGGATATAACTTCTTCTTGTATTATCTGTTATTTTTGTTTGATGTTAGGGTCGTTTCAGACATGTATGTGGTGTTTCTTGTCTTTTGTTTGAAACGTGATATCTGTCTTTAATCTCACTGACATGGTGGAGGACTGATCTTTGTTTTATTCTCTGATTTTCTTGCCATTTTCTACAAGATGTCTGATGGATGGGGTCTTTTGTCATTATTTTGCTACTCTCATAAGCTTCCATAGCGGCCACATCTCTTCGCATCTCAAGGGGTTCCAGATTCACAAGAATTTCACATGCAGCAGTGAGTGTTGACCTCTTTGTTCCACTAATAAGGCGCAGGGCATTGTTCTGCACTCTTTCCATGGACATTAGTCCGTGAGGATGTTGTCAGGAGTGCATTACTGCATTCTAAAGCAGAGCGTACATATTCAATATACAAGCCTCTTAGAGTGTCCTTGTCTGATCGTTGTGCTGTTTCAGGGAGCCTTGTCAATAACTGTAGACGTCTCAACGCTTTATTTTAAACATTTTGGACAAGTTTCTTGAGGCCGAGTTGTTGGTCGAGAGTAACTTCAAGATATGTAGGCGCTTCCTCTCCGGACAATTTATGTTTGCTGAATAGGGCTGATATTTTGCTTGGCTGCTTTGTAGTTATTTGTAAATATAGTATTGACAATACTCATGTAGTCTTCTGATGTTTCCATTAAGTCTTTGTACTGAACTTTCTATATTTTCATGGCTCTGCCATTTTGCCAGATCATCAGTATACATGGTTTTATCAGCTTTATCGTGCCTAGCCAGATCATTGACGTAGATAAGATAGAGAGTGCAGAGCCCCGTGGTAAGCTTTACTCTAAAACTTCTTTAGAAGAAACTGCGTTATTTATCTTTGTCTGGATTGTTCGGTCAATAAGGAAGGACTGTATCCAGTTGTACAACTTTCCGCTAATCCCCACATCCGTCATTTTTATCTAAAGACCTTTTCTCAATACTCGACCTGTTGTAAGTCGAAGAAGATGGCTACTGTATGTTTATTAAATTGGAACGTACTGTGAATTGTCTGTGTTAGCCTTAAAATCTGATCTCCTTTGCAATTGTCCTTTCTGAATCCTGCTATTCATAGCAAAGGATTTCTGAAATGCTCAAGAAAACAGTGTGGGCGTGCATTTACCATTCGTTCTGCTAATTTTCCAAGGCCTGATGATAATGAGATGCCACAGTAGATTTGGGGTTCATCTGGGGATTTGTTAACTTTCAGAATGGATATATGTGTATTCTTCCAGTCTTTGTACTATTGTTAATTTCTCCAAGTCATGTTGATTAACTTGAGGACTGTTTCCTTTCCCCAATGTACACAGGTGAGTTTACATTTCATTATGGATAATGTTTGGCCCAGGAGACGATCTTGGTTTTAATTTCTTCAGACCTTGTTTCGATTCTTGCAAATTAATGTTAGCTTAAAATAACTAGGCACTAGAGCGTTGGGCTCTCTTTTGACGTTTCTATCAATTTTTTCCTATGCTATTTACGGAGTCAAAATACCGACAAAGTATCATGTCACACTTTGGAACCTATATTATATGATTAATTTGTAATAATTGAAAATGTCCCGTAGATGTATTGAAAGCAACTTTTCACTCGTTATTCGTAACAGCATTCGAAACGGCAGTCGAAACAGCATTCCAAACAGCATTTGTATTCGGGTGAATGGTAAATTCATGTATTCGGTGCATGCTAAGCTGATTATAATGGCAACGGTTTTTACATGATGAGGTTGTCGCTTCAAGTGCAAACTATCTGTAGTCGCATTTGCGACATGCTTATAAGGTGACAATCGCCCTATTGCATTTTTTGGTTTTTGACTCCATACACCACTCGGAATGAATTAAACTAGATAGGTATACATATTATATCAGCATGTATGTGCGGGTGTACAAACAGAGATAGATAAGCACGTGAGTAGGTATACATATTATATCAGCATGTGTGTGCGGGTGTACAAACATAGATAGATAAGCACGTGAGTAGGTATACATATTATATCAGCATGTGTGTGCGGGTGTACAAACATAGATAGATAAGCACGTGAGTAGGTATACATATTATATCAGCATGTGTGTGCGGGTGTACAAACATAGATAGATAAGCACGTGAGTAGGTATACATAAACGTAGACGTGTATGTAGATATGTATTTATGAATGTGTATGTGTATTGGTGTGTGTGTGTGTGTGTCTATATAGGTGTTGGTATGTAAATATGTTGGTGTGTATATATGTGTGTGGATGCGGGTAGACAGCGAGCAATGCAGCTGTCCTTTTCACATCACAAACATGATAAACCTCGTACAATTAAATCTCTAACATAGCAGACAATTAGGAGACATGAACAGACAAATTGGAAGAGTCACCTTCGGAATCACAAGATAGAGAATACAACAAAAACACTAACACAAGACAAGAAACATGGTGGGGCCGGAATCCAGATTATCTAAGCTGGGACCAATGTCTGTCATGCATAAACGCCATTTGAGTAAACGAACCACTGATACAGCAGAAAACATCTGAAATATAGAAAAATATAGGTAGGATGCACGTTTCCCCACAATACTTCAACATTGAATCTGGATAGAAATACTTCAAAGCAGATTTCAATGACACGTTCACAAAAACCTACATTACCCACATATTACCTTGTAATCTAGGGAAGTAACATATTTGTTCGTCCATCATATGTGATTAAGACCACTTTCTTTGTTCGGCCGTGTGGAAAGTCTTTTCTCTTGTTGTTTCCCTTAAAATGGGTGTCTTTCGCTGTGATTTGGATTAAAGTGAGGAAGACACTGCACATTTTTTCAACCTCACTCTCTGGTCCGCAGCTACCTTTGGCCAGTGGCAAGATATTTATCGAGAAGACTGGAGATAGTACAGGATGGAGGTTTGTTTCTCAGGGCTTACTCACGAAGCCTATCCCGTAACACGTATCCCGCAAGGCAACGAGGTCGTAAGGGCATCTCTCCCGAGACGTGTTCCATTCCATCATTGTCGTGTCTAAATTTCAGTCACACAGAACTGACGTTATCTGCAGCTAGAACGAATGGCGCCAATCTCGTGAAGTTCAGCCGTGTGAACTAAACCGTGAAAATAATAGCTGTCAATCATTGTCGATGAGGACCGCCGACATCATCCTTGTCACAGATTTCCCTGTTGGGTGTGGGTACGCATGTGGCTGAACAGGCCAATGCGAGCACGAAAACATCTGCTACATATCGGGCACACGAGGTTTGTAGAAGGGGATGGTGTTCCCGCTGCTCGGGATTTCCGCGTCTCGCTTCTGTTCTGGGCTTTCACAACACGGTCATCTTCAGCGGCAGCTACACCCGATTTGACTGCGCTTCTCCAGTCAGATCTGTTTTTCGCAAGACATTCCCAGGTGTCGAAGTCTATCTGGCAACTTTTTAGTGAGTCCTTCAGACCGTCTTTAAAACGTTTCTTTGGGCGCCTTCTCTCGCGCCATCCGTCTCTCAGCTCGCCGTAGAGAAGCTTCTTTGGGAGCCGCTCGTCTGACCGTGAAAATACGACACATGTTTAAGCAAAGTGCTAATTCATATAGCCGATGTTCAGGCCATGAGAATGAAAAGAAGAAAACACAAAAAACGAACGATTGAACCAATCCAAATGGAAATCAACCACTCATTTCCGTGCACAAGTGTCAGTCGTCGACTAGTGTGAATTTCAGGCAAATCCCTGGCCTGGCGGCATCATAATGAACTAAAACACCAAAGCAATGTAGACCAGCTGTCGGTATTGAGCCATCTTTGCCGCTCTGTAACATACATATAAATATACAACACGGCTCTCATAATGACACGAATACATACAAAATGTTAGTGGCACATATGCAAAACAAGCACATATGTAAGAGAAGATCACATATGATACACATTCAGTACAGTCACAACCACAAGACAACGCCTGCAAGCCACCATCCAGTCATATATCAGACACAATGCAGATGTGTACAAAGTATTAATGCTAAGTACTATACCAAATACAACACCAACAATCCACGAACAAATGTTAGTTGTATTATCAAATTGCAGACACAGCATACATAAACACAGCAATGGTTTCACCTCGAAATAAGCACCCCGCTCAGATTACTATACATATTCCTTTGAAAGGCATTGTGCGGTGCCAAAAAAAATTAAAGTAATCTCACTAATTGTGGGAATTAGCAATAAAAACATCAACAACATATGTATACATATAGCTCACGCACATATGTATTAACTGTTTCATTCGTTCACACTTCGCTAAATTGTGAAGCACATGTTTTTAACTGTATGAACCATTTACAGGAAATCTGCATCAGAGCATATGCAGTTGCTGTTTATGAGATGCACCGAAAATAGTCGATTCGAATTCGATTCAGTACCGAATAGTGCATTTTATGAACTAATTGTATTCGACCAGATAGTATTCTGCAACTGAATACGAATATCTCAAAGATCGGCATGGTAATGTTAGATCCAAAAAGTTGGAATACTTGTAATCTCCTTTCCTGTTGCACCCTGTAGCCTTTTCAACAGCAGTGCAAATAACTGAACCATTTTTAACAGCAGAGCAAATGCATGTTTGTCAATGGTGTTGCTAACCATTCAAGCTATCTTGTTGTATCTGCAAAAAGACATGTGTTGATCAAATAAAAATGTTATATAAAAATCATATCGGGTTTGTAACAGACGCTATCTGGTCTGTTTTATTATGAATTGTTTGTTGTTTCTGCAGGATTAGATCCATGGACTCATTTTTGCTTCTTAACTGAAGTGCAATACAATTGAAGTATGTGTGTTTTTATCTGTACATTTGCGTGTCTTGGAGTGCGAACTACCGTTTTTCTTGTCTTCTTCTGTTTTCTGTTGTATTCAGTATCTTGTAATTTCGAAGGTGAATCTTATAATTTGTGTGTTTATAACATGTCCTCTGATTGTATGCTGTGGAGGAAAGGATCGGGGAGGGAGGAGGTGAGGGGATATTTGAACAATCTGTGGCTGTATAATTGAGTTGACATGATGTATGTGGTCACTACTATGCTTCTACCAAAGAGTTTGACTAATTTTTGTTTTGGTGTCTCTGACTGATATCTCTTTTTTGTGTGACTAAGTTTTGTATTTTTGCCTCTGACTCAGACCTCTTTTATGTGTGACTGACTTTTGTATTTTTTCTCTCTAACGCATTCCTAATTGTTTGACTAGGTTTTGTATATGTGTGTCTTTGACGCATATCTCTTATTTGTGTGACTAGGATTTGCCTTGTGATATCGTGTATCTCATTATGGTGTGATGGGGAAAGCATGCCCTCCCACGTCGTGTCGTTTGTTCTTGTTAGAACAATTGGGACGGTCACTTATACCGACGTCCATTGTGGTCGATTTTTGTTGACTTATTTTGAGGGCAAAACATTTTCCGATTTGTGAAAGTGTTTCTAATGAAGTGTATTCAGTGGGTGCTAGAGAGAGAGAGAGAGAGAGAGAGAGAGAGAGAGGGAGAGAGATAGAGAGAGAGAGAGGTAAACTTTTTCTGTAAAGAAGCAATTTTCTTTCCATCGCCCAGTGTATGTGTGTGCCTTTTATAGAGCTGTCCTGCCTAATCTTTCCGTAGAAGTAGCTCAAGTGACCTGGATGGAGCAGTGGAGGGACAGCTATCATCCCTGTCTCACTGATCTCGTTAGGCGAACAGTAATTGTAAATTGGTGATTGAACAGTTCACAGCCTTCAGGCTTTGTATATAGGATTTTTATTCAAATCCTAAAATAGTCACCTATGTGTTAACAAGTGAGGACTTACTGGGGTATCATGGGAACAGTCTTTTCTTGAATGTGTCACAGGATTGATGATTGCATGTTTTACTGTCGTGGGTGTAGTTGACTGTGTCTTTGATAAAGTGTTGTGTTGGGGGATGTTTATACCTTGGACATGTCACTTTCCCGACGGGCTTCTAGAAACTGTTTGTGTTACAGAAGTCAAGCCAACGAGATGGTAATACGAGGCGTGTTCAAATGAAACCGAACCAAAATGCAACAAGTGAACATACATACGATGCTCACGATGACGTCGTTTCTGGTGTAAACAGCCCATACCAACCATCAAGTTTGCAAAATTGCATTATCCTCCGTCTCATAGTTTTCTCGGCAGACCGTTGAAAACATGGCGGGTGTGATACGGAATCCGTCCAGAGTTGATCAGCAAGCGGTGATTCGGTTTCTAAAAGCTGAAGGATGTCGATATGTTGACATTCATCGCAGAATGCAGACAGTGTATGGTGACAAAAGTATGTCGAAGACAACAGTGAAGAATTGGCCAACGATATTTAAAGAAGGACGCAAGTTAATGCAACAATATGCGCCTGACCTGGTCTCGGAAGATCTTTCGTTAACTCACGTCCTTCTTTACTCGGGAAGCAAGAAGATTCACTGTAATCGGTCACGAATGGCATGTCATCAAGACTTAAATTAGATTCAGAGTGAGTGACTTTCAACATCAGCTACAACAATAACGTACGCGGATATACAATGCTTCTCTGTCACTGCTCACTATTTCTAGCCAAGTTAAAGAAAGTAACAACTTTTCTCGTATTAATTCACCATCTCTCGCAAAACTATTAGAGCCTGTCGCGGAACCCTAGTGTGCCACGGAATACCGGTTGAGAAACTATGCACCATAAATAGCTCAATGTAAAATGCGGCGTCATTTTAGCTAACAGAACTATTCTAAATATCTTGACTTCTCATGTACGTAAAATTAAATATAGTCCGTCGACGATTGTTCTTCTGCGCGCTGTGACTGAGATTTGGAACGTCAGCTTGAATATGTCCAAAGATAACAGCATGAGGTTATTAGAACCCCAGAACATTTGATCAGGAATGGTACTGGTTATGGCAATTTGTTCTTTATCTGATCCTCGAGTGGTGTGTGGACACCGTTGTAGCAGATGTTCAGCAGTAACTTTACTAGTCCAGTAAATACATTCATTCGTTTGTCGTATCTGTAGATTGTTGAAATTATGGTATCTCAATCTGTTGGGGCCTGTGTACCGTCAATGGTTTACTACCTGCTGAGCTGGTAATACGAGGCAACCGATTGTTGATCAGGATTCTCTGCTTCCCACCTGTTCCTGAATGTATATCTCATAAATCCCGTGGTCTCTTCACAAGTTATATATGCATCAGGTTGAGGGAGCTTTCAACCTTCCTTTTGTAGCTTGTTATCTTTCACAATACCACTGGTGATCAAACGATATAGACCTCATTACACGAGATATCAGTTACTTTTAGTACATTAAGGTGGTCATTTCCATTGCTCGTTGTCTTGTCTGTAAACCTTGTAACAGCTACAGCTGAGTACAGTGGAGCGTTTCTAGACCTCGTTTGAAACAGTCTTTTTACCTGGGGAAACAATATTAAAACATAAACGATATATGTACTCAACAAGGAGACATCATAAACGATATATGTACTCAACAAGGAGACATCATAAACGATATTTGTACTCAGCAAGGAGATGACATAAACGATATATGTACTCAACAAGGAGACATCATAAACGATATATGTACTCAACAAGAAGATGACATTAACGATATACTCAACAAGAAGATGACATAAACGATATATGTACTCAACAAGGAGATGACATAAAAGATATATGTACTCAACAAGGAGATGACATAAACGATATATGTACTCAACAATTAGACCACATAAACGTGTCAACCTACGCGGATCCACAGGCACAACTGCACCCCCGCCTTCCTCGCAAGCATGTCATAAAAGGTGACTAACTGGAGGTTGTGCATAGGACTAGCAACCGCATCATGAGTAAAGAAATGGTACATAAATCACGACTGCCAAAGTACAAAATGGGCCTTGACACAGGCTTCCTGTTCGTAGATCAGCCTTACAGGTTGCCCTCTACTTCAGATGATAAACCAAACAGAAGACACAAAAAGATGATATTGAGAAAGAAAAACTGTAACAAGTTTTCACCATCAAACAGAAAGCTACAAGTTAACTGGAGACGTGTAAGCAAACCACCCTTTAACTATTTACAACACCTTTAATAGACCTGACAAGGACTGAAAGACGCTTATCAATAAAAACCCACCCCTCTTTCCACCAGCATCCCTAAGGTTATTAAAAAATCCACTTTGTTTGATTAAAGTTCTGGAAAATTCCGACATCATTGCATGGTGTATGCCAAACAACAGGCAAGCGACTCCATTAAAGCAATACATGATTTGCTGAATTTTTTTCAAGTGTCAAACTCTCTTCTTTTCTTCTTTTTCGTTTTCTTTTCTTCTTCTTCTTTTCTTCTTCTTCTTTTCTTCTTCTTCTTTTCTTCTTCTTCTTTTCTTCTTATCAGTCTGCTACTCTGTGGATTGCGAGCTTCAAAAGCTCCTCGCTTTCTGCTTCTTCCTGTACTACTGATTGTTATTATTCGTATCCCCATAAAGACGTGGTATTCACTGTGTGGCTCTTATATAGGTTATCATTGTAAATACAGCAGGAACTAAAACACTAGACAGTCTCTTGGCTTGGGTAAATGGGGGTTCTCTACCTTAAACACATCGATGTGTTCAATACGACTACTTGTTCTTCGTCTTCGGCATTCTCCTGATAATAACGTTTGGATGTGTTGTAATTTACAGCGACGAAGTGATATTTGTGTATTTCCGTCTAACACATCTTACAATATTATGGATTGAAAATGTCCACTTCAAATTGTTTATTAGCAGTATCTGTATCTCTAATAAAGGTTTTCTCGTGTTAAATTATGTTATATGATATTATGTTATGTTGTGTTGTGTGTTATGTTGTGTTGTATTGCGGCGTGTTGTGTTGTGTTCTGAAATATTGTGTAATATTGTGTTATGTTGTGCTATGTTGTATTATGTCATATCATATTATGTTACGTGCCTTCACGTCACGTTACACCACATTGTATTACATTGCATTAACTAAACTATATTACATTACCGTGGGCTGTGTCGTGTTGTATTGTATTATTATATTGTTATTGTATACCGATTGCGTGTGTTGGTGGGGTGTGTGTGTGTATATATATATATATATATATATATATATATATATATATGTATATGCAAGTGTACATGTGTGTATATACATGCATGTACGGGGGTGTGTATTTGTGTATGTATGTGTGTATGTACATCGTCGACGATAAGTACGGTCGTATCGCAAGTTCGTTCATCCCTTCCCTTTTCTAAAATGCGTATGTGACTGATCAGGTTGTTGTCTGTACAAAACTCTGTACTCTGGACTTTCAGATTTCTCGTATTTCCGGGTATGCCTACAAACGATACGTCTCGCTGGCTTAGGCACCCATTATGTCTACACTTCTTTAGGCTGTGCGAGATTTATCCAGGTAGTTGCCTTGATCTGTCAGCTCTTCAGTCCCATCTTCAGGGTGTCATTAAGCGAGCCTTGGTTTGCTGTAGTCTACGTGCTCCTTACTTTGATATGATGTATATGAGTCTCTTTGGATAAGGTATCCACATAATCTTAGCAATGGTTGATGAATCGTTGCGTGAACATACGACATCATTACCTTAAACATGACCTCGGTATCTGGAATCTGTCTTGCCAGAGAATGTGCAATTATATATATTATGTTTGTGTGTGTGTTGAGTTGTATGTGTTAAGTGTGTGTGTTTTGTAAATGTGTTGACCCTACCTCATACAAGTTGTGGTTTATTATACTGAAGCCTCTAACAACTTCATTCCCCGACAGTAGAGGAACTACTATAGGACAAACCTTTACTTAGTATACTGAAGTCTTCAACAATTTTATTCCCCGACAGCACTTTAACTACTATGGACAAACCATCTGACAGATGATGGTAGCTTCCCCATGATAGTTTGTCCATCACAAGTGATGAAGACCACTCTCTTTGTTCAGCCGTGTGGACAGTCGTATCTCTTGCTGTGTCCGCTGAAATGGGTGACTTGCGCGGAGATTTGGATTAAAGTGAGGAAGAAACTGCGCCTTTTGTCAACCTCACTCACAGAGCCTAAGCTACCTTTTGCCAGTGGCAAGACATTCATCGAGACGACTGGAGATAGCATAGTATGCAGATTTTGCCTCAGGGTTACCACCGAAGCCTTTCCGTAAACATGTAACCCGCAGGGTAGAAAGGTTGGAAGGCATCTAACGCAGTTTGTCGTGCCTTTTCGATAACCACAAGAGGTCGTATCGACAACACTCAGGGTGTGAGTGAGTCTGGCATCTCTCCCCAGCTGTATTCAGTTCATCATAGTAGCATCTAAAATTCCTACACGCCATATTCGTGAAGGTGAACCGGCAGAACTAACCCGTGAGATACGACACAGGTATAACTAGTTTAAGCGTAGCGCCATTCAGCCGGCGTCCAGACCAGGATAAACGGATGGAAGAAATCACAAAAAAAGAACGAAATAACAAGTCCAGACGGAAAACAGCTCCACGTATCCGTGAACACAAGTGTAAGTCGTCGACTATTGTGAATTCCAGGCAAATCCGTGGTCTGGCGGCATCCAAAATGATCCAAAACAGTAGAGAAATGTAGACTCGCAGCCAGTTACGGCGCCATCCTTGCCATATGGACAAACCATCTGACGGGTGATGATAGCTTCCCCATAGAGACAAACCACCTGACGGGTGATGGTAGCTTCCCCATATGGACAAACCTTCTGACGGGTGATGGTAACTTCCCCATATGAACAAACCATCTGACGGGTGATGGTAGCTTCCCCATATGGACAAACCTTCTGACAGATGATGGTAGCTTCCCCATATGGACAAACCTTCTGACAGATGATGGTAGCTTCCCCATATGGAAAAATCTTCTGACAGATGATGGTAGCTTCCCCATATGGACAAACCTTCTGACAGATGATGGTAGCTTCCCCATATGGACAAACCTTCTGACAGGTGATGGTAGCTTCCCCATATGGACAAACCATCTGACAGATGATGGTAGCTTCCCCACATGGACAAACCATCTGACAGATGATGGTAGCTTCCCCATATGGACAAACCATCTGACAGGTGATGGTAGCTTCCCCATATAGACAAACCATCTGACAGGTGATGGTAGCTTCCCCAAATGGACAAACCTTCTGACAGGTGATGGTAGCTTTCCCATATGGACAAACCATCTGAAGGGTGATGGTAGCTTCCCCATATGGACAAACCTTCTGACAGGTGATGGTTTCTTCCCCATATGGACAAACCTTCTGACAGGTCATGGTAATTCCCCATGACGCCTGCCACTGCCGCGAGCTGAAATACGTTGAATGGTCACGTTACAATGAACAACTGCTGCAAAACAGTCCTATCTGTTAAAAACAGTTAGTTCTAAAATCAAACGGCTCTACCTATACTCGGCTGAATAACACAACCCGTTTATCTCCTTTCTCTCCTCTCCGCTTGGCAGACACTAGTAAAACACAGATTTGGCTACAGACCGTATCTGTCTTGTCTACAGTCAATTTGAACTTAGATGGAAATGCTAGAAGTTTCACTTCCACAAACTTTTCTTTTAATTCTTGTCCCAAAAAACGTTGCCGTGCCACAATCCGATAACATTGTCAGTGGAAATGTGCTGGCTGGTCGCGCAGGAAGGGAATTAATGGGTTGCATAGACATTGGTCTTTAAGATTTTGAACTTAGAAATCTATGTCCAGAAATGATGTCAGCACTTTTGGTATTTAATTGTGCCATTATTGTGGTTATTGTTTTTTATGTTAAAAGCGTCCCCAACAACAGATTGTATATGTAGACATAGATTCAATGTCACTGGTCCTGGTTGTCTGTTAAAGCGTCCCCAACAACAGATTGTATATGTAGACATAGCTTCAATGTCACTGGTCCTGGTTGTCTGTTAAAGCGTCCCCAACAACAGATTGTATATGTAGACATAGATTCAATGTCACTGGTCCTGGTTGTCTGTTAAAGCGTCCCCAACAACAGATTGTATATGTAGACGTAGATTCAATGTCACTGGTCCTGGTTGTCTGTTATAACATGAACAACCATCTACAAGAACATCGGACGTCCTTTGCTATCGCATTAACAGGTTGTTGTTGTTTTCCTTACATTCCTGGAGCTGGAATTGATGCTTGCACATCATCAATTTGTGTACCTTTTTAAAAATCTCAGCACCACTGCAATGGGAGGCTCCTACATGCTCGGGACCTAGGGCTTGCGCCCCAGCCATATCCAGTAGAGCCGCAGCAAGAGGTCCTTGCCGTCCGCCGATCAAAGCGGGCGGACAACTGCTTGATACTCACCTTATACGGCGATGGGGTGCGAAACCACCAACTAAAGACTTAGTACCTGGTCGGGGTGTCGAAAACAGTAGAGCAGCCACCTCACTGTGAACTGTCGAGACTCAACCAATGACCATGAGAGCTGTCCGCACACCAGGCGAACAACATCTCTGTGACATTACCAGGCTTGTCCTCTGGCTAAATGCACGTCGGCTACGATATCTACCTCTGTACGTTATCAGCCATATAACTATCATGCTGGACGCAGAAGAGATGCAGACCAGCGGACATTGCACACCTGCCCCACTGTGTCAACACCCCAGGTGGCGAAGAATGCTAGGCGTACCATCCCTGCACAGAAGCCAAGAAAATAAAGGGAAAAAGAGATACCCCACTCACATGCAAATGCTACGTTTCTGGCAGGACGTGACGATCCTGGGATACAGACACACTGGACTGCCTCTCTTCCGGGTAAACCAGTCCATCTCATTTATCATCTCACATATCATCATTGCACCCTATAGACACGAGTAGTGAAGACTCGATAGTCTGGTAGGACAACTTCCATAAGAGAGACAACTCTGATCATAAACAACTGCTGCCTTGCAGATAGGCTGGGGACAGCCAAAGGCTAAGGAGGGCATCCCTACAGAAACGCCTGTTGAAATCGGATGCACGGGGCCGCAAGCCTAACAAAACAGTGCAACGTAAATCGCAGCATGATGGCAGTACAACCTATTAGAAAAACGCATGGCGCTCATCCTGCGGAGTCCCGCCAGGCAGCGATAGTGCCGGGCCTCACGCCTCGAAGGGGCCGACCCTTGACTACTGGTGGTCACCCACCCATGTGTCGTGGAGTCAAGGCACATGGCTATGGGGCAACTTCTATTGGCCAAAACCTCAAGACCCTCAAAATACTACAGTGGAATGCGGAGGGAGTCATTAACAAAAAACTTTCCCTAACACACCACCTGCATGAAGGTAAGATTGACGTGGCATGTATCCAAAAAACGCACCTCAACAATAACCATAAATTCTCAATCAGAAGATACCAGACCTTCCGTCTAGATAGAGAAGGCCACAAAGGAGGGGTCCTGATACTGACCAGAAACTGCATACCGAGTAGCGCGGTATCTGTCAATCACACCGGACAAGCAGAAATTGTAGGAGTTGACATAATGGCTCAAGAGACGAAGCTCCGCATTTTCAATCTGTACGGACCACCAAATAGAGACCTATCGCTCTCGAGTATGGAGGTCAGAGACTCCAACTGCATAGTAGTTGGAGATTTCAACAGCCACTCGGAGAGATGGGGATACTCTGACACAGACAGCAGAGGTGACGAAGTGGAAGATTGGGAGATAGATGCAAATCTCTCCCTAATCAATAGGCCGGAGAATAGCCCTAGCTTCTATTCAAGAACATGGCATACCACCTCGACTCCAGATTTGGCCTTCTCCACACAGGACATACACCATAAAATAGACCGCCAGGTGCTAAACCAACTGGCAGGCAGCGACCACAGGCCGATCAGGCTAACCATTGACATGGAAGTAGGCCCACAGGAAACAAAACCGCTCCCACGTTGGAATTACAAACGAGCCGACTGGGACAGATTTGCAATTCTGACAGATGGGCTGTGTGAAACCATCAACACACGAAACACCAAAATGAAGCCCATGGTAGAGAGCCTAAGCAGGGCAATAATGCAAGCCGCCACTGAAACCATCCCAAGAGGAGCTAGGAAAAACTATAAGCCCTACTGGAATGATGAGTTGCAGAAAGTGGAAGATGCAGTAACAAATGCTAGGAACATGGCAGAGCGAGAAAAATCAATGGAGGCAAACATCGCCCTCAAAGCCGCCGCGGCGCAGTACAAATACACTCTAAAGCAAACAGCAAGAGAAAGCTGGAAAAATAAAACGGAAAATCTAAACCTGGACAAAGACGGGAACAAGCTATGGAAGCTAGTCAGAGCCATGAACGACGAAACCCCGTCAAATAAACAAATTACTATCAAGCAGGGCGAGAACTTGATCACAGGTAAGAAAGCCGCAAACGCCTTTGTCGATCACTATGCCAGAGCAAACCACATCGAGGTCCCTGCAGATAAGCATACAGACATTAGCGAAGAGCTAAAGGGACACGAAAACATGAATACGGCTCCTGAAGAGCACATGATGGCCAAACTAACAATGCGCGAAATGGAAGAGGCTATGAGAACACTAAAGAAAAGGAAATCTCCCGCAAAAGACGGGATAACAAACGAAATGCTGATGGGGCTGGGCCAAACAGCGAAGAAGAAACTGCTATCGGTCCTGAACCAAAGCTGGAAAAGGGGAATTGTACCACAGGCATGGAAAGATGCAATACTGGTACCAGTACCAAAAACAGGAAAGGACAAAACAGATCCAAATGGATACAGGCTCATAAGCCTACTGAGCTGTGTCGGCAAGCTGATGGAACGGATGATAAACACCAGACTGATGTGGCATCTGGAAGAAAAACGAATACTAATTCCACAGCAAGCCGGCTTTAGACAGCACAGATCCACTGAGGACCAGGTCATCCTCATAGCCCAGGAGATAGAAGATGCCTACCAGGCACAGAAACACACAGTAGCTGTTTGGGTGGATCTGGAAAAGGCATTTGACAAAGTCTGGAAAGAGGGACTTAGAGTCAAGCTAAGAAGAAGTGATGTCTGTGGGAAGATGTACAAGTGGATCAACCACTACCTCAAACAAAGAACGGCCAGAGTCCAAGTACAAGGGCAGATGAGCAAAAAGGTGACACTCGAGCAGGGAGTACCCCAAGGGGGAGTATTGTCACCCACACTCTTCCTGGTATATATAAACGATATCACAGAGAATATACCAAGAAGAGTCCATAGCTCAATGTTTGCAGACGATCTGGCTATGTGGACCTCTGAAAAGAATCTCACCATAGCAAGAAATCGGATGCAGACGGCCCTAACATCGCTGGAAGAGTGGGCGAACTCATGGCTGGTCAAAATAAACGAGGAGAAAACCACATGCACAATATTCTCGCTTTCATTAAAACCCCAAAGTACCAAATTAAGTCTAAATGGCAAAATCCTGCAGCCAAACGACAACCCTACCTGTCTGGGAGTCACATTTGATCGGCGCATGACATGGAAAAGTCAGATTGAGAGAAACCGAATGAAAGCCAGAGAAAGAATGGCAATCATGAGGAAACTTGCTGGCACAAGCTGGGGAGCAGACGAAGGCATACTAAAGAAACTGTATACTGGAAGAGTGAGACCAGTTCTCGAGTATGGCATTGCGGCATGGACAACAGCAGCGAAGGCGAACTTCGATAAAGTTAACAAACTTCAAAACCAAGCCATGAGAATTATAACAGGTGGCATGAAGTGAACGCCAATTGTAGAACTTGAAAAGATTACAAAACTGCAATCCATGACCGATAGAAGAGACTGCAGAACCCAGCTGCAGTCAGAGAAACTCCGAAGACTGACTGACCATCCAATGCACCAGAGACTAAACAATTTGGGAAATGGGAAACTAAAGCGGAGAAACTTTGCAGAAATAGCCAAAGCAAAGATGCACGAAGATCCCATAAACGCACTAACAACACCAAAACCCATCACTACTGTACAAAAACCTACCTGGAGGCAGGATATATTCCCAGAGGTGGTAGAAAATATATCAGGTATTGCAAACAAAAACTGCCAGACTGAAAAAGAAAGGAGAGATACTACCCTAAGCTTCATAACGAAAAGCTACCCAAGCATGGACTGGACCCATGCATACACCGGCGGTTCTGTAACAAACACTACACAGAACGGAGGGGCAGGAGCATTCCTGAACCTACCAAATGGCAGAAAAATAACACTGTCATTCGCTACTGGTAAGTACACAAGCAATTTCAGAGCGGAGGCAGAGGCACTGAGGGCGGCAGTGGAAGAAATGGTGACACACAGTGAAAATGAGAGCCATATAGTCCTGCTGACAGATGCTCTCGCCGTAGTCACAGCGCTAAAAAGCCATAAAAACACTGAGCTTAATGACTTAAGAGCAGGACTCTGCAAACTGTGCCAGCAGTCCGCACCAAAAAGGGTAGTGGTACAGTGGGTTCCGTCACACTGCAACATCCAAGGCAACGAGGAGGCAGACAGACTGGCAAAAGAAGGTGCAAGACTACCACAAACAGATAGCAGTATGACGTACGAAGAGTCAAAACGGCTTATCAAAGCCAGATACATGACCAAATGGGAAACCGAACATACTGGTTACACCAAAAACGATGCCTATTACCAGTTGAACCGAAGAGAGCAGGTCGTTGTCTTCAGACTTCGCACTGGCCACAATAGACTGAGGTTCCACCTATTCAACAAATTGAAGATAGGGTGTACCGACGAATGCCCGTGCGGTACTGGTAAAATGACCGCTGAACGTCTGCTGCAGAACTGCCCGACATACGAGGATCAGAGAGAGCAGATGTGGCCATTACCAGTGGAACTGCAAGACAAGCTCTATGGCAGTGGCGAGAGCCTCAGGATGACCGCCGCTTTTTTCGAAAAAATAATGGTTGCTGTCTGACTGCGTACGCAGAAGAAGAAGATATGCTTCAACCTACTGCGCCTAATGGATGGCACAGTCCTGGATTGAACAAGATAATATTTGGATCTGTCATTGTCAATATTTCTCAGATACAGAGATCTTTCCTGACAATAATGCTCTATTTATAAAAATAACAGCCATTTGCAAGCAAAACTGTTTGCTATTGATATTCAGCGATAATTTTCTGTAAAATACGAAATGTTGATCATTTCTTGATTGCAAACTTTGAGTACTTGACACACCTCTAGGAGAAATCTCGATGTGTAAGTTAAACGTGTGACCATGAGCACACATGCTCGAAACTGGCTACCCTCAATATTTCAAATGTAAATGTTCTTGGGTTTTGGTAATGTTTACTTTTTAAAGTGTTTTTAGATATTTGATCACTCTCTATCATTTTTCCACATATTTGTTTCCTTTGGACTTCGTCGTATTGTTCTCCCATATTATTGTACTACTACCAAGTTATATTTTACATTTATTCTCTTTTTTCTTATTTAACAGTTGTTACAGCCATAATCCGCATTTTCTCCTTCCCTCAGTACGAGGGTTAGTCAGTAAGTATGGCATATCTCAATTAAATGTAGTTTATAGTTTCTAAAGGTGTCATTAGGTGACAGAAATAGCCAATTTTGTGATTACTGAAGTAAGTAAGCGCTATGTATCGCAAGCACGTCAGCAGCACATGTACAAAATGGCGTTCGTTCTCACAGAGTATATAGTCAAAGAACAACGTGTTGTTGTGCATATTTATAGACAAGAGACTATTCTGCAAACGATATTCACAATGAAATGCTTTCTGATTACGAGAAGTGTTTGTCGCTCAAAGCGGTACAAAACTGGGTCGATACATTTTCTCAAGGACGCTTAAAAACTGCTGATAAAGCCCGACCTGGATGTCTGTTCAGATTATTTGACCTGACTGACAAGTAACAATATTCAGCGTAGCGGCTGCAATAGGGTGTTTGTGTGGCTTGGACTACATCATAATGCATGATCCCAGCTTGCCGGAAATGTTTCGTAAATGACCAAAAGGTTGTACGTGAAATACAAATGTGGCTGAGACAGCAGATCGAAAGACTTCTATGTTCCAGGTTTTGGTGCACTGCTAAAGCAATTGAGTAACTATGTCAATGTTGGTGGAAATGATGATGAGAAATAAGGCACAATGTAAGTGCAATAATAAATGGTATTCAAATTCGTATCTCATTTTTCTTTAAATAGTCATTTGTGACCTTCTTCTTCTACGTTCGTTCTCAATCTCCGCCTATTAAGGCTTGAACAGGACCTTGCAAGTAGCAGAATGTAGTCTGGAGAACGGAATGCGTTGTGTCGCTAGTTTATAGCTTGGCTGCGATATTTGCACCTTTCGGTCCTACACATCCGTCTTCGGCAGGTTTGTGACCTATTTATTAACTTCCCTTCGTACTTCTTACTCATTTTCTAATGCATCTTATTCATTGGTTGTATTTGTAGTTACTCCCCTATACGACACCCTGATATTCTCTTAATTAGCTATATTTGTTGTTTACTCCAACCAACCAGACTCCCTGATCATCTCCCTATTAGTTAGCTACAGTTGTTGTTTACTCCTCCCCCTGTCATGCTCCCTAATCATCTCCCTATTAGTTAGCTATATTTGTTGTTTACTCCTCCCCCTGTCAGACTCCCTGATCATCTCCCTATTAGTTAGCTATATTTGTTGTTTACTCCTCCCCCTGTCAGACTCCCTGATCATCTCCCTATTAGTTAGCTATATTTGTTGTTTACTCCTCCCCCTGTCAGACTCCCTGATCATCTCCCTATTAGTTAGCTATATTTGTTGTTTACTCCTCCCCCTGTCAGACTCCCTGATCATCTCCCTATTAGTTAGCTATATTTGTTGTTTACTCCTCCCCCTGTCAGACTCCCTGATCATCTCCCTATTAGTTAGCTATATTTGTTGTTTACTCCTCCCCCTGTCAGACTCCCTGATCATCTCCCTATTAGTTAGCTATATTTGTTGTTTACTCCTCCCCCTGTCAGACTCCCTGATCATCTCCCTATTAGTTAGCTATATTTGTTGTTTACTCCTCCCCCTGTCAGACTCCCTGATCATCTCCCTATTAGTTAGCTATATTTGTTGTTTACTCCTCCCCCTGTCATGCTCCCTAATCATCTCCCTATTAGTTAGCTATATTTGTTGTTTACTCCTCCCCCTGTCAGACTCCCTGATCATCTCCCTATTAGTTAGCTATATTTGTTGTTTACTCCTCCCCCTGTCAGACTCCCTGATCATCTCCCTATTAGTTAGCTATATTTGTTGTTTACTCCTCCCCCTGTCAGACTCCCTGATCTTCTCCCTATTAATTTTCTGTTTGTTGTTTACTCCTCCCCCTGTCAGACTCCCTGATCTTCTCCCTATTAATTTTCTGTTTGTTGTTTACTCCTCCCCCTGTCAGACTCCCTGATCATCTCCCTATTAGTTAGCTATATTTGTTGTTTACTCCTCCCCCTGTCAGACTCCCTGATCTTCTCCCTATTAATTTTCTGTTTGTTGTTTACTCCTCCCCCTGTCAGACTCCCTGATCATCTCCCTATTAGTTAGCTATATTTGTTGTTTACTCCTCCCCCTGTCAGACTCCCTGATCATCTCCCTATTAGTTAGCTATATTTCTTGTTTACTCTTCCCCCTGTCAGACTCCCTGATCATCTCCCTATTAGTTAGCTATATTTGTTGTTTACTCCTCCCCCTGTCAGACTCCCTGATCTTCTCCCTATTAATTTTCTGTTTGTTGTTTACTCCTCCCCCTGTCAGACTCCCTGATCTTCTCCCTATTAGTTAGCTATATTTGTTGTTTACTCCTCCCCATGTCAGACTCCCTGATCTTCTCCCTATTAATTTTCTGTTTGTTGTTTACTCCTCCCCCTGTCAGACTCCCTGATCTTCTCCCTATTAATTTTCTGTTTGTTGTTTACTACCCCCCCTGTCAGACTCCCTGATCTTCTCCCTATTAATTTTCTGTTTGTTGTTTACTCCCCTATCAGACTCCCTGATCTTCTCCCTATTAGTTTTCTATTTGTTGTTTACTTCTCCCCCTGTCAGACTCCCTGATCTTCTCCCTATTGGTTTTCTGTTTGTTGTTTACTCCCCTATCAGACTCCATTAACTTCGTATCTTCATTACACCTTGTTTCTTTCTCCTCCCATCTAAATATGTTTCCACTTCTCGTCCGCAGTACACTCTGTTCTTTTTGCTCCACGTTCTTTCAGTTTGTTATATTTCAGCTTGTAATATTTCAGCTTGTTATACTTCAGCTTGTTATACTTCAGCTTGTAATATTTCAGCTTGTTATACTTCAGCTTGTAATATTTCAGCTTGTTATACTTCAGCTTGTAATATTTCAGCTTGTTATATTTCAGCTTGTAATATTTCAGCTTGTTATACTTCAGCTTGTAATATTTCAGCTTGTTATACTTCAGCTTGTAATATTTCAGCTTGTTATACTTCAGCTTGTAATATTTCAGCTTGTTATACTTCAGCTTGTAATATTTCAGCTTGTTATACTTCAGCTTGTAATATTTCAGCTTGTTATATTTCAGCTTGTTATACTTCTGCTTGTAATATTTCAGCTTGTTATACTTCAGCTTGTAATATTTCAGCTTGTTATACTTCAGCTTGTAATATTTCAGCTTGTTATACTTCAGCTTGTAATATTTCAGCTTGTTATACTTCAGCTTGTAATATTTCAGCTTGTTATACTTCAGCTTGTAATATTTCAGCTTGTTATACTTCAGCTTGTTATATTTCAGCTTGTTATACTTCAGCTTGTAATATTTCAGCTTGTTATATTTGGTCTTCCTCTCTTTCCTTTCCTAATCCGTCGTTATCATCGTCTTCTCCCTTTTTCTCACTGCTTTATATTTTTCTTCTTTTCTTTACTTCATGTTCTTCTTTTTTCACTTTCGTCCTACTTTCTTTTCCTTCATTGTCACTCCACGTCCCTACTATCTGTTCTGTTTTGTTCCTCTCCCTTCTTCCATATTTCTGGTTCTCATGTTTCCAGTCCCTGTTACCTATTTCCAACTCGTTTTTGTTTCGTCCTCATCTTCAATGTTCTTCTCCCTGCTCCATACTCGCTTGTCTACTTCATTTAATTGTACTTCCTCAATCGTTTTCCTTTGTCGTATAACTCAAAAACAATGCACTATCCTGATCTTCATACACTTCCTCGTATCTGATTAGCAATTTTTGCTCTCTTCTTTTTTCCTTTTCTGTTTAATAACATCTTCGAACTCCTACCTCTGCTCTCTTCTTTTTTCCTTTTCTGTTTAATAACATCTTCGAACTCCTACCTCTGCTCTCTTCTTTTTTCCTTTTCTGTTTAATAACATCTTCGAACTCCTACCTCTGCTCTCTTCTTTTTTCCTTTTCTGTTTAATAACATCTTCGAACTCCTACCTCTGCTCTCTTCTTTTTTCCTTTTCTGTTTAATAACATCTTCGAACTCCTACCTCTGCTCTCTTCTTTTTTCCCTTTTCTGTTTAATAACATCTTCGAACTCCTACCTCTGCTCTCTTCTTTTTTCCTTTTCTGTTTAATAACATCTTCGAACTCCTACCTCTGCTCTCTTCTTTTTTCCTTTTCTGTTTAATAACATCTTCGAACTCCTACCTCTGCTCTCTTCTTTTTTCCTTTTCTGTTTAATAACATCTTCGAACTCCTACCTCTGCTCTCTTCTTTTTTCCTTTTCTGTTTAATAACATCTTCGAACTCCTACCTCTGCTCTCTTCTTTTTTCCTTTTCTGTTTAATAACATCTTCGAACTCCTACCTCTGCTCTCTTCTATTTTCCTTTTCTGTTTAATAACATCTTCGAACTCCTACCTCTGCTCTCTTCTTTTTTTCCTTTTCTGTTTAATAACATCTTCGAACTCCTACCTTCTACTAATTTTCAAGCCATCATCATCAACATTAATGTGTTGCTCCAACGTGATGCCTTGTCCACAACTACATCTGGTGGTGGCTTTTAGTGTAAGCCTGCTTCCCAAACATCGACAACCATTCAGCTTTTTTCAACAAAGGGAAGCATAGGTTTTTAACTACATAACTACATTTGTTCCCTGTACATGTAGACTTTATTATTCGAGTTTTTGAATTATAAAGGTAATGTATTTTTTTTACATCAAGATGTTGCCAGCCGCACGAGGAACTATGTTTAGTCGCCTTTTGCAACATGCTTGAAAGATGACAGTGGGTTTATTCGTTTCATCCCGATACCCTCAGGTGGATTTTTCGAATAGTTGACAGAACTTGTAGTAGTGAGTTTGCTCTGACCACATGACTTTACATCTCGGTGGAGGTGAATAAAACATGCTGATCGGACAATGTTAGTTATGGTCAGACAAAACATACTGATCGGACAATGTTAGTCATGGTCAGACAAAACATACTAATCAGACAATGTTAGTCATGGTCAGACAAAATATACTGATCGGACAATGTTAGTCATAGTCAGACAAAATATACTGATCGGAAAAAGTTAGTCATAGTCAGACAAAACATACTGATCGGACAATGTTAGTCTCGGTCAGACAAAACATGCTGATCAGGACAATGTTAGTCTGGATCAGACAAAACATACTGATCGGACAATGTTAGTCATGGTCAGACAAAACATACTGATCGGACAATGTTAGTCATGGTCAGACAAAATATACTGATCGGACAATGTTAGTCATAGTCAGACAAAATATACTCATCGGAAAAAGTTAGTCATGGTCAGACAAAACATACTGATCGGACAATGTTAGTCTCGGTCAGACAAAACATGCTGATCAGGACAATGTTAGTCTGGATCAGACAAAACATACTGATCGGACAATGTTAGTCATGGTCAGGCAAAACATACTGATCGGACAATGTTAGTCATGGTCAGACAAAACATACTGATCGGACAATGTTAGTCATGGTCAGACAAAACATACTGATCAGACAATGTTAGTCATAGTAAGAGAAAACATACTGATCGGACAATGTTAGTCATGGTCAGATAAAACATACTGATCGGACAATGCTAGTCATGGTCAGACAAAATATGCTGATCGGACAATGTTAGTCATGGTCAGACAAAACAAACTGATCGGACAATGTTAGTCATGGTCAGACAAAACAAACTGATCAGACAATGTTAGTCATGGTCAGACAAAACAAACTGATCGGACAATGTTAGTCATGGTCAGACAAAACAAACTGATCAGACAATGTTAGTCATGGTCAGACAAAACAAACTGATCGGACAATGTTAGTCATGGTCAGACAAAACAAACTGATCAGATAATGTTAGTCATGGTCAGACAAAACAAACTGATCAGACAATGTTAGTCATGGTCAGACAAAACAAACTGATCAGACAATGTTAGTCATGGTCAGACAAAACATACTGATCGGATAATGTTAGTCTGGGTCAGACATATATTGACCAAGACCCCCCCTTTCCTTCCACGCAGTTATCCCCGGAAATAGCTTGTTTCATGACAGTGGATAACGAGGTGGGGGATTGACTTGATCTCAGTAGTAGTGTGCGGTACCCTGATGAAGTCAAGCATAGCACAACCGTCTGGAGGACTCCGTCCCACCTTCATCAGCGCGTACGGGATGTGAGAAAAGCTACTGCAGCCTGTCATTAAACACCGTTTTCAAAGAGCACAAAAGGATACTAATTGTGGACATTAAACAACATCCCGGGAACCACTCGGGTATATTTACTGAATGGTTGCCAACTTATAATCCGGGTGTTTGCTCTGAGCACAGCACTTTTTAGTTTCAGTGCATTTTAGTGTTACCCTCTAGTTTAAGCCTGGATGTCCAATTTTGTTTGTTGGGCTTTGATCTCTGATATTACTAAAAGAACTGTATCTGGGATTGAAAAGATCATACTTTTGTCAAAAGAAGGAAAAAACCCTGGACGAAAGAACAAATTTGTTATTGCTTTTATTCTTTTTTATTTGAAGTTCACAAGGTGTATCTTATTTAAAGAAACGTTCTTTGTCATTTCATTGATCATGACAGTCTATATTCAGTTCTATCTGTACACGATAGTCTATATTCAGTTATATCTAGACATGACAGTCTATATTCAATTCTATCTGTACATGACAGTCTATATTCAGTTCTATCAGATCATGACAGTCTACAGTAAACTCTATCTGTACATGACAGTTTATATTCAGTTCTTTCTGATCATGGCAGTCTCAGTTCTATCTGATCATGCAATCTATTTTCAGTTATATCTGATCATGGTAGTCTATATTCAGTTTAATCTGATCATGACAGTCTATATTCAGGTCTATCTGATAATAAGTCTATATTCAGCTATATATGCCCCTGTTCATCTACCTTCAACTCTATATATCCATGTCTATCCATACGCCCTTTTCCACTCTAACTGAAGCATGAAGTCACCACTACAACTGGCCACCTTCGAGGAAACCTGTACCAAATCATCCATGTGTATCCATAGAGGTGGATTCTGTGGAACTTTGTTTAAATGTGGACGTTACCAGCTCCTTTCATAATCTTATTTAGTTTTTATGTGAACAGTATACATAAAAGTGTGCAGTGGTTAGACTTGTCCTCTCTAGAAACGGGCCCAGTCCCACGTATTGCAGCCATGTCATTTTCAGGTCTGGCTATCTTTTACACGCTCATCGACCTTTTAACACATTTTTCTTCCATTTTTTTAATACACCGTATTGTATCCGTGACTTTGTTTGAAGTTACGTGAGTGAGTGTGTGAGAATATCTGTGAGATCATGTTGAGTACACGACTGTCCAACTCATTATATTGAGAACCCGATATAAACACAGATCAAAATTCTTTGTAGCATCCTTGTGTGGTTTAACGATAGCTTTGGAAACAGTATTACATATACTATACAGGGATGGCAGAGTGAATAGCTCGTGTTTCTAAGTATCGGGGTAAAAGAAAAGGAGAGAGCGTGTCTAAGTGTGAGTGTCTGTCTTCGTTATAAGACACTTGATGACAAAGTCTAAAAATCACACCACAGTCAGAGCCGTTTGTGCGAGACTCTTTATTTTTATACCAGTGCTCTTCAACCTGGGGGTTTTGGCCCACTAGTAGGCGATTTTAGCTTTCAAGTGAGCCGTGGCAGAATAATTACATGCTGTATTGAAAATATAAAACCAAACCGACTCAGTGGACGATTGGGTCATTTTCTTCAATTTACATATAAGTGAACGGTTTTGAAAATGTACCCTCACGTAAATTATAAACATGGGCGCTATGTACAAGAAGGTTGAAGAGCACTGATTTAGAATTTGATTTCACGCTGGATAGAGACCTAACTACGTCGTAAGAAACTAAATGCGATCTAATTGGGTGATCTTCTTTATATAATCAATAAACCACAATTTTGTAAATGTTCACCCCATAAACAAAGGCAGGAAAGTAAAGGCAACTTCCAAAGCTAGTAAATTGTAAACATACTAGCGACAACAATCACATACATGTACATATGATCTAACCAATAGGAATATATTTACCAAACAACAACAATAGCAGCAAGTGAAGTAATTGGAATTTTTGAATATGATCCACACGGACAAGTTGATGAACACCTGTTTCAGTTGAAAGAAGAGCAATTTGTCCACATTAAATAAGAACGTGTTAAGGTTTCATAGAAAAACGCAAGATATTGCTTCTACGATTACTAATCGGGAAACATTCGATACCAGTGCAGCGCGAGTAGCGTTTCTGACAAAAATCAACCACTGCCTGGCTTCATCCTTCCTGACAGGACACGAGCTATGGAAAGATTTTGAGAATACGGTCTTGTTCTGGAATATATGAGAAACTAAATACTCGTGAATCCGGCTTATTAGTGTTCGTTGAGTTCATCAAGAGGTGTTTAAAATGGGGATACCATCTCTCCAAAGCTATTTTCAGCAGTTCTCTTGGAGATTGCCCAACAAGTAATGTGTATTCAAAACGGCGTATATATTTATCGAGTGGCTCACCCATTTACGATTTGCAGACGACACTGTGCTCATCAGTCACACCATTCATGAAACCCAACAATCCTTGAACATAAATAACAGTAAAACATAATGCCCCAGAAACCCGTACTGCCCAAAGCAGAACATCAAGGTGGAAGAGGCAACAATCGAGTATGCAACACCTGTATGTACCTAGGCCAAGCGATAAATTCCACCCACAAAATTTACCACGAAAACTCTTCCTGCCTTTCTCCGTTTCGTTTTTTTGGGGGATCATGTTTGTGCCTTTCTGCGTTAGGCAATGGGGAGGTTTCTTGACCGGGGAGTTTCACTGCTTGTGTTATTTCTGCTGTCCATGTTTTGCGTTGGTGGCCCTTTACTGTGTATCCTTTATATGTGTATAGCAAAACTTTCTGGGCGATGCTATCTGGGTGTGTCGTGTCACGTGGCCGAACCATTTGGTTTGTTGTCTCTTTATGATGTACAGGGCAGTCACTTCAGTAAGCCGATACTTTAAGAGATGAAAAACACCACGACAAGAGCAAGCAAAGCAAAGCAAAGGCCACCGTCCATCCTAGACGATGATGGCATAATTTATTTTGCCAGTGCTATTTTTTAGTAAGGATTAACTGCGCTACGTTTTATCCTTACTCTCTTGTCTCGAGCCGCCCGACCCCAATGGCAAGTCAAGGACAAGACGATTAGGGGACGACTACGAGATGCCGGGGACTCCGCATCAAGCACCTGTGAATAAGACGGCGGAGTCCGAAGTCGAACCCACACCACCTCATCACGAGGCCGACGGCTTAACCACTTCGCCACGGAATCCTTAAGAGCACACACTTTTACTCCCAAGGTCATTCCAGCAATGATTTACGGATGCGAAATGTGCAACTTGCGCAAAACAGATGCTCTTAGTTCACAATCACTCAGAGAGCAATGGAACGAACGACACGTACTGAAAATATCGATAAAGAATATGATCCGAAACAAAGGAATTCGATAAAAAAGTTTGTTACGAGCCATTGTGGAAGTTGTAATATCACGGAAACATTTCTGGACAACAGATGGACACGTAGAACGTTTGTGTGGCCATATGCATGTACACATCCCCGGCGCCACCCACCTGTGCGATGGCCAGATGGAACATGTCATAGTGACACAAAGGATGGAGAATATATCACATTATCGTAATGTCATATAATATCACGGAGCATATCACACACTATCGTAATGATAACTTGTCATATACTCGATGATATTTTATTCTTCAATTCCTAAAGTTTTAACAGAAGCACGCTCTTCTCTCGTGACTATTGTGCTGCCAGACTATAACTTTCTGACAATGACAGCTGACTTAAATAGATTACTGTCACTGTGACGATCCAGGTTACAATGAAGAAAAAGATATTTGGCATTTTCAGTGTGATTAAGATGCACGAGATGCAGATTATGTTGCATTTCTGATATTTGAAAATGGGCAAAATAAATGGTGTGAAGAAAATAAAAATAACCAATAATTCCAGTCCTGATAAAAATCAATAACTGTCAGTATTGTAATCATCAAGAAATAACCAACTTTACTAAATGGGAGGAACGAGCCAGAAGCTAGTGAGATAAGAGAAACGGAATAGGATTGCGAGAGAAAGGCGAAGATCAGGGGGCCCGGAGGGAGTGAAAACAACAAATGGAACTAAGTAATATGGAGAAGATTAGGGGTTCTGGATGAGAAAACAACAAATGGAACAAAGTAATATGGAGAATATCAGGGGGTCTGGGGAGGAGATGTGAGTCAACTAGCAACAAAATTCAAGATTAGAAAAAAATAAGTTGATAATAATGCGATAATGTGGAAGAACAATACGTCCCACTTTCTGTTCTCCAACCATTACTCCTAATCCCTTCTACCTGCTCCATTTCGTCTTCTGCTCTTTCTCCTCCTATTATCTACTTCTTGTTATATTATTATCAAGTTTTTGTTGGGGGACCCTGTTTTCTACCCTCTTCTCTTTCTACTTCCAATTCTTGTGCCTTCATCCCTCTGCTCACTATTACCTCCAGTTATTATGTAATTAACAACAGTGACACATAAACAAACATAACTATGCCAAACAATTGGTTCTTTGATATACACATATTTACGAATGACCGCAGTAGAGTACTTTTTTTTGTTAAAAATGGCATTTTCTCTAGAATTCCATAGCAATGTTTTACTGATCTTCGGTTAGCTTAGTTAACACCCTCACCAGAGAGCTAGTTATCATTCGATCCCACAAGTTGCACTGTGGCACGCAGACCAAGGTCAGAACCCAAAAACACTGGTGACGCTGTCTTCCTATACTCCTATAATGTACGCAACAAAGATGGCGCCGTAATTGGCTGCGGGATTACACTGCTCTACCGTTTTGGTTCTTTTGGATGCTGCCAAACCACGGATTTATCTGGAATTCACACTAGTCGACGACTTACACTTGTGTTCACGGGAATGTGGTGTTGTTTTCCGTTTGAACTGGTTAATTCTTTCAATTTTTGTAATTTCTTCCGTCCGATTATCCTGGTCTGGACATCGGCTATATAAATGGCACTACGCTTAAGCCTGTGTCGTATTTCACAACCTAGTTCACACGGCCTAACTTCACGAAATTGGCGTGTGAGAAATTTAGACACTACTATAATGAACTGAACACAGCCGGGGAGAGATGCCAGATTCACTCACACGCTGAGTGATGTCCCTACGACCTCTTGTGGTTATAGAAAAGGCACGACACACAACATTATATGTCATCACACCTCCGCTGACTTGCGGGTTTACCTATTTACGGGAAAGGCTTCGGGAGTAAACCCTGAGGGAACATCTGCATCCTATGCTATCTCTAGTCGTCTCGACAAATATCTTGCCACTGGCCAAAGGTAGCTCAGGACCAGAGAGTGAGGTTGACAAAAGGCGCAGTTTCTTCCTCACTTTAATCCAAATCACCGTGCAGGTCACCCATTATAGCGGACAAAGCAAGAGAAAAAACTGTCCACACGGCTGAACAAAGAGAGTGATCTTCATCACTTGTGATGGACGAACATCATCATACTCATGTAGCCAATCACTATACAATGGTGCGGTCTTCGCTCGCTCTCCATTGTCTTTTACACAGACAGCTGCATCCCTCGGTTCTCCATTTCTGATTGGTAACGATATGCCAGCCAAGACACACGCACGACCTTATCTCTGTCGTAGTCACCTACCCCTCAACCTTTAATGTCACCCAATCTATCCCCTTCACATTGCGAAAACATAATCTTAAGGTCTTTCAACGCATCACCGGCCACCAGCCGAAGCCGATTGGAAACTATCCAAGTAAATGACAACATCGCCAGATGCATTTCCTTCTGCGCCTCCTGTGGCCTCAGAAATACAATCACGTGATTTAATGAAAGAACATTCACTGGTACACCTGGATATACAACGATCACTGGACAAAAAAAGACTTAGACCACATTCTCACAAGAAACCCAGGTCTAAATTAATCTTACAGCGTGTATAGTGACGCAGAAGCATCCGCCAGCACCGATCATCACCTGCTTGTATTAGTAATTGCCGTTTCGCCCAGATACCACGCCAGGTCAAAACCAACAATTGCCTATAATATTGAATCACGTCGTTCGTACACCATCTTGATCACACACCATTCAATTCTAATTCAAAATCACATTGCATCTTTGTGCTCCTTGTCATTACAAGTAGAACTAGCTTGGAAAACGATGACCTCAGACAAAGATGAAGATGCGAAGAACTTCTCGAGTCTCAGAAGACCAACGCAGAATCCCTCGCTCCCTTCATCTGTATTATCTATCCGGGAAGAGAAAAGAACAGCAAAGAACAGAAACGATCTACAAATCTACAAGGAACAGAAACGATCTACAAGAAACAGAAACGATCTACAAGGAACAGAAACGATCTACAAGAAACAGAAACAATCTACAAAGAACAGAAACGATCTACAAATCTACAAGGAACAGAAACGATCAACAAGGAACAGAAACGATCTACATGGGATAGAAACGATCTGCAAGGAACAGAAATGATCTACAAGGAACAGAAACGATCTACAAGGAACAGAACCGATCTAACAGAACTCAGACGTATCCAGCCCATGTTTCGAGCTGCGCAAGTTATGGTCAACACAATACCAAAATATGGTCAACACAATACTAATGACGCAGAGAAAATTATGAAACAGCAACTTGCAACCAGCCTATAGTGCAATTAAATTGTTAAAGGGCATTTAATGTCGCTCAATAAAATAGATAACCAGCAGGTAGACCAAGCACTATAAATCCGCCCTAAGCCCTCCAACAATTTCTCCATCCAAAGAGCCAATGAGCGACCCCTGTCTCACAAACACATGTTAACAACCTGGATTTCGACACACCAGCCATTATATAAGTACGTGTCGCCCTACTGATGTTGAAAGAGCCGAGCAGCAGCTCCTAATCATTTACTCCCGAGTAGCTGACATACATACGTAATCCCATTTGTATCACCTTGCACCAATTGTTCACAACAGTTTTGTCAACTGAACAGGTTTCTGCTGCAAGGCGAGACTGAATCATCTCTCTATACAGAGGAAAATATTCCGTTCTGAATGTAGTAGATGCAAGTCCATCACATTACTTTCTATCCCAGGAATTGTCTTTGTGCACATACTTGTCTCCCACATCCGCTGAAAAGTAGTCGGCGTATAATTAATATTCCACCATCGATGCCATACCTGCTCTTCGCTTACTCATTGAGATAACCTGGAAATTCAATCTTCACCAGACGTCGCTTGTTATGACCTCAAGAATGTCTTTGACCCCTTGGACAGGATTGACCCCTTGGACAAATCTGCCTTGTAGAATGCCTTTAAAAAGTGAGTTTCTAGCACACTGCTACAACTGAAAGAACAACTACAACAGCAACACTGGAACAAGATTCTGCGTTGGTCATTATCTCGCCAGAAGGTTCTCCGCATTTTCTGGTGTCCGTCAGGGATGCACCCTGGCCCTGGCTTTGTTCTGTCGTGCCATGCTCGGTCAGCTGGAGACAGACAACCTAGGAGTCACTATATGACAGCTGCGTGTGTCAACCTCAACTGCACAGATAACGTAATGATACCAGACTCTGATAAAGCAACTGATGCACTCGCCTAGACTGTCTTGCATCTAGATTAGGCGTCCACGAAGCGTGGACAAAAACCTAGGTCATTAACCCCTGCTGGAACCTCACAACGATAGGAGTTATTGTTGATGACATAATATGTCAACTCCACTAAGGAGTTCATTTACCCGGGCATCAAATAAATATCAAATGTACATAACCATCTGGACATCATTCAAACTGGTGGCCTAGCAGCCGTCTCTATGAACACCTTGCATCGAGACCAGAACCAGCAAATACTTTCAGTGCAAACAAAGTTTCGAATCTGCATAACTTATGTCTTCCCCATCCCGTTGGGTGGTTCCTTAGCCTGGAGTATTCGATAATGCGATCAGAAGCGCAATGAGAACTATCTACTAGAATGACTGGATCACAAACGAAGAGATCACCAAAGGGACAGGCCTCGAGTCCACATATTCACCACGCTTAACCGTTGCCGGTTAGCCATATTTGGAAATGTGGTCCACATTTTCAAGGACTACCCCACCCACCAGCTTTTAAGGCAGGCCGGGGACATCATGGACAACAGCCTACCCTCTTTGCCATGTTCCTGTCCCAACGGCTGTCCACATACCACTTGGTTTGGTCAAATTGGAAAGACACCATCGTCATTGCATGCAGTCTGGGTCTCAGCAAATCTTCGTTCTCATGGGCGGTTGGCACGACGGGCCCTTCTCGTCTAAGCAGACTACCTACATACCTATAAAAGACTATTATTTCTATGTTTATGCACATTGCTTGAGTCCGTGTAAGGTTTTATGGGATGAAGATTAGAGACTGACTATTCCTGCAGGTACAACACAAGTGTGTTGTCTAAGTTTTTGTTCTTCAATTCTGATAGAAGAAACCTAGACCTTGTCGACTTTCTGAGCCTGTGTTCTCTTTGGCTAAACGTCAATACCCAAATCTCTCTACCTACTTCATGCCCCTTTTTAATAAATTGGTGAAGTGTTGCATATAGGTACAGGAAATTCCCGCAAACAAACTCCAGTGAAATAGATAGCATCCAGACCATCACTGTAACAATCAACAACCTTGAACTTGATGTGAAAAGTTATATTATGTATATGTTCTTTAAATAGACAGGATATTCTTTGCAGGATACTGTAATCGTCAAAAGCAGCATTAACAACGAGGAAAGGTTTCAACTGTATATATGGGACCAAAGATACAACCGTAAATGTGATGGCAGCAGCCACTGACTCGTAGTTGGCTAGCTGACCAAGACCCTGTTCTGCCTTCAAGTGGCTGCACTGGAAACGGGCTGCAACCATGCAGCATGGCTAAAGGAATATGGATTGAAGAGGGAAGGAAAATCCGATCGCAAAAAGGCAAAGGTGAGAAACCGAATGTGTGGGACCGAAAGACGCAGATATCACACCTTGCCTCGAAATTACACCCCAACGTCATAACGTTCTTCTCAGGACGTATACCGATTAGGAAGATTCGTTTAACTCTAGACACTCTAAATGGTGCCTACTTGTTTCATGTCGAGGGCAATTCTGTGCTAATAAAACCCAAAAATAAAAATTGAATGATGCTCAAACCGAACACGTCAAGAGTCAATCAATGTCTATAACCAAGAGACAAATCACTAGAACCAGTTATCTTGCGGTTGTAACATATAATTTTAATTAATCAAATTAAGGGTGGGCAGAAAATTAATGTCTAATTCCTAGATGAGCTAAATTAGAAGAGAAAGGAAATATCTGGTTTCTTAAGGATAAAACTTGACACATTTGAAAATGTCTGATCGATAATTCAACAATAATTGCTAATCGGCCTAGAAACAATGTGTCACTTTTATACATTCATGTCAATAAAATCTGGAATTTGCTTTAGTTTTCTTTAACATTTTAATAATAAACAAATACAGAAAAAACGAAGAAATAGCTTCTAAAAGATTAAATGGTTCTTACAAGACAAGGTAGAAAAGTCAATATGTTTTCTTCCCTTATCTGGCAGATAATGCTTAATCATTATTTCATGTTTTGATGATTTAGACTATTATTGCGTCATTTAAATTCTTCCGCTGCGAAGTCTTTTTCCTTTTAGCTCTTCACCGAGAGTATATTAATAAATAACAATTTTCTTCTGATATCTTTGTTTAGTTTTTAACATACACAATTATTTAATCTGTTGACCATTCTTTTTCTAATCTTCTACTATTCTGATTTTGATTTCATTGTCCGCAATTCGAATAGCGCAGTTTGCAGCAATTTCCTGTCACGTACAAAAATCGTGTTGAAGTATCACGGTGCGCCTGTGAGATTAAAAACATTCTCAGTTAATGTGCACATCAGGTGTTGAACAAAATACAAAGACGTTTACGAAAAGATTGTGCTTGAGAACAACATCAGACTTTAATCGACGAATCGATTCAAAGGTAGAAAGGACATGGCTCATTGGTCTGTCTAGAGGAAACAGAAGACCGAACACAAAAACAGTAATAGATGGAGAAGAACCAATCAATGCAGACCAACAAAAAAGCAGAGTACTTTGCGTCAGTATATAGAGGAGGAAAACCTTCAGAATAAGAAAGGGAACATTTGCGCTACACGAGTTAGCAAGAGAAAGCTCCACGAACCAATAACTCCTTATGACTTTAACAATGAAGAGTTCAAAAAAGTCCGGATGAAACTGCAGCATATAAAGATATCCGGGTCGGACATTATTCATAATGGTGTGACACTTCCTGAATAGCACCACTGCCCTATAGAGAGCATGTCGTAAGAGGCAACTAACTGTGTGACATGGCATAACACGGCCATGGTTCAGTGGTTTGTTTGGAGCAGCATAGATGGCACATAACAGGCTAAGGATCTACTTTGCACTGGTGTTTCAGTCTATTAGGATGGACTCACACATCCGTTAACCACGCTCCGCGGCACTTGTTACAACGTCGCGGAGTAATATGCTGCTCGAGCCTAGCACACTAATCAGGAAATCATCCTTCCGGCTACAACCAGATCATGCCAGAGCTGGGACCTGCGTGGGGGCATTTGCCACCGTAGAAGTACACGTCGAAAATTAAGAACTCAGAATTTCCCCGGAGATTTGGGGGGAAAAACTGTTCTTAAATTGACGCATTGTCATGAAGAAATGGAAAGCTTATAAAGCATGATAGAATACACATATATTGAGTGGCTGAATCCCAGGCTGCATGTACTGAGGATAGTGTCTTTCCGATTTGATCTAACTGACGATGCGTGGACGGCGGAGGTGGGATCATGATGAAGACGGTCGTTGTCCATCCTTTAAGATAAAGGCCTGATTTAAGAGCTATTGGGCGGGACGTGCTCGGCAAGGCGGACCACATGTACAAGTAGGGCCAAACGGCGACGGTTTATCATAGTAAAAGTGCTTCGAGCATGTCCGTCGTAAGAATGAGTCTCAGTCTGAGCATGTGTACTTCAGCATACTTCTGGTCACTCTGCAGAATAGTTTAGATTTAAGAACCGTTACAGCAGGATGGGGTTGACACAGGTTATGTTTTTTTTTGGTTATTTTTTTGGTTTTGTTTGTTTATTTATTTTGTTTGTTTGTTTGTTTTTTTTGCGTTCGCCTTATTTCTCTAATCCCCAAGGCGGTGTGCGTTGCACTGTGGTTTTTATTTTGCGCCTGTCGGCCTAGTGCATCCGACTTCAGCTTGCATTTTATGTAAGGGTCTGCTTCCTCCTGCATTTTCTAAGGGTTTGCTTCCCCGGGGTAACGTCCGGTGCTGTGATGGGGATCGAACCCAGCACCTTGCGGTTGTGAACCCTGCCACTTAACCACTAGGCCACGCCGTCCCCTCACAGGTTATGTAAGTCAGTAACGTTGTTTCACACTGAATGTCTCTGCTGGTTCTAGTCTCAATGTAGGGCATTTATAGATGAGATTGCCAGGTCAACTCTTTCAATGATGTCCTGGTGTCTTCCTGCATCGGTGTTTATTTTATTTAATGCTGTCGACAATAATTCCTGGCGTTGTAGGATTGTAGCCAAGGTATTGTATCATGCGATGGTGAAGTTTAATCCAGATGCAAGGTCTTCTAGAAACTCCGGTGGTTTTATAAGTGTATGATAGTACGGCATCTGCCTAGTTGAGGTTGATCACGCGCAGCTGTCCGATTGTGACTCCTGTGCTGTGCATCTCCTTCTGGCCGAGGATCCAGTTCATCTCTCGGCAGAACAATAAGAAGGTGAAGAAATATCACTGCCGGAAACCGGATGATGTAGAGAACCTCTTAGAGAGATCGTAACAAGTCAACGTCGTGCTCCTGTGTTGCAGTGCAGCTTCTTCACAATTAGCCGTTGCAATGTTTTTGGAACTAATCACTTGTTTTAAGACAGATCTGTCTATGAAGTCAAAGGCAGTCTTGAGGTCAACCTAGGCGACGTGAAGGGAGCGGTTGAATTCGTTGTGTATCTGTAAAACAAACCGAAGAGCACGAATAATATCGATGGTGAAACGGCAGGCAGTAGCGCCGGGCTGTTGGGGACACTGATTCTTTTTCTGCAGATGGATGCGCGAAATATGTGGGATAAGACTTTTCCATGGACAGACAGCTTATTCTTCTTCCTCTTCTGCGTTCGTTCTCAAACTTCTGCTAATCAGCCCTGAAAAAGGCTTTGCAAGTTGCAAGATGTTGTCTGGAGAACGGAATGCAGCGTGTTGTAGTTTACAGCTAGACTGGGATATTTGCACCTTTCAGTCCGACACATCTGACTTCAGCATGGCCTTTTTAAGTACAAAGTTAGCTTTCTTTTTTCGATCCCTTCTCCTTAGTCAGTCTGCCCTATTGCAGCCTGTTATCTAAGATCAGTACGTGAAGATGGAGAAGGGTCTTAGCATCTCTTGGTTGTTCGTCCTGGCGCTAGCAGTCAGATTTGGGTTGCTGGCCGCTACACCCCATACGGAGCTAGGTTCTGCTCATGTCTGGGTTATGCTCATGTCTGGGTTCCGCTTATGTCTGGGTTATGCTCATGTCTGGATGCTGCTCATGTCTGGGTTCTGCTCATGTCTGGGTTCTGCTCTTGTCTGGGTTCTGCTCATGTCTGGGTTCTGCTCATGTCTGGGCTCTACTATTGTCTGGGCCCTGCTATTGTCTGGGCTCTGCTCATGTCTGGGCTCTGCTCTTGTCTGGGCTCTGCTAATTACTGTTCATTTCTCTTCCAACGTAGATAGTATTGATGAAGGAAACCATGGATTCTGCGTTGGTTTTCTGTAACCCAAGGACCTTCTTGGCAAGCTGGTTCTGCTTGTTCCCAAAGTTGCATACTGGTTTATGTATTGCTATTTAATAATTTTATATTAAGTGACCAAGATGTGTTCAGCACGAGGGGATTCAATTTTACAGACAGTTGTTGGTTTTGCTGTGGTGTAGTACCTGGACGAAATGGCAATCCCTAATACCAGCAGGTGGTGATCGGTGCAGGTCTCCACACCATGATACAACTTGTAGAACTGAATTAGGCCAGGTCTTTTTTTAGGTGTACTGGTTAATGTCCTATAATTTGAGCAATGTGCTTGTAATCCTGATGTCAAAGGATATGAAGAGGAAATAAATTTGGTGTTGTCATTTTAGGCTCCATATCCAAAAGGACCTTGCACAGTTGCGAAGCATCTTCGAGGCGGCCTTGAAATCCCCTAATATTGTGTATTCGTCATGGATTGGGAGGGATGGGTCGGGAGGGGGGGGGGTGGAAAGATAGGCTTGGAGATTGCGTCAGACTGGGAGCATAAGTCATCCTTCTACTTTGGTTGGGATTCCTCCACGGTGGGTGCGTAACGACTATGATGGAGATGTGGTCGTGCATGTGTCGTGGTCTGGCATTGAGTGACATAGGTGACTAAGTTGGAGATGTGACATATATTTAAGGTCAAGGTCCGTCCCATGGCAACAATTGCCGTCGGAGATGAAGATAACTCATTTACTAAGCCACAACCTATGTGAGGTAGGGTAGCTAGTTCCCTTCCTTGTTGTTTATACTCCAACTCATACGCCAGGTACCCATTTACAGCTGGATCGACTTGAATAGCGGTCGTACAGGAACTAACCCCGCCCGGATTTTATTCTGTCCTTCCAAGACTTCGAACCCTGGAGCGCTGTAATCCCAGTCTCAGCAAGCCAGCTCACTGCCGACCAGGCTACACTCTCCTTTAAATTTATATTAACCAGTCGGAACCGTGGTACCAAATGATGAGCCTGTCTGTGAAAGACTGACGGACTACGAGGGCTACACCATTGTGTCGTGACTGGCCACCATAGTATAGAAAGATAGCATCACCACGGTAGCAATTTGAATCTGCTGATATTCTGGCCACGCGAGGTAGGCAGTCCCTATATCCAATCAATTCTCTCCTTCATTATTTACTGCCCTGGCTCTCACTTGCGCCTCACAATTTCTCTTCACAAAGCATGTGGCAAAGGTTAGCCGTTTTTGTACTATTGGTGTAACTTTCTTACACCACTGATCCTACGAAAGTCAAATTTTAGCACGTATCAAAATCTTCGTATCGTTATTAATAGCCTTATTAATATAATAATTAAGTTGTTCCTTCACTTCGACACTGGTCTGTAAATTGATTCCACCACTGTCACTGAGGAGAAGCAGAAACATTTTAGTATGTCAGACATTCAATAGAATAAATAAACCGGGTATCGATTGAGAAAGAAAATCACAAATCTGTCAGGATTTTTTATAATATCATTGGTAGCGTGACATAATTAGTTTGAACGTTGCAGCTTCAATGTATTTTGACAGGCGATGGATATATAGAAATAATTTGAACCTATAGTTAGTCCAATATCCCTCGTTAATTGGTTACCATTGTACACTTTTTACAAGATAAGTAGAGTACCACAACAGATACTGCTGTGGGGGAGGAAGTTGTAGAAACGTCACTGTATTTTACCTTATTGTCAATGACGCTTTGGGGCAAATTCCTTTCCACTGTTAATGTTTTTCCCTATTAGTAAATCAGGTACCAATTTACAGTTAGGTCGACTGAAAGTGGATAACGTTGATCGAATCCCGTACATTTGCTGTGCGAAACCACGGCTCTACCATTCTTCTGCTCAGACGCCCACCGAATAATATTAAGGACAAGCCAACGACTAACACGACAAATAATTGTGCTAAATACGATATTAAGTTATGAATACGGAAAATTCCGTGGATATCTGGATTCCATCCTGGGGAGAAAAGAATTGAGCCACTGCACCTCCATGAATGTCGTAAAAGGCAACTAAAGAAGTGTATGTATTTGGCTAGCAATTTCGCCCCGTAAAACAAATTGCTACAGAAACCATATCTTCAAGATCATAGGTATCCTGAAAGCAGCAGTGGCCTAATCCTTCATTGTTTATCATTGGTTGTGTCCAATTACCTTCCTCGCAGCTGTTTCTAACATGTATCAATTTATAGTTGAGTTGACTTCATTCCTGTATCCCGATCTCTTTAAGCTCTTCGTGCATCGTGAAACATCGGTTTGGAGTATATTTAGTGACTTCCATGTTGCATAGGTTAAGTGCTATCCAGTCGCAGGTTCCCCTAGAAATTCGTTTCAGGGGACCTGCGTCATTTCATTTCCATATTTCGATTCGACGGTTTCCCAGACCCCAGACTCGTGTTGATTGTACGAAACTTTCTCTAGATTTCAGTCTTGTGCACAGCACTCGGTGTCCAAACATAGGGTACCTTGGATCGTTTGTCTGTTTCTCTCTTTCAGATTCTGATGCGACACTTCTCCGTGTCTCAGGTGGTGCTACGCCGATTGTAGGGGAACATTTTTTTTCAATTGTAGTATGTGTTACCAAGATCAACAAGCCGCTGTCCGAGTATCTGGGTAAACATCAGATTGGTTTGCAGTACAAAAGGGAGTCCGACAGGGATGTATCCTCTCACCTTATCTGTACAACATATATGCGGAATGTATAATGAGAAATGTGCGAGAAGATGAGAACATTGAAAGTTTCGACCCATTTACGATTGGGGGATACGAGATTCCAGAGTTACGATACGCAGATGACACAGTGATACTATCAAGAAGTGCAGAAGGGCTAGAGCAGCTACTTTCAGCCGTTAATGGACAGAGTAAAGATCAAAATATGTTCATAAACATAAACAAAACAAAGATAATGACCACCGATAAAACACAATGTCAGCATAAATTTACAGTGGGTGGTGAGGAAATAGATCAGGTTACACATTTTGAATATCTGGGCTCCAGAATCGACAAAAATGGTGACTGCTCGAAAGAAATCAGAAGAAGACTAGCTATGGCAATGCAGAGACTGACCAACCTGAAGAAATTATGGCAGGGCACCAACAAAACGATAAAAGTCAAAGTCTTGAGAGCCTGTGTTTTTCCTGTGGCAGCTTATGGCTGTGAAGCATGGACGATTACCAAAACTTCTAGAGAAAGAATCGAATCCTTCGAGTCAAAATGTTACAGAAAGGTCCTCAGAATACCCTGGACAGAGAAAAGAACAAATGTAGACATTCGATAAGAGTTGAGCATAGAGGAGAACTGGTTTATCAATTCCATTTTGGCTAGAAAATGCAAATACTTTGGTCACATCAAGAGACACAGCGGTCTTGAGAGGACGGTGATGGAAGGTATGATGCCAGGCAAAAGAGGAAGGGGTAGACCAAGAAGACGATGGCACCAAGATATCCAGGAGTGCCTGAGTATGACAGTGGCGGAAGCTGGAGTTTTGGCAAGGGAACGAGTTTCTTTCAGACAGACTGTGATGGGAGCGACCTTATACAAAAGACATGCTACATGATGTGTGATTTGAGTATGTGTTAGGCACCCTATAACTTTCCGTCCAGTCTCATTCATTGTTCAATCAATGTTTATCAAAGTCAATTTTCTAAAATTATTTATCATGTGTACTTCCGTTTTGTTTCTTGGCAGTGTATAGCGTAGGACAGTGTGTGACCAACTTTACACCCAAGTATTTGTGGGCATACTGTGTTCCAGCTTCTGTCCTTGCCATTTGATCTGTTTTTGTATATTTGCTTCTCTATTTGTGAGGTGGAAAGCGCATATTTGGGTTTTTGTTGTGGTTTGGTTTGAAGTAGATTTTTTTGGAAATGTATGATAACCAAAATGCTGTGTCGTCTGCATAAATGAAATTCGTTACCTCTGTGTCTATGGTATAGAGCTTATGTGATATGGCGCGTTATTTACCTCTTAAAGTGACATAGAACCGTCAATTATGCAATAGATATTTGATGGGTTGAAGAGTCATTTGTCATAGAATAAAGCTCTGTCAATAGTTTCTGGTGGTTTATGGTGTCACATCCTGGACTTAAATCGATAGAAGCTACTTATGTGATCTGCTTACGTTCATACCCGTCCTAGATGAGTTTGTCAGTTTAAGAATGTTACTGGAACATGATCTTCCATGTCTGAAACATGCTTGTTTCCTGATAAGATATTTATCTATTGAAGGAGCGTATCTGTTCAGGATCATTCTATCATAAACCTTGTACAGATGGTATAGTAGCAACAACTGTAGGAAATTCTAAGGCTCTGATGGGGTTTTTCCTGAAAATATCAGCTCAGTCGTGTGAAAGTTTTCCACATTTTGGAAATTTGCATAGATTCGATGACTGTGTTAAAAAGCGTTAGCAGCAATGTGAAGATGTCTGGTCCAAAGTTGTTTTTAATTTGCTCTGTCCTCAAATTATCAGGGACAGTTGCTTTACTGTTTTTCATTTTGCATAATTTAATTCCTTTATGGAGAAGGCTGTCGTCAGAAAGTTATTCTCATTTTTATATCCGTTTGTTTTTGGTTTGCTATGATGTTTTAGTAGTTTTGCCGTTCTGTAGTAATTAGTGGTTATTTAGTAGGAATAACTTGAATTTGATCTGCAGAAGCGCTCGGCTGGGTTATTACATACTTCTTAGTTCTTAGTCGACCTATACTTCTACAGTGGCAAATGCCAATGTGCAGGTCCCAGCTCTAGTATGAGCAGGCTATGCTCAAGCAGCTTATTACCCCGCTACTTTGGGAAGAAAAAGAAGACACCATCTATGCTGCTCTTAACAAACCACCTAACCATGGCCAGTGGTATGTGATGTCACACAGTTAGTCGCTTCTTACGACATGTTCTCTGCGAGGTAGTGCTATTATTGTCCTTGCCAATACACAAAGACCCCAGCGGACCACTCAGATTATTTTTTGAAATTTCCAAGTGCGTCAACTGTTTTGTTTCATGACCAGGTCTTCCGCAAGGCGGCGCTATTTTTCAGTTTTCGAGTCTGAGAGGACATGTAGGACGTCTTCCCCAGAAGCGGTTCTTCCAAAAAGATGGTATTTCTGGTGTATTGGCCATGAGTCTTCGTTAAGTCCAGAAATATACTGGGTTACGCAGCCTCTCTCCTCTATGTGGCATATCGAGGTCCATTTTGTTAGTTCAACAAAAGTCTCGGTTTTTGCGGTGATTAGTTCTAGTTACAGCCTTTCTTTGCCTAGATCACAGAGAAACCGGATCCCATTTAACACTGTCAGAGACATTAACAACACCTACTTATTTATCGCCAAGGCTACACTAACACACTCTTACTTGAAATTGTATAGTCGCTATCTTACTGTACTTCTTTATTCATTTCAAATCGAACACGGGACCGCCTCTGCGGTTGACCTTCTTGTACGAAACCAGCGCAAAATTATTTATGTGTTCATTGTTTTACACGATGAGTCGCGCACAAAACTCTCCTTGTCCCATTTTACGACAGACATAATTGGGAACTCTAATTCTATTCTTTGCTCCCGTTAAAGGACCTAAGAATTCTATTCTTTGCTCCCGTTAAAGGACCTAAGAATTCTATTCTTTGCTCCCGTTAAAGGACCTAATAATTCTATTCGCGGCGCTCAAATATCGATTTCTCAATCATCATGGACAAAAACGAAGTCTATTGTTTCATGTGGTTCTAAATATTTGACTTACGATTTGTGTTCAAACGTCATCGACCTGATCATGTTTGTTGAAACGATGTTGCCCTATATTTGTCAAAATGGCATTGCCCTAAACATGTTTTTGTTCAAATGGCAATGCCCTAAACATGTTTTTGTTCAAACGTTAATGCCTTGAACATGTTGTTGTTCAAATGTTAATGCCCTAAACATGTTTTTGTTCAAACGTTAATGCCCTGAACATGTTTTTGTTTAAATGTCAATGCCCTAAACATGTTTTTGTTCAAACGTTAATGCCCTGAACATGTTTTTGTTCAAATGTTAATGCCCTAAACATGTTTTTTGTTCAAACGTTAATGCCCTGAACATGTTTTTGTTCAAACGTTTATGCCCTGAACATGTTTTTGTTCACATGTTAATGCCCTAAACATGTTTTTGTTCAAATGTTAATGCCCTAAACATGTTTTTGTTCAAATGTCAATGCCCTAAACATGTTTTTGTTCAAATTTCATTACCCCGAACATGTTTTTGTTCAAATGGCATTGCTTTGAACAAGTAAATGGGGATCAAGATGCTGAGCAGCGCATGAGCTGCACTGGTCAGCGACCCATAGTTGACTGCTAGCGTCAGGGCTAGCGAACCATAGCTGCCAAGACCCTTCTACACCTCCACGCGGTGATCCTGGATAACAGGCTGCAGCAGGGCAGACTGGCTAAGGAGATAGGATCGAAGAGGGAATGCTAACCCGGTACTCAAAAAATGCTTGCTGAAGTCGGATGTGTTGGACCGAAAGATGCAAATATCACAGTCAAGCTGTAAACTACAACGCAATGCATTCCGTTCTCTGGACTACATTCTGCTACTTACCCTTTCAGGGTTTGGTAGTGGGAGATTGAGAACGAAGAAGAAGAAGAATAATAATAAGAAGAAGAATGTCCACAAGGAGTAACTTCACTCTTTTGAGCATCCTGAAAAAGGCCTAAAGTGGCGGGTTGCAGTAGCTTTCCTCCCATCCCATGCGTGCTGATGAAGGTGGGCCATGGTCCTCCAGACGGTTTTGCTATTCTTGGTTTCATCGGCGTGTCGCTCCCTATTACGGGGATCATGTCGATCTCTAACCTCGTTAGCCAGACTGCCATAACAATGTTTTCAGTGAGATCAGCGTGGAAGTGAAATAGGAGCCTTGTCAATAAATGTTATCTGATCACGATTAACATATCTTATCAGTTTGTTTTGCCTGACCAGACGTTAGTCTTTGCTCCTGATTGGTAGGAATTATTATATGCGCTGGTAAATTCGTAATGTGCCTATTTGTTGCCAAAATATGTTACAAAGTTAAGATTCTAAGGTCTGTGTTGCCAAAATATGTTTCAAAGTAAAGATTCTAAGGTCTGTGTTGTGAAAATATGTTTCAAAGTTAAGATTCTAAGGTCTGTGTTGCCAAAATATGTTTCAAAGTTAAGATTCTAAGGTCTGTGTTGCCAAAATATGTTTCAAAGTTAAGATTCTAAGGTCTGTGTTGCCAAAATGTGTTTCAAAGTTAAGATTCCAAGGTCTGTGTTGCCAAAACATGTTTCAAAGTTAAGATTCTAAAGTATGTGTTGTGAAAATGGCAGCTCTCCAGGAGTTGGGTAACTTCCGCATAATAGTTGTCCATCACAAGTGATGAAGACCACTCTCTTTGTTCAGCCGTGTGGACAGTCGTATCTCTTGCTGTGTCCGCTGAAATGGGTGACTTGCGCGGTTATTTGGATTAAAGTGAGGAAGAAACTGCGCCTTTTGTCAACCTCACTCACAGAGCCTAAGCTACCTTTTGCCAGTGGCAAGACATTCATCGAGACGACTGGAGATAGCATAGGATGCAGACTTTGCCTCAGGGTTACCACCGAAGCCTTTCCGTAAACATGTAACCCGCAGGGTAGAAAGGTAGGATGGCATCTAACGCAGTTTGTCGTGCCTTTTCGATAACCACAAGAGGTCGTATGGACAACACTCAACGTGTGAGTGGGTCTGGCATCTCTCCCCAGCTGTATTCAGTTCATCATAGTAGCATCTAAAATTCCCACACGCCATATTCGTGAAGGTGAACCGGCAGAACTAACCCGTGAAATACGTCGCAGGTATAAACGTAGTACCATTCAGCCGGCGTCCAGACCAGGATAAACGGATGGAAGAAATCACAAAAAAAGAACGAAATAACAAGTCCCGACGGAAAACAACACCACGTTTCAGTGAACACAAGTGTAAGTCGTCGACTAGTGTGAATTCCAGGCAAATCCGTGGTCTAGCGGCATCCATAATGATCCAAAACAGTAGAGAAATGTAGACTCGCAGCCAGTTATGGCGCCATCTTTGCCATATTTCACTTATAAAATACCTAGATGATCTTATCGCTTTTTCTCTCCTTGCTAATTATATGATCATCAGTATAGGTTGTTTTCGTACTGAGAGCTGCGTAAAAAGCCCACAGTGTCTGTCCGTAGGCCATGGTCTTTCCTTGTAGTTGTGGCTCCTGTAGCAATTTATTTTACATGGTGAACAAGCTAAACAAAAATACTCCCCCTCTTGCTAACTCAAATTATATTGGTTGTTTAATGTCAATGTTCAGAAAGTTTACTCTTTCGTGTGTCTGGAGAAGGTAGTTAAGTGGCGGGTTGCTGTAACTTTTGTCACATTTCGAGCGAGTTGATGAAGGTGGACAGTGGTCCTCCAGGCTGTTGTGCTATAGTTGGCTTCATCTGCGTGACGCTCTTTACAAAGACCACGTCGAACCCACTTTCTAACCCATATTACCAGCTTCCTTCCTGACCAATTCCATTCCCTTAGTAAAACATACATACATGATTGGATGCATGCGGCGTGTGTGCGTATATATGTAAATAGCTATGGCAATATCATTTAACATTACTATTTTCTATCTTTGCACTAAACAAATTTTACTGGGGAAAGAAAATGTTAAAAATGGAGACGGCGTGGGCTAGTGGTTAAGTGACACGGCTCACATCCAGAAGGTGCTGGGTTCGATCGCCATCACAGCACCGGCCGTTACACCGTGGAAGTAGACCTTTAGAAAATGCAGGAGGAAGCAGACCCTTACATAAAATGCATGCTGAAGTCGGATGCACTGGGTGGACAGGCGCAAAATAAAAACCACACTGCAACGCACACCGTCTTGGTGATTAGAGAAATAAGGCGAACGCAAAAAAAAAAAAAAAAAAAAAACAACAGGGAACAAAAAACACAAAATACATTTCAATTTAAAATAATGTCAACTTTTACTAATTTATTGGTTCTGAACACGAATATGAAAATAAAATATGTCATGATCTGGAATCTCCATGAAAGATAAATAAAAGGAGCCAAAACAAACAAGAAGAGATTTGAAGACAGATATAAGAGATAACAAAGAAGTGAAGAGACCTGCAACGGCTCAGGACATGAAGAATTAGTGTGCGATTGTTGAAGATATGTACTCCACAAAGCTCTAAAATGATGCTATTTAATTGGTTGATCGATTAATTGATTGGTTTATTAATGGAGTCATTATCGTGGTTAATTTTAGTTCAAGAACTCCGATAATGGAAAATGGTCGAGTACACGACTCCGATCCAAAACAACTGTCTCCATTGTGCACGCTGTGAAAATACCACTCAGATTTTCTGTCCACCTTACTCGTAAACTCGACAACACTTTTATGCTGTGGCAACATGGCGCAATTCAATCAATCTAGAGTGACGGACAGAATTTCCATTTTCCTCCGACATATGGAAATTCCAAGAAGTAGGCTGCTAGTCAGATGTCCTGAAGACAAAGAAATTGAATAAAGAATTACAATTTGCGTCGCCCTAGCTTTGCCGATGTGCGGAAGAGGAGCAAATAATAATAGCAATGTAACCTGTCGGGCATGTCGTAAGAAGCGATGAAGGATGGATAGGCACGGAGCTGGCTAACCCAATCGGAAGAACTTTAAGCCACACAAATTTTAACAGAACTAGACTGGTTAACATTGAATGACGTGGCATGTGTATGTTGAAGACGTATGCTTCCTTTGGAGATGAAAAGGTTGATTGATTCTTCTTCTTCCTCGTTCGTCTTCAGACTTCAACTTCAATTACTCTATTGATCTATTGATCAACTGATTTATTTATTGATTGATCGGTCGGTCGGTCGGTCGGTTGGTCCGTCGGTTGGTTGGTTATTTGGTTGATTGGTTTGTTGATTGGTTTGTTTATTTGTTTGTTGGTTGGTTGGTTGATCAGTTGATTGGTTATCGTGTACTGGTATATCTGGTCAAGACAAAACAGAAGCATGTGATGCCGTATGGATTGTTAGTATTGGCAAATGATTTGACAGTGAATCTCAAGTCCACCAGGATTACGCCCGCATGTTTCTTCTTCTTCTTCTGCGTACACAGTCAGACAGTAACCATTATTTTCTCGAAAAAAGCGGCGGTCATCCTGAGACTCTCGCCACTACCATAGAGCTTGTCTTGCAGTTCCACTGGCAATGGCCACATCTGCTCTCTCTGATCCTCGTATGTCGGGCAGTTCTGCAGCAGATGTTCAGTGGTCATTTTACCAGTACCGCACGGGCATTCGTCGGTACACCCTATCTTCAATTTGTTGAAGAGGTGGTACCTCAGTCTGTTGTGGCCAGTGCGAAGTCTGAAGACAACGACCTGCTCTCTTCGGTTCAACTGGTAATAGGCATCGTTTTTGGTGTAACCAGTATGTTCGGTTTCCCATTTGGACATGTACCTGGCTTTGATAAGCCGTTTTGACTCTTCGTACGTCATACTGGTATCTATTTGTGGTAGCCTTGCACCTTCTTTTGCCAGTCTGTCTGCCTCCTCGTTGCCTTGGATGTTGCAGTGTGACGGAACCCACTGTACCACTACCCTTTTTGGTGCGGACTGTTGGCACAGTTTGCAGAGTGCTGCTCTTAAGTCATTAAGCTCAGTGTTTTTCTGGCTTTTTAGCGCTGTGACTACTTCGAGAGCATCTGTCAGCAGGACTATATGGCTCTCATTTTCACTGTGTGTTACCATTTCTTCCACTGCCGCCCTCAGTGCCTCTGCCTCTGCTCTGAAATTGCTCGTGTACTTACCAGTAGCGAATGACAGTGTTATTTTTCTGCCATTTGGTAGGTTCAGGAATGCTCCTGCCCCTCCGTTCTGTGTAGTGTTTGTTACAGAGCCGTCGGTGTATGCATGGGTCCAGTCCATGCTTGGGTAGCTTTTCGTTATGAAGCTTAGGGTAGTATCTCTCCTTTCTTTTTCGGTCTGGCAGTTTTTGTTTGCAATACCTGGTATATTTTCTACCACCTCTGGAAATATATCCTGCCTCCAAGTAGGTTTTCGTACAGTAGTGATGGGTTTTGGTGTTGTTAGTGCGTTTATGGGATCTTCGTGCATCTTTGCTTTGGCTATTTCTGCAAAGTTTCTCCGCTTTAGTTTTCCAGTTCCCAGATTGTTTAGCCTCTGGTACATTGGATGGTCCGTCAGTCTTCGGAGTTTCTCTGACTGCAGCTGGGCTCTGCAGTCTCTTCTGTCGGTCATGGATTGCAGTTTTGTAATCTTTTCAAGTTCTACAATTGGCGTTGACTTCATGCCACCAGTTATGATTCTCATAGCTTGGTTTTGAAGTTTGTTAACTTTATCGAAGTTCGCCTTCGCTGCTGTTGTCCAAGCCGCGATGCCATACTCGAGAACTGGTCTCACTCTTCCAGTGTACAGTTTCTTTAGTATGCCTTCGTCTGCTCCCCAGCTTGTGCCAGCAAGTTTCCTCATGATCGCCATTCTTTCTCTGGCTTTCATTCGGTTTCTCTCAATCTGACTTTTCCATGTCATGCGCCGATCAAATGTGACTCCCAGATAGGTTGGGTTGTCGTTTGGCTGCAGGATTTTGCCATTTAGGCTTAGTTTGGTACTTTGGGGTTTTAATGAGAGCGAGAATATTGTGCACGTGGTTTTCTCCTCGTTTATTTTGACCAGCCATGAGTTCGCCCACTCTTCCAGCGATGTTAGGGCCGTTTGCATCCGATTTCTTGCTATGGTGAGATTCTTTTCAGAGGTCCACATAGCCAGATCGTCTGCAAACATTGAGCTATGGACTCTTCTTGGTATATTCTCTGTAATATCGTTTATATATACCAGGAAGAGTGTGGGTGATAGTACTCCCCCTTGGGGTACTCCCTGCTCGAGTGTCACCTTTTTGCTCATCTGCCCTTGTACTTGGACTCTGGCCGTTCTTTGTTTGAGGTAGTGGTTGATCCACTTGTACATCTTCCCACAAACATCACTTCTTCTTAGCTTGACTCTAAGTCCATCCTTCCAGACTTTGTCAAATGCCTTTTCCAGATCCACCCAAACAGCTACTGTGTGTTTCTGTGCCTGGTAGGCATCTTCTATCTCCTGGGCTATGAGGATGACCTGGTCCTCAGTGGATCTGTGCTGTCTAAAGCCGGCTTGCTGTGGAATTAGTATTCGTTTTTCTTCCAGATGCCACATCAGTCTGGTGTTTATCATCCGTTCCATCAGCTTGCCGACACAGCTCAGTAGGCTTATGGGCCTGTATCCATTCGGATCTGTTTTGTCCTTTCCTGTTTTTGGTACTGGTACCAGTATTGCATCTTTCCATGCCTGGGGTACAATACCCCTTTTCCAGCTTTGGTTCAGGACTGACAGTAGTTTTTCCTTCGCTGTTTGGCCCAGCCCCATCAGCATTTCGTTTGTTATCCCGTCTTTTCCGGGAGATTTCCTTCTCTTTAGTGTTCTCATAGCCTCTTCCATTTCGCGCATTGTTAGTTTGGCCATCATGTGCTCTTCAGGAGCCGTATTTTTGTTTTCGTGCCCCTTTAGCTCTTCGCTAATGTCTGTATGCTTATCTGCAGGGACCTCGATGTGGTTTGCTCTGGCATAGTGATCGACAAAGGCGTTTGCGGCTTTCTTACCTGTGATCAAGTTCTCGCCTTGCTTGATAGTAATTTGTTTATTTGACGGGGTTTCGTCGTTCATGGCTCTGACTAGCTTCCATAGCTTGTTCCCTTCTTTGTCCAGGTTTAAACTTTCCGTTTTATTTTTCCAACTTTCTCTTGCTGTTTGCTTGAGAGTGTGTTTGTACTTCGCCGCGGCGGCTTTGAGGGCGATGTTTGCCTCCACGGATTTTTCTCGTTCTGCCATGTTTCTAGCATTTGTTACTGCATCTTCCACTTTCTGTAACTCATCATTCCAGTAGGGCTTATAGTTTTTCCTAGCTCCTCTTGGGATGGTTTCAGTGGCGGCTTGCATTATTGCCTTGCTTAGGCTCTCTACCATGGGCTTCATTTTGGTGTTTCGTGTGTTGATGGTTTCACACAGCCCATCTGTCAGGATTGCAAATCTGTCCCAGTCGGCTCGTTTGTAATTCCAACGTGGGAGCGGTTTTGTTTCCTGTGGGCCTACTTCCATGTCAATGGTTAGCCTGATCGGCCTGTGGTCGCTACCTGCCAGTTGGTTTAGCACCTGGCGGTCTATTTTATAGTGTATGTCCTGTGTGGAGAAGGCCAAATCTGGAGTCGAGGTGGTATGCCATGTTCTTGAATAGAAGCTAGGGCTATCCTCCGGCCTATTGATTAGGGAGAGATTTGCATCTATCTCCCAATCTTCCACTTCGTCACCTCTGCTGTCTGTGTCAGAGTATCCCCATCTCTCCGAGTGGCTGTTGAAATCTCCAACCACTATGCAGTTGGAGTCTCTGACCTCCATACTCGAGAGCGATAGGTCTCTGTTTGGTGGTCCGTACAGATTGAAAATGCGGAGCTTCGTCTCTTGAGCCATTATGTCAACTCCTACAATTTCTGCTTGTCCGGTGTGATTGACAGGTACCGCGCTACTCGGTATGCTGTTTCTGGTCAGTATCAGGACCCCTCCTTTGTGGCCTTCTCTATCTAGACGGAAAGTCTGGTATCCTCTGATTGAGAATTTATGGTTATTGTTGAGGTGCGTTTCCTGGATACATGCCACGTCAATCTTACCTTCATGCAGGTGATGTGTTAGGGAAAGTTTTTTGTTAATGACTCCCTCCGCATTCCACTGTAATATTCTGAGGGTCTTGAAGTTTTGGCCAATAGTCGTTTCCCCATAGCCATGTGCCTTGACTCCACGACACATGGGTGGGTGACCACCAGTAGCCAAGGGTGGGCCCCTTCGAGGCGTGGGGCCCGGCGCTATCGCTGCCTGGCGGGTCTCCTCAGGATGAGCGCCATACGTTTTTCGAATAGGTTGTGCTGCCATCATACTGTGATTTACGTTGCACTGTTTTGTTAGGCTTGCGGCCCCGTGCATCCGATTTCAACAGGCGTTTCTGTAGGGATGCCCTCCTTAGCCTTTGGCTGTCCCCAGCCTATCTGCAAGGCAGCAGTTGTTTACGATCAGAGTTTTCTCTCCTATGGAAGTTGTCTTACCAGACTATCGAGTCTTCACTACTCGTGTCTATAGGGTGCAATGATGGTATGTGATATATGAGATGGACTGGTTTACCCGGAAGAGAGGCAGTCCAGTGTGTCTGTATCCCAGGATCGTCACGTCCTGCCAGAAACGTAGCATTTGCATGTGAGTGGGGTATCTCTTTTTCCCTTTATTTTCTTGGCTTCTATGCAGGGATGGTACGCCTAGCATTCCCCGCCACCTGGGGTGTTGACACAGTGGGGCAGGTGTGCAATGTCCGCTGGTCTGCATCTCTTCTGCGTCCAGCATGATAGTTATGGCTGATAACGTACAGAGGTAGATATCGTAACCGGAGTGCATTTAGCCAGAGGACAAGCCTGGTAATGTCACAGAGATGTTGATCGCCTGGTGTGCGGACAACTCTCATGGTCAGTGGTTGAGTCTTGACAGTTCACAGTGTGGTGGCTGCTCTACTGTTTTCGACACCCCGACCAGGTTCTAAGTCTTTGGTTGGTGTTTTTCGCACCCCATCGCCGTATAGGGTGAGTATCAAGCAGTTTTCCGCCCGCTTTGATTTGCGGGCGGCAAGGACCTCTTACTGTGGCTCTACCTGATAGGGCTGGGGCGCAAGCCCCAGGTCCCGAGCATGTAGGAGCCTCCCATTGCAGTGGTGCTGAGATTTTGGGCGGGATTGCGGCTTTCAAGGGTTCGGCCGTAATCCCCCACATGGTAGCCTCGCGCCCTTGGCTTATCAGCCTGGTACGTGAACCAAAGTGTCTGCGGCTCCTCTCGATTTGAGCTGGTTTTCCGTAGCAACGCCCTGTCATTTGTAGGGTAAAACTGACCTGTCTTCAGATCTATTTCCAGCACCCGTTCACTATTTTGTCAGACGAATTTATTGAGGGCTTTTGTTTGTCAATGACCAGGTATTTGAAATCTGCAGAGTTAAACACGATTTCCGTAGCGTTCTTTCATTTGAGCTGACTTGTCGTCCGTGAGTCTAATACCAGCGTACGTTCATTATTAGACCCAAACGGCAGTGCTCTCAATTTGTCAGTTGTTCTACAGTATTGGCGTGTTCAGTCAAATTAAGCCGCAGGTTCCACACCTGGTGGTGCCCTTCCGTCAATTCCCTTAGCGAGACAATCAAGTTTCTTAAAGGGTAGCCCCAAAGATTTTCGAGGGTCTAATTCCAGCACATGTTCTCTATTAGACCCCACTAAGGTGTACTTTTTGATAGTCATTCTGCAGTATTGGCGTGGTAAGTTAACTTAGGTCTCAGGCCCGCATGTTTAACTCTAGTGAATCAAAACGGTTCATATTGTGAAAGCAGAACCGCTAGAGTTCAAGTACAAGGTAATAATAACAGAAAGGCGACAGGGAGTCCCCGAAGGTGGTGACCTGTCACTCACGTTGATATATATATAAATATGATATGAGGACCGGATATGCAGCAGTGAAGGAGGTGGCAGTAACCAGCGACTCATAGTTGGCTGATTGCGTCAGAGTCAGGGAAGCACGGCTGACCAAGACCTTAGTCTGCCTCCAAGTGGCGGTGCTGGACACAGGATGCAGTAGTGTTGTCTGGCTAATAAAATAGGGATGGCAGTGGAAAGACAAGCCTGGTACCCAAAAATGCCAGCTGAAATCGAATGTGTCGGTTCGAAAGGCGCAGATATCGCATCCTCGCTGTAAACTACAAGTCAGCGTGACCCCGTCGTTTTCAGAAAGAACGCGTGAAGAAAAAGAATATAAATAATTTAACGGAGAACTTTCTATTAAGTGCACACAGCTCTGTTTTTTGCAGATGATTTGGCCTTGTGGATCTCAGGAGAAAACATCTTAGCAGCAAGCATTCGGATGCAGCACACTCTTAACATCCCCGAAGGAGTGGGTCAACGCATGGCTAATAAACATAAATTAAGACAAAAAAACTTACACAATCTTTTCTCTCTTAAACAAACAAGAGACCTCTACACTAAAGCTAAGTTGAACAAATCGTGGCCGTGATGAGAGAACTATTTAGGTATTACCTTTGATCTGAGGCTGGCTTGGAGAGCACAGGTAGAGAGAAACAGGATGTGTTCAAGTCGGACAATGGCAATGGTGAAAACATTTGCTAGAACAAATTGGGGTTGGAGGGGGGAGGGGTCGTCGGGGGTTAGGAGCAGGAGAATAAAAGTATATTAAAGATACTGTACACTGGATGTGTGAGGTCAGGTCTACAATATGACATAGCATGGACAAAAGCAACCAAAAACAACTTTGACTAATTCTGGCAATCTCAACCTGGTGCTCGCGAGCACCACGGTGCTCTTATAATGATATTTTGTGCTCGCGTTATTCAAGTGAAAAGTGCTCGCGTCATGCAAGTAAAAAAGTGCTCGCGAGCACCAACGCTCATGAAGCCCGTTTTGTAATTCAAACTTTGTTTTACAAACTCAAACAAATAATGTTGCTATCTATACATTATATTTTAGTCGAGTTTAAAGCTGTTTGCCAGTTTTCTGCCAATAAACGTATTTACCGCTTCATGTTCCGAAATATTTCGTACGGCTGACTTGATTCGGAAATTCCCCGATGCTGGTCAGGGACATGGTGAGGGTCAGCGTTGTGTTGCATCATGGGTATAGTCTACTTTCTTTGCTCCTGACAAATTAAATAGGGCTGGCGTGTTTGTTGTTAGTTTGTTTTTTTTAAACATATATACAATATGAAAAGTGTGGTCAGAGTTTGTTGTTAGGTTAAGTTAAAAACTTCAAATATACAGTATGTAAAAATGTATAGTACGTCAACGCAGCTGTGAATATTTGAATAATTTGGTAGCAACTTCATCGAAAGACGGACCCAGCATATCGGTATGTAATGAAATAAGAGGAAAGAAACAATACACTTTCCAAGATAGCTGGGAAAGTTAATCTCTTTCTGTGCATAATGACAACAACACAAGAGTGGTATGTCTTTTGTGCAATGCTTTTTTGTATCAGAGTTCAGAAGAGCTTCTTCTTCTGCGATCGTTGTCAATCTCTCGCTATCAAACCATTCACATGGCTTTGTAAGTAGCAGGGTGTAGTCTGGAGAACGGAATGCTAGTTTACAGATTGACTGCGATATTTGCACTTTTTGGTCTGACACATCCATCTTCTGCAGCATAGAAGAGCAAATTGTCAAAGACATTATAATGTAGATATTGGTACGCTTGACGAGAAGTACCCAACGAGGTCAGACGCAAGAGAGTGTAAAATAGACGAGCTGAAATTGCAACTCAAGCGTCAACATAAATACTTGTCATCTAGCAGCGCCGTTAACAAGCGTACAACCGAAGTATATATATATCAATGTCTCATAACTCATACGCTTATTAAGCATGGCATGGCATTTTCAAGTATGTAAATTGTGATGGAGTGAATCGTTTCGGCAGTGGCCACTCTGGCGAAAAGTATACCTAAAAAGTATATTAATGTTCTGATTAGTGCCTCAAAAAATGTGCCTCTTAGAAATGATACGGTTGCTACGCCCGATGAACTCATCGTGGCTTAAATTAAGAAGAAAACTTTGCTAAAACTATCTGAATGTAGTTATTTGTGTGTCTTGCATTAACGATCATGGAACTGTGGATCATTTATTTCTGACAGCTTTACCGCTCTCACGTACCACTACCGGGCAATACATTTACAATAGTGTTACCAACTTCCTAGTATCCAATGATATCAAAGCTCGTGTGCGTGGTTACAGATGGTGCCCAATCAATGGTGGGTAAAAACAATGTCTTTGTCAATGATAAACGATTCCGCCTTTCATTCACTATCGCTACTTAATTCATATTGGAAACCTAGCTAGTCATTTGAAATCCGTTCAAAGAGATTGTCAAGTTGATCATCTTTATTGTTGCAAAACCCCTTAATAAACGTCTGCTGTAATTCTTCTTGCATGATTTATCGGCACCATATTCGGAACTAATCCTTCATGTCGACATACGTCGGTTAAGTCGTGGCGATGCTGTTACGAGGGTCTGGAACGTGTGTGAAGAAATCAACACATACATTTCGCCAAATGGTTTTAGAATAAACTTTTCTCAGTTATATGAGGATGATTTCAAGATTAATATTGCTTTCATGGTACGCCTCTTTCAGTATCTCAGCGAGCTTAATAGACAAATTCAAGGTGAACAAAACACACTTTGTGAAATGAGATAAATTATATTTCAATTTCAGTTGAAGTTATTAAGATTCCTTTCAACAACAAGTAAGAATGAACTTCAACATTTCCCAGAACTTGTACACACACTATCGAGGCTTGACCAAGTCCATTCTGATTGTCCTAAAATTGTCCAGTTAGTAATTCAAGATCATTTTAAAGACGAATTTGATAAATGTTTTCGTATTTTGGAAGAAAAAGAACAATTGTTTAACATGATGTAAAACTCCTTTCAATTCAGTATCTAGATTATTGAAGATAATAATATGGTTGCTCGTGGGGAACTTGAATTTATTTATCTCCTTAGCGCTGAAACATTTTTTGAAAATGAGAATTTCATAACTTTTTACGGAGCAGACAAGGTCTCAAATACTGCGGAGTGTTTCACTCAAATGTTTGGCTATATTCTGGACGACCTACCTGTGCGAAAAAGCTTTCTCACTAATGAAAAACCTCAATAACAAATCACGATTAACTGATTCACATCCGCAAGACTGTTTACGTGTAGCAAAGTCACCTTGGACATGAGGTACCTTGTCACCAAGGTAACAAGGTTCAAGGTATAGAAGGGTGCGAAGAATAAGAGGAACAAGAAGATGATCAAGAAGAAGAATTTCTTCTTTGGTGTTCGTCGTGAAAAGGACGCTGTATCGTAGTTTACAGCGAGGGTGCGATATCTGAACTTTTCGGCCAGAAATATCCGGTTTAAACTGGCTTTTTAGGACATGGCTTGCTTACCCATTGCGATCTCTATTCTCTCAGACCACACTAGTGCAACCTGTTTGCAGGCAGAATACGTTCACATTCAGCTATGAGTCGCTGACTCTGATGCACGCAGCCAGCTTTGAGTCGCTGACCCTGATGCAAAAGCAGCCAGCTATGAGTCGTTGAACCTGATGCAAGCAGCCAGCTAGGCGTACTGACCCTGATGCAAGCAGCCAGCTATGAGTCTCTGACTCTGATGCACGCAGGCAGCTATGAATACGCTGACCGCTGGCAGTTCAATTCCTGTGCTGTATCTTCTCCTTACTTACTTACTTAGTGGCTTTTCTTCTACCGTGAGGTGTAGAGGTTTGCCAGAGAGAACGCCACACTGTTCTATCCGCCGCCTTTTTCCTGACCTCTTTCCAATCCAGCCCCCTGCCACTTAGAGTCTGTTGTATGTTGTCTTCCTAAAGCACTTTGAGACGTCCTGGAGGACTGCGTCCTTGACTTTTTGCCTCCCAAGACCTCCTTGGTATACGACCTTCTGCTATTCTACATAAATTGACAAACCACTGCAGTTGGAACTGCTCAACTTACGACTGCAGGGGTTGGGCTTCGAGATTGCTACGTATTGTCTGGTTACGGATCTTGTCCCTTTCGTCACCTGGACCATCTTTCTTAGGTACCTCATTTCAGAAGTTTGTACTTGCCTTTCTTGGGCTGTGTTCATTGCCCATGACTCACATCCATTTGTCAGAACAGGCACAGGTCGATCGCTATACGTTCATCTTAGTTTTCCGACGTATTTCTCTTTTTTTGGGGAATCCTATGCTTAAGGCATGAAAATTAGATCAGCTTCTCTTGCTGAAGTCGGATGTGTCGGACCGAAAGGTGAGAATATCGTAGTCAAGCTGTAAACTACAACACAACGCATTCCGTTCTCTGGGCTACATTCTGCTACTTAAGCCCTTTCAGGGTTTGGTAGAGGGAGATTGAGAACGAACGAAGCCAAGTCAAGCCATATCAGCTTCTGCCCTTCGTGCAATAAGCTCTTCTTTGATTCCTCCCCTGCAGTCTATTATCACTCCTAGATATTTAAAGTAGCTGATCTGCTCAAGTGGCTGTGTTCCCAATGTTATCTGATGTCTTTTCTCATCTCTAGCGATTACCATGGTTTTTGTTTTGGAGTTTCTGATGTGCATTCCTCTCTTCTTCAACTATTATTCCCAGACCTGCAAGTTGATCAGGAGATGTGCGTCGGATCTCGTGATCAGGTCCCCGTCATCTGCAAATTCCCGCTCTAATACATAATTTGGTCTCATCTTCCAGTACCCTACTTCCTACTTGTTTGTCCGTTCCTTGCAGGCTTTGATGACTTCATCCATGAGCAGCATCAAAAGGTACGGTGACAGAACGTCACCCTGTGTCACTCCGCTATCGATACTGAACTCTCTTGACTTTTGATTTGACTTTTGATTTGATGTCCGCACATAATTTATGCATGTTTTATAGAAGGGAGCCGCGTAGCGCAGTGGTTAGCGCTCTGGCTTCGCATCTGAGTGGTCCTGGGTTCATTCCCCAGTTGAGGCGGTAATGTTTTTTTCAGACTGCAATGGCTCCCGGGTCGACCCAGCCTTAAATGGGTACCGGTTCAGTCCGGGAAGTAAAACCAGTGGGGGAGAGGAGATGGCTACCGCCCTCATATAGCCGAGCCTTTGAAATGTGAGATCGCTAACACCTCACACCCCTACGGCAGTAATGCTATGGGATACTTTACTTTTTTTATAGAAACTCTGAATGGCACAGATCAGGAGTCCTGGGATATTATTCCTTGCCAAGCACTCCCAGAGTTTGTCCCAAGGAACTTTATCAAATGCCTTCTCCAGATCCAAAAAGCAGAATTGCATCTCGTTATCATACTCAAGAACCTTTTCACTCAGCTATCTGAATGTAAACATAAGGGCTTGAGCACTTTTGTTAGCTCGAAACCCACATTGGATCTCGTTCATACTCGACTTTCCTAGATCTATTAAACGCCGTTCTAGAATCCTAGCGTAGACTTCCCTGGGACACGGCGAAGAGAAATACCTCTGTGCTTTTCACATTATAGATTGTCACTTTTTAAAATATTGGTATTATTATGGCAACCTCCCAATCCCTTGGTATCTTATTGTGACGCCAAGTTGCCTTAAGAAATCTTCATTAATAGTATCTCTCCTGCCGTCCCCATGTATTTAACCATTTCTGATGTTATACCATCATGTCCTGCTGCTTTACCAACTTTGTTTTCTCAAATGCTGCCTTAAGTTCTTCCACTGTGATATTATCGTTCCTCTCCGTGGATTCCTCCTGTGAGATTGGGATTGTGACTTCCAGTTTTATTTTCCTCCAAGGAAATCTGAGAAATATTCTTTCCATATGTTCATTACCTAATTCTGGAGCGGTCAAAAGCGCATCTTATTTATCTTTAACAAATTTCAGGGAGCGTGGGAGGGGGAATTTCTTTTCCTTTCTCATGTTCTTTATGGTCCTGTAGAATAGTTTATGGTCTTCTCCAGTATTATTTTCCAGTTTCTCTCCAAGATCCTCCCAGGATTTTTGTTTGGCTTTGACCACAATCTTCTTTGCTTCCGTTTTAAATTTACATATTCTTTAAATTTCTTTGTTTCTTGTTTTCCTAGCCTCTAGGTATTGTTTCCGTTTTTCTGTTCTCGTATTATTCTTTTCTTTTCTTCTGTCCACCATGGTGTACTCTTTTTCTTCCACACTGCTCTGGCTTGAACGCATACCTCTACTGCAGCATCTTTGATGATATCTTTAAATTTTACCCAGAGGGTTTCCAAATCTTCTTCATATTCCTCTATGCTTCCTATTGGTGTTATTATGAGCCCTTGGTATCGCCTCTTAACATCTGGTTTTCTTATTTTGTAAGCCTTCATTTTATTTTCATCTTGTGTGTTAACTATGTTTCTTGCTCGTTGTTGGGTGATGCCTGGGTGGATACCTTTTTTCGATTACTCTCTTTATTTTGATTAGGTAGTGGATCGCTTCCTATCTCTGGTCCTCTAAACACTCTATCATCCTTCACATACTTGAAATCACTTTTCCTCGCTATTGCAGTGTCAATTTTGGATTTTTAATTTCTTACCGGCAGCATCTTGTGTAGGCATGGATACGCTTGTGTGGGAATCTCGTGTTTGTAATAACAAGGTTTTGTTCCCTGCAAAATCTCAACAGTCGTTTTCCATTGTCATTTAGGACACCTTCTCCATATCTACTGATCACTCCATCCCATCTAGAATAGTCGTTTCCAACGCTTGCATTGAAGTCTCCAAGGAGAAGTTTTTCATTTCGGAAGTCCTTTGAAGAAACTAGTAGAATTCATCTTTTATGGCAGTACTCTCATCTTCGTTTGGTGCATACACAGTGACGATATCCATTTTACTATTCTCCGCTTGTAGATATAGCACCATTATTCGTTCTGAGATTATTTTTCTTCTTCTACCTCGTTCGTCTTCAGAGTTTAATTTTTGCTTTTGTATTACTGTCCACTATACAGCCCACACCTGCCTTGGCTCCTTTCAGTTATGAAAACTCCATTGTAGAGTAGTATTGTGCCATCATAGTCTAGAACGCCTTGTCTGTGTTTCTGTTTTTCTGTAATCGCCAGAACTCTCAATTTTGTTCTCTTCATCTCTTCTATTAATTCTTTTTTTTTCCAGTTTATGTTTCTTATAGTCCATGTTCCGAAAATTGTTCTTCTTATTTCTCGCCTGTTTGTCGCCGGTAAGATCAGTCAGGTATTCTCTGTGTTTTGTCTTGTAAAATCATAGGTTAAGGCAAATATGTGATTAGCCTGGTGGAAGTACTGCCTCTTCACATTTTCCATGCCTGCCGACTTATTTTTGTCCACGACTGCTTATTGCATATACGCAGCTAACCTCCAAATTAGGAGGCCTTTCAGCAATCCGCAACCCTGCTGACGCGTCAGGTAAGAGGTAGCTTCCTTGCCCAGGTGTATCCTCTCCTTCCTGTAGTAATTTTACAGATAAGTCCATCTTTTCACTTAACGTTAACTTTTGTTTCGTTTCTGGTGAATTAATTATTTGAATTTTTGTCCTTAATACCTGATGAAGACCATTTGGCAAAAACATAGGTTGTTTTACATGTGTACTTGTATAAACTGACATGCATTTATGTCATTATCGACACTTTGATTCAATTGAGTGTATTCCTTTCTCAGAATGGTAGATAAACGATAGTCAAGGATTTAGAAGACATACATTATTATATAACACGTCAAATATAAATATCGTTAAGTGAAACTACACATAAAACATAAATTAATTGTAAAATGAATAATTGACTGTCATATTTTAAAAAGCGTTGACAACATGGTAGGGGGCTGATAGTATATGTTACAGAACAGCTTTCCTTGGTCCATACAGGAAAGACCATAAAAGTCTTTTTCTATCACAATTTAGGTCTCTTTTGAAACTTCCTTTAAATCATTGAAATTATCTTCACTCTTTGGCCCTTGTTTATTACATTGTCTCCAAGCGTCAATCCTCTGGATGTTTCGTGATGTCGATAGGGATTTCTTCTTCTTCTTCTTCGTTCGTTCTCAATCTCCCACTACTAAACACTGAAAGGGCTTAAGTAGCAGAATGTAGTCCAGAGAACGGAATGCGTTGTGTCGTAGTTTACAGCTTGGCTGCGATATTTGCACCTTTCGGTCCAACACATCCGACTTCAGCAAGCATTTTTTGAGTACCGGGTTAGCATTCCCTCTTCGATTCCTTCTCCTTAGCCAGTCTGCCCTATTGCAGCCTGTTATCCAGGATCACCGCGTGGAGGTGTAGAAGGGTCTTGGCAGCTATGGTTCGCTGGCCCTGACGCTAGCACTCAGCTATGGGTCGTTGACCACTGCAGCTCTTGCGCTGCTCAGCATCTTGATCCCGATTGGGATTTAAAACCTTTTTATCAGGTTGTGGACCTTTCTGAGGCCTATTATAATATGGGCTCTACCCCTAACCCTCCGAAGTTAGACAAGACAAAAATGAAAATCTAAACACAAATACGTTATGTTACAAGCTACATTTGGTTTCTCGGACACCCAGAGAAATTCCAATAAAATCCCTTTGAGAAATGTAAAAATGTTTTACAATATATTTTTTGGTCAATGCTGGCTATGTGAACAAGTAAGATTCTAGCATCTGCTACAGTTACTGAAGCATAGGTTCGATACTGCACTTGTTCCTTCACCTTAACTCTTTTAGAGAAATTGTATATAATCAACATTCGGAGAGAACAATATTAGATAATAGATAAGGAAAGGGACCTAGGGGTTATAATAGATCATACAGGTAAGGTGAGTGAGCAAGTTAAGGTAGCAGTGAAAAAGGCGAATGGAATGTAATGTATGATAAAAAGAAATATTAAACATAGGAGCAAGGAAGTGATATAAAGCATTAGTTAGACCTAGATTGCAGTACTGTGTACAGATGTGGAGTTCTTATCCTAGAGAGGATATAAACATGCTGGAAAGAATACAAAAAAGAGCGACAAAGATGATAGTAGGATTCCAGAATTATGAGGAAAGACTCAGAAAAACCGGCCTACAGTGTCTCGAAGAGAGAAGAATTCGTGGTGACTTAATACGTGTTTATAAGATGATCAGAGGAATGGATAAATTAGACTATAACAAGTTTGTTTTTTAAATACAGCCACCCACAATAACAAGAACGCATAGCTACAAGTTGACTAAAGAGAGGTCCAGATTAGATATTAGGAAATATTTTTTAGTCCGAGAGTGGTGAATATTTGGAATGCATTGCCAGGGGAGGTAGTGGAGGCAGGGACAGTTAATGCATTTAAGAATAAATTGGATGAGCATAGCTTTTAAAGCAAGGTGATGTAAATGAAACTGGTTGTATACAGACTCTGCAGAGTCTTCTAAACCAGTATAAAGACGTTAAGTTAAGTTAACATCAATGACAATTTTGAAGAACTTTTGTATAATGAAGTTGGCAGTTCTACGCACAACTAACTATAGTCGCATTTTATGATATGCTAGGCAGTTGACAGAAGGCAAATTCTTTTAATCCCGGGTACCACTCTGGCGCTATGTAAACATGGGTCTCCAAAAACATGGGGGAAGATACGGTTAGTGATGACACTACAGTTGAGGTAAGTAAGCATAACCTTAAAATCAGTTATAGTTCAGAGACCCACATTACACACTTTATGGCCCAACTCAGTTATGGTTCATAGATCTTCATCACTTACCTACATGGCCTAACCCAGTTATGGTTCAGGTACCTTCATCACGTACCGACATGGCCTAGCCCAGTTTTGGTTCAGGGACCTTCATCACGTACCTACATGGCCTAACCCAGTTATGGTTCAGAGACCTTCAGCACGTACCTACATGGCCTAACCCAGTTATGGTTCAGGGACCTTCATCACGTACCTACATGTTACGGGGAATATTTTTTTTAAATTTATGTTCTGTTGTGCGTTGGACTGTAGTTAGTGCTCAATGACACGTCGCACATTTCCAAAATGGATTTCCTTCCTTGTAGGTGCACTATCTCGGTGTTTAGAGAATCTAAACCTGTCGTTTGTGATGTGAACCATGCCATTAACTACTTTACAACAACCACCCCCTCTCCAATCTCACCCCCTTCCTCAATCCACAAATTGGGAATATGAAGGCTAAGGTCCATGAACAATTAAATACAAAACAAATCGTATTTAAATGTAAATTCTGCAAATGTCAATGACCGTATTTACAAGTAAAAAAAATGAGTGATCTATATTTGTTCGAGTCGCCGTTGATTTTTTCCATTTCCAAATCTTACATTCACTAGGTTTTTCTTTTAATTGGAAACATAAATATTACCGGAGCTCGAATGAGGAGTAAATTATAATAATGTAACCTCTCAGAATAAATGGGTTGGACATGGTGGCGGCAACCTCATCCTGTAAAAAAGCTACAAGCCACTAAAAATCAACAATTATGAGCAGATATACTACTAGAAAATCTCTCAATCGTTCTAGACAGAAGAATATCCTCTTTCAAAAGAGTTGATGAAGCGGCGAAGAGAAAGTAGCATTGAATCTATGCTTCTGGCTTACTTGTTTTTTCTCTATGACAATACGAACGAGTTGAACTTAACTTAACGTCTTTATACTGGTTTAGAAGACTGCAGAGTCTGTATACAACCAGTTCCATTTACATCACCTTCCTCTAGAAGCTGTACGCATCCAATCTGTTCTTAAATGCATTGAGGAGGAGGCTTCAGAAAATGTCACACGACTGGAGGACTTAATGAGGACCTGTGCTTCACGTAGATCTGAAATATTTGGAAGAAATGAAAATGACGATGATAACAATGATGATGATTATTAACCTGAATGACCCTGAATGACCCTGAATGACCCTGCGAATCTTCTGTTTCTCAGACCAAATTCTCTGTCAAAACGTTTAACCCTTGAATGATATTTCTGTACTCATTTCTTGTCTTCATTCTATACGTTTGATGTGGCTAATTTATTATTTAAGTACAATTGTGTAGTTTTAAGCTTGATTGTAAAGACAACCAACCCGACCAGCACCATTTGCCAGGTCATTAAGTAGTCTTTCTTATGCTGGTCGGTTTTATTTCTCTTCTAGAGCAAACAAATAGCGATTGTAAGTGGCAATAATCAGCAGCCCTTTTAAAATCTTAGTGTTCTACATTTCATTCTGTCTTTCTTTCATTCTTTATGTGAGTGGACTTTTTCTTTTAACTTTCTGTTTTCAAACTGTGAAGTTTTTCTCACTAGAACGTAATTGCATGTGACTTGTTGCAGAGCGTGGTTCATTGTCATTATCCTAGACAGGGACAAATCGACTGTCAAAGAACAAAACATGAAGGAAAACTATGATCGATTGTAGAGAAACTATTCAAACAAAACATGAAGGAAAACTATGATCGATTGTAGAGAAACTATTCAAACAAAACATGAAGGAAAACTATGATCGATTGTAGAGAAACTATTCAAACAAAACATGAAGGAAAACTATGATCGATTGTAGAGGAACTATTCAAACAAAACATGAAGGAAAACTATGATCGATTGTAGAGGAACTATTCAAACAAAACATGAAGGAAAACTATGATCGATTGTAGAGGAACTATTCAAACAAAACACATGCGCCTGCAGTCAATCTTGTAAACAAAAGTTCATTTAATTATGTCAGATCTTGTGTTGTAATGCATTCTAGTTGCATATTTGTACTTACCCTCCCCCCTCCCCCCCCCCCCCCCCCCCAACCAACGTGCAGTTACTATTAGCTGCGTGTTGTATGCTGCTGAATCAGAATAGTTTATATTAACTTGCATGACGTCATCATAAAATGATTAGATATGAAGTACATAGTTTATAATAATATCAGTTAATTGTTACCTGATCAATGATGACACTGTAGGCGAGCCTGAAAGGTCAGCCTGAGAGATCGAATCACGAATGTTTACAATCAGAGTGTTCAGCCAGAGAGGAGAGGCTGATAGAGGAATCAGGAATGTTTACAATCAGGGAGGTGAGCCAGAGAGAAGAGGCTGATAGAGGAATCAGGAATGTTTACAGGTGGGGGGGGGGGGCAGGAAGGAGAGGCCGAGAGAGAGAATCAGGAATGTTTACAGGTCGGTGAGCCAGGGAGGAGAGGCTGAGAGAGGAATGTTTACAATCAGGGAGGTAAGCCAGAGAGAAGAGGCTGAAAGAGGGAATCAAGAATGTTTACAGGTCAGTGAGCCACGGAGGAGAGGCTGAGAGAGGAATGTTTACAATCAGGGAGGTGAGCCAGAGAGGAGAGGCTGAGAGAGGAATGTTTACAAGTCGGTGAGCCATGGAGGAGAAGCTGATAGGGGGATTCAGGAATGTTTACAGGTCGGTGAGACAGGGAGGAGAGGCTGATAGAGGGATTCATGAATGTTTACAGGACGGTGAGCCAGGGAGGAGAGGCTGAGAGAGGGAATCAGGAATGTTTACAAGTCGGTGAGCCATAAAGGAGAAGCTGATAGAGGGATTCAGGAATGTTTATAAACATCGACCTACATAAAATATCAGTATACATCTCCTCCGTAATTAGTTTAACATACCTTAGCACGCATTGTTCTGCCTGAAGCACATTGATGTAGGTTCTACATAACATAACATAATATAACTTAACTTGAAGTAACAAAATAGATACACTGCCAGGAAACAAACGGAATTTAATACAGGAAATAATATCCTGAAATAGACTCCAACAACAATGGGAGTACAGCCTTATGTTTCCCCATAGCTGAGTAAACCCCGCCAGTTTGTAAAAACTCTGCAGACATCAAACTTATTGATATAGCAATAAATGAGACTGGTAGGATAATACCAATTTGCGTTATAGCTGCTCCAACTAAGAAAAAATACATCCAATAATCGGCATAGTAATACCATAAACAGGAAGAAACGTCTCATTAGAATGTGAAAGCGATATTGGTAAACAACCCAAGCCACACTATATTTGGACAACAGACACAGTGCACATGACCGAAATCTAGACAGAGTTTGTACAGTCACAACAACCCCAAAGACGAGACTCTGAAACGAACGCATCGGAGGATGAAGTGAACACGCAGATCATCCTGGTTCGAGTTGTGGGGGGGGGGGGGGGGGGGAGGAAGGGACGTGTCTGGGCACCGAATTTCTTAGGGACAATGAAACATGCGACTGTGCAGCAGCACAAACACTAGACCACCCAATGATCCTTCTAGAAACATGCCATTTGGATGGGGAATAACAAAGCAATCCATGTGGCTGAATATTAGAAACATGATGTTTGACATGGTGCCCAGGACAGGAGAAGTGAGTATTTACATAACATGACACAGACTGGCGTCAGTGTGGTAAATGGTAGCAGAATTTGAAGTATAATAATCTGTTTTTGATGTCAATACATAGAGTAGGTCTGTGATGTTGGTAGAGAGAAGAATACCATTCATAGCCGTCTACAAATGAGCTGACGATAAAAAAAATGTTTTACAAGATTTAGCTCCAAATAATGGCTTCAATTTTGCATGAAAAAGCAAACACGGAAACATCTGGAATGTTCCAACGTCAGTTACGCCATCACTATGGACTATCTGATAATCCGTTAACCAAAAAAGTTTCGGACTCTAAAACACCCTCCCCCTTCTCAACCACCACCCTCACAAACATACCCCACCCGCTCTCCCCCATCCTCTCCATGAGCTGAAGGTCCAGAACAGATGTGTACGAACGTCTATAGCCAGCAGATATAGAGTAATTGATCTACCAAGATCGTGTGAGGGTTTACTGTATCTTCCATGCTAAAGTTGTTGATATGCTCACTTTTAATGCATAAATAGATTATGACAATCAAGACAAAATCAAGTCATTTCACAAATATGACTGCTAGACGATGACTTGGAATCTATGAATGGACGATAGTAAAATTATTGTAACTTTTGATATCCATCGTGGAACGAGAGAGGAAGGGCACATGAGAAAACTGGTTACGGAATGTGTCAACTACAGAACATGAAACATTTCACCATCTGCTGAAAAAAAACTAAATGCATGAGCCAATGCAGTAAAAATGTTCAGAATTCATTAAAGGTTTTTCCTTATCTTCTTTTGCTGTTAAAAGTTAATTCCGTGATTGGAACAACAAAAATCAGTCCTATTTTATTTATGTTGCGATGTCACGTTAGAATCTTACTGGTACACGAATTGCCATTATTTATAATATTCATTTGTTACGATCCATCCACACTAATCTGTCTCACGGTATTCATGTGTTACGATCCATCCACACTAATCTGTCTCACGGTATTCATTTGTTACGATCTATTCTAGCTAATCTGTCTCACGGTATTCATTTGTTACGATCTATTCTAGCTAATCTGTCTCACGGTATTCATTTGTTACGATCCATCCACACTAATCTGTCTCACGGTATTCATTTGTTACGATCTATTCTAGCTAATCTGTCTCGCGGTATTCATTTGTTACGATCCATCCACACTAATCTGTCTCACGGTATTCATTTGTTACGATCCATCCACACTAATCTGTCTCACTGTATTCATTTGTTACGATCTATTCTAGCTAATCTGTCTCACGGTATTCATTTGTTACGATCCATCCACACTAATCTGTCTCACGGTATTCATTTGTTACGATCTATTCTAGCTAATCTGTCTCACGGTATTCATTTGTTACGATCTATTCTAGCTAATCTGTCTCACTGTATTCATTTGTTACGATCTATTCTAGCTAATCTGTCTCACGGTATTCATTTGTTACGATCCATCCACACTAATCTGTCTCACGGTATTCATTTGTTTCGATCCATCCACACTAATCTGTCTCACGGTATTCATTTGTTACGATCCATCCACACTAATCTGTCTCACTGTATTCATTTGTTACGATCTATTCTAGCTAATCTGTCTCACGGTATTCATTTGTTACGATCCATCCACACTAATCTGTCTCACGGTATTCATTTGTTACGATCTATTCTAGCTAATCTGTCTCACGGTATTCATTTGTTACGATCTATTCTAGCTAATCTGTCTCACGGTATTCATTTGTCACGACGACCTGGAGGTAGGCGTGTACAGAACTATGAATGAGCTTCAAGTACACTAAACACACGGGGCGAGTAGCAGCAGTGGTAAAGAGCTGCTTACTTGTTGCAAAGATTCGGGTTTATATCCCCGGTCACTACACGCTCATGTCTACTCAATTTTAATGGGATTATGATTGAAAGCTATGAACATAAAACACAGAGGAAGACAACTGGTTCCTCCCACCCCAGAATAAGTTAATACCTAGTACAATGAAGTGCTTGACACTTCATCCCCGACGACAGTGTCTGATATGGGACTACATGTTAACTTTATATTAAATATGGCGACTGATTTCTTTGTGTTGGTCCATACTGTTTCAGCTATTTATTACTGCATTACATGTTTACTTATGGTTCTGGAACAAACGAAACAGAAACACTTTTTACTTCTTTGCATGTCGTAAAAGTTGACTATAGAAGGTTGTACATACGGCTGGCAATCTCCCCATTTAAGAACCATAGATATAAAACTGCACTGCAAATAACTGAAGAACTTTCCTAAAAGCTGATTAGATGGAGCCAAATGGAGTATGGGCCAAAGCTTCAACAAATCACTTGAATCAGATTTTTATCGTAAGCTGGCTGGGGAGCCAAATGTAATATTGGGCCAGAGCTTCAACAAACTGGAATCAGGTTTTATCGTAAGCTGGCTGGGGGAGGGGGGGGGTGAGGGGGGGGGGGCAAATACAATATATGACTGACCTATGCTTCAACAAATGACTAGAGTTACGCTTTTCCTAAAAGCTGGTTAGGTCGAGCCAATTTCAGTGTTGGACCTATGCTTCAACAAATGGAGCGACGGGGCAAGTAGAGTTATATTATTTCTAAAAATATATGGTTTCTTTTACTTTCTTCCGTTTAGACACTTTCATTTCTTTGTTGGTGTTTTGTTTTGTACGGCTGTCGAGGGCATCTATGCAAACATATACAACATATTCTATATGTGTGCTTTGAAATAAGATGTCAGCTTTATATGGGCTCTGAGCCAAAAATAGGCACCTTCCAACCCAAATGTAAGAAAACATTATATCATAGAAGTGAGAAGCTGAAAATATTAATAAAGTCCAGATACGATATACACATACATGCTTACACACACACACATACAAACTTACATTCACACTTACACACAATTACACACTTACACGCAGATACATACTTACACACATACATACTTACTTAAACACACTTACACACATATACACACATACAAACTTACACATACTTACACACATGCACATACATACTTACACACATACATACTTACACACATACACACATACTTACACACACATACAAACTTACGCACACATACATACTTACACACATATACATACTTACACACACATACCTACTTACACACACATAAATACTTACACACACATACATACTTACACACACATACATACTTACACACACATACATGCTTACACACACACATACTTACACACATACTTTATGTAATAACTATTTTGTAACAATTTGCAAATGTACAGTTAAACGTATTTGTTCTCAATTTGCTTTCTGCGGTGATCTTTGAGTCATCGATCCGTGTGTAGTGTCTGTGTAGAGATTTTGTAATATTACTGCCACCCAACTGTTTACGGTGAGAAGTTTCTATTCCGTAAATCGTTGCATTACTAGGTTAAAACATTTTTCCAGGACGTGAAAATATTGCTGATGAAACCCGACCTGTTCTCCCTTTTCAGATTGCAACAGAAGTATACGCACGGCCGATAGGGGAGAGGATTCAAGCAGACACGCGTTCATCGATAGACAGTATATAAACTGCAACAGTGTGTTTGCGTGGCTTAGCCTTGGTGGGAGACTTCCGCGAATGACAAAGAGGTTCAACATGAAATACAAATGTGATGGCGACAGTAGACCAAAGACTTCTAAGCTGCAGATCTTGGTGCACTGTTTAAGCGATGGGATGCTGATTTAGCTGTGAGCTGGCAGCTCTTGACAGCCCAATGCCTCCAGAACAAAAGCACACGTCCTCCTCAATTGTTGTAGTGGTGTGTAGAGTGTGCTGAGTATGGTGGGGTGTGGTGGTAGCAGCAGGTTCCGCATATCGGCCAGCGTTTGGCCCAAAGTCAGGAGGTGCTCGACTGACTCCTCGTGGTCATGGCAGAATCTGTAGTTTGATTCACGTAGTGGGTCTAATCTATTCAGATGTTTGTTGATGAGGGCATGGTCTGTTCTCAGCTTGAAGATCAAACTCTGATCTCGTCGTTTCAGTTTCTTCAGTTTTTTTGTTCAGAAATAATAGAAAATGGAGGAGCAATAATGATTGGTTTTCAAGTTTGAAACGTACGTACGTCTGTCGGTGATTATATATATATATATATATATATATATATATATATATATATATATATATATATATATATATATATATATATATATATATATATTATATGTCATTTATTTTTATTTTTATTTGTACTTTAACTCCTACAAAAGTGCCCAATATACGAGCAACAGAGAAAGCCAGTGTGACCGTCACCGAAATCATTTCTGGACAAGCTGTATGAAGACCTTTATAGCCTCAGTCTGTTTTCTTTAGCCATATTCAAGTTGACGTCTGAAAACTTACGAAGTAGAAGAGAGAAGCTTGCATTTAGGAAATGGTAATTCCACAACAGACACTGCTGTCTAGAATGAAGTATTAGAGACATCATTGTATTAGGCCTCAACTTTTTTCTGAGGTGGGGTCGACAGTTTACTTCGCACCCCTTCCTTCCCTAGCAGTAAGCACTTCCCCCCCCCCCTCTCTCCATTTACATCTGGGCCGACTGGAGAGTGCCGATAACGAGGATTAAACTCTGTACTGTTGTCGTGAGTAGCGAGATACTGTACCACTGTACCACTGACCCACATATCACATATTTTAACCATTGCCAAAATTCCCTTATTTACCATTTAAAATGTGTGTCGATTTACTATTGTGAATTCCCGTGTCCCTAACTGCAGAGGAAAGAACAGGCTAACTGCACCTCCATGCATGTCGTTAAAGGAAACAAAAACAAGTTTGCAAGGAGCTTAAATCCTGTACAAAAACCTCAGAAACTCTCATTAGAAGAGTTCTGCTTTGGCACAAGTTTCTAGTAATATACCTTCTATAGGTGTGGTCCCTTGTTGCTATAGGGACAAAATAGTGAAAAATGTGTACCAAATGAGTGGGCGAAATTAAGAAAGTGGTTTAGACATAGATTAGTGATCAGGGAATAGCAATGCCGTCACTAAATTTGAGGTATAGGCCATTAACAACTCTCCTCCTGCAAGTTACTTCATGAGTTTCCCTTTCTGCCTCTCTCCATTTGAAGTCCAGAGACCGAAGTTCATTTTCACATTTTCCGTTCCAGGTGTTTCTTGTTCTACCTCTCTTGCCCTTCCGCTGGTAATTCCATGTCAAGTTCTGTCTGGCCATGTTTGATGTACCATAGAGCGTGTCAAAACCGACCACATCTCCTACGTGTGATCTGTTGCTTCACTGGGTGTTGTTGGCGACTTTCCCGTAGGTCTTCCTTCTACCCATGTCTTGTCAGTATATTCACATAATTCCCATCAGACAGTTATTGACGAACGACTAGAGCTTCCTCTGTATTGCCTTTATCGTTCTCCGTGTTTCTGCTACTCACAGGAGAACTGACTTGACTCTGGAATTAAACAATCTTAACTTGGCATTAGTCTTTACTTCCCTGGATTTCAGTAACAGGAATCCTGCCACTGCCCTTCTAGTTTCTGACATCAACCTCCTTGTCTCCTGAGATATCAATTGTGCTGCCCAAGTATGTGAAGGTGCCCAACTCTTCGAATGCTTCACGCAAAAGTTGTTGTTATTTCGAATGCCCACAATGAGTAGGTTTACTCTTTTGTGCGCCCTGAAAAGGACGTAAAGTGGCGGGTTGCAGTAGCTCTCTTCACATACCAAGCATGCTCATGAAGGCGGCCCACGGTCCTCCAGGCGGTTAACTTTACGTTGCTTTATCTGCGTGGCGCTCACTACTACGGTGATCACATCGATCCGCATCTCGTCAGCCAGGCTGCCTTGAAAACAGCTTGTTTCCAGGGAACGCTACATGGAAGTGAGATAATTGTCTTGGTCAGTGCATTGTGCCTGACCCTGACGCGACGTCCTAGTCAGCATGTTGTGCCTGACTGGACTAACGTCTCAGTTCCCCATCTTACCTCTTTACCAGCGTAATACCTTATCCAGCCTCTGAATAGAACAGTGGTAGAGCGCACACATTTCGTAACAAATATTCCGGGTTCGATCCCCGTTATTGACACCCTCCTGTAAATGGGTATCAAACTTACTGTTAAGGATGGAAGGGCAGCGGAAAGGGAAGATGCCACCTACCTTATAACAAGATTAAGTCTACTACATGGTCTCTAACACTTCATCCCAGATATTAGTGCATTATATGAGAATACCTTTACTAATCTACCACATCACCAACACATACACGTCAAAAGTGCCCGTATAAAACCAGCCAAAAATAAAAATTTATCATCGTGGTTACCATATCTGATAACAATATTGCATTACCTGAACAGAGTAGTAATAAAAGAAAACAGATATCAGAAACATCGATAACTTTGGCTCAGACAAAAATATGTCCAGCCTGGCAATAATACAAACTCAATCTTGACAAGCAAATCCAACTAACAGCGCTAGTGAATACATTTTTAATTTCACTGGTCTTAAATTTGGCGCCCGGTATGTTGGCGGCACATGACCGTTCCGTTCACATTATCTTATAGCATACAGCGAACTATTTGTGAGCAATAATATGTGCCATGAACGTGTTTCTTTTTTTTTTTTTATCGGCCATAAAGGTGTCAGTAATGTTCGTATTAATCACAGTTAACCACGTTGTATAATTCATATGAATCACCGTTAACCTCGTTATTTAGCCAATTTAATTGTTAATATCTTTTTGCTTGGCAACCTAGGTCTCCAACAGTTCCTGACATTGTCATGTTTCGTGTTACAATATTCCCAAATTAACCATTCTTTCTTCATATAAATCATTCTTTCTTTCTTTCTATATCTATATCGCACTCTGTGCACGAGAGAGAGAGAGAGAGATAGAGCAAGAGCGAGTGTGTGTGTGAATATATATATATATATATATATATATATATATATATATATATATATATATATATATATATATATATATAAAATATCTGGGCTTCAGACTGAACAGCCTGAAGAAATTATGGCAGAGCACCAACAAAATGATAAAAGTAAAAGTCTTGAGAGCCTGTGTTTTTCGTGTGGCAGCTTATAGCTACAAATCATAGACGATTACCAAAACTTTCAGACAAAGAATCGAATCCTTCGAGGCAAAATGTTTCAGAAAGATCCTGAGAATACCCTGGACAAAGAAAAAGACAAATGTAGATATTCGGCAAGAGTTGAGCATAGAGGAGAACTGGTTTATCAATTCCATTTTGGCTTGAAAATGGAAATACTTTGGTCATATCAAGAGACACAACGGTCTCGAGAGAACAGTGATGGGAGGTATGGTGCCAGGTACAAGAGAAAGGAGTAGACCAAGAAGACGATGGCACCAAGATATCCAGGAATGCCTGGGTATGACTGTGGCGGAGGGTGGAGTTTTGGCAAGGGAACGAGTTTCTTCCAGATAGACTGTGATGGGAGCGACGTTCTATAAAGGACATGCTACATGATGATGATATATACATATGTATATATATATATATATATATATATATATGTATATATATATGTATATATATATATATATATATATATATATATATATATATATATATATATATATATATATATATATATATACCAGGTGGCTTCAAAAACAAAAAGTTCCCTGAATAGTTGAATATATATTTATAAGCTGATAGTGACCTTAATGAAATGACATGCAGACGTGACTTTCACATATATTCTCAAACAGAAGTTACATAATTTTGTTTGTGCGATGTGTTCGTTGCATCGACGGAGTTGAAAATTTCCTTTATTGAACATCGTACAAATGTCAAATTCTGTGGTTTTTCTTGAGAAGTCACCCTCAGAGACACAAACATTGCTTAATACAGCATATGGTGATACCGCAATGAAGAAATCACAAGTATTTGAGTGGCATAAGCGTTTCCTTGAAGGTCGTGTTAATGCCGATGATGATGCACGTAGTGGACGACCGTCAAGCTCGATCAACAATGAAAACGTTAAGCGTGTTAGAAACGTGTGTGCTGACAGAAGACTTAGTGTCGAGAAAATAACCCCAGAAGTTGGAATATCAGTTCGAAGTTGCCACAGTATTATACACAATGAACTGCACATGAATCGTGTTTGTCAACACATGGTTCCCAAAATGTTATCTCCTGAACAGAAAGAAACGAGATTGATCCTGGCAGGAGACCTGATCACAATAGCTGATCAAGATAGCAATTTTCTCGACAACATAATCATAGGAGGTTAGACCTGGTGTTTTGTTTTTTTGTACAATCATCAGACAAAACGTCAGTCCTTTGAATGGAAATTTCCACCCATTTTTCCGGACACATACATTTCGTTAGGACAAGAGTAAAGGATAAGTTATGTTGGAAGTTTTTTTTAAAAACTCCCAGAATATTGTCTACCATGATTCCATTCCTCAGGGACAAACGGTCAACAAGGAATTGTACGTTTATATCCTCCGTCGCCTAAGAGATGCAATAAGAAGAAAACTACCCAAAAAATGGAGAAGAAACAGTTGGATTATGGTGCATGATATTGCGCCAGCACATCGATTCCTATTGGTGAAGTAATATCTCGCGAAGCACAATGTTATTACATTTTAACATCCGTTAAATTATTTCGAACTGGCACCGGCTGATTTTTTCTTGTTCCCTCAACTGAAATTGGCCCTGAAAGGACAGTGATTCAAGGATGCTCAGAACGTTATCACCAATGCGACAAGACAGATGAGAAAGGTGTCAAAGAATGGGTTCGACGAATGTTTCCAGCAACTGTATACATATTGGCAAAAGTGTGTAGTTGCCGAAGGGAACTACTTTGAAGGAAATGTAGTGTAGATTATTGTATTGTAACTTATTTCTATACAATCCATTAATTCCGGGAACTATTTAAAGCTACCTCGTCTGTGTGTGTGTGTGTGTGTGTGTGTATGTGTGTGTGTATGTGTGTGTGTGTATATATTCAATAAAAGTGCCGTCTCCGCAATGTAGGTTAGCTACAATGGACCTTCACTAATCTCTGTCTTTTGTCTTGTCTGTACACTGCCAGACTGACGTTAGTCCATCTTTTGATGTTGCTCTCCCATTTATAACGCTACCCATTTCTTGTCCGCCTACCTTAACAACCTTACTCCTCGAGTATTGTTTTCAATAACGTTTCTCGTCTTTTTATATCTCCAAAATATTTGACTTGCCTAATTGTAATGTCTGTCAAAAGTTCTCTACTCATGCCTTCTCTCGTCAGGACAAAGCTATTTGTTTGGAAATCGGTCCACGTAATGCGACACATTCTTCTGTAAACCCACATTTCGAGGGCCTCTATTGTGTTTTCCTACTGTTTGTTCATAGTTCATGTTTCTGTTCCGTATAATAATGTTGATAATGTTAATCTCATTTCTAATGTATTGGTTATTTGCCTGGATGTCAATATATTTCTCATCAAATTATAGTGTAAATACACTTTTGACTATTCCTATTCTCTTCGTCACTTCTCTCTCACATCTCTATCACTTGTAATAATTGTCCCAGATACAAGTAGCTCGTCACTTCTCTCTCACATCTCTATCACTTGTAATAATTGTCCCAGATACAAGTAGCTCGTCCCTTCTCTCTCACATCTCTATCACTTGTAATAATTGTCCCAGATACAAGTAGCTCGTCCCTTCTCTCTCACATCTCTATCACTTGTAATATATGTCCCAGATACAAGTAGCTTGTCCCTTCTCTCTCACATCTCTATCACTTGTAATATATGTCCCAGATACAAGTAGCTGTCTACCTGTTCTAGTATCATGCAATTCACTTGGAAATCAGTTTGTGGCTGAACATTTGTTTTGGAAAATAACAACTTTTGTTTTATTAATGTTAACGTTTAAACCATATTCAACACGTCTTGTGTTGACTATCTCCAAAAGATTTTACAACTCTGATCAGTCTGACAAAATGGCGTATGTTATGAAAGTTCGTTATAAACGGAAGTGCGCTAGTGAAACCCTCCATGCGGAAAAAGATGCACCAACTGACATTCGTCGGCGCTTGCTGAACGTTTAACTTAACTTAACGTCTTTATACTGGTTTAGAAAACTTTGCATAGTCCGTATACTAGTTTTATTTACATTTCCTTTCTCTGAAAGCTATTTGCATCTATTTTGTTCTTAAATGCATTAATTGTCCCTGTCTCCAGTACTTTTGTGGCGATGCATTCCAAGCATTCACCATTGTCTGACAAAAGAATATTTTCTGATATCTAATCTGAACCTTTCTTTAGTTAATGTGTAGCTTAGTTAATGTGTGTTTCCTTCTTCTGACAGTTGCCAAGAGGTTTTCCAAATGCCATTTTCCTGATGTAGTTCTTTCTTCTATTTCCTCATTTGTGACTCGGTCTTTGTACGTGACGTTTAAAGGTCTTCTGAAACATCTCATCTCTAAGGCCTGTATCCTTCGTTGAAGGTCAGCTGTAATTGTCCATGTCTCACAAGCATAGAGGAATATTGTCAGGACCAGTGTATGCATTAATCTGATCTTCGTCCATAGTGCTAACCGTTTATCTTGCCAGATTTTGTTAAGCCGTGCAAGCGCCGCTATTGTCTGTGCTATTCTGGCCAACACCTCACATTTTGATCCTTCATCACTGACAATCGAACCCAGATATTTAAAACGGTCAACCACTTCGAGTTCCTGGTCATTAGCGTTTATCCATCCGATTGTTGTTGAAGCCCTCGGCGTTGTTGGTCATTAATGTTGTCTTTCCAGCGTTAATCTCCATACCATAGTCAAGAGCTGTTTGATCGAGCCTTCTGACCCATTCTCGAAGTTTCGCTTCTCTGCCCGCGAACCTGTCGATGTTCGCTGCAAACAAAGGTTGGTAATCGTTCAGTCTCACATCTTGACAGTATCAACGTGATCCTCAAGTGCCTCACTCATAATTCCCTTCAGAAATATGTTGAAAGGTGTTGGGGAAGAGTGTACAACCCTGTCTCACACCGACCGATGTGCGAAACCAGTCCCAGGGCCTCCCATTCACAATAATTGTTCTGGGCGCTTTGCCATACAGGTGTTCAAGCAAGCACCTGTTTAATATTTCTGTTTATTTTATACCTCCTCACCAATGCCTATAGCCATTTGTGCGATACACTGTTAAACGCTTTCTTGATATCAACAAACACATACAATTGTTGCTGCTGTTCCAGAGATTTCCAGTTTATCAGTCTTAAATTGAATATCTGTTTTGTTTAAGGTTTTTTTTTTAGTGCTTCTTATCTGTCTGAACCCTGCCTGCTGCTCAGCAATGATCTTCTCCGCTTGGGGATTTAATCTGTCAAGGGTTAATCTAAGCATGACCTTGCTAGGGTGGCTAATGAGGCGTATTGTTCTGTAATGTTGGCACAGCTTTAGGTTTCCAGACTTAGGTAGCGATATAACCATCGATTTTGTCCATAAGTCGGGCCAGCTTCCCGTCGCCCATATTTTGTTGCAGATGTGTGTCAGGCCTTCCACCACTGCCTCCCCACCTGCCTGTAAGAGCTCTGCTGGTTTGTTGTTCACGCCGTCCGCCTTCCCTCCTCTCAATGTCTTTACCGCTGCAGCTACCTCTTCCTTGGTGTTGGGGGGATTGTTTTTCCAGGCTCGTCCCGTCCCTCATAGTTGTATAACTCGGAACAGTACTCTGTCCATCGTGCCAGTACGTCATTGTCCTCAATAAGGATCTTGTTGCTTTTATCCTGGATCATAAAGTTCCTGCCTTGTCTTGGTGTTATCAGTTCTTTGACAACCTTGTATGCTCCTTTAGCCTACTTTCTGTCTAGCCTCTCTTCGATGTTTGTACATTTCTCACATATCCACGTTTCATTAGCCTCCCTCGTCTTTTGTTGTATCGCTTTCTTGGCCTCTTTATATCTACCGACCTCATCAGGTAAATGTTTTTCGTTTTTCAGTGACCTTCTATCACAAAGATCTAGATTTTCTTTTTTTTTTTTTTTGTTTTGGTTGGCACTCCAGGATCTATGTTGCTGTCTATGAGTGCTGAGTTAAGAAACTATGTTACTATATCGGTAACCAATCCCTCTCTGAGGGCCAACAGTGGAGCAAATCTCCATCCTATCCTCAATTGGAAAATGTCAATGATTGTTGGGTCGTTTAGTTTGTCCAGGTCAGACTTTAGTTTATTCACTTCTGTCTTTGCGATTTTCATCAATCGCAGACGCATCGTCATCATAACACGATCGTGGACGTTGTCCTTGTTGATTGCCCACAATGAGCAAGTTTAGTCTTTTGTGTGCCCTGAAAAGGACTTTAAGTGGCGGGTTGTAGTAGATTTTCTCACATACTGAGCATGCTGATAAAGGTGGAATGCGGTCTTCCAAGTGGTTGTACTATGCCTGGCTTCATCTGCATTGGCGCTCACTACTACAGGGATCACGTCGATCCACACCTCATCAGCTAGGCTGCTTTGAAAACAGCCTGTTTCCAAGGAACGCTAAATGGAAGAGAGATTGTGATCTTGGACAGTGTATTGACCCTGATGCGACGTCCTGATTAGTATGTTATCTCTGACTGGACTAGCGTTTCAGTTCCTTCAAGATCATGGTCGCCTCCTATATCCGCTCCGGGAAAACTTCTCGTATTGTCGGTGTTGATGCTAGATCTCAAACTCATTTGAACCAGTATATAATAAATTTGACTGTGCACATCACTGTTTGGCCTATGCCATGTCCAACGTCTAGACGGCTTATTATACCCGAACATGTTTGCCACAAACAGCTTATTGCATCGTGCAAATTCTAGGATAGAGTCATTAGTTTTCTTGTTTCCGTATAGGCCACATGTTCATCTCCAGTCATGGACTACATCTTCTCCAATTTTTGCCTTTTAATCCCCGTGAATTATCACTATGTCATTCTTTGGCGTTTCTGTTATCAGAATCTGAAGTTGATCGTATAATGCCTCTATTTCAAAATTGTCATAGTCTGCAGTGGGTGCGTATCACTATATTAGGGTCATATTAAAGGACGCTGCCTTTAGCCGTAAGATGATAAATGAGCTAGATATTGGACGAAAACCCAATATGCATCTGGCTGTGTCTTTATGTACCAGTATCCCCACTCCATTAAGTGTTTGTTCTTCTTGCCACTGAAGTAGAACGTGTTGCCCTCCTCCGTTGTAAACTCACCAAAGTTTTTCCATCGAGCCTTACATATACCCAGTACGTCCCACCGGTAGTTCTTCATCTCGTGCGTTAGCTCGATATATATATATATTTGTTTGATCTGTCCTAAGACTGGTTGTTAGGTCGACTGAGCATATCTCTCTGCTGGACCCTATCCTGTACATATCTCTTTATTTCAGCATTGTTCGTACTTTAATTTCCCTACATGGCTGAGATGTAAAGGTGAGTCTTAGTGGGCCCCGTCCTTCTATTATCTTCTGTAGAAGACTTTCCTGTTACATATTGCGTCACGACCACCTGCATCTTCGTTTTTGTATTATTTTCAATATTTGTCTTTGCGCCTATTTCAATGAGGACATTGCTATTGGATCTTCTTTCTGTCCAACTCACGCTTTCCACTCTACGATAGCACCACGTTTCAAATGCTTCCAAGGTTTTTTTTTCATTCTTCTTTGCTAGAGTCCATGTATCAGCTATTTACATCAGCAGTGGTCAAACATAGATAATGAATTTTCTTTTCCTCAGTTCTTTCTTGACATTCTTTTAGGTTGCAATTTGTTTTTCTCTCAATTAATCTAATCCTTGTCATAATTTCAGTCTCATTGATGGCATCGTCTGTTATAGTTTTCCCCAAATATGTAAACTTCTGTACTTGTTCGCTTATTTCTCCCTCGATGATTATATTCATTTGTCTATGCTGCTTATCTATTACCACAGTCTTTGTCTTCAAATTTCATTCTTCATATTTTCATGTCAAAGTCTTTGACTGTACTGTTAATTTTTCAAGCAGCCGTTGCAACGTTACTATTGATCCTTCCATTATGATTAGATCATCGGCATTTATTGAGTTTGCTGCCCCCACCCCCACCCCCCCCCCCCTCCTATTATTACAACTCCCAACAACTTTTTCCATCATCATCTCAGAATCTCAGAATATGCGTTATAGAGAGAGACTTTATGAAAACAAGCAACTTTTTGTCTTATTTAAACTGGATTTATTAGTCCGTCTTTGATTAAAATAATGACATGTTCATTTTCATGCTGGTTCTGGATTCCTAACGGTCTCTCCATACCTATTTGCTGCAACATTTGAAAAAGTTTGTTCCAAGGGACTCGTTAAACAGCTTTCTCGTAGTCAACAAAGCAGGTAAATGGTGGTCGTCCTTCATCGATCAATCTTTCATCGAGAATCCGCAATGATTCGATGACATACCGTGTTGTTCTGGCAAACTGGTTATCTTCAAGCGCCTCCTCTATCTTGATAGCATTCTCTCCTTAATTATACCTCGTAGAATTGCAGATACATCTGCTATTTCGCTTATCGTTCGGAATTGGCCATATTCTATTGCATCGGATTTTTTGGCAAAGGAATAATTGTTGAAGTTGCGTGTTCTTTCGGACTTATTCCATTGTTGTTAATTGTCATTAACATGCTTGAACAGTAAATTGTGTAAAGTTTCTAGTACGTTTTTAGGATCTCAATAGATATCTCATCTATCTCTGATGATTTGTTGTTTTTTTAAATGAATTTTTTTTTTTTTTTGTTTGTTTGTTTTTTGTTGTTGTTGTTTTGTTGTTGTTTTTTTGGGGGGGGGGTGGGGGGGGGGGGGGGAGGGGGGGGTTTGAGTAAAATGCCTTATTAAATTCTTCTCTGGTTCCGGGAAATTGCTCTTCTGTCAATGGTCTGTCATTTAAGGGTTTGTTAGCCTGATGCAGACACCGATCCTCATTAAGTTTCATAACATGTTCCGTCCATCTCTTCTTTTTTGACTGTATAGGTCTGGAACGAAATTCCCTATTCTTTCCAGGTCTATCAACTATTTTTTCTTGTGGCATCTGACGTTCTCGATCTAATTTATTCTTGATACTATCAAACTTAGAAATGTCTTGCTTTGTATTATCGCTCTTCCATTTGCGCCTTTCCTGCATTTTGATTAGTATTTTTATTTTTTTAATTTTTATTGCGTTCACCTAATTTCTCTAATCCACAAGGCGGTGTGCGTTGCACTGTGGTTTTTATTTGCGCCTGTCGGCCCAGTGCATCCGACTTCAGCATGCATTTTATGTAATGGTCTGCTTCCTCCTGTATTTTCTAAGGGTTTGCTTCCCCGGGGTAACGGCCGGTGCTGTGATGGGGATCGAACCCAGCACCTTTTGGATGTGAGCCGTATTACTTAACCACTAGCCCACTAGATTAGTATTTCATTTGTTACTTTTGGTTTCTTGTTTTCTGCTATTTTCTTACCCAATGTTATTTCTGTTTTCTCTTTTACCTCTTTTATATTCTTCCACTTTATATTTAAGTCTTCGGTGATTTGTTTTCTTTTCTAAGGCAAGGCATTATTAATTGAGTTTTGAACTGGATATACCCATAAATTGCATACGTATATCATTATGTACGTGATTAAACTAATAAAAAGTATATATACTTAACAAATAAATACAGTCATGTACGTACACACATACACCCACACACACAAACCCACACACACACACACACACACAGTGGTGTGTGCATGTTTTTATGTTTGAAAACTGTAATGTAATTGAAAACCAATACACTCTTGGCCGTTACTAAAAGCCATATAATTGTCTTAGTACAGTCTGAATATGAAATTACCTTTCAACGACTTTCAAAAGCTGATTCCATGAAGCTAACGACTATCCGGACAGTATCTCACAGTTCACCTGCAATCACAAAATTGACCTGAGAAGCAGTGTTTCCAGATCAAAATTCTGAGAAGAAGCCAAATACTGCCCAAAAATGACCAAATAATATTCCAAAAAAGCCATAAAAAGGCCAATCAAATGTAATTGAATTAGTCATTTGATCAGCTTTGTTTTGTTAAAATAGACCATTTAGTCTTTTAAATTCTTGTACAACAGGCGTAGAAAACGCAGAATACAAGTAGTTGTTTGTAGTATGACAACATTTTCTTTACAATCGAGATTTTAATTTTGCATTCAACTTTGTTTGGACTAGCTCAGCAATGCTAAAAAAATAATGGATGCGAATAGTTATGTGAGTCGAGGTTGTGGATGGATGCAAATAGTTCTGTGAGTCAGGGTTGTGGATGGATGCAAATAGTTCTGTGAGTCGGGGTTGTGGATGGGTGCGAATAGTGCTGTGAGTCAGGGTTGTGGATGGGTGCGAATAGTTCTGTGAGTCAGGGTTGGCGATGGGTGCGAATAGTGTTGTGAGTCGGGGTTCTGGATTGGTGCGAATAGTTCTGTGTAGCTTTATTTATTATAACATGCCCCCTTGTCCATGATGGCGCATGATTTCCATCACGTGGTCAATGACACGGATTGCACAATGACATGTCATGGCCACAACAATTTGCAAATCTGCTGCTTTAACATTGTCATTTTGCCTAGATGTCTTCTCTGCTGTAAGTTCACTCTGACCTTTTGATGAGGTTTTAATCATGCGTTTTACCGTTTTTCGTGGTTTGTGAGATTGCTAACTTTTGGAACAATGGTCTAGTGACACAATTTACAATAAACCTACTTCTATCCATCAGCAACGTTTTATTATTTCTCAAACAAATGCCTTTTTTCCATTGCTGTTGTACTTAAGTTTGCTATCATCAGATGATTCCATTTCTGCAATGACGTAGCCGAAGATTAAAAACGATGTGTTATCACAAAATCAAAAACTGATAACTGAAATCTTAATAGTTGAAGATTACAGACAGAACAAAACTTGTAAAATGTATAAAATCGAAATTGTTGTAGTCTTCATTCTCTTGAACTGAAATACAGTTATGGTCCGAGTTTGTTACATACTATAACCACTAGATGAGCGCACTAGATAGTGCTCGATCTGGAAAAATAATGTTTAAGTGCTGCAGCTTCAATGTTAACTTTAGTATTTCTTTGACTTCAATGGAAACGATTTTGGGTATTTATTTTTTAAAACACCAGGAAAAAGCAAAAAAGCGTAGAAAATTTACTGACGCCAAGCAATTTGAAAAAGCCGGAAACAAGGCCAAAAAGTCAAACAAAAAGTCTTTTGCCAAACCCTCTGAATAAAAAGGCCAGATTTGTGGAATTTGACTGTAGAAAGGCCAATATGGCAACCGAGCTGAGAAGTGTTCACTGGCGATCCGTGTTTATTTTGCCATTCATTTAGTTCAGGAGCAAACAACTGGGAAGATGCCACTCACGACGTTCAATCGGATGTTACGATCTGTTAGCATATGGAAAAAAGGAATGTCTGTGTCTGTAACAGCAAGACAATTTGATGTATCAAAGCAGACTGTTACACTGTGGTTACATCGCTACCAGGCGACTGGGACTGTTTCTGACTAGCCCCGCATGGGACGTTCTCGATTAACGACCAAACGGCAGGATCGTTTCATCATTCTCGCACATCTGCAAAACATATTTAAGTCAACAACCGTCACTGCTAGCACTCTTCCCGGACTGATAAGAATACGTTCAGCTACTGTCAGGAACCGGTTGTGCGAGCAAGGCCTACGTGCAAGGCGCCTTTCTATTCGTTCAACTCTGCAACCACAGCATCATGCCGCGAGACTAGCCGGGGCCAGACAACATCTGCGCTTTTCGACCGCTCAAAAGCCGACGGTCGTCAGAGAGTGTATCGTTGACGTGGAGAGAGATACGTCACCAACTGCATTCAAGAGCGCGCTCGTCGTGGTGGTGGAGAGATTATTATTTGGGGAGACATCTGCACCAATCATCGGACATACCATTTATCTTAGTCTGTGCTGTTACCGACTTGCCATAACGTGATGAGATGGTGAAGCACCCCATCGCGCTTTTTGCCCTGAACCATGCACCAGGCATTAAGCTTCAGCAGAGCAATGCCGTCATCATGGTGCCAGGGTTGTGTTCGATGAACTCCAAGCCAGAGATATTGCCCTGCTCAGCAATTTCACCTGTCCTGTCATCCGAGGACTTTTGGACGTCGCGTACGGGGGTCGAGTTGCAGATGGGGAAGTGCAAGATGGCATTGCGGCGGCAGTGAGGACTTTCGATGACCTCTTGGCAGCTGCCGAAAGAAGGAGACTCACTTGGCACGGGCACATATCGAGATGAAATGGTCTTGCAAATACAGTCCTCCACGGAAAGGTGCATGGCAGACGACGAAGAGGTTGGCCCAAAAAGAGATGGGAGGACAACATAAAAGAATGGGCCAGTCTCCGACCAGGGGAGTCACAGGCGGCGGCCGCTGACAGAGAGGGGTGGCCTGGGGTTGTGAGGATGTCTTCATGTGTGCCCCAACGACCTCACCGGTTACGGGATGACCTGACCTGACCTAACCTATCATCAATTGAGCATGTCTGGAACGAGCTGAAACTTCAACTTCAGCAACGACAGCATCCACCACAGATTTTACGGCAACTTCGTCAAGATGTCGTGCAGGAGTGGCAGAACACTCCACAGGATTTACTGAGTCGCTGCATTCGATCAATGAGGCGCAGATGTCAAGCCGTGATCAACGCACGTGGTGGACACACGCGATTCTGAGAGTTGACATTTTTAAAATGACCCCCATGCTCCCAGATGATGCGGAAACAATCACACGAGACACGAAACTGTCTATCCAGTTGTTTAAGTTTCGAACTATGGAATAAAGTTTCTCCTCCCAAAATGTCGTTGTTTTTAGATGATAAATTAAATTATATGGTGAAAAACATTATCTGGTAAGTTACTTTTTGCGTTGACTAAATATACAAGTATTATACAAGTATTATACAAGTATTATACAAGTATTATACAAGTACATAATGATGATAACTTTACATCGTTGTCGATGACGACTACCCACATCATCCTTGTTGTATGTGTTCTCAATTGTTTTGTTTCTACATTGACTGTTATGTCTCGGCCCGGTGTTTGCTGGACCTCATGTGGCCTATCAGTCCAACGCGAGCACGAAATGTTCAATTTCACGGTTTGCACACAAGGCCTTCTGGTGCCGGTGAGGGTAGTTTCGCTGTTCTCTCCTTCCGGATCAGACTTTAGAGATGTGTGTGTTTGGGTGTGTATGCGGGCGCGTACGTATGCGTGCGCCCGCGTGGCTGAAAAGTGCTGATATGTCGCTCGAGCCACAAAAACAGTCATTGTTAAACTGCTGTTGTTTCTTTCATATTTTGCAGTTTAATGGACAGACCTATCTTCTGTGCATCTAGAACATTTATAAATGTAGAGACACGTGCTATGGAGATATTTGTATACATCTATACGACAATAGCTTGAGCCGATATGCTGATTTTGCTGCAGTTTAAGAACGTTTTCTCGCCGATATCTCGGCTCTACTAAGTGAATCAGTTAATGATCATGCTTCTGTTTCCAGAAATCAGCTCCCCTGCTTGAATACTCATTTGCATGTTGATTATCAATCAGGAGGTGGTGATGAGCTGGGTTATTTCAGACGCACAGGGAGCCCACACGTATTGTTATTATGTAACTGATTTATTGCTTTTTCCTAACCTGCTTACAAAACGGCTCTCAAATCAATCACGCCAATAATTGTTAATGATGTTTGCTGTCTCCCTGACAGATATCTCGTCATTGCTCATCCACTGTCGTCCAAGACTTTCTGTACATCTCGAACTTCCCGGATCGCTCTGGCTTGCACATGGGTGTCTGCAATTCTTTTGGCATGTCCCGCTTTTGTGATTATGGTAAGTGCATGAACACTTTCATTATTTCTTAATGAAAGATTTGAACCGAAATACGTGAGAAAGAGAAGGGACAATTATGAATGCAAGGTAGAATAGATGATTCACCCGTATGAGTTGAGTAGTAAACAATTAGTCTACCGGTACTTTTCAAGTTAGTTAGTTAGTTAGTAGTTAGTTAGTTAGTTAGATAGTCAGTCAGTCAGTCAGTTTAGTCAGTCGGTCGGTCGGTCGGTCGGTCGGTTAGCTAACATTGTAATTGAAGAGAGTTGTGCGTGGATATATCAACGTCAACGTCAACGTCAACCTCAATCAGGCATCTGCAGGGGATTAGTAACAGTTGTGGCACAGTCTTTAACGGATCCAAACGAAGAGACAAATAGGAGGAAAAGATGATGATACTGGAACAGAGATTTGGAGTGCAAAAACGTGATATGGTTCGGCCATTAAATCATGATTTCTTCGTTCATTTGATATCTTTCAGCCACCAAAAATTGATTTCCTCCTAGATTTGATATTTATTTGGTATGGTCCAGCCACCAAAACATGATGTATTTTTAGATTTGATATTGATTTGATATAGCCATGTCACTAAATCCTAAATTTGATATTGGTTTAGTCCAGCGACCAAAACATGATTTATTCCTTGAATTGATACTTCCAACTATAGATCCAACTATAGATCGAGCAGAGCTCGAGATGAATCAGCTGATAACTGAGACCACGCAGGATAGTGATGTCATAAACACAGACGGATCGGTGCGGGACATCAGGCTAGGGCTTTTTAGCTAGAGCTAGAGTTGAAGGACAGGTCGCTGCTGAGCGGAGCGGTGCATACACGTCAATAACCACCAGTTTGAGAATGGTGATGGAATCAGGGACCTCGTCGCTAAGATGGCTATCTGAGAGTGCTTTAACAAGAGTAATCATCGTGATGAACGCACAAGCCGTACTTCAGAAGATACAGAAGAGATGGCTGAGGAACGAGTGGATAGCAGATGTTGAGACCCCAAACCTCCATTGGTTGACATGGATCTACTATCCTAGTCATGACAACGAAAGAGGTGACATCTTGGCTTCACCGTCTCCCATCATGTGCACGTTAGTGATAGATAGAAGTGACATTTTGAAATCAATCAACGACCTTCTGTTGGATGAGGACACCGAAATAGATGAATCAGCAATCCACAAACTGCAAAGTTTCAAAATTAAACGAGATTCGAGCGGAGTGAGGTGCATGATATGATGGAGCAGGAGAGGATACAACCAGCGAGCTACGTGGACCATCATCACCCAGACCCAACGCCATTTGCTGAGAGAGAATTAGCACGTTTGGGTTTGCCTGAAGTGCAGTGAAGTCGATTCTTAAAAACAAAAACCTATAAATCCTACAAGAACATCGGGGCCCATCAGTCACTGACTATCTACCCATCAGTCATTCACTATCTGCCTATGAGTCACTACCAGTCCATTAGACATTCACTACCAGTCCATCAGTCACTCACTACCTGTCCATCAGACATTCACTACCTTCCCATAAGTCATTCACAACCTTCCCATAAGTCATTCACTACATGTCCATCAGTCATTTACTACATGTCCATCAGTCATTCACTACATGTCCATCAGTCATTCACTACATGTCCATCAGTCATTCACTACCTGTCCATCAGTCATTCACTACATGTCCATCAGTCATTCACTACATGTCCATCAGTCATTCACTACATGTCCAATAGTCATTCACTATATGTCCATCAGTCATTCACTACCTGTCCATCAGTTATTCACTACCTGTCCATCAGTCATTCACTACATGTCCATCAGTCATTCACTACATGTCCAATAGTCATTCACTATATGTCCATCAGTCATTCACTACCTGTCCATCAGTTATTCACTACCTGTCCATCAGTCCTTCACTACCTTCCCATCGGTCATTCACTACCTTCCAATCAGTCATTCACTACCTGTCCATCAGTCATTCACTACCTGTCCATCAGTCATTCACTACCTGTCCATCAGTCCTTCACTACCTTCCCATCAGTTATTCACTACCTGCCCATCAGTTATTCACTACCTGTCAATAATTCACTACCTGTCTTTTAGGGAATATGTTTACTGTGTATTTCGAGTTGTGTCCTTACCTAACGAAAACTCATTTTTACCCAATTTAGAGGTACTTTAACAAGGTTTTGGAAGCACTGCTCTGAACTACCTTCACTGATGACTGGATTACTGGACGACCCACTTATCAAATGCGCTACGCCACTGCGGGTCCTAACTTAGTTTCTATTGTCTGCTGTCTTAGATCACGGTGGACAACTTAGTTTCTATTGTCTGCTGTCTTAGGCCACGATGGACAACTTAGTTTCTATTGTCTGCTGTCTTAGGCCACGGTGGACAACTTAGTTTCTATTATCTGCTGTCTTAGGCCACGGTGGACAACTTAGTTTCTGTTGTCTGCTGTCTTAGGCCACGGTGGACAACTTAGTTTCTATTGTCTGCTGTCTTAGGCCACGGTGGACAACTTAGTTTCTATTGTCTGCTGTCTTAGGCCACGGTGGACCTGTTAGTGATAAATATCATGTCTGCAGCATCGTGGACATTGTTTCAGTATTCCAGTGAAACGGTCTAGCGCGTTGATGGCCTTATCTCTGATCGTTTTCGATCTTGCGGGAAGCAGACTGCTGTCGCTGTGCTCCATCGGTTATCAGTTCTCCAAAGCAGAAGGTCAGCCCAGCGATGTTTTATCTTGTCTGTGTGAGCAACTGTATACTTCATCAAAGACATTTGCCGTACGTCAGTGTTGTGAAGACCTCTCATACGTTGGTTGTAGGGTGTGAGACTGACCATACGGTCCTCGGGGAAGCTTGGGTTACTTTGACTTTGGACACCATTTATTTTGTTAGTGATCAAGTTTGGCTTGGCTTCGCTTCGTTCGTTCTCAATCTCCCGCTACCAAACTCAGAAAGGGCTTAAGTAGCAGAATGTAGTCCAGAGAACGGAATGCGTTGTGTCGTAGTTTACAGCTTGGCTGCTATATTTGCACTTTTCGGTCCAACACTTCAGCAAGAATTTTTTTAGTACCTGGTTAGCATTCCCTCTCCGATTCCTTTTCCTTAGCCAGTCTGCCCTGCTGCAGCCTGTTATCCAGGATCACCCCGTGGAGGCGTAGAAGGGTCTTGGCAGCTCTGGTTCGCTGACCCTTACGCTAGCAATCAGCTATGGGTCGCTGACCACTGCAGTTCATGCGCTGCTCAGCATCTTGATCCCAGTGATCAAGTTTCAATGTAACACATTTCATGGAGAACTGTGGAGTTGAAGTGGAAGGGGCAACGGTCTGGTCGCAGGTATGGTTTAGTGCCGTCTTAATGGATGAGAAATACGTTTATTTAGAGCGACGGCGTCTTGTTAATTCTTGGTTTAGGTCGTTGTACATGTTCAGTAGACGTCCCCGGCAAATGTACTCCTCGACGTCCTGCAGACGTCCCAGGCAAATGTACTCCTCGACGTCCTGCAGACGTCCCCGGCAAATGTACTCCTCGACGTCCTGCAGACGTCCCAGGCAAATGTACTCCTCGACGTCCTGCAGACATCCCAGGCAGATGTACTCCTCGAAGTCCTGCAGACATCCCAGGCAGATGTACTCCTCGACGTCCTGCAGACATCCCAGGCAGATGTACTCCTCGACGTCCTGCAGACTTTCCAGCATCGAGGATGACTGGGTCATTGGTAGCAAAACGGTGACGCATAACTTATGTCTTGGAGGTGTTCATCTCGAGGTCCGCTCTTCTTCCTACTGTATGTAGCATAGCTGCAATTTTGGTTGGCGTCTTTTCAGATTCAGATATAATTCTGTCTAATCCTGACGTTGCTAATCAAACGCTTATATTCAGATGGCATTCTGTCTAATCCTGACGTTGCTAATCAAACGCTTATATTCAGATGGCATTCTTTCTAATCCTGGCATTGCTAATCAAACGCTTATATTCAGATGGCATTCTGTCTAATCCTGACGTTGCTAATCAAACGCTTATATTCAGATGGCATTCTGTCTAATCCTGACGTTGCTAATCAAACGCTTATATTCAGATAGCATTCTTTCTAATCCTGGCATTGCTAATCAAACGCTTATATTCAGATGGCATTCTGTCTAATCCTGACGTTGCTAATCAAACGCTTATATTCAGATGGCATTCTTTCTAATCCTGGCATTGCTAATCAAACGCTTATATTCAGATGGCATTCTGTCTAATCCTGACGTTGCTAATCAAACGCTTATATTCAGATGGCATTCTTTCTAATCCTGGCATTGCTAATCAAACGCTTATATTCAGATGGCATTCTGTCTAATCCTGACGTTGCTAATCAAACGCTTATATTCAGATGGCATTCTGTCTAATCCTGACGTTGCTAATCAAACGCTTATATTCAGATAGCATTCTTTCTAATCCTGGCATTGCTAATCAAACGCTTATATTCAGATGGCATTCTGTCTAATCCTGACGTTGCTAATCAAACGCTTATATTCAGATAGCATTCTTTCTAATCCTGGCATTGCTAATCAAACGCTTATATTCAGATGGCATTCTGTCTAATCCTGGCATTGCTAATCAAACGCTTATATTCAGATGGCATTCTTTCTAATCCTGGCATTGCTAATCAAACGCTTATATTCAGATGGCATTCTGTCTAATCCTGGCTTTGCTAATCAAACGCTTATATTCAGATGGCATTCTGTCTAATCCTGACGTTGCTAATCAAACGCTTATATTCAGATGGCATTCTGTCTGATCCTGACGTTGCTAATCAAACGCTTATATTCAGATGGCATTCTTTCTAATCCTGGCATTGCTAATCAAACGCTTATATTCAGATGGCATTCTGTCTAATCCTGGCTTTGCTAATCAAACGCTTATATTCAGATGGCATTCTGTCTAATCCTGACGTTGCTAATCAAACGCTTATATTCAGATGGCATTCTTTCTAATCCTGGCATTGCTAATCAAACGCTTATATTCAGATGGCATTCTGTCTAATCCTGACGTTGCTAATCAAACGCTTATATTCAGATGGCATTCTGTCTAATCCTGGCTTTGCTAATCAAACGCTTATATTCAGATGGCATTCTTTCTAATCCTGACGTTGCTAATCAAACGCTTATATTCAGATGGCATTCTGTCTAATCCTGACGTTGCTAATCAAACGCTTATATTCAGATGGCATTCTGTCTAATACTGGCTTTGCTAATCAAACGCTTATATTCAGATGGCATTCTTTCTAATCCTGGCATTGCTAATCAAACGCTTATATTCAGATGGCATTCTGTTCTAATCCTGGCTTTGCTAATCAAACACTTATATTCAGATAACATTCTGTCTAATCCTAACATTGCTAATCAAACGCTTATTTTCAAATGGAATTCTGTCTTATCCCGACTTATACAATGAAAGAGGGTAACAAACAAGAAATTCGACGCGTTGCTGTCATTAATGTTGTCCATATTTGCGTCCCTGCTTCCCATCTTCCACTATTCCGCTTGCGTGACTTGTTCTTCTCTGTCTCTTGACAGACTGCGTGACCTGTCAGTCATTTCCAGCTAAAGTTTACAGGCTTACTTCAATCCTGTTCTATCTGTCAGAATCATTACAGGATTAGATATCGAAAGTCTTGTGTTCTGTAATTGTAACTGCATTTGCATGATTTGCTGTTAAGCAGAAGTGACATTTTGAAGTCTATCAACGACCACCTGTAGGGTGATGATACCCTAATAGATGAATCAGCAATTCACAGACTGCAGAGCTTTGAAACCACACGAGGATCTTGTTCAAGTAGTAGTAGTAGTAATAGTAGTAGTTGTAGTAGTTGTTGTTGTTGTGCTACTGTTGCAAATACTACTACTATTACTACTATTACTACTATTACTGCTTCTGCTGCTACTATTCAACTACTACTACAATTACTAATAATTACTACAGCTACTACCATCAACTACTACTACTGCTGCTGCAACATCTACTGCTACTGCTACTACTACTACTACTACTACTACTGCAACTACTACTACTACTACTGGTGCTACTACCACTGCTACTCCTGCTGCTGATGCTGCAACTACTACTACTACCAGCTACTGCTACTACTACTACTACTACTACTACTGCTGCTGCTGCTGTTATTACAAACTATTATTGCAAATATAGCAATTACAAAAAGTAATTTTTGCAAGTTGAAGGAAAAGAAACTACTGCTACAAAAAATATGTCAATAATTTGATTTCGCTAATCGCTACTAATGCTGCATCGTTTACTTCATGCTGCAGAAATCCAAGATCTCACGTGCTTTTGAGCACACTTGCAAAAAAGTTCCTTTGTTATTAAAATAGTAGCCAGATTGGATAGTCTACTACTGGTAATAGAATTATGCAGTTGAAATTTTTTTCAATGTATATACTGATCTTTCTGTAGTAGCCGTTCGATACAAGTCCTTCGGCGCCTATAAAGTGCATGAATTCATGTAAGAAAAAAAATAATTTTTGGTCGCGTGTGTAACCACGCATGCAACACCTGCTGGACCTCTTCATCGAACTTGAAAGTCTTTCCTCCCAATGCCTCTTTTAGTCGTCCAAAGACAGTGAAATCACTTTGGGCTAGGTCTGGTGAGTACGACTGAAAGTCGAGTTCCTCCAAGGTTGCAATCGTTGTCCGGACAGTTTGGGTCGAGCATTGTCTTGTTGCAAAAGGACATCTTTACTCAGAACTCTACATCGTTTGGATTTGAATGCTATTTGAAGATGATTTCTGAGAAGATCTGCATTTGTGGCACTTGTGACAGTGTTCCCTCTGGGAATGTAGTGCTCTAAAAAATGCCTCGTTTATTCCAAAAGAGCATAACCTCCCCTGCAGATTACTGATTGATTATATTATCAGGTTTGAATGCAGTGCTCGCGTGAGTAAAGGACAAGACTATTGGGACGATAAAAGGATGTCAGTTAGAAGGTCACAAACTGAAATAGAATAGCTTAAAAATGTAATTGGTTGTTTGTAATGGTGCCATTACGTCGCAATAACATCTAGCTTTGTGATGATTATTGTAAGTAGCACACGCCAGGTTTGACATGCACAGCTTAAATACAGAATGGCATTTGTTCTTATAGTGTACAATCAAGGTACAACGTGTAGGTGTGCCTTTTCTTTTGTTTGTTTGTTTTTGTTGTTGTTTTTTTGTGTGGGGGGGGAGGGGGGTTTGGAGCGGGGGGGGGGGGGGCGGAAGAGAAAAATAACTTTTTGCAAAGGATATTCACAAATCAATTCTTTCTGCTTACGGTAAGAAGTGTTTGTCGTGTAATGCGGTGCATAAGTGGTTCAATAAATCTTCGCATGGACACTCACAAATTTCTAATGAAGCCAGACCTGGTCGCCCTGTTTAAATTGCAACAGAAGTATATGTGCGGCGGGTAGGAGAGATGATTCCAGATGACAGGCGAGCACGGATAGACAGCGAAGCAGCTGCAATATCAACTAGTGTTCACGTGGTTTAGGTTACAGCAAAATACATAATCCCACCTTGATGGGAGACGTTTCACAAATGGCGAAGAGACTGAACGGGAAGTACAAATATAGCTGGGACAGCCCAGAGACTTACTTCTATGCTTCACAGTATGGCTTACAGATAAAGCGATGTGATAAGTGTAACAATGTTGTTGGAGATTATGTTAAGAAACAAAGGACAATGTAAGTTCAATAATAAATGGTATTCAAGTTCATATCTCATTTAGCTTTTTTTAATTTTTTTATTCCTGATATATTTGCTGACTTGTTCTGTTACATGAGTCAATTGCTTTTACAAAACTTGACGCAGAAGGAATGGATAGGAGTGTCTTCAAAATTTACAAACAATTGTCTCAGAAGGCTTACCACTGTAGAATAAATGACTCGCCACTTCATAGTTTTGCACAAAGACAAACTGTCTAAACCACATTTGCACTTTTTCATCATTCGTGGAAGATCTAGGTCTCGCGCCAAGGTAGGATTATGCATTATGATGTAGGCCAAAACATGCGAGCAAACTATTCAAGCTGCTACACTGTCTATCCTTACTCGTATGTCAGCTGTAGTCATCTTCCTCACCATAAAGAATTCAACGATTGGAAGAAGTTTGTTTAAGAGACTGAATTACTCTGCTTGGTTTGTACCAGTTCTCCATAGCTTCATTAACAACCCTATTATTTACTCACAATTACCTGTCTCAGAAACCCAATCTCATAATTCTAACAGACAGCATCCGTTATTGAATATCCTGCACGAGTGAGCCTTGGTTATTTCGTTACTGTATTGTCCCTGCGTGTTACTTTATACAATAAATTAAGCTATTGTTGACCCGACATGTTATTTACTTGCTAAATAAAGTTGTTTCTGGGAGAGTTAGTGTTCAGTGTGTTGTATTGATGTGACCATTGAATGTGTCATGGAACAAATCATAATCAATCAATCAGTAAAATCCTATAAGCTCCCTGTGGTTTATTTGTCTTCAATAAACACACGCCAAATCATGTTGCCTATTGTCATCCTTTATAGCTCAGCCAATGTCTTTCTTGCTTTCTTTATGTTCTTCGCAACCTGTATTTTCTATGTTAGTTTTGAACTAAGCCTATATCTCTTATCCTAGAGATTCCAGAACAGAGACTGTCTTGTAATGATAAAGACGTTCGAATTAATATGAGTCCTATCTAGAGCCAGCGTCGTCTCTTCATGTCAAGTGCCAGTGATATATGTCCAATCCATTCTATCAGTTCTACATTAGCGACTATATCATGTCAGTCCCTCAATTTGAATAGACGTCTATCGATCAAAGACTGCATCTTTATAGATGTTGTTACCCACGTTAGCGAGTCATACAATACATTGATGAAAGCCTGCATCTTTATCGATTTTTTAGTTCCCCACGTTAGCGAGTCATACAATACATTGATGAAAGTCAGCATCTCTATAGATGTTGCTGTTCCGAACGTTACAGTCATACAATACATTAATAAAGGCCATCATTTTAATAGATATTTTAGTTCCCCATTTTACAGTCATACAATACATTAATGAAAGCTTGCATCTTTGTCTTTGTAGTTGTTGTTGCTTTCAACGTTTCAAAGTCATACAATAGAACTGTCTTTACATTGAGATTAAACAATATTAATATTTGTGATGGACTTTATTTCTTTAGATTTGCGTAAAACAAATAGTAAATTATTATTTCTTATTTAAATGTTATTTTTGTGTTGACAAGGTATGAATCTCTCAACAAACACCTACACATTGTGGTGTCATACAAGAAACTACAACAGACAAGGGGAGGAAACAGTAAAACACCATCTTCTGAATTGCCCATTATTGTTAGAACTACGAAAGTGGCTACTACCACAATCCTACTACATTACTAACACCCTGTATAGACACAAACCAACTGTAGAAATACATGTACATTCCACTACCTAGCTCAGGGAAATGAGGAGCGAAACTCGATATGGATCGGAAAGTCAGCATTAAGAGTTAGAGAAGCGTTGAAACTTTGCTCATTTGTAAGACTACAATACTTTCTTGACATTTGTGTCAATAATATACAGTTTTGTAACGGAAACAAGAGAAAATCCGGAAACTGGTGAATATCAAACAGAACATCGGCAGCGATTGTCAAAACATGTATTTTAGACACCCTAAATCCAAGTCTATTTGTCATAGTTGCACGCTTAGAGTGCATTAAAAGATAAAGGACGTGGTTCACTTTCTTTAGAGCGTTCATATAACCATTTCCTATCTTGTACCAAGGCGCTTTCGTCGCCTTTGTGACTTTAATTCAATTCCGTTGTACCTATTACTTCACTTTCTTTTCTGTTATTTGGTGTGTATGTTTCCCGAGTGCTTTAAATCGTTGTCTTGGCCATTGCTGTCCATAACCTGTTTATTTATTGCACCATCAACACTTAAGATTTACTAGCATTGCTACAACTTCCGTAACACGGAATTAAGTTACAGATGAATTATGTCTTCATTTTAAACAGATCGATAAATGGCAACAAGACACAATTTTTTTTAAATGTAACCTGGGCACAGTCTATATAGACGGCTAAGAGACGGCTAATAGCTGTTGTCCATCACAAGTGATGAAGACCACTCTCTTTGTTCAGCCGTGTGGACAGTCGTATCTCTTGCTGTGGTCGCTGAAATGGGTGACTTGCGCGGTGATTTGGATTAAAGTGAGGAAGAAACTGCGCCTTTTGTCAACCTCACTCACAGAGCCTAAGCTACCTTTTGCCAGTGGCAAGACATTCATCGAGACGACTGGAGATAGCATAGGATGCAGATTTTGCCTCAGGGTTACCACCGAAGCCTTTCCGTAAACATGTAACCCGCAGGGTAGAAAGGTTGGAAGGCATCTAACGCAGTTTGTCGTGCCTTTTCGATAACCACAAGAGGTCGTATGGACAACACTCGGCGTGTGAGTGAGTCTGGCATATCTGCCCAGCTGTATTCAGCTCATCATAGTAGCATCTAAAATTCCCACACGCCAAATTCGTGAAGGTGAACCGGCAGAACTAACCCGTGAAATACGACACAGGTATAAGCGTAGTTCCATTCAGCCGGCGTCCAGACCAGGATAAACGGATGGAAGAAATCACAAAATAAGAACGGAATAACAAGTCCCGACGGAAAACAACACCACGTTTCCGTGAACACAAGTGTAAGTCGTTGACTAGTGTGAATTCCAGGCAAATCCGTGGTCAGGCGGCATCCATAATGATCCAAAACAGTAGAGAAATGTAGACTCGCAGCCAGTTATGGCGCCATCTTTGCCAGACGGCTAAGAAAGATGGTAAAAAGATGATTGGTTACATAACGAAAAATAACATCGTAAGATACATTTTTCAGCGTTTCACTGGACAATAGAGAAAATGTATCTTATACAAGTCTTCTTTTTTTTTTTTTGTCCTACTGTTTTGCCACACGTCGTCGCAGAGAGGCGGGATGGGTAGATTTCTTGTTAAAGCCAAGTGCGAGGCTTGTGCTGTCGTTAGGTGTAACTTCCTGAGAGTGTCAGAGACACCCTCGATCCATCGACGTCGAGGTCTGACCCTTGCTTGTGATCCAGAAACCTGGATATGATATGCCCTTGATGCAGACTTTTCATAATGCATTCCGACTAAATGGCCAAACCACTATTTAGACATCTTGATCACGAATATGGTCAAGACTTTGGAAACTATTGTATATTCCAATCCCCAAGAATAGAGATCTGGAGAGATGGTTCGCTTTTAAAAGTCATACTAGCAAAATCATGAAGAGATGTTGGTAAACAAACTCAGCGAGGAGGTATATGAAGCACAGACAGTAAAGAGACATGGCAGAGAGTTGTAGACCATGTGCAACGATTCTGCGCTGATGGCTGAAACGAAAAGGACGATCGATACGCTAATCAGTTCCAATTGTGTGTAAGATTTTGATCTATCATAATATTCCTTCTGTTATGTGCCAAGTGCCTCACTAGAGAATGCGTACCTGTTCCGGACTCACTAGATTCCTATTATCTGGATGATGAAGATAAAAGTAAGACTAGTAAGCATCCGTGACCTGTGAAAATATCTACATCAAGAAATCCTAAAGCCTATTGAAGAGTCTGCACGTGCACATACAATTACCGGAAGTGAATTGTAAGATCTCGTGAGAGATCAGAAATTATCAAAAAGTAAATCAGGGCTGTTGGGTGTAATACTGTAGCAATGGTAGCTTCTATGAGAGAATGTACATGTGTCTATGTTTCGCGGTCGGCATTAATAAGGTTCCATTTTTCAAAATGACAGATAACCGCATAGCTTGTGTTTATGATACAGTGGATCTGGTGGCAGCACTACAAATCTACTACAAAGACGATTGAAGACTGGCCATTGATTCGTCGAAATTAATATTAAACGCTGCGTTTACTCCACAATGGTCACGTTTTACAATCTGTCGCATCGTGTATGACAGAAACGTACAACAGCATGGCAGAACTGTCACACACCATCAACTATGACAAGTATAAGTGACAGATATGTGGTGACTTGATTACGTTCATTGTCATCGTGATGGCGGTCTTTGGTTGCGTACCAGGACTTCCTATTAGAATAAAATGGATTCATCCACACGACAGTCAACAGGGGGAAATGAAGATACTTAACATACCACTTGTAGATCTCAGCTAAATCTTGTTCCTTCCTCTCCACATCAAATTTGGACTAAAAAATATTTGTGAAAAGGCCATGGAACGAAATGCGATACAATTTTTTTAACTTTCGTGTAAAAGCTCCGAGACTTAGTGAGGTCAAAAACGAAAACAGTGTTTTTTTCCCGAGATAATCGTTTTGATGCTATTCTCGCATGTTATGAAATGTTCGTTTGGAATGCTTTTCAAAATGAAGCTAAACACTTTCTAGGAAACAATAAGCCTGACAATTACCAGGATCTTCTAGAAACCGACACGCAGTGCTACTAGATAATAGTATGCAGCATGTTATCACATTGCACTTTCTGCATTTCCATCTGGATCTCTTCCTTGCTAACTGTGGTGCTATCAATGATGAGCAGGGACAAATGTTTTATCAGAACATTTCCATCTGGATCTCTCCCTTGCTAACTGTGGTGCTATCAATGATGAGCAGGGACAAATGTTTTATCAGAACATTTTCATCTGGATCTCTCCCTTGCTAACTGTGGTGCTATCAATGATGAGCAGGGACACATGTTTTATCAGAACATTTCTACCTTAGAAAAAAATGTAGCAAGGGAAATGGAATGCGATAATCAAAACAGTATTGTTGCACTCCTCTGAGAGATGATCTATAAACTCCTCACAAGCGATAGACAAAACGGCTTCATTGAATGATTTCCTCTATCAGGATTGCCATATAGTATGTAGACGCAAATGTGTCAATCCTTATATAAATAAGTTGTTTTCTATAACTTATCTGGTGTTTTAACGACAATATTAATATTCAGCAACACAAACAATATATCAGTAACTTTGCCGAATACACACAAGTCAAAATGTGTTGAAGAGGTATCCTCCTCGCTGCTTTGCTTTCTCTAATTGTAAGTAAGGATCCCATTTGCAGGTGGATAGACGTTGGGTGGATAGCACGTTGAGGCCGAAGTTTTGAGCCGGTACATTTGCCGCGAGAATATAGCGCTCCACCCGTTCGCTTCTCAGATGCACCAGAAACTTGGCTAAACTAACGTCATAGTTTGCAAACTTTTAAAAAAAAGATAATTGTTTTCTCATGCGAGTGTTTCTAGAAAAAAAACACATAAAAAGCAACAACCAGACACACAAAATAAGGGAACTTTGTTTTAAACATGAAATCAAATAATACAATTCTTCCTTTTTTAAATGAGATTCTAGCTTACAGAAAACAATTCATTTTTTAAATGGGAATTATCTTGTGTTCCAAATATCCCTCTTCAAGCGGTAAATTGAATAGAATTCATTACTAAATTGTGTAATGAAACTACATGCCTAGCAGATAGAGAACGGTAACACAGCTGAAGTTGCTTCCAGGTTTGAAATAGTTTTCATCATAATGATAGAGTATGTCCTTTTCTAATACAGTAGGAGCATAGGACTCCAACTACAGATGGTCTTTTTTCAGGAAACCAATGTCAGAACATGTGTGCTGTGTGTGCTCTTGTAACAGTTGTCAATGGGGCATAGTGTATTACGGGATCAGATAACCAGCTCCATGCATAATCCTAATGTTTTGCGTGACGAGATAGCCAGTTTCATGCATAATCCTAATATTTTATGGGCCAGCTCCAAGCATAGTCTGAATGTCTTATGTGACTAGACAGCCAACTTCAAGCATAATGCTAATGTGTTACGTGACAAGATAGCCAGCCGCATGCATAATCCTTACATTTTTCGCGACGAAATAGCCAGCTCCAAGCATAATCAGAATGTTTTACGTGACGAGATGGCCACCTTCATGCATAATCCTAATGTTTTACATAACGAGATAGCTAGCTCTTTACAAGATCATAATATTTTATGTGACGAGATAGCCAGCTCTTTACAAGATGATAATATTTTACGTGACGAGATAGCCAGCTCTTTATAAGATCATAATATTTTACGTGACGACATAGCCAGCTCTTTATAAGTTCATAATATTTTACGCGACGAGATCGCTAGCTCTTTACAAGGTGATAATATTTTACGTGACGAGATAGCCAGCTCTTTATAAGATCATAATATTTTACGTGACGAGATAGCCAGCTCTTTACAAGATCATAATATTTTACGCGACGAGATCGCTAGCTCTTTATAAGATCATAATATTTTACGTGACGAGATAGCCAGCTCTTTATAAGATCATAATATTTTACGTGACGAGATAGCCAGCTCTTTATAAGATCAAAATATTTGACGCGACGAGATCGCTAGCTCCACGCATAATTCTAATGAGTCGTATTATACGATTTAGTAAAATATAGTAGGCTGACTCTTTGCTTCACAGCAAGGTGCCTGTGGACGAAATGGGGATAAAAGGATTTTCAATCCATCAACTTTGGCAATCTCACCATGTAAAAAGCCAATGCTGAAGAAACCTCACTACAAACAAGTGAATTCATCATGCCCTAATGACTTATAAGAATAAACCAAATGTATTGTTGGGCTTGTACTTCCACCCTTTGGAGAAACAAACTAACTGATGATGATAAATCAATCAAAATCGTGGAGCACTAGCTTTGAACAAATAAGCGCTAAGTCGTCATGTCCTGTCACATCTCTGTTCCCTGTATGTTTGCCTTTAACCTCCTTTATCTTCAGATTCTCTAAGAGGAAAACATGTAAGTAAGCGATGCACATTTCTGATGACTTTCCCTGCTACGCGGTATTAGCCCACTTAACATAAGACCTTTCTTCTGTCTTAACTGGCTGAGTTGTATTTTCCCTTACAAGACATCCATATTTTTCGAAGTTTGTGTGACTTAGTTTCTTTAGAATGTTTGAATTCTTCTCGCCCGTAGGTTTGTAGGTGTATCACTACGGGCACGTGTGCTATGATTTCGCCATCCCTGACATATTTGAGCTTCATTTACTTCGTTTCAAACTCGTTGACATCTAGGAGCATATCAAAGAACACACGATTCTAAAAGTTCATATCGTTGCTTGTATGTATTCAACGTTTCCACGTTTCTCCTCCGCCAATGAATATTAGTTGTGAATATATATATATATATATATATATATATATATATATATATATGTATATGTATATATATATATATATATATATATCTCTGTGTGTGTGTGTGTGTGTGTGCGTGCGTGCGTGAAAAGTTTAGTTGAACAACGATAAAGGTTTTGTATATAAGTTGCCAAAGATATCGCAGTAATTCAGTTTCGAAGCTGACGTTTTGTCTAATCATTTATGAATTTTGTTCTTTTTCATTTGAAGTTAGTTCTCTTACATGGTCTTCTCTTGTAACATATCCTTATGTATGTGTTCTGCTGTCCATGTTATGCTTGTATTTTTCTTTTATGTCACAATTATGTGCCTGTAAAGGATTGTTTGCTTTTTTGTTTAGTACATCGTAAGAAACATACTTCTAGATACTGTTCCGAATATTTCTTCGCAAATCTAGTTTTTAACCCTTGTATTCTAACAAGGCCTGCTATCAGTAGTAAACACACGCAAGGTCAAATGGTATGGCATGCACTACGATCAAATCGACTACAAAACAAGAAACTTAAAGGCACAGTCCCTGACAAGGGAAAGAAAAAGAGGTACCCCCAAAAGGCGCGGGACAAATGATGTTCGAAAATGGACGGCCATAATCTTGAGGAAGAACGAGTTTATGGTGATATACGGACATAAGTAGTGAGCTATGGTTCATGAAGCAGTAGTGAGATGTGATGCCTCTACGCCCTGGTAGGTTTATGGGACAGACGAGACGAGAAAGATGTGATGCCTCTACGCCCTGTTAGGTTTATGGGACAGACGAGACGAGAAAGATGTGATGCCTCTACGCCCTGTTAGGTTTATGGGACAGACGAGACGAGAAAGATGTGATGCCTCTACGCCCTGTTAGGTTTATGGGACAGACGAGACGAGAAAGATGGGATACCCCTACACCTTGTTAGGTTTATGGGAAAGACGACACGAGAAACATGTGATGCTCGTACGACCTGTTAGGTTTATGGGAAAGACGAGACGAGAAAGTTGTGATGCCCATATGACCTCTTAGATTTATGGGAAAGACGAAACTATTCCGTGTGTTATATAATATTTGTGGAAGTGTTTATCCAACAGGGCACGGAATCTAACAGGTACTACAATAACGCCACCTCAGTTGTGGTTGTCATGTGTGCCGACTTGGGAGTTGAAGAAGAGGAGAGGCTGACCTTCGCCATCTGGCAGCTGATTGGTCTGTTCATCCTGCCCACCTGCATTCTCTTGTTCTGTTACGTCAGGGTCATCTGTATTCTGTGGCTGAGTACCAGACAGCTACAGTCTCTGACCTCGCCAAGTAGGTGAGTAAACATGCAGGCGTGGATCGGGCGGTGGGACAAAGGAATGATGAGTGGGTACATTGGGGAGTGGATGAATGGATGGGTGTGGCGGTCAGTGAATGGTTGAGTGAATAAATTGGTTAGTGAGTAGGTAGATAAGTGGACGAATGGGTGGGTAGGTTAGTGAATGGGTGAGTTTATGAATGGATGCGTTGTAGGTCAGTGGATAGGTGAGAGGATGAATCGGCGGGCTGGTATGTCAACGGATGCTTGAGTGGATAAATGTAGATCAATTGATGGGGGAGTGGACGAATGGAAGGGTGTGTAGGTCAGTAGATGGGTGAGTTGATGAATGGGTAGGTGGGTAGGTCAATGGATGGTTGAGTGGATAAATGGGTGTGTGGGTAGATCGGTGGATGGGGGACTGGACGTATGGGTGGGTTGTAGGTCAGTGCTTGGGTGAGTGGATAAATGGATGGGTCAGTATGTCAGTGGATGAGTTGGTCGGTTAGTAGATCAGGGGATGGATGAATTGGTGAGTTAGTAGGTCAGATAATGAATTGATGGGTTCGTAGGTCAGTGGATCCATTATTGGATTAGAAGGTCAGCGGTTGGATGAGTGGATGAATTGGTGGGTTAGTAGAGAATTGAAGGAATCTGTGGATGGATTTATGCATAAGCGGATTGTTGTTTTGATGGAGTGGAGAATGGATTTATAGCAAATGTACTGGGGAATAGAATGGTCCAAAAATATCCCAAGCAAAATCAGTCTTCTAGACCATGAAAGGAATATTGTGCAACTAAATCTTGCCGCTGTAACAGAGAAAGAATCCTAGGATGCTGCGTGTAATCAGTACTGACAAATGGCAGTGAACCATGGACAATTAGCTTAGCAAGCAAGTGTTTAGATCTTTGGAAGCAACGAAGATATAGTTTTACAGAAGAATTCTGCGGATCCCATGGACTGCAATGCCCAATTTGTTATGTATATATTTTTTTATAATTATGTCTCTATTCCCCAAGGCGGTGTGCGTTGCACTATGTTTTATTTTGCGCATATCGGCCCAGTGCATCCGACTTCGGCATTCATTATATGTAAGAGTCTGCTTCCACCTGCATTTTCTAAGGGTTAGCTTCCCCCCGATAACGGTCGGTGCTGTGATGGGGAGCGAACCCAGCTCCTTCGAGTTGTGAGTCATGTCACTTAACCACTAGCCCACGCTGGCTCTATAAAGAAAACTAATGATACTCGAGGAGGCATAAAGACAAAGACAGCTTATTGCAAAAAGAAAACTAATGATACTCGAGGAGGCATAAAGACAAAAACAGCTTATTGCAAAAAGAAAACTAATGATTCTCGAGGAGGCATAAAGACAAAGACAGCTTATTGCAAAAAGAAAACTAATGATACTCAAGGAGGCATAAAGACAAAGACAGCTTATTGCAAAAAGAAAACTAATGATACTCAAGGAGGCATAAAGACAAAGACAGCTTATTGCAAGGATCAGAACAAGCCAATCATCATTGTTTAGGCAGGTTATGAGAAGAGACGGCTTGGAGCACGTCGTGATAACGAGAAAGACAGCAGGAAAGAGAGACAGAGGAAGGCCGAGAGAGAAGATGCTGGACAGCCTGAGAGACAGAGGAAGGCCGAGAGAGAAGATGGTGGACAGCCTGAGAGACAGAGGAAGGCCGAGAGAGAAGATGGTGGACAGCCTGAGAGACAGAGGAAGGTCGAGAGATAAGATGCTGGACAGCATGAGAGACAGAGGAAGGCCGAGAGAGAAGATGGTGGACAGCCTGAGAGACAGAGGAAGGTCGAGAGAGAAGATGGTGGACAGCCTGAGAGACAGAGGAAGGTCGAGAGAGAAGATGGTGGACAGCCTGAGAGACAGAGGAAGGCCGAGAGAGAAGATGGTGGACAGCCTGAGAGACAGAGGAAGGTCGAGAGAGAAGATGGTGGACAGCCTGAGAGACAGAGGAAGGTCGAGAGAGAAGATGGTGGACAGCCTGAGAGACAGAGGAAGGTCGAGAGAGAAGATGGGGGACAGCCTGAGAGAGAGGAAGGTCGAGAGAGAAGATGTTTTACAGCCTGAGAGAATGGCATGGGCGACAGTCAACAACAAAGTTAGTAAACAAGACACGTGATAGAAGTGGATGGAGGTCCATGAACGCCAACCGGCACGGCACCTGCTGGGCATCTGCTGATGATGATGTACTGGGGAATAGTTGAGTGTAAGAATGGATGGATGGTTGTCTGCATGAATAGATAGAAGTATTGATTTCTGGATGGATGGATGGATGGATGGTTGTCTGCATGAATAGATAGAAGTATTGATTTCTGGATGGATGGATGGATGTCTTCATGAATAGATAGAAGTATTGATTTCTGGATGGATGGATGGATGTCTTCATGAATAGATAGAAGTATTGATTTCTGGATGGATGGATGGATGGATGGATGTCTGCAGGAATAGATAGAAGTATTGATTTCTGGATGGATGGATGGATGTCTGCATGAATAGATAGAAGTATTGATTTCTGGATGGATGGATGGATGTCTGCATGAATAAATAGAAGTATTGATTTCTGGATGGATGGATGAATGGGCACATGACTGGACTGACGAACACCTTGATATGTGGATGGACGGATGGATGGGTGGATAGGTGGATGGATGGATAAATGGATGGATGGATGGATGGGTGAATGGGCACATCACTGGACTGACGAACACCTTGATATGTGGATGGACGGATGGATGGATGGATGGGTGGATAGGTGGATGGATGGATTGGTGGATGGATGGGTGAATGCACTGAGAAGTTGGAGACTAGATAATTGATTGGATGGGAAGATTCGTTTTTTATGGAAGGGTAGATGGATAAAAAGATAAGTTTGTCGGTGGATGGGAATGATTTGCTGGCAGGTCAGTTGGATTGATGAATAGATGGTTGAGTAGGTAGACATACAGACATACATTATCAGACACATTTTTCTCTTTCACAGACACAAACATACACACACACACACGACAAACTTAAAATATTCTAGCTACATTTCTGAGAAGCCTTTTCTCTCCGGGTCACGAAACGGAAATAATTATATTCGAGGGCAAGAAAGGAGTGGTATTTTAAGGTTTCTCTTGAAAAATAATGTGTTGGTTAAAAATTGTGATAAATCAACTTGTCTAATTTAAATGTACTTCTGTGTCTAGATTTGGTTCAACGTGTACTGAGCACACTCATCAGGTAACGCTCAGGAATGGAAGTATCCAGACAAGATTGAGGGCAAGTCCATCTTCGCGTGCAGGTGAGGAAGCCCTGCAAGCCAGAAAGCAAGTAAGTTTTGATTGCGATCTGAATTGTTATCTATCGATAAAATGTATTGTCAAGTAACGTCTTCCTTTGGTTGTAGACTATATTGTAATGGTTCAGTGTAAATGAGCAATAATTGAATAAATTGTGACCGTGAAGGTCATGTGACTAACCAATAACAAAATCTCCGCTGCTCCATCTATGATGGCAATGTCTGGTAAATGACTATATTTACCTTTCTTTACATAATAATCTTTACATAATAATCTTTACATAATAATCATTATATAATAATAATTGAACGCACTCACTGGGTCTGAGCACTGCTCCTGACCAGAATGTCTAGGGCAACAAGGCGTTGACAAACTATACAAAAATGGTCAGATACCGCTTGAAATCTGCTCACAAAATAACCAATGTGTGAGAAACACGTTCTTGGTTATCAAAGAAGATCACGTGATATCTTGATGTCATCCCAGATTAGGCCACTCCCACCAGATTGATTCCATATTGACATGGAGGAAATGTCTCAATGCAGTCAAAACCAAGCGCGCATTTCAAAGCGCAGACTGCAACACAGACCACGCACTAATAATCAACAAGATCAAAACACAACTCTAACAAACTACCAATCGGGTGACCATATAAGCCAAAGATAAACAACGGTATGGACATACCAGAAATGAAAGAAACATTCAGAAAAGAATTTAGCTCTCTAACAGAGTCCAAAGTATTTGTACCTTTTCCCAGGTGGTTTATTAAGATCAGCCTATGTGGCTGCGGGTCTACTTTACTCTAGTGTCTGAGTTTATTAAAATTGAGTCGTATATTGGTTAAACCACACTCCCAGAAACGGGTGGTATACAGACTCTGTAGAATCATCTAAACCAGTGCAAAGACGTTAAGTAAAGTCAAGTTAAATTTAAGGAAAACACCACAAACGAAATGTGTATTATTCTTCAGACCAGCATATTTGACAGTGTAGTATCCTCCTTTGACACTAAAAAATTATCAAACAAGGAATGGGTTGAAGAATATGCAACTACACTCAATTCATTCATTAAAAGGATAAAGGTACTACTAAATTTACAAAAATAAGCCACTCGCAAGACCACAGAGACCACCTAAGTCACATGTTATCAGTGGTTCAAGGAAAATCACAGAGATGGGAAAACTAATACTGGACAAATCTATGATCTGCAATCCAAAATTCTGCTGATACGGAAAATACAAAAGAAATGTGTGAACAGATCAAAGTGGCCCTTGCTCTGAACACCATTACAACTTGCAAGTGGACCAGAGTGCGTGCCATAACAGACAGGAATAAACAACTTGCAAGTGGACCAAAGCACACCTAAATATTCTGAAATTACTGAACTTGGTGACGAACTTACTGTGTTAGAACTCTCCGAAGTCATAAATAGACGTTCCGGTGACAAGATGCCAGGGAAAGACAACATCCTTGTGGAAGTCGTCAAGGAAAATGTAGATGTTCTCTTGCCTCACCTCCACAATCTTCTTATTCAATGTTGGGGTGATGGCATAATTCCCCTTGACATGCGGGGCGATGCCATTATGACACTCTACAAAAATAAAGTGGACAAAGAAGATTGCAACAATCACAGAGGCATCTCCCTCCTGAGCTCCTTAGGTAAGGCGTTTGCAAGTGTGATAATAAAGCCATCACATAAACTTACAGATCACGTTCTCCCGAAATCAGTGTGTTTTCAAAGCTAGGAGGTCAACAAGGATCATGAGTTTTACTCTCAAGCAGCTCCAAGGAAAATGCAGAGAGCAGGAAAGACAACTTTTTATCCCGTTCGTTAACCTCACAACGGCATTTGACACAGTTTGCAGGCCTATATTACATAAGGTTTTGGAGTACATTGTATGCCTCCCAAAATTGAGCAAACTCATACTCTCGTTCGATAAGGACATGAGAGCCCGGGTACAGTTCGATGGCAATACAATTGACAGATTTGAGATCAAGATTGGAGTCAATCAGGGCTGTGTCCTTGCTTCCACCCTCTTTGGTATCTTCTTTACAGTCCTACTGGACTGCGCTCTCCGTGGTGCTACTGGCGATGTCTTCATTCGCAATATACTTGATGGGTCCTTTTTCCCCGCACCTTGCTTGAGACCAAAGACAAAAACAATAGAACTTCTCAAAGATCTTCTTTTCGCCGATATTGCTGCCCTTGTGGCACACAAGGAATCTTCCCTGCAGTCCCTAATTAACAATCTGACCAAGGCTTGTAATATCATTTCTCTGACTATAAGTGCTTTGAAGACTATAGTTCTGTCAAGGAACTACCACCCCAACAAGTATGACTAAATGACAACTAAAATGAACAAATACAACAATTCTGCTATTTGGGGTCAAATGTCACAGCCACTTAACTTAACTTAACGTCTTTATACTGGTTTAGAAGACTCTTGTTCTTGAATGTGGTTGTATGTTGAAAAAAAAAACTTGTTATAGACAAATTTAAGCTTTCCTTTGATTACCATATAAACCTGTCGTACGTCACCTCGAATTATTTTCTTTTCTAGACACTGTAGGCCGGATTTTCTGAGTCTTTCCTCATAACTGTAATTCTGGAATCCCACTATCAGCTTTGTCGCTCTTCTTTGTATCCTTCCCAACATGTTTATATCTCCTCTACGATAAGGACTCCACACCTGTACACAGTACTCTAACCTAGGTCTAACGAATGCTTTTTACAATTTGACAATCACTTCCTTACTCCTCTGTTTAATACTTTTAATTAAAATCATACCTACCATTACATTTGCCTTTTTCCCTGCTACCTGGACTTGCTCACTCACTTGACCTGTAGGATCTATTATAACCCCTGTCTCTTTCTTTTTCAATCTTTCTAATATTGTTCTCGCCCATTCTGTAATTATGTTCTATATTGGATCTACCCATTTGGATGACTGTCCATTTATCTACATTGAATTCCATTTGCCAGCTCACAAACCATTCTCGAATTGTATCTAGATCAGACCTCAATATCCTGTCACTTGAAGAAGAAATCAATAGAAGGATAGAAAATACAGCTACAACATTCGGCAGAATATCCAAAAAGTGTCGGAACATAATAAATTAACGATGCAAACCAAAACTCAGATATATCGGGCCTGCATGAATGGCAACTTACTGTATGACTCCGGTGCGTGGCACCTTACTGTACGACTCTGGTGCGTGGCACCTTACTGTATGACTCCAGTGCGTGGCACCTTACTGTATGACTCCGGTGCGTGGCACCTTACTGCATGACTCCGGTGCATGGCAAATTACTGTATGAATCCAATGCGTGGTCATATATTTGAGACACAAGAAGAGATTCAATATCTTTCATCTTTGTTGTCCACGCAAAACAATTGAAATAAAGTTCCAGGATAAAATTACCAACACGGAGGCACTGCATCGGAACAAGCTGCAATCCATCAAGAGGACACTAGTAGAAGACTGAGGTGGCTGTAAAATGTGAGCAGAATCGAAAATACCGCATACACAAACGTGCTTTTCGATGAATTGGCGATGGGAAAGAGACCTGTACGTAGACCAATGTTAAGATACAAAGATGTATGAAAGACTTTTTCATTGGCTTTCAAAAGGTGGGAGGAGATAGCTGAGGCCAGAGTTGCATGCAAAACAATATTATATAGAAGTGTAAAGACTTTCTAGGTGAAGAGACATGTAGGAATGCCAAGGTTAAGATACAAAGATACTCGTCACGAGTGGTCTGTCGGGGCCTTTGTGTATGATAAAGACAAGAACAGAGCCACTACCCTACAGGAAGCATGTCGTAAGAGACGACTGTGTGACGTGGCAAAACACCGGCCACGGATAGGTGGTTTTTTAAAGACCAGCATAGAAGGCGCCTCTTGGGGTGCTGGTCCACTTTGCCCTAGTGTTTGAGTTTATTTAGATGGACTCGTAAATCGGATAACCCACCCTCCAAGATATTGGTTGTAGACAGACTATGTAGAGTCTTCTGACCGATATAAAGACTAGTTAATTTAGGAAACGTTTAAAAAAACACGTTGGAAAGCAAGCGACAAAAGCGCAAAAGTAATAATATATCCAAGACCTGCAGTCACTGTGGTAGAGTGTACGTGTCTGTAATCGGCAAGATTAGCCATGAAAATAACTGCCAAATGACTTCTACCAGCTTAAAACCTTCTGTAACAATGAAAGGAACAACATATATATGTGTGTGTATATATTCGTGTATATATATATATATATATATATATATATATATATATATATATATATATATATATATATAGAGAGAGAGAGAGAGAGAGAGAGAGAGAGAGAGAGAGAGAGCACACCCAACATAAAACGTAGCTCCAATCACAGGCTATCTGAAAGAAACTCTTTCCCTTGCCAAACTCCAGCCTCCGTCACATTCGCACCCAGGCATTCCTGGATATCTTGGTACCATCGTCTTCTGGATCTACCCCTGCCTCTTTTGCCTTACACTATACTTTCTATCACTGTTCTCTCAAGACCGCGTTGTCCCTTCATGTGACTAAAGTATTTAAATTTGCTTCCCAAAATGGAATTCATAAATCAGTTCTCCTCTACGCTCAACTCTTGCCGAATGTCTATATTTTTGTTTTTCTCCGTCCAGGGTATTCTTATGATCTTTCTATAACAGTATGCTTCTCTGCGTACTGAAAGTAATGACAACCTACCGTACTGCACACTTGCCAAGAAACGTATAACAGCCAAATAGGTGGCGGTTGTAAGAAGCGACGTTCTGCAAAGGATATCCCACTCAATTATATATATATATCATTGTGTGGAACACAGGTCTTTAAGAAAACGCATGTCAAATTCATCATGGACCATCCGTTCCAACTCTGCTTAGGTCTTCCCTGTTTTTGTTTTGTTATGTTTGCTTCGAGCTCTTTTCACCGTGTGTGTTTTGGTTTGCCTCAATATTATTTTATGCAGAACGGCAGGTGCTCACAGCCCGCTAAATCAATAAGCAACCATCCAGAACAGGGACTGCGCTGTAATGCTATCAGATGGTTTCCATACCGTGTGTCCTATCCAACACCTGGTGTCTTATCCTCACCTCTGGTTCTCCCCAACAGTTCCTCATTTGTGACCATAACATTTCGATGCTTCCAGCTGCGTAGTTACACAGTTATCTTATTCACCTTTATCCGTTTTTTGGGTTGTTGTTTTTTTTTACAAATGTTGTTATTGTTTTAGAGAAATGCAGTTGAACGAACTGTACGGGGAACTGAGACTCGATTCCAGTCAGACATCATACTGACCAAGATGTCGCGTCAGGGTCAGGCATAATACACTGACCAGGATCACAATCTCTCATCCATGTAGCGTTTCCTGGAAACAGGCTGTTATTAAAGCAGCATTGCTGACGAGATGTGGACCGACGTGATACCCGTCGAAGTAAGCCACACGCAGATGAAGCCAAGTATAGCACAACCGCTTGGAGAACTCCGGTTTACCTTCATCAGCAGGTTGGGATATGAAGAAAGCTACGACAACCCGCCACTTAATGTCCTTTTTAGGGCGCACAAAAGAGTAATCCTGCTCATTGTCGGCATTCTTCAAAAACAACAACAACGCACAGTACATTGGAGTTGAAGATTTATGTTTATGTTAAACTTGATAACTTTTCATTTCAATAAGTTTCAAACAATGAAAGCTTTTTACGTATTTTGAATTCTTATTTTGTTATCTGTATCTCCTATTTTGTTGATATTTTAATCAGGTTATAGCAAAGATTTCCCATCTAATAGAAGTGTGTGTACAAACACAATCAGATTGTCGTTCGTCGCATTTGTTCTCAAATCTGTGTTTTTTTTAAATTATGTATTATCAGTCCAAGATTTTGTAAACTCAAGTATATTCATTTTATTTTGCATCTGATTATTGTAGAGTGACAGAAGAGTCAAGTAATCTACCAAGTTCAGATCAAGTTTTTATTGTCAGTTTATATAATTATATTTTTGGTCGGTTGATATTGTTGTCTTCCTAATCCAGTCAGTAACCAGTAGAAAGAGAATTTGTTTGTTTTTTTTTGTTTTGCGTTCGCTTTATTTCTCTATTCCCCAAGGCGGTGTGTGTTGCACTGTGTTTTTTATTTTGCGCCTGTCGGCCCAGTGCATCCGACTTCAGCATGCATTTTATGTAAGGGTCTGCTTCCTCCTGCATTTTCTAAGGGTTTGCTTCCCTGTGGTAACGGCCGGTGCTGTGATTGGGATCGAACTCAGCACATTCTGGTTGTGAGCTGTATCATTTAACCACAAGCCCACGCCGTCCCCCGAAAGAGAAATGATGATAAGACCCATCCAAGTCGCACACCAGTTCTCATCTCAAATGGCCCAGAGAAATGACTTTCGTAACGACTACTACATGTCATACCTTCGTACGTTTTCTTAATCATCTTAGTGAACTCAGTGGCACCCCACAGTGTTTGAGCAGCTCCACAAGGCATTCCCTGTCTAAGTCTTGTATTAGTCCAAGGATGAATCGTGGATGAAATAGTTGAGAATTTATGTCTTCACTTTAAGGGGTCTCAGCTTGTTGTTATAAGCGGCATGAGCCTTCCTCGCAATCTTAGCTTCTGTAATTGTACGTCATTTATTAATTTACAGCTGAGAAAAATGGAGCTTGTCGCTACAAGGTCACAAGCCACACTGGACCTTACTCTAGACTGGAGCTTGTCGCTACAAGTACATATTGGACCTTACTATAGACTAGAGCGTGTCGCTACAAGTACATATTGAACCTTACTATAGACTAGAGCGTGTCGCTACAAGTACATATTGGACCTTACTATAGACTAGAGCGTGTCGCTACAAGTACATATTGGACCTTACTATAGCAATTTCAGAGCTGAGGCAGAGGCACTGAGGGCTGAGGTAGAAGAAATGGTGACATACAAAAGAAATGAAAGCCAGATAGTCCTGTTTACAGATGCCCTGGCCGTAGTCACAGCACTAAAAAGTCAGAAAAATACTGAACTTAATGATTTAAGAGCAGTACTCTGTCAACTATGCCAGCAGTCCGCACCAAAAAGAGTAGTGGTACAGTGGGTTCCATCCCACTGTAACATCCAAGGCAACGAGGAGGCAGATAGACTGGCAAAAGAAGGTGCAAGACTACCACAACCAGATTCTAGTGTGACATACGAAGAGTCAAAAAGGCTTATTAGAGCTAGATGCATGACCAAATGGGAAACAGAACATACTGGCTACACAAAAAACGATGCCTATTACCAGTTGAACAGAAGAGAGCAGGTGGTGGTCTTCAGACTCCGCACTGGCCACAATAGACTGAGGTACCACCTATTCAATAAATTGAAGATAGGTGGCACTGACGAATGCACGTGCGGTACTGTGAAAATGACCGCTGAACATCTTCTGCAAAACTGCCCGACATACGAGGATCAGAGAAAGCAGATGTGGCCATCACCAGTGGCAACACTAGACAAGCTCTATGGCAGTGTCGACAGCCTCAGGATGACCGCTGCTTTTTTCGAAAAAAAAAAAGGTTGACGTCTGACAGCGTACGAAGAAGAAGAAGGACCTTACTATAGAATAGAGCGTGTCGCTACAAGAACAAATTGCACCTTACTATAGACTGAAGCTTGTCGCTACAAGAACACACACCACACTAGACCTTACTGAAGAGTGGAGCTTGTACCTACATGAACACATTGAACCTTACTATAAACTGGAGCTTGTTGAACACAAACCACACTGGGCCTTACTATAGAGCGGAGCTTGTCGTTACAAGAACACATTCGACCTTACTTTAGAGTGGAGCCTGTCGCTACAAGAACACAAACCATACTGGACCTTACTATAGATCGGAGCTTGTCGCTACAAGGACACACTCTACCTTACTTTAGAGTGGAGCCTGTCGCTACAAGAACACAAACCATACTGGACCTTACTATAGAGCGGAGCTTGTCGCTACAAGGACACACTCGGCCTTACTTTAGAGTGGAGCCTGTCGCTACAAGGACACACTAGACCTTAGTATAGACTGGAGCCTCTCGCTACAAGGACACACTCGGCCTTACTTTAGAGTGGAGCCTTTCGCAACAAGGACACATTAGACCATACTTTTGACTTGAGCTTGTCGCTACAAGAACACAAACTACGCTGGATCTTACTATTGAGTGCAGCGTGTCGCTACAAGGACATAAACCACACTGCGCCTTACTGCGCATGCTCTAGAAGAGAACTGGGAATGGTTGTGTATGGGGGTGGTAACTTACAAAAGGAGATAGCCACATTTGCAAATATGAAACGAACCGGAACACCTCCTCGTAGTTCGAGAATGACAAGTTCACTTAGTAGGCAACTCTCAGTGTTGCTAGTTCTATTCATAAGCTGAGATAGCCCTTGAAGATTATTGTATCTAAGATATTTTCTGACTAGTAATATTGATATGAAGAAAATTAATTATAATCGAGTCTTGACACCGACAGTTTCCAAGAAATAACTCATTCTAGGTTTTCCGTTGAATGTCAACATTCGTCACTTTCGAACCTCTTCATTTGTCGATAAAGTAACACAAAGAAGTATGAATCAGTCGCATGTGTGCAAATATCCAAGAGCACAAACTTTCTCTACGACCCCAAAAGTCTTTGCTTTACGCTCAACATTTCTCTTCAACATTACCCTTCAAATTTACATCTACTGATAATTGTATTTGCTGGTCGGTTGGTTGATTATTGATCCAGCAGTCTATGGGCTCCTGCCCTTTGACCCAATGCCGTATAGTTGTATCTTGAAGTGTTTGTAAGTTGTTGTTTAGTTCTGTACAAAGCATTCCATTTATCTGACTTCGGAGGAAGACGCTCATTCCTAACATGGGCAAGCGCAGGACATTCAAAAAGATCATGTTCAACAGTTTGGTAGGGATGTGTGCACAGCCGGCACTCTGGAGTATGTTCTAGTTGGATTATGTTCAAGTGACTGTTAAGTTGTATGTGTTGAGTGCAAAGTCAGAAAATGATGCTTTGGTCTCTCCTTTTCAGGAGGTTGATGTTGTCTTTGGCATTTGAGATGGCCATGTGTTTGTAGATTTCTCTCCCAGTATTTCCCATCTATTCAGCCAGGCTTCTTTGTTTGCAGTCTTCAGCGGTTGTTTCACTGTCCATAAGGTTGTTGGTGTGTATTGTTGTTCTTGACGTGATCAGTATTTAGCCAGTCTGCCCGCCTTGTCATTTCCAGGTGTATTTGCTGGTTAAAACGACCATATGATGACTTAAATATTTATTTCATGAACATATTATATTTTCAGGTGATTAAAATGCTGGTGATCATCATCGTAGTGTTTCTGATTTGCTGGGGTCCCAAACTCATTGTTCAAGTCATGAAGAAATTTCATCTGTCGATACTGTATACTCAACCAGCGTTTATAACAATTGTAAGTTCTTGCACGGATGTGTAAGGCAAATATGTTTGAAAGAGTTGTTGTTGTTGCTGTCGTCGTTGTGGTTGTCGTTGTTGTTGTCGTTGTCGTCGTTGTTGTTGTTGTCGTCGTTGTTGTTGTTGTTGTTGTCGTCGTTGTTGTTGTTGTTATCGTCGTCGTTGTTGTTGTCGTTGTTGTTGTTGTTGTCGTTGTTGTTGTCGTTGTTGTTGTTGTTGTCGTTGTTGTTGTTGTTGTTGTCGTCGTCGTTGTTGTTGTTGTCGTTGTTGTTGTTGTTGTCGTCGTTGTTGTTGTTGTCGTCGTTGTTGTTGTTGTTATCGTTGTTGTTATCGTTGTTGTTGTTGTCGTTGTTGTTGTTGTTGTCGTTGTCGTCGTCGTTGTTGTTGTTGTCGTCGTTGTTGTTATTGTTGTCGTCGTTGTTGTTGTTATCGTTGTTGTTGTTGTTGTTGTTGTCGTTGTCGTCGTTGTTGTTGTTGTGGTCGTCGTCGTTGTTGTTGTTATCGTTGTTGTTGTCGTTGTTGTCGTCGTTGTTGTTGTTATCGTTGTTGTTCTCGTCGTTTTTATTGTTGTTGTCGTTGTTGTTGTTGTTGTTGTCGCTGTCGTTGTTGTTGTTGTTGTCGTTGTCGTTGTTATCGTTGTTGTTGTTGTTGTCGTTGTCGTCGTTGTTGTTGTTGTTGTCGTCGTCGTTGTTGTCGTCGTCGTTGTTGTCGTTGTTATCGTCGTTGTTGTTGTTGTTGTCGTCGTAGTTGTTGTTGTTGTCGTTGTTGTTGTCGTTGTTGTTGTTGTTGTTGTCGCTGTCGTCGTCGTTGTTGTTGTTGTCATTGTTGTTGTTGTCGTTGTTGTTGTTGTCATTGTTGTTGTCGTCGTCGTTGTCGCTGTCGTTGTCGCTGTTGTCGTTGTTGTTGTTGATGTTGAATGTCCGCGGTGAGTATTTTCACTCTTTCGTGCGCATTGAAAAATACGTGAAGTGCCGGGCAGCAATAGCTTTCCTCACATCCCCAGCGTTCTGATGAAGGTGGACCAGTACCTTCCTGCTGTTGTGCTAAGTTTGGGCCTTGCTACATCTACCTGACGCTCACTACTAGGGTGATTGTCTCAATAGCCACCACGTTAGCCAGATTTCCATGAAACAGCCTGTTTTCAGAAAGAACTGAATGAAAGTGAGATAGGATCTTGGTGAGAAGGATTCACATGACACTGATTAACATTGTTTTATCAGTATGCTTTGACTGACCAGACGTTCACCTCCTCTCCAATTTGATGGATAACTATGTCTATTAAGTTTGCCCGATCCTGGACCTGGATTGTGTCTCAATAATTACATAATGAGGAGGGAGGGATTGAGTTATTAGAATACCGGTCTTCGAATCAGGAGGACTCAGTCTTGAGCCGTGGCTTTGGTCAAAGTGTTCTGTTTTTTCTATCTGGTTGAAAAAGAGCCTAGCCAAGTAGACTGCATTACGACTCGCTTAGCAAGCGCCTATATTTTTCAGCTCAAACATTTCTACTGGAGATTCCCAGTTTTGAAAGATGCATCAAGAGTTGTGGCGTCTAAATGGACTATTTGTCATGGCGATTTTGTGAAACCACACACATTGGTTAAATGTGAACAATTATATGTAAACCTACATGCCTAGTTGTTAATGTTAATGTATGTGTCGTATTTTCGCAGTCTAGTTCACACGGCTGAACTTCACGAGATTGGCGTCTTTCGCCCTAGCTGCAGACAGTGTCGGTTTTGGTAGGACTGTGCAATTGAGACACGACTATAATGGACTAGAACACGGTCTGGAAGAGATGCCCAACACATCACTCACACGCTAAAGAGATGACTCTACGACCATTTGCAGTTATGGGAAATGTTTGACACACAAAACGATAGACGTCAAACCCCTCCGCTGGAGGAATACCTGTTTACGGGAAAGACTTCGGGAGTAAACCCTGAAGAAAAATATGCACGCTGTGATATCTCCAGTTATCTCGATAAATATATTGCCACTTACCAACGGTAGCTCATGACCAGAGAGTGAAGTTGACAAAAGGCGCAGTTTCTTCCTCACTTTAATCAAAATCAACCCGCAAGTCACCAATTTCAGCGAAAACAACCAGAGAAAAGACTGTTCCCACGGCTGAACAGAGAGAGTGGTCTTCATCACACGTGATGGACGAACATCATCAGTTGTTAATGTAAACAATTAAGTGTACACTTGCATAATTAGTTGCTAGTGTGGACAATTATGTGTACAAATACATGACTGGTTGTTAATGTGGACAATTATGTGTACACATGCATGACTAGCTGTTAATGTTAACAATTGTGTGTACAAATACATGACTAGCTATTAATGTGGACAATTATGTGTACACGTGCATGAATAGCTGTTAATGTGAACAATTATGTGTACACATACATGACTAGTTGTTAATGTGGACAATTATGTGTACACATACATGACTAGTTGTTAATGTGGACATGCATAACAATTTACATCTTTTCTCCACAGTTGGTTTTCAGCTGCCTTCCCTACTTCCAGTCGTGCATTAACCCGCTAATTTATGTATTGATGTCCAAGAATATTAGAAGCAGTATTCGGAAGATTGCATGCTCACATCCTGCCTGCAAGAGCTGCTCCAGGCATCAGTGGGTGGAGTCTCCTTCGCACGAGCTTATCAAGACCAATCATAGTCAAGCTGCGTCATCAGTTGACACATATCGCAGTTATGGAGGGAACAGGTCAACAACAGCTCACCTATAAATACAGAAAGTACCTTATGCATCTAAATATATATTTCCTTTGGCATGACGGTTTGACCATGGAAATGCTTAAGACTGAACAACAAATTTCGACTTTCTGTGTTTTGTGTATGTCTGAGATTAAAGCGTTACTTTAATGAGCATATTGTTTGGCTGCTGGATATGACAATTTCCGTTAAAACATCAGTTTAGCTCTAGTTTTTGAAACATTTATTATTAAAAATTGTAAACATTTGCAAATGATAATTCTCATAGAGGAAATCATTGGGAATAATGCTGCTCTGCATATCGCTTGTAATTAGTTTCTTGAGTATTTCACATAAGGTTCCAACAATAGCCAACTAATATTGCTGCATTTAATTTTCTTTTCGAACTTTTTTCGAGGCTAGCCTAGAAGAAATCAAAATGAGAATACAGAAAGGGTTATTTCAATGTTGCATCTTAGTCTCCAGTAGTGCTATAAGAAGGTCTCTTGAAGTTTCTTGTAATTTTAAGGTGTTTTGGTCTCTAGAAAGTTTGGGGCCTTTTGCTGGAAAGCATTCCAAGCTAACTTTTCATCACCTATAAGGATATCATCAAAGGGTTAATCTCAGAAAAGCAGACATATCTGTAGACCAACAAATACACCTTCCTTGATAATTGGACAAACTAAGTATTATAAATTTATCACGAAGGTATAAAAATCCAGCCCCATTTCGACCCTTGGCCTTTTACAAAATGTGTGATTAGTCCAAATCGATGCTGAGGGGAGGAAGCATGATTTTGCTGGGTTCTGAAACCTATACTTATCCATTTCTTAAAGTGATTGTCCTTTGAGTATATCCTATTTTTGTAAATTTGTGTTACGAATGTCCCGGAAACTGTGTGTAGCCCTGATGAAGTCCTATCAAGATGGCAATAACATTCAAATAACCACAAATCTGCCACTTATACTTGTCATAGTTAATGGTGTGTAACAGCTGCTTCGTGTTGTAGATTTCTTTCATGTGGACTGCATACCCAAATGGGACAGATGATAAAACGTTATCATTATGGATAGCACAGCTTTTAAGCTCAACTTGGCAGATCAATGAACAGTCTCTAATCGTCTTCTTTGTAGTCCATATGTAGTGCTGCCATCATACACAATATATCAACGCAAGCAATGAGGTTATCGTTTGTTTCTTATGAAAAGTGTTTTGTTTTTGTGACCACGAAACAGAAAAAAGTGCACATTCTTTTCTATAAAATACCATTGCTGCAGTCTGGAACCAAACTTTTACTTTTACTTTTACTTTTAGGCAACTCTAATCTTTCACCAGATCATTCTGATTGTATGTGGCTGTGCTGACTACAGACACGAGATCATGATCTCTTACTGTAGATGCTTTTTATGGATGTTAACTGGGTCTATTTTTCTCTGTATCGTCTGGAGTATGGGAGTCTAATTGATTTTTCTCTTTATCGTCTAGAGTATGAGAGTCTAATTGATTTTTCTCTTTATCGTCTGGAGTATGGGAGTCTAATGGATTTTTATCTTTATCGTCTGGAGTATGAGAGTCGAATTGATTTTTCTCTTTATCGTCTGGAGTATGAGAGTCTAATTGATTTTTCTCTTTATCGTCTGAAGTATGAGAGTCTAATTGATTTTTCTCTTTATCGTCTGGAGTATGGGAGTCTAATGGATTTTTATCTTTATCGTCTGGAGTATAAGAGTCTAAATGATTTTTCTCTTTATCGTCTGGAGTATGAGAGTTTAATTGATTTTTCTCTTTATCGTCTGGAGTATGAGAGTCTAATGGATTGTTCTCTTTATCGTTTGGAGTATGAGAGTCTGATTGATTTTTCTCTTTATCGTCTGGAGTATGAGAGTCTAATGGATTTTTCTCTTTATCGTCTGGAGTATGGGAGTCTAATGGATTTTTCGCTTCAACCAGCAGCGCAGATTAGTTGCCCAGGATTAGACTGGACAACGATGTTTAAAAAATGACGTGAGTAAGGCAACAATATGCGCCTGACCTGGTCTTGGAAGGTCTTTCATTATCTCACGTCCTTCTTTAAACATTGTTGTCCAGTTCTTTACTGTTGTCTTCCACACACTTTTTGTCATCATACACTGCCTACATTCCGCGATGAATGTCAACTGGTCGACATCCTTCAGCTGTTAGAAACTGAATCACCGTTCGCTGATCAACTTCGCGGATTCCGTATCACATTCGCCATATTTTCAACGGTCTACTGAGAAAACTATGAATAGGAGGAAAATGAAAATTTGCAAACTGTATGGTTGGTATGTGCTGTTTACACCAGAAGTGACGTCATCATGCACATCGCATGTATGTTCACTTGTTGCAGTTAGGTCCGGTTTCATTTGAACACGCCTCGTATATATGTGGTGCGTGATACCAGTCCTGGTCACCAATAGCACAACAGGATTGCCAACGTATTTGTGGGACCCAGTACCAGTCCTGGTCACCAACATCACAACAGGATTGATAACATATGTGTGGGCCCAGTATCAGTCCTGGTCACCAATATTACAACAAGATTGACAACATATGTGTGGGCCTAGTACCAGTCCTGGTCACCAATATTACAACAGGATTGACAACATATGTGTGGGCCCAGTACCAGTCCTGGTCACCAACATCACAACAGGATTGACAACATATGTATGGGGTCTAGTACCAGTCCTGGTCACCAATATTACAACAGGATTGACAACATATGTGTAGGCCCAGCACCAGTCCTGGTCACCAATATTACAACAGGATTGACAACATATGTGTGGGCCCAGTACCAGTCCTGGTCACCAACATTACAACAGGATTGACAACATATGTATGGGGCCTAGTACCAGTCCTGGTCACTAATATTACAACAGGATTGACAACATATGTGTGGGCCCAGTACCAGTCCAGGTCACCAATATTACAACGATATTGCAAACGCATGTGTGGGGCCCAGTACCAGTCCTGGTCACCAATATTACAACCAAAATAAAGTCTGTAGTCCAGTGTATCAACTTGCTGTCAGACAGCTCAGATACATGTTGACTGTTGCTCAGTGTTATCAACTTTATGTCACTCTGAAAGTAGCGTCATTGTACTTGTATTCAGAAAATTGCTACAGTATTAAAAGCTGCTAGAAACGCACTGTGCTTTCATTGTAGATGGGATTATATGACTCTTGATTGTACTTGTTTGCACGTTAGTCTTCTATCGCCGTTAGTTTCTTCATGTTGGAGAAGCCCGTACTACTCCAACATTACTTAGTCGCCTCTTACGGCATGCCTGGCAGATCATAGTTCTGCTATTCTTTGTTATCTTTTCGGCTCCCGGTAACGCACAAGTTAAGTGTATCCATCAATGGTTTCTAAAAATACAAGTCCGTGTCATTATTTACATGGAGATGTCTGAATCGAGGCAATCTTTTGCAACAATTCGACTGTAGCTTATTAACTTCCATGAAAAATGAGCGTCAGCTGTGTTTGTACTTCACACCGTTGTTATAGAATGTCTGCTGGAGCCACTGCATGGCAATGCTAGTTAAAACACATTGTGACAGCAGGCAAATTTAGCGGGATTTGTGTGAATAAATGCAAGAAACGTCACATCATGCGGTGCGTCTCTTAACAATTGCTGTGCTGCCCTCAAGTGTAATACCACTAATTCAGTTTGTTTTCTGTCGTTTGATGTTCTGCTACGCAAACTCTCATGCCAGTAGTAACATAAGAACCTCCCATACCAGTAGTAACATAAGGACCTACTATGCCAGTAGTAACATAAGAACCTGCCATGTCAGTAGTAACATAAGAACTTCCCATACCAGTACTAACATAAGGACATACTATGCCAGTAGTAACATAAGAACCTCCCATGTCAGTAGTAACATAAGAACCTCCCATACCAGTAGTAACATAAGGACATACTATGCCAGTAGTAACATAAGAACCCCCCATACCAGGAGTATCAAAAGAACCTCCCGTGTCAGTTGTAACATTGGAACCTCCCATACCAGTAGTAACATAAAAACCTCCCGTGTCAGCTCTAGCATTGGAAACTCCTATACCAGTAGTAACATATAAACCTCCCGTGTCAGTTCTAACATTGGAACCTCCTATACCAGTAGTAACATAAGAACCCCCCATACCAGTAGTAACATAAGAACCTCCCGTGTCAGTAGTAACATAAGAACCTCCCGTGTCAGTTGTAACATAAGAACCTCCCATGTCAGTAGTAACATTAGAACCTACCATGTCAGTAGTAACATAAGAACCTCCCATGTCAGTAGTAACATAAGAACCTCCCATGTCAGTAGTAACATAAGAACCTCCCGTGTCAGTTGTAACATTGGAACCTCCCATGTCAGTAGTAACATAAGAACCTCCCATACCAGTAGTAACATAAGAACCTCCCGTGTCAGTTGTAACATTGAAACCTCCCATGTCAGTAGTAACATAAGAACCTCCCATACCAGTAGTAACATAAGAACCTCCCGTGTCAGTTGTAACATTGGAACCTCCCATACCAGTAGTAACATAAGAACCTCCCGTGTCAGTTGTAACATTGGAACCTCCCATACCAGTAGTAACATAAGAACCTCCCGTGTCAGTTGTAACATTGGAACCTCCCATACCAGTAGTAACATAAGAACCTCCCGTGTCAGTTGTAACATTGGAACCTCCCATACCAGTAGTAACATAAGAACCTCCCGTGTCAGTTGTAACATTGGAACCTCCCATACCAGTAGTAACATAAGAAAAAGACACATGCTTAGCTGAATCAATCAAAGCCAGTCGCTCCTCTCGGCCCATAAGCGATTGACAACATCTTGACAGCATACGTATCGTATGTCCTATCCAGCCCCATTTTCTTCGCTCAGTTTGTTGTTCCAGTGGATGATGTTCTCCATTCTCATAGGTTTTCATTTCTCCACAATGTCCTGCCATTGTAGTCCAATTTTCCTTCGTGGTCATCTGTTAACAAAGGACTGGCGTTTTGGTAGTATTTCTCCATATTTCGTCTCCATAAAGCAAAACTGACTTGATACTGAAGTTGAATATTTTAACTTTGGTGTGAATTTTGATTTCTGGTTGTTTAGCGTCAGTAATGCCACTCTTCTCTTTCCAATGCTGATTATTTACATCTGCCTCTGTACCTTCTGATGTGTTTATTGTGCTCGCCAAATAGGTCAAGGTATTCCCTTCTCAAAACTGCTCTTCCTCCAGCCTGATTGGTTCTTTACTGATAGTGTTGAGTTTAAGTAGCTTGGTTTTCTTCATGTTGATGTTCAGTCCCAATTTGACTTGATCTGTCTTCTTCTTCTTCTTCTTCTTCTTCTTCTTCTTCTTCTTCTTTTTCTTCTTCTTCTTCTTCTTCTTCTTCTTCGTACGCTGTCAGACGTCAACCTGTATTTTTTCGGAAAAAGCAGCGGTCATCCTGAGGATGTCGACACTGCCATAGAGCTTGTCAAGTGTTGCCACTATTGATGGGCACATGTGCTTTCTCTGGTCCTCGTATTTTGGGCAGTTTTGCAGCAGATGTTCAGCGGTCATTTTTCCGGTACCACAAGTGCATTCGTCAGTGCCACCTATCTTCAGTTTATTGAATAGGTGGTACCTCAGTCTGTTGTGGCCTGTGCGGAGTCTGAAGACCACGACCTGCTCTCTTCTGTTCAATTGGTAATAGGCATCATTTTTTGTGTAGCCAGTATGTTCTGTTTCCCATTTGGCCACTTATCTGGCTCTAATGAGCCTTTTTGAGCTCTTCGTAGGTCACACTAGAATCTGGTTGTGGTAGTCTTGCACCTTCTTTTGCCAGTCTGTCTGCCTCCTCGTTGCCTTGGATGTTACAATGGGATGGAACCCACTGTACCACTACTCTTTTTGGTGCGGTCTGCTGGCATAGTTGACAGAGTACTGCTCTTAAATCATTAAGTTCAGTATTTTTCTGGCTTTTTAGTGCTGTGACTACGGCCAGGGCATCTGTAAACAGGACTATCTGGCTTTCATTTCTTTTGCCTGTCAGCATTGCTTCTGCTGCAGCCCTCAGTGCCTCTGCCTCCGCTCTGAAATTGCTTGAGTATTTTTCTACCATTTGACTTGATCTAACAACTGCCTATTAAGTGGAAAATCAGATAACAACTAAGCCCTTTTCATCAACTAATCAAACACGAAAATGGAGGTAACTCCTGTCGTTTCCGAAACACAGTGCTAGATTATATCCCTCATTTTTCGTTCTTCGTGATATTGATTTATATTCGTATATACGTCGAAATTTTGCCTTAGCTCACATATAAAGATCATAACTGAATGTATTACTTCTACGAAGCTTTATACTGGTCATGATAATCAGGAAAGCATCACTTCCCTGAACTAATTAACGTCCTACCCGGCATCCTGTTTAATTAAACAATGATTATGAAAGTGTGCTAGGATTTTCACTAATACGAAAATAAATGTCTACAGAAACTGTTACTTGCGATGCAGATTTTCACCAAGTCGAAGACAACATATGGTCAAAAATAGACAAAATACGAGAATCACTTCATTGTCAATTAAAACTGGAAATATTTCGTGAAAGAAAGTTTGCAACAAAAGTTGACAAACTACTCAAATATGGTCGGCCGTAACATACACAAGTATTTATTTGAAACCTAACCGGAGCATCAACAAAATGAAACCCACTTTACAGCTAAAAGGTCTTGGTCGGGGACATAGAAAACAAATGAAAACAACAAATAAATCACAACAATAGACATAGACTTCACCAAAATAGCTGACGTGGCAGCTGAAATCATGTGGGCTACTGCTGGTCTCTCGTGAACTGGACCTCTCTTGACTTTCAACACAGGAAGTCATTGAGAAACCAGTGTTGTATTCCCACATTAAATATTTATTTTTAATTTGACTTCCATCTTTGTTTCATTCTTTACAACCCACGTAAACAAATGTATTGCTGATTAGATCCAGTATGTTGTCCCAATGTCTGATTAATGACATACGTATTTCTTATATATCGCCACAGAATTCTGCTTCTTTTAGTTTGTATAAATAAAATACCCCAACTACTGCCATAGTATATGTATACTGTACTCAGTAACAACGAGTCACTGCATTTATGGACCAGTCATTTTTTTCAGATCCTCAAAAAATTAGTTATTCATTCTGGTACTCCTGTATCGTATGTGAAGTATTGTTTATATAACTTTCTGTTTAGTCCACAAGGTTACTCCACACTCCAGATATTAGTGAATTGTAGGATGTAGGACACGTAGACCATTACTAGTCACCTCTTGCGGCATGCTCTCAGTGTGGCAGTGGACCTATTCCCATCTCTAACATACGAGAGTCTTACAAATGGAAACCTTAATTTGTTTTTCTTTAAAACGTATTAAGAAAAAGTGCAACGATTTGTATCACTTTTCGACGTCGATACAAGTCTATAAAGTACACGGATTCATCCAGATAACCACAAAAAAGTGTGTTGGTCACGTGTGTAATCACTCAGGCACTACGACAAAATACATAAGGACATTTATATTTGTTTTATGGAATACCAGAAGGCCTTTACTAGTCCAACATGAGAAATTAATTAAATGTCTCCAAGAAATAGGTCTAGATGCTGAAGACAAGACTACTCAATAATCTGTACTGGGAACAAACTGCCATAGTAAAATCAGGAAAGTTATACTTTCCAAGTATAGACGTACAAACAGGAGTGAGCCAGGGATGTGTATTATCCCCTTGTTTTTTAAATATATATACAAAACAAATATTCAAACAGGTAGAGGAGATGCCAGGGCTTGTCATTGGAGGAATGGCAATGAATAACCTTAGATATGCGGATGATGCAGTTTTTATGGCAAAAAGTGAGCAAGAATTACATGAGCTTGTGACAAAAATATACACAATATGTCAAGAGTTTGGATTGGACATAAGCATAAAGAAAATATTACGATAATTGGGAAAAGTGAAAAGAAACCATGTTTGCAGATAACAATAAAAAATCAACTACTTGAACAGGTACCAAGTTTTCCTATCTAGGTCATAGAATAACGGAAACTGTGGAAAAGAAATCGGAAAGAGAACAGGTATGGCCAAGATGGTATTCGACAACATGTGACAAACACTGACATCCAAATCAGAATGTGAAAATAAGAATTGTCAAGTGATGTATACTCGCCACTACTTTATGGCGCAGAAACATGGACAATAAATACCATGTTGGATAAGAGTATTGAAGCCGTCGAAATGTGGGTATATAGAAGATTTGGTCGCATTTTTGGGAAAGAGAAGAAAAATTTGGAGGTATTGAAAAAGTTGAGGGTGAAAAGAGAATTAATGACCGAAATCAGGGTTATGCTTACATTATTTTATTCATATAACAAGAAGACCATACTGGAGGGTGTGGTGGAAGACAGTCATTCAAGAGGCCCACAAGGTTTTAAGTTGGGGCATAACATCAGGAGATGGACTGGAGAAATCCTTTCAGATTGCACCATTACGGAAAGAGATAGAGAACACTGGATATCCATTGCAGCCGACCTTCGATGTAGAGATGGCACCTGAACTGAACTGCGTCGTTGTTTAAATTCTGGAGTCAGTTGCTGTGGCACCAACCTTGCAGACATTGCGTGGAACTGGAAGCACATCAGTCACGTGTCCGAACGTTAACAGGTGTACAGAAGTGCAGTTATTTCATTCAGTCACTGGGGTTTTTCATCATGATGCGTCCAACAGCTGCGATCGACTCTGGTGTCACTACTCAGTATACCTGAGGAATAGTCTGTCACAAAATTCAAGCCGTTTCAGAACTTCCTACACTGCTTGTACTCTTACTAGAGTAAATTTCAGCATTATTGTTATTTGTTGTCCCTGATGATAGCCTATCGGTCGTAACGTAGTGAACTAAACACTGCGCTATCTCTGCTTCCTTAGATGACCACCTTGTGGCGATCACCAGTGGCAACACTAGACAAGCTCTATGGCAGTGTCGACCACCTCAGGATGACCGCTGCTCTTTTCGTAAAAATACAGGTTGACGTCTGACAGCGTACGAAGAAGAAGATGACCACCTCATAACTGAAGTCACTGTCTTAATATGCATTCTCATTTTTTTGGTTTGAGAAGGTTTAAGTTTGCCTTTCTGGATTCTTCTGGCGATTACTGGAAGTTGTGGCTCAGCAATGACTCTCACTCTAGCGGAGAATTTTCAACCTGATCTGACCTGGAAGTACACAATGAAAACACATCAAGGGGTTCTGTTTGATGATCATCATTCTGCTCAAAACACACGTAATAGAGATGCGTTATTCTGTGTAACTTGTGATGTATAATCTTACAGTAATGAGTGAAGCCACGTTCGTGTAACTCAGACAAAATAATACATAAACTGTTGGCGTTTTGACTAGACGGATAGGGAGCAAGACTCCAGTCAAGCAAAATATACTGATCAGACATGTTAGTCAGGGTCAGGCAAAACATACTGGTCAATATCCTCACCTCGGCTTCCTAATAGCCCTCCCTGGAAACGGGCTGTTTTCATGGCAGCCTGGCTAATGAGGTGAGGGATCGACGTGATCCCCGTAGTAGAGAGTGACACGCAGATAAAACCACGCATAGCACAACCGCCTGTGGGACCTTGGTCCACCTTCAACAGCACGCTCGGAATGTGAGGACAGCTGCGGCAGCCTGCCACTGACGTCAGGACACACAAAAGAGTAGCCTACTCATTATGGGTATTCCCAAACAACAACAACAATAACTAGACGGAAGACAACATCGAGAAACAAAAATGGATTTTAATGGACTTCTTGATGACCTGAACTTTGCTTTTCTGTTCCATAAACGATCAAAACATATATACGTCATAAAGGTATCTTTGACTCACATTAGTCGACGATTTACACCTGTGTCCACATACACGTCTTGCGGTTTTTCATTTGGATGAATAAGTTCGTTCTTTGTGGGGTGTTTTCCCCTTTTATTATCCTGACATAGGCATCGGCTATTCTAAATAGTATGTCGGCTACCCTATGTCTTATTTCTACGATCCAGTGCACGGGGCTGAACTTCATGAGATTGGCGCCGTTCGCCCTGGTATGGCTAGGAAATTTCAAATGAGCTAATAATGGACTAACACATCGCCCGAGAGCAACTGGGCTCTGTCCGGTTAGCAACATGTACACGCTGAGCAATGCCTTTAATCCTAACGGCCCCATCCAAAGGCAGCGGAGTACTCGACTCCCCTTAAGGAGTCTGCAGGGACCTTGGTCGACACACTTGCCATGAGAATTGCAGATTGGAGTGTTCTTTTTTTTTTGCAAGACGTAACTTTTTTGTTGTTGTTGCAAGACGTGACTTTTTTGTTGTTGTTGGAAGACGTGACTTTTTTTGTTGTTGCAAGACGTGACTTTTTTGTTGTTGTTGCAAGACGTGACTATGTCAATGATAGATCGACGCAACGGGTCACTGATGCCTAAGCGAACTTTATTATTATGTAATGTCATTATTTTGTTTATTCTCCTCAGTCTGGCTGAGCTTGTTCTTAACCTCAATACCTTCAAATGTTGACTCATTTCTTCTACCACATCAGCTATGGGCATTAAGACGGATTCCAAATGCGTCAGTTTTTGTTTGAGCCATTTTGGAGTATCTCATTTGTTCTCATAATCTAGGCCCCCTTCGTCTGACAACTGATAACACATCAATGACTGTAAAGATATCGTGTACTTTCGAAGGAGATTCGATGGCCTTAAGGTTGTCAGCTTGGTTTACATCACAACGTACCAGGTTCGAAGCATGTCGTGCTCAGTTTAGCAGACTGCGCATAACTGAGCCTTTTTCATGGTGTGATCGCATCTCCCTGTCGACCCAGCTATAAATTTGTACATGGTGAAATCAGGGGAAAATTGTAAGAGCTGCCACGGGAGCTACAGAGTCTACTGTCTGCACTGTCCGCACAATGAAAGCACTGAGCACATATGGAGCGCCCAGGTGTAGTCAAGTCGATTCTTTAAGCCATTTTCATTAACATAGGTCATCATTAATTACCATTATGGTCTTTTGCGTCTTTACTGACGGAAAGTAAGGTGGTCTGTTGCAGAGATGGTGGTGGTTGCATCTGCATGGAGGGACATCGTCTCTTTTGTGGCTGATTTTGCCGATTCTCGATTGGCAGGGACGGCAGCAGTGTAAAACAAAAAAAGAAGTTCAATTGGTGTGATGTAGGCTCTACGGGAATTTCCCTGAAGACAGACGGAGAGAATGGTATGAGTTTTTTCAGTCGATATGTTGCCCAGACGGACAATGGCGACAGAGATGCACGTCATGAAATTCGGAAAAGCATTTTACACGCAGCCATCATGGAAAAGGCTTATGTAGACCTTATCTCGAACATCCAGAAAACCTTGCAAGCAATCTCACAGTGGTGCGGCGATTCAAGCTCCAAGATCAATCTGAACAAGGCCTGCGTGATGTGGTGCTCTTTCAATAATTCCATATTAAAGGCTGAACTTCCGAGCATCACATTTGATTGTTGCACCATAACCGCATAACCGCAACCAGACACAAAATAAAACAAGTATACTTGATGAAAGATAACAGAAATTGGAATCAAGAAAACAGAGGAAAAAAGAACTAAAATTACTCAAATAAATGCAAGATCATGTTGGGAGACACACTCCTACAAGATGTGCAATTATTCAAATATCTTGGTAGCAATATAGACAAAGTAGAGGATACCAGAAACCTGAGCATATTTTACAGGAATGCCCAATCTATAGGGAAATGAGATGCCAGACCTGGCCAGAGGGTGCGGAGCTGAGACAAAAGCTGTGGGGCAGACGCTCCAATCTGGTAAATACTACAGACTTCATCCATGGCGACAGATATAGCATGACTAAAAGATCCTGAACGCAAAGAGAAAAAGACAAAGTAGGATGTACAGATAAAGATATCAACATTAGAATACAAAATTAAATCAAAAGAATTCAAGTCTGACACCAAAATAAAAATCTTTAACTTCATGTGAAGTCAATTTTATTGTATGGCTTTGCAAAAATGAGAAGAACAACAACCAACAAGGTACAGATTTTCATAAATGGGTGCAGCAAAGTAACTAATTCTCAAGTTTACAAATTCGAGAAATAAGTACAAAAAATAATACATTCAAATCTTTCCATGTAATTGCTGATGAAATCTGCATACATTCTATTATTCAATAAATGATACAATCTGTTGGCCAAGAAAGAATATTATTTGTCTACAAAGTAATACATTTTATATCCGCTGAAAAAATGCTACATTTTTCAAGTCAACAAGCTGATACATTCTCTGTCAGTTGAGAAAGTCACACATTCTGGGATACTACCATCTATGACCTTGTGGCATCTTTAGTTTCACAAATGCTTGTTCTGAGTTTTAGAAGCTCATCAAGAACTCAATAGCCATAACATGTGAGTACTTAGCTCTGCAGACAAAATTCTATCATATACGATACCAGGTGGTCAGGTTTCCCTTCCATTCACCAATAGATGTCTCTGACACATACTTTGTAAAATAGAACACAGATCCTTAGAAATGCAAGCCAATACTGAAGATTGAGGAGAGAGCGTGGAGGTGGATAGGACAAATCCTCAAAACAAAAATAAACCTGGCTATACAAACAGGCATGCTCTGGATCGAACCCATAAGGATATCAAAGAGTATGTGGTAAAAAAACGATGAAAGCTGGAGTCTCGTGGACAGAACTCAAGAAGATGGCTCAAAATAAGATTGCAACCCCATGTTCCAGAGGGAACCAGATGGGTTCAGTATCAAGTCACAAGTTAAACGTTACTTACAATAAATATAATCAAAACAAAAAATGTATTCTCAAACAGAAGCAGAATGAGCACTTTAATTTAAGACAAATCTCACTCAATTTGTTTCAGCTTTCTTTTGAGCAGTTTCCAAACTCTTCCAATCCTAGGCAACCTGTAGCATCAGTTCATTCATTAGCTATTTCAACTGTTCACATTTATTTTTGCACTTTCTTGCTAATGAAGATCTTTAATAAACTGTACATAAACCTTTTACACTCCAAGCAATTAAACAGGAAGCATATACTGTTATCTTAAGTGCAGAGAGGGAACAAAATCTTAGTTTCTCACACAAAAATGCTATCTGCCACTTAATTTGAGCTTTAAGAAGCCATGTAATGTTTAAAAAGAAGCATGCACTAGTTGTCCCACATCTGTACTCTAAAAGAGAAGGTACATTTGCTCCTCTCTGCCAGGTGCTTTTTGGTTGTGTTAGGGTACAGACACATGAAATTTAGCTGCTGCCTTCGGCCATGTCAGAGTGTAAAGGGCTAAATAAGGCCAAACTTGAACAGTTTTATTTTCATTGAAGTATTTTAACATCTATTATCTTCTGTCAAATATTGGATAATTGATGTACACTAATGGTCTTTGTTTAAACATAATGACCAGTATATGTACCACAGCTGGGTCAGACATCTAAGAAGCCATCATTTTCTTTGTCAGTGTCCTTATCTCCATCATAAAATTCATTGTTGGGTTCAATTCTGCAAAAATAAAAATGAAATAATAAATTATATTAAAAGACAGTTCCATGGCACATAATGCTACAGGATAGGCAAGGAAGTGTTTGAGACTTCATTATGTTATGTTTTCAGATTTGTGAGGTAAACTAAAGTGCTCTTTAACTACTCTGCCAAGTGTATTCTCTGATGATTGTTCCATATCACGCACTAATTGTAGCTGCAAAGGCTAACCAGTAGCAAAGGTATAAATTATATCCTCTCCATATGAGGAGATATCCTTCATGGCCAGTTATTTCAGCAGTGTAGGTAGGAAGGTCTTCTCTGCCTCTGTCGAAAAGTTATTGCTATCTTTGGTGATTTTAGTTCAAAATAAGCTGGTATTTCAGGTATAGTTTGGGTTGTTAGTAGCTGATTTTCTTAAATGAATATGCTGGTATTTTAGGCTTAGTTTCTGAAATGCAGTATTTTCTGATTAACTCTTGGAGTTTTTTTTTACAAAGGATGATTTTAAAATTAATTTTTCTAATGTCTTCCTTTCTGATAATTTTTCTGAAAGGGCTGTTCGACTCACAGGAACTTTTTCAGATGTTTTAGGCAGAAAGGCAAAGTTATACATACAACAAAGAATAATTATTAGTAAGTTACAATCTATCATGCTCTTGGATTAAAGAAAATTTTCAAACAGCACTTACTCCTAGCTCCATAACACTTACTTTTTGTTTGTGTTGTTAATATTACTGGAGATATACTGCAACGACACACCATAGAGGTAATATTCTGTATAATAAATAATGACAACTAGCACAGGTAAAAAAGTAACCTTTTATCCAAATCATCTGTGGAGTTTCTGATATCTGGGTCAGTCTCTTCTGTGTTCTCCAAACACAGCAGGTCTGAGGGAACATCCTGCATCTGAACACTGGGGGCTGCAGTCAACATTTTCAAGTTATCCAAGATGGTGGATTTGATGTTCTCAAGGTACTGGGGAGATAAAAGTCAACTTATGAAATGGTATATTGACCAACTGTTATCCCCTATATCGGATAAACATCAGTCACCTTATGAAATGGTATATTTGAAAGATATGGCTGCTTTTTTAAATTGTATATTGAGAAGGTTTACTATCATTTTATGAAACAGTATATTGGAAATATTTGCCTGCAACTTTTGCTCCCTTTCATCCAACAATACTGTGTCATCAGCATATCACAGGTTGTTGATTATTCTTCCTGTGATGTTTAGCCCTACCATCCATTGGAAAGGGTTTACAACACTTTATGAAATGGTATATTTGAAAGATATTAGGTCACTTTATGAAATGGTATATTGGAAAGATATGAGGTCACTTTATGGAATGACATATTGGAAAAGGGTACAATCAGCTTATGAAATGACAAGTTAGAAAAGTTCACCAACACCTTATGAAATGACATATTGGAACAGAGCACCTCCACTTTATGAAATGACACATTGGAAAGATTTAACAACATCTTATGAAATGACATATTGAAAAAAGGGTACTATCACTTTATTGTGAAATGACACATTGGAAAGGTTCACTGTCACCTTATGAAATGGCATAATAGAAAGATTTTACAATCCCCTGATGGAATAGAAAAGACTGTTTGATATAGCAGGCTTTAATGTGCACCCTTGTATGAACTCCATCCATTTTTCTCAGTATAAAATGCCCCTACTTTTCATTCAAGCACTCAAAAAAACCAAAATGCTGACTGAGCTCTTCAACACAGACATCTTCTAATTCATAAATTACATGGGAACGTATATTATTTGCTCTCATATTTCCTGTACCATATATTATAGATCTTCTTTCTAAATCTAGTAGGACTGTCCACCCTGCTAGATATTGAGTGTCAAGTGGAGGATGATAGTTTAAGACCCCAAACAGATTCAATAATCTGAAGATACAGAAATAAACTTGGAGCACTGATAATATGATTACTGAACATGTGCTGCAAATATGTCCAAAATTTGAGGAACAATTGAAGTCTCCCATTACTATTACGAGATCATATATTGATATTATTTTCATTTCATTTTGCAACCGTTAATAAAATGATGGCTACAAACCAAGTGGAGAGAGAGTTTGTTGCAGTACTGAGTTATGTCATCAGTTGTGACAGTCTCATAATGTTTAGTATCAATTTTGAGAGTCCCTCAATGTTTAGTATCAGTTGTGACAGTCACTTAATGTTTAGTATCAGTTGTGACAGTCCCTTAATGTTTAGTATCAGTTATGACAGTCCCTTAATGTTTAGTATCAGTTATGACAGTCCCTTAATGTTTAGTATCAGTTGTGACAGTCCCTTAATGTTTAGTATCAGTTGTGACAGTCCCTTAATGTTTAGTATCAGTTATGACAGTCCCTTAATGTTTAGTATCAGTTGTGACAGTCCCTCAATGTTTAGTATCAGTTGTGACAGTCCCTTAATGTTTAGTATCAGTTGTGACAGTCCCTTAATGTTTAGTATCAGTTGTGACAGTCCCTTAATGTTTAGTATCAGTTGTGACAGTCCCTTAATGTTTAGTATCAGTTGTGACAGTCCCTCAATGTTTAGTATCAGTTGTGACAGTCCCTCAATGTTTAGTATCAGTTGTGACAGTCCCTTAATGTTTAGTATCAGTTGTGACAGTCCCTTAATGTTTAGTCAATCTTCAGCCAAAGACCCAAGAGGATGAGGGACAGAGAAAGCACATATAGCCAGCATCAGTCAATTGTTCTGAAATGCCTGAATCAGTAAAAACAAAAACCGCTACCATCAAGGTTGAAGTGTTAGACACTTCACTATATCGGGCCTATGCATTTTCTGGGGTTGAGTGATCAGTTCCTTTTCTCGCTGCCTTGCCATCCCTAATAGATAGGTACTGTTGGATAGACTGCAACATAGAAGGATTCATATCATTTCTGACCGAATACCATTACCAACCGAAAACTACTTGCCCCGAGCAATCAAGAAGACATGCACACCATTATAATTGGGCGACGCTGGAATTGGATTGATCATGTCCTATAAAGGGATCCTGATACCATCACCAGAATCGCACTGGTATGGGATCCAGGGGAAGTGAAAAGAGGCTGACCTTTGACATTTTGGCAAAGAACTGCAGAAGCTGAAATGGAAATCATGAATCACAGCTGGAGCACTGCATGCAAAATTGGTAGCAGGTATGGCTAAGTGAAGAGACTTTGCTGCTGCTCTTAAAGTCACCACCAGACATAACGGTTACTGACGACTTTGCCTGCCACTGACCAAGAATCTAAGAAAGTTGTTGTTGCTGTTTATTGCCTAGAACGAATAGTTTACTCGTTTGTGCGCCCTGCAAAGGGCGTTAAGTGGCGTGTTGTAGTAGCTTTCCTCACATCCTGAGCGTGCTGATAAAGGAGGACGGTGACCCTCCAGGCGGCTGCGCTATGCTTGACTTCATCTGCATGACGCTCACTACTACAGAGATCAGGATCACATCAATCCACATCTCTTCAAGCCAGGCTGCCTTGAAAACAGCCTGTTTCCAGGGAATGCTACATGGAAGAACGATAGTGGTCTTGGTAAGTATATTGTGCCTGACCGGACTAGCGTCTCAGTTCTCCATCTAAGAAAGAAGGAGAAGACTACATCATGCTCCCTCTAAGGATTGAACCCGACCCCTATGTTGTGAGAGACAAACCATTCTAACCACTTGGAAGAATCCAAGTCAATGTTTAGTCAGAAGAGCAGGAATTACCAACGGTTCAGAAAGCCCATGACTTGGCATAGTACATCAAATCATAAATTACCTGTCTGGTGTTTTGATTGTCTTGTTTGGTGAATATCTCAGGATGAAGGGAAAAGTCTGGACCAAAGTACTCCAAGTATTCTAATTGACGAAAATCAACATATTATCAAATCATCAAGAATCTGAGTATATTAAAATACATTCAATGATATCATAAAAAACAAAACAAAAGATTCAATATATTCAAGTTGCATTTTTTCAACTGTCCATTTACAGTTTGGGCCTTCAAGATTAATCTTATTTTGTTTCTATCCTTAGTTACTCCAGGTTTTGCTTGATACCATTCAAGTTGTCTTAATTTCTCATTCTGTCTATTTTACCTTCCCCTGGTGTTACTGATGGAACAATTATAATGCCATGGTTTATTCACTCAGCAGCACATTTTCTCTTAAATTAGTTTTGTTTACTGTTCTTTTTGAATATTTGAAAAATATATATATAATTCTAGCTTTGTTCTTGAAACACATAAAAGTGCATACATATTTAATACTAAAATGCCATTTTGACATTTACAACATATGGCCTTCATTCTTTAAATGATTATCCATGAAAATTCTGGTAGAACGGAAAGAAAGTACCAATGTGGTACACATAAAATATGGCCAAGCAACATCTGATTTCTAAAAGTGTCCAAAATGAGAAGAAAACAGAAAGCACATAGACTATAGACTATCTCAGTACCATCCCTGAAAGAGAGCTCTATGGAGGTAATAACAACCTCATGCTGACCACTGATTTTTTAAGATGTATTCTAATAAAAGGTTGAAAGCATGCAAAGAAGAAAGAACCTGGTGGGAGAGGTCAATTATAAGAACTCACAGTTACAAGCAAGACACTTAGCCAGCTAAAACTCTTCAGGTGAAGTAGGAACCTTATGTCTCTGTGCCATGTCTAATGTGCATTCTCTAATAGGTTCTAAGTTGCTTGTGTCAAGGTCATGTGCAACATATCAAATAAAGACCCAGTGCACCTGGAAACAGGCCATGTTACAGCAGCCAGACCAACAATGTCAGGATCAATTCTGAGATCCTTGTGGCGGTGTGTCTGCTGAGCATTGCATTAGTCAGAAGGGATTGTTGTTTTGTTTGAATGCCCATAATGAGTAGGTTTACTCGTTTTTGCCTGACTAACATGTCTGATCAGTATATTCTGCCTGACCAGACGTTAGTCTTTCTCCCCATCAGAAGGAGTAAAACAAGCTTCTTCAGTACGTCGCGGGATATATGACAAGTCACTGCAATCAGCTAAGAGAAATTTCATTAAGAGAGAAAAATTCAAAACAAGTAGCTTTGAACAACAACAACACAGTATTCTCTGATCCTCCAACACAAGTAGCTTTGAACAACAACAACACAGCATTCTCTGATCCTGCAACACAAGTAGCTTTGAACAACAACACATTATTCTCTGATCATCCAACACAAGTAGCTTTGAACAACAACAACACAGCATTCTCTGATCCTCCAATACAAGTAGCTTTGAACAACAACAACACAACATTCTCTGATCCTCCAACACAAGTAGCTTTGAACAACAACAATACAGCATTCTCTGATCCTCCAACACAAGTAGCTTTGAACAACAACAACACACCATTCTCTGATCCTCCAACACAAGTAGCTTTGAACAACAACAATACAGCATTCTCTGATCCTCCAACACAAGTAGCTTTGAACAACAACAACACAGCATTCTCTGATCCTCCAACACAGGTAGCTTTGAACAACAACAACACAGCATTCTCTTATCCTCCAACACAGGTAGCTTTGAACAAAAACACAGCATTCTCTGATCCTCCAACACAAGTAGCTTTGAACAACAACCCAGAATTCTCTGATCCTCCAACAAAACATATAGTTGTGGAAATTCTTACCATTAAAAGGAATCTCATTACTGATCTGTTCCTCCAACAACACAGCAGTCTCATAGGTCCAGCATCGAGCTACATTCCTCTTTGTGTAGCCACCCCCTCCCAGTACCAGTAAAGGCAAGTTGAAGGATTTGACATATTCCACACATTCTCTGCAAGTTGAGTTAACAGCAAAATAAGCACTAACACACTGCACTCTATTGTATTATAATAGTGTGTAAATAAGCGAAGGTACAAGGAAGAGGACTGATTTGATTTATAACTTAACTTAACGTCTTTATACTGGTTTAGAAGACTCTGCAGTGTCTGTATACAGCCAGTTTCATTTACATCACCTTGCTCTAAAAGCTATGCGCATCCAATTTATTCTTAAATGCATTAACTGTCCCTGCCCCCACTACTTCCCATGGCAATGCATTCCAAGCATTCACCACTCTGTCACTAAAAAAATATTTCCTAATATCTAATCTGGACCTCTCTTTAGTTAATTTGTAGCTATGCCCTCTTGTTCTTGTGGGTGGTTGTATTTTTTTAAAAACTTGTTATAGTCTAATTTATCCATTCCTCTGATCATCTTATAAACCTGTATTAAGCCACCACAAATTCTTGTCTCTTCTAGACACTGTAGGCCAGTTTGTCTTTCCTGATAACTGTAATTCTGGAATCCCACTATCAGCTTTGTCGCTCTTTTTTTGTATTCTGTCCAGCATGTTTATATCCCATCTATAAGGACTCCATACCTGTACACAGTATCTAGGTCTAACTAATGCTTTATACAGTTTGACTATCACTTCCTTGCTCTTATGTTTAATATTTCTTTTTATCATACCTAACATTGCATTTGCATTTTTCACTGCTACCTGAACTTGCTTACTCACCTTACATGTATGATCTATTATAACCCCTAGATCCCTTATGGACCTTCATACATTGAAAAAATGATGAAAAACATATGCAATAAAAGAGATAAATTTCTTTCATATGATACAGTTTCTCTGTTATTGTAAAGGAATACATCAACAAATTAGAGACATTAATTAACATAGAGAGAATAAGCTTAATTAAATGTAAATTGAAAGAAAGAACTATGCCAGCAGTCCGCACCAAAAAGAGTAGTGGTACAGTGGGTTTCATCCCACTGTAACATCCGAGGCAACGAGGAGGCAGACAGACTGGCAAAAGAAGGTGCAAGATTACCACAACCAGATTCTAGTGTGACCTACGAAGAGTCCAAAAGGTTTATTAGAGCCAGATACATGGCCAAATGGGAAACAGAACATACTGGCTACACAAAAAAATGATGCCTACTACCAGTTGAACAGAAAAGAGCAGGTCGTGGTCTTCAGACTCCGCACAGGCCACAACAGACTGAGGTACCATCTATTCAATAAACTGAGGATAGGTGGCACTGACGAATGCACCTGTAGTACAGGGAAAATGCCTGCTGAACATCTGTTGCAAAATTGCCCGACATACAAGGACCAGAGAAAGCACATGTGGCCATCACCAGTGCCAACACTAGACAAGCTCTATGGCAGTGTCGACAGCCTCAGGATGACAGCTGCTTTCTTTGAACAAATTCAAGTTGACGTCTGACAGCGTACGAAGAAGAAGAAAGAAAGAATAATTACAATGTTCAAAATGAACAACTTTATCCTAAATCAAGTCCATATGGAAGTTGACAGACAGCAAATAGAGGAACTGAATATATTTTGTTGTTAATTTCTTAATGAGCAAGTGGCCGCCATTGCAGGGATGCCTGTACCATTGCACATGTCCTCTTGCACAGGTGGATTATATATTAATTTATTTTACATGATGATGTTGCTAGCACACAACCCTCTTTAATCCCTTTTACAAAATGTGTGGGAGCAGTGGGCTAACGGTGGGCAAAATTTACAAGGCACTAGGAATAACACAAAGTAACAGATTCAATATGTCATGAAAATAATGGACAACAAAAAAAAGACTGAAATAAGTTTTAAAAAACAGAATTGACAGGAAGGTTAAATTTGATGAATGGAAAAAGTAAAAAAAAATGCACATCAATGTTTGTAGTTTTTAAACCAAATATACTAAGAAACGCACATTTTAGAAAAGCACATACTTCTAAGCTAAGAAGGGGAGGAAGACAAATGTCTGGTTAGGCACAACATACTGATCAGACATCTTAGGGTCAGGCAAAATATACTGGCCAAGACCCTCATCTCAGCTTCCTCGTACACTCTCTGGAAACGGGCTGTTTTCATAGCAGCCTGGCTAACGAGGTAAGGTATCGACATAATCCTCGTAGTATTGAGCAACATGCAGATGAAGCCAAGCATAACACAACCGCCTGGATGACCCCGGTTCACCTTCACCAGCATGTGAGGGAAGCTATTGCAATCTGCAGCTTAATGTCCTTTTCAGAGCGCACAAAAGAGTAAACCTATTTTAACTGTGGGCATTCGAAACAACACACCTAAGCTGAGAATGTATTGTTCTAAATTGTCTGTGGTGATAAAGTGGAAAGATACTGACTTCCAAGCTACTAGGATTTATTATAGATGAGTTAACAAAGATAAACTCACCCATGGCCTTTGATACTGAGATTAAAACACCCAAGTCTGTCACTCCCCAATGAGTCAGCACCACACTAGAAGGAAAAAGCAGATTTTTGTTGGGTAAAACTGTATCCCTACACTGGAATCTAGGTAAACAACAGAAATGGCATCTACCAACATTGTGAACTTGAAGGCCCACTCACTATTATCACTTCCATGTAAAAATGCATGATATGAAAAAATACAGGTTTGTTTTACATATAGACACTGATAACTTAACAAATAACACTGATAAAGGTGTGTACATCTGTAATGTACAATTTATATCGTTTTGCTCATATTAATGTACAGTTCTGTTCACTGTCTATAATCAGGTCAGGTCATCCTGTAACCAGTGACGTCGTTGGGGCACACATGAAGACATCCTCACAACACCTCGCCACCCTTCTCTGTCAACGGCCGCTGCCTGTGACTCTTCTGGTCGGAGATTGGTCCATTTTTTTATGTTGTCCTCTCATCTCTTTTTGGGACGGCCTCTTCATTGTCTGCCATGCACCTTTCCGTGGAGGATTGTATTTGCAAGACCATTTGATCTCAATATGTGACCATACCAAGCGAGTTTCCTTCTTTTGACAGTTGCCAAGAGGTCTTCAAAAGGCCCTATTGCTGTTGTAATTCTATCTCGTATTTCCTCATTTGTAACTCGATCTTTGTACGTGACGTTTAAAAGTCTATAATAAATGCCATAAAAAAATCTCTGCAAATATTCATCTCCATTCTTTCCACTTATCATTATTTCTGTCCTCACTTTTATTTTCTACAGGTCTCGCTATCTTTCATTATTGCTGATCTCAATTTATTCAAAGATTTTATGAATTATTTCATGCTGAATAAACTCCATGTATGCATATTTTTTTTCATATATGACAGACCAAAATATCTTTCAATTGCACTACAGCTGCCAACAAATTTATGAAAATAATTATTGTATTAGTGTGTGGTGTCATAAATTAAGGTGCGATTTTTGGTACGCTGATCAGCAACAGAACAAACGGTGAGTATTCTGAGAGAGATTTGTAATCTCCTCTTCCAAGATATTCCACCCTTCTACCAGAATTACAAACACAGGAGCTGCAATGTTCCTAATCAAAATGTCACCATATTCCTGCTTGATTTGAAAAGTATGAAGGTGCGACATCATGAGCGTAGGTAAAGGTGTATGCCAACAACGGACACCAACCTTTGCACCAAGACTTGGATACACTCAAAGGCAGACGCATTAAGCGAGGAAGGTCATGGATGGTAGAGGCAGAAGGCTCCTCATCAGTGCATATGTGCATTAGAAAAAATGGGAAGAGGTAGTGAATGGGTAGAAGTGGGCAACGGGAGCCCCCTGACAAGGATGGTAATGCAACTGAGCAGAGAGTGTCGCGAGTGGGGCGGCACTAGGACAGAAGCTTCAATACAGGAGCTGATCCAGCAACACTCAAAACCACAAGACTAAGTTCTGTACACAGATGGCTCCGCCGGCAGAGATGCAAACAAGTGCGGTTGAGGTTTAGTCAGCTACCAAAATGGCAAGGAGGTGGTGGAGAAATCAGCTGCCTACTCCACTGTCATATCGAGTATGTGGATAGAGTTTAAGGCGGTAACAGCGACCCTGACTTGGTTGGTGATGCAACCGGTGACACACGCAGTGATACTGTAAGACTCGCAGGGTATGCTCCGCAAGATAGAACGGTGCATGCTAAGAAGGGAGTGGGCCTCTCTTCTGAACAACTATGGTGTACAAGGTGTCACATTTTTTTTTGCATTCGCCTAATTTCTCTATTCTCCAAGGTGGTGTGCATTGCACTGTGGTTTTTATTTTTGCGCCTGTCGGCCCAGTGCATCCAACTTTAGCATGTATTTTATGTAAGGGTCTGATTCCTCCTGCATTTTCTAAGGGTTTGCTTTCCCTTTTGTAACGGCCAGTAATGTGGTGGGGATCAAACCCAGCACCTTCAAGTTATGAGCCGTGTCACTCAACCACTAGCCCATGCCGTCCCCAAGGTGTCACATGGATCTACCGCCCGGGACACGCAGGTGTCTGGACCAATGAAAGAGCTGATGCAGTGGCGGGACAAGCTGTGGTGAATGCCGCGATGATGATGAAAGACAGGGTTGAGTTGATAAGGGCAGTCGTGGACAGTCTACAGAATGATGAAGAGACAGAGGGTCGCTAAAATGCATTTGTGCAGAGAATGATAGATTTGGGAAGTGACTAAGGGTTGAAGGAAGAAAGTGTGTTCTGTCTTGAAAGATCCGAAGAACACGAAATCAACACTATATATATATATATATATATATGCTTGACTGGCTGCTTGGACAGAGAACGAAGCACTTCTGGAAATGTCCCACGTGTGATGATGTTGGTTCCTAGAATCAAGAATGTTACCAAGAACAAATATATTTAAATTCCATGTAACTTCTCACCTGCAGAACCACAGCAGTGGGCCTGTAAAACTCCATAACACTGCTTATAATAGGCTTGAATACTTGCATGTAGCCTGCAAGAAGTGAGAATAACAGGTCAAATCTTTATTGGATAAGTTAATGCAACAATATTTGTTGGCTCGTTCCAAATTATAAATTGTCAGACAATGATGATTGTATTTGATACAAACAGAACAGTAGACTAAAACTAGATACCAAGGAACCTGTAAACATCTCCAAATGATATCAGATTGTGAAATAGTCCCAGGATGAAGTAGAACAAATGTTAATAACAATTGAAAAAATTAACAGGTAAAAATTGAATTATTTAGATTAGACAAGAGAAAATGTAAGGTCAAAGCAGATTAAGAATTGTCAGTCCTATTAATAATTAATGTGTTCGTATGCGATCAGAGCAAGCAAGACGGACATTCACAGAAATATGTACAAAACCAACAAGAATATGATTTATTCCCACATGCAAACTTAATTTTGATAAAACTCAAACAAAGAATGTAAAATAAAGGAATCCAAATGAGAATAACAAGAATATAAAATCTTGTATGATCAACTTTATGCTTGCTATAAATCATTTTTATTCTGGGAAAGGAGTTGAAATTGCTCATAATAAGAACCAAACTTTTGGAGAGAGCGCTAACATCAACTCCAACAATAGTATAGATAGCAACCTAGGAAATAATAGTCACTGTAATACTTTAATATACAGATGACTTTGCTTCAAGAAACACCATAAACACAGGACTCAAGAGCTTATATAATTTATCCTGGCTGCAATGCATTAGAATTTTGTTATTTACTTAGAGAATTCTGCACTATCACACAGACAATAAAGAAATAAACATCAGCATTTTAGTAATACTCAAGAAGTTTAAACAGCAAAAATATAATAATAATAATAATAGCTGTCCATCGTTGTCGATGAGGACCACCGACATCATCCTTGTCACAGATTTCCATGTTGGGTGTGGGTGCGCATGTGGCTGAACAGGCCAATGCGAGCACGAAAACATACGCTACATTATCATCCACAGCCCTCCTCTGTTAACTGTATCAAATATCTTTGTCAAATCAATAAATATGGTGTACAAGGCCTGATTTTGTTCTCGACACTTCTCTTGTACTTGGCGAGCGGCAAAAATCATGTCCACTGTTCCTCTTCCGGCTCTGAATCCACATTGGCTTTCTGGGAGGTGGTGGCTTTGTTCGAGGTGTTTGTTGAGCCTGTTTAGCAGTAAGCGCGCTAGGATCTTGCCTGCTACGGAGAGTAGCGATATTCCACGATGATTGTCGCATTCCTGACGGTTGCCTTTTCTTTTGTACAGGTGAACGATTGAGGCGTCCTTTAGCTCCTGCAGAACTTTTCCTTCAGCCCACATGTGACAGAAGAGTTCAGTGATTCTTCTGGTGAGGGATGGGCCAGCTGTCTTATATACCTCTGCTGGTATTGCATCAGCTCCTGGAGCTTTTCCTATAGATAGTGAACTGATTGCCCTGTCGACTTCCTCCTCAGTAATGACTTCATCCAACGCCAGGTTCAGTTCCACCCGCGGCATTCGCCGGATAGCCTCTTCATTTATGGACAATGGGTGGTTTAGTATTTTGCAGAAGTGGTCTGCCCATCTGTCTAGAATCTGAACCTTATCTGTTAGTAGTACCCCATCCGCACTGCGAACTGGAGTATTACTAGAGGGCTGCGGGCCGTAGAGAGCTTTCAGTGCCTCGTAAAACCGTTTGGTGTCATGACGCTCGGGGAAAATCTCAATTTCGTCAGCTCTTTTGCTGAGCCAGGAGTCTTGCATCTCTTTAAGCCTGGTCTGGACAGCTTTGCGAGCAGTATTGGAGGCAGCTTTTGCTGCCGGAGATGGTGTGTCCCTCTGGTATTCCCTGTGCGCTTCATGTTTTGCATCGAGAAGGCCCTGTATTTCCAGATCGTTCTCATCAAATCAGTCCTTATGCTTGTGCGTGAGTGGGCCAATGTGTTTCAACAGCAAAAATATAAATCATTAGATGGTGTATCCTGAACTTACTAAACATCAATTCACCAGGCACAAGCCGACAACAAAGAAATAATATTGTTGGTTGGAGTAAAAACAACATATAGCCCTTTAAAGTCATCCTACAATGGATTCCACAATGCATATAAGTATATTGAGCAATGAAAAAAACAGATACCAGCAAAATTTGGAGCAAGCATTTGTTTAGAACTAACAAATGAAAGAAAACAGCTATTGCTAGACTTCACAACAATCACAAACACCTTATATGACAGCACAATTCAAAACGCATGCAAATTTTTCCACCTGGCACTGGTGGTGACAGTGAGCAGCTTGACAAATCTAGTTAACCCTTTACAACCAGTGTCACACAGAGCACTGGCCGTCAAAAACCTAAAAATGGCTGCCCGTCAACCAAAATGGAATTCTGAAAAATTAGTTTGTGTTGTGTTTAGTTTGCTGAATTTAATATTTTTTACAGCTCTACATGATGGTTGCGTACACACGTGTGCAATTGACGCTTAACTGTACAATTATATTCAGTCAGTCAACTTTAGCACATGTTCTGATCTTTGAAAATCAGACCATTTATTGCAATGAAAGATGGGCTTCAAGATCAAAACACACACACCCCCCCCCCCCCCCCCCCCCCCCCCCCAATACTCACAAAATATAATGTAAGCATTGTCTGCTTTATTTCTGAAATTTGGTGTCTTAGACTGGACAAATAACAAATAAAAACATTATGCAAATTGTCAACATTAAAAGCAAGTACATAATATTTACAATATAGATTTTTTTTAAAGTCACCACTAAATATTCATAATCGAACTTCAAGTTAATGCTGGAAAATATCTGACTACACAAACAACCAACTTCAATACTCCACATAAATAAGCAAGAAGCAAAGATGAATATTACATACTAGCATCATCAATGCCTGTGAGCAGAGGAACATTTACTGAGTAATACCGACCACTCTCTGAACCAACTTCATACATGTCTCCTGTGAATACAGAAGATAAAATAATACATGTTACATGCAACACAAAACTTATATCTAACTGTATAATCAATATAATGTTATAATGCTCAGAAAAGGAGCACACATTTGATCACACATTTGCAAACATGTTTTGTAACTTAAGAGTACCATGCCCAGTCTATAGCCGTTCAATGTGGCTTGGATAAATGTCTTGTAGCTAAGAGTATCATATCCAGGCTGCAGCCCTTCTAATGTGGTTTAGGAACATGCCATGTAGCTAAAAGTGTAGTCTGCAGCTCTCCTATGTGACTTGGGAACATGTGATGTAACTAAAAGTATCCAGGCTGCAGCCCTTCAATGTGACTTGGGAACATGTCTTGTAGCTAAAAGTATCATATCCTGTCTGCAGCTCTCCTATGTGACTTGGGAACATGTGATGTAACTAAGAGTATCATATCCTGTCTGCAGCTCTTCTCTACAATAGATGTTTCTGTTGTATTCTTTGTACTAGAAGTTGAGAGGTAATAATAAACAGATGTGTGACGAAGAATGGACAACAGCCAATTCAGTTGCATACTGGGTAGAAAAAGTGGAAATGGGTAGAACACACTCACAGGAAAAGAGATGGGTAGGGATGCTAATGATCAACAAGTGAAGAACAGTGGCAGAGGAGCTAGGGCAGTTGGTCTCATGGGTGGAACTCAGAAGAAGACCCAAAGCAGGAATAAGCAGAGAGCATCTATTGCAGCCCCATATTGCATTAGGAGCCAGATGGATTAGGTCAACATAAGTCACACAGTACCTCACAGATTCTTCTAAATTTAAAAATTATGCTAGATTCTTTTTTTGCAAGTTGGTCAAATATTACTGGATCACTGGAATGGGTCAAATATGGAAAGAAATAATTATCAAAAGAATAGTATATCTGGCAAAAATGTTACAGAATTACATATTAAAAACTAACCTGTTCCTGGAAAAAAATACTGGCCATATTTGTGAAACGAGACGCTCATGACCCGGTCAGTGAGGTAGAAGGCTTCTTGAACACCATCACCATGGTGGATATCAATGTCTATGTACAGAACACGTGGGTGGTATCTACAGGAAAATAAAAAGTAGTTTGTTTTAATAAGGTCAATAAAAATATTCTTATAACTATCAACATTATATGTCTTGTAATGTATGAAGATTGGGTCATTTGAAACTCCTTCAACTAAGTAAAACACTGTTCATTTAGTCCTATCTATTACCGATATCTAATATGTCTTTCTATTCTTCATCTTGCTCTTTTCATTCCTTAACTCAGTCCCATTCAGTAGGACTCAGTGGGGCTAACAACATCAGCTACAGTCCGATCTGTGACAATCTGTATCTGATACAGATATTTCGCCATTTAGTTTAGCAACCACGTTAACATATTCAGACTGACTTTAGGTTGGCAGAATATTTGGTGCTCGCATAACTTTCGTTTAATGTAGAGTTATTTCCGCTAGGTTCGTATCTACGAAAGTGATGAATGTTTAAACTTGACGCATTCTGCGAGATAGAAATAGGACATTAATGGCCAAGAAATTATTATTTGATCAGGCCAATGATCATGCATCTGGATTGTATATGGATTATTCAATATGTTTGATTCAGACTCTGACTGAGATATAGAAGATAAGTGACAGTGGTAATGTTATTGATCGAATAACGCAGATAGCTCATGTGATCAGTACTAACACACAAAATGATATATTTTCCACTCCACATTAATGTCATTTAATGCTTTATATTAATAAATATTTTGATTATGAATAATTCAAGTCAAATATAAGTTAACTATGTCTTTAGAACATAATTTTAGCTCAATTTGTTACATACATTCTTCTTCGTTCTTTCTCTATCTCCAACTACCAAACCATGGAAGGGTAAGTAGCAGAATGTAGTCCAGAGAACGGAATGCATTGTGTTGTAGTTTACAGCTTGGCTGCGATATTTGCACCTTTCGGTCCAACACATCCGACTTTAGCAAGCATTTTTTTAGTACCGGGTTAGCATTCCCTCTCCGATCCCTTCTCCTTAGCCAAGTCTGCTCTGCTGCAGCCTGTTATCCAGGATCACCGCGTGGAAGTGTAGAAGGGTCTTGGCAGCTATGGTTCGCTGGCCCTGACGCTAGCAGTCAGTTATGGGTAGCTGACCACTGCAGCTCATGCGCTGCTCAGCGTCTTGATCCCGTTACATACATTCAATTCATTCAGAAAACAAAACTATTTGACTTATGGAGTTGTGGCACGTGTCTCAAATGGTAAGACACAATTTTTCCAAATTCAGCGGAATGAAAAGAGTTAACAAGCAAAAGTTGACCCCTGACACAAAAGTAAGTGAAAAATCACTTCTGGAAATTTTGCAATGATGTTACTGCAGAAACTTTGCTTCTGCATGAAGTTCTTATGCAGATGTACGAACATCCTATCATTTTTTTAATAATATGCATGGTAAACCGCAGTGTTATTATTCTTTACTCCAAGATATCATGCATAAGGATCCCCAAGAGATGATGTCTTATACTCTACTTGCTCCACTCTGTGGTCAGGAAGGAGCAGATACATTTCTGGTTTCTGACCTATATGGAAAGGAAAGTGATAGAACTCCCAGCTCTATTTACTAGAATCCCTAAGAGTTAATTGCTCAGAGAAACTGACTAATAAAAAGATACTCTCATCATCATGTAGCATGTCCTTTGTAGAACGTCGCTCCCATCACAGTCTGTCTGAAAGAAACTCGTTCCCTTGCCAAAACTCCAGCTTCCGCCACTGTCATACTCAGGCACTCCTGGATATCTTGGTGCCATCGTCTTCTTGGTCTACCCCTTCCTCTTTTGCCTGGCACCATACCTTCCATCACCGTCCTCTCAAGACCGTTGTGTCTCTTGATGTGACCAAAGTATTTGCATTTTCTAGCCAAAATGGAATTGATAAACCAGTTCTCCTCTATGCTCAACTCTTGCCGAATGCCTACATTTGTTCTTTTCTCTGTCCAGGGTATTCTGAGGATCTTTCTGTAACATTTTGACTCGAAGGATTCGATTCTTTGTCTAGAAGTTTTGGTAATCATCCATGCTTCACAGCCATAAGCTGCCACAGGAAAAACACAGGCTCTCAAGACTTTTACTTTTATCGTTTTGTTGGTGCCCTGCCATAATTTCTTCAGGCTGTTAAATAAAAAGATACTCTACTTCACAAAATTCTTCAGCAACACAAAACTAAGTGTCCACAATAATTAATCTTTCTTACAATTCCAGTTTGATTATGTTAAATAATTCTTATTAATCTATCTTGTATTTGCATAAAACCATGTTTTAAACTTTACGAAAACCACAACTCGATGGCTTCTAATATTAGTCTATGATAATTACGTAGGTCACAAGAATAGCAGACAATTAATTTGACAGAAAGGCATCTAGGAAAGCAAAAACTGGTGATGAAATACAGAATTGTTTACCCTGTTATACTTACTTGAGCAATTCTAAGATGGCAATAACAATATCATTCACATAGCAGAACCCAGATGCCTGAAAATCATAAGAGATTGGTAGAGTAAGCAATACTGCAAGTGATTATAACAACATTGAACTACGTAGCGGGGACGGCGTGGCCTAGTGGTTAAGTGGCACGGCTCACGACCCGAAGGTGCTGGGTTCGATCCCCATCACAGCACCGGCCATTACCCCGGGGAAGCAAACCCTTAGAAAATGCAGGAGGAAGCAGACCCCTACATAAAATGCATGCTGAAGTCGGATGCACTGGGCCGACAGGCGCAAAATAAAAACCACAGTGCCACGCATACCGCCTTGGGGATTGGAGAAATAAGGCGAACGCACACAAAAAAAAAAAAAAAAAAAAAAAAAAAAAAAAAAAAAAAAAAACAAACAAACAAACAAACAAACAAACTACGTAGCACCTGCAATAGCTCTGAATGTTTCCCTGACTTGATCAGATACCCATTTTCAGTTGGGTCAATTTGGAGAGATGATCATACCATGAAATGCCCAGTCTGTGAAACTGAGGAAATCATGATTTGAACCTGGTATGCTGAATTTGTAAACCAAGCTCAATAGCCCTTGGTCACACACAACATTCGCTCATTAGAATGTAAGATCTATCAAATACACCACTGCATTGTCACAAGAACTACTAAATACAACAGTTGTTGTTTTGAATGCCCACAATGAGTATGTTACTCTTATGTGCGCCTTGAAAAGGGTGTTAAGTGACTGGTTGCAGTAGCTTTCCTCAAACCTAGAGCGTGCTGATGAAGGTGGACTAGGGTCCTTCAGGCGATTGGTGCTATGCTTGACTTCATCCGTGTGTCGCTCACTACTACGATGTCAAACCTCACCTTGTTAGCCTGACTGTTGTCCTCGACAACAGCCCGTTTCCAGGATGACCGACAAGGTCAGGTGAGGGTCTTGGCCAGTATATTTCTCCTGACCAGACGTTAACCTCATCATCCCCAAAATACAACAGTAAATCAATATATAAAATAAATCTATTAAACATAAATAATACAGCATTAAATATACAGAAATTCACAAGCTAGACCAGGAGAAATATAAAACCCTCGACAAATTAACATAAATTTCATATAAAAACACAAAAAACCTGCAGTTGCACAAATAAATATATCATTTGATACTGTGATAATACAAAAACACATGAGAAGTTAAACTGATAAATATTAATGCCATCAATAATACTGAAATGGAATATGAACAATATAATCAAAATGATCATCATGTTTCTGGAACTTCTATGGTCTATCAGCAGTTTTTGAATGTTGACAAAAAGTGTTGGTGTGTTACACGCAAAGGTACAAACAATATTATGTATTGCTAAGTCTCAGCCCTAGAAATGAAAACAGATAATCTGTGTTTTACTGACTACAGAGTGCAGGTTTTTTACTGCTGAGTGGGGCTGAAGATGCAAAAGTGAACGAGTTAACAGCAGCCAGCGACTCATAGCTGGCTGCTTGCATCAGGGTCAATGACCCATAACTAACCAAGACCCTATTCCACATTCAAGTGACGGCCGTGGAAATAGGCTGCAACCATGCAGATTAGGAATCAAAGAGGGAAGGCAAACCTGCCCAAACAAAATGGCATGCTCTAATTGGATGTGTCAGGATGAAAGGTGCAGATATCGCAGTAAACTATCTTCCCCAGTCCTACTAAGCCGCAAAAGAAGGAAACCACCCATAAAATTAGTACTAATAGTCACATATGAGTTATAACTGCAAACCAGTGAAGAAATGTGACAGAACCTTCTAAGGGCCAACCAGATGGATTTATAGAACAAAAATATAGAGCTTTTGGCTACCTGGAATCAGACACTGATCTGCCTGATTGAATACCAGGATTCCACTACTGACCACACTAATACATTTAACAAAATGAAAAATAAGGACATTAAGTTGAAGGTCATAACATTAACAACATGATTTGATGATACAGCTTTAATAGTGATAAAATGGTACAGGAAATCAAATGATAAGATTGTCACAGCAAAAAATCAAATTCAGGCTTCGGCCTAAGTGAGAAGGCACATGCAATAATCACGTCTAAGAAACTAAATCAATGCAAATAAAAAGAATTAGAGAAAGAAGCAAGCCTAACATTTCAATACCTTGGCAGATACAGTTCAGAAATTAGATAACAGAATTCAAATAATGTTCCAAGAAAATTAAAAGGATTCTTTGCAATTTAATCAATAGAGAGTTCTTCTGCATTAAATTGAGGCAATACTGGTTAACACAAAATATTGACATGCAGAAGAGTGTTAAGTATCCAAAGAACATCTAAAATAAAAACCAAAAGAAATGAGCTGGAATGCAAAAAAGCTTACATATTATGAGAAACTGAAAGTTCGAAACATTTCATTAAAAGTAAATTTTACAATCAATAAATAAATAAATACTAAGAAGTCACTGACAACACATTTTTTTTTCAATAGCCAATAAATGAAAATTATGAAGAGACACGACTCGCTAACCAGCTAGATTGTAAGTGATGACAAAAATATCTCTATGAACACCACATGTATAAAATCATATAGAATTTTTCTTTTAAATTGAAACTTGCCTCATATTTCTTGGCATGATGTAAACCCCCAGACCAGTTGATTGCTATATCACATTGCTGAAACAGAAAGCTTGTTATTAATATCTACAATGAACTATATTCTACATACATGCATTACATTATGAACAATAAAATCTGTGGACAGCAATAATATAGGAGACAGCCAGAGGACCAAGCAATGATAATGTGATCTCCAAGAATAAAATGCTATAATAGAATGAGGAACAAAATGCATTCATGAATATTGGTGATAAGAACCACCAATACTCTCAGCAAAAGTCTCAAACATAAAGTGTGAAAGAAGAAGACTATATAAAAAAGAACAATTATCACCTTCACTTATTTTTTATTAAGCTAGATATTGCCTTATTTTCATTACTGTCACTATATGAATGTCACACACATCAGCAATCATGTTTCTATGGCTAGAACAAACTGCTGCATACTTTTTTGTGTTATAATTTTCTACTGTTAAAGATCAGGATACATGAAAATAAAAAGCCAGGCTCTGGGGGGAAAAAAATTAAATAAACAACAAATGAAACAGGTTCTAAATAACATGTTCAACTTTACATGTGAAACAAAATAAAAGGTACAAAACACAGTATCCTAAGAATTAAACAAATACCAAATAAAGCACTACAATGCAAGGGCAAAGAATAACAATTATAATTTAACAGACACTGCATCAAAATAAGACATTTGATATTCAATTATGCTGCGCTGTATTATTTTGTGCCATTTAATAATGACAAGGAAACCCAACATTTCAAACGGAGGAGAAGAAAAGATAGCGATATAAATGTAGAACAGATATAACAAATAACTACTAGAGACAAAACATAATATCTCAACAGTATATGTAGATATGATACAACTTATCAAACATGAAACACTGAGACAAAACATAGTATCTCGACAGCATATGTAGAAATGATACAACTTATCAAACATGAAACACTGAGACAAAACATAGTATCTCAACAGCATATGTAGATATGATACAACTTATCAAACATGAAACACTGAGACAAAAAATAGTATCTCAACGGCATATGTAGAAATGATACAACTTATCAAACATGAAACACTGAGACAAAACATAGTATCTCAACAGCATATGTAGATATGATACAACTTATCAAACATCGCAAAGGCCGCCGTCCATCGTAGATGATGATGGCATAATTAATTTTACTAGCGCTATTTTTAATAAGGATTAACTGCGCTACTTTTTATCCTCACTCTCTCGTCTCGTGCCGCCCGTCCTCAGTGGCAAGTCAAGGACAAGACGACTCCGCATCAAACACCCATGAAAAAGACGGCGGAGTCCGGAGTCGAACCCACACCACCTGATCATGGGGCCGACGGCTTAACCACTTCGCCACGGAATTCCCTATCAAACATAAAATACAGACAAAACTTAGTAAATATGTAAATATGATTCAACTTATCAAACATGAAACACAATGTCTTTTAACTTTCAACATCATTTTCAATTTGTTTTTATGCTTACATTGTTATTGAGTTTGACAGCTCCTTCAAGTGATGCTCCAGTGTACATTTTACAAAAATCAAACATGCCATCAAAAACAGGACTGTAATATCAAAATGTCAAGCCATTTAGTGTAAAATACACAACATGTCAATGAATCATCATCAATAGAAACATTTTCAGCTCCCTGTGGAACATAGGTCTTCAACAAATACCCAAATAGTCAACAATGTTGACCTGTCAGTACCTACTGAAGCTTTTGTGGGTTAAAGTTTCTACAAGATGGGGCAGCCAGTCCCAGTGCTCAATCCTTCTTAGTTGCCTCATATTACTGACAGTTTACAGTGTTACTATTCTTTGCTCCCTGTTTGGGCCCCAGTAACACGAGGGTGAACAACATATGTGTTAGTAATTGTATGTTGTTTATACCACCCTTCTCATTGCAGAAATTATGAGAAATAATCTTTCTTTCTTTTTTTTTAAAAATAATACTAGTAAAACAAAACAGTGAGCCGTCCGTCTTAGTTTGGTCTTTAATTACCATCTTTTCCCCTTTCTACATACAATATTTTATATTGGGAAACAGTTCCAACTATTCATGCACTGAGTGCCATTTCATTTTTGTTCAGTATTTCACTATTTGTTCATTCCTTCAACATTTCAGTGATTTTAAAAATCTGGTCAGTTTTTCTAATGTTCAAATACTTACTTACTTTTTTTAATTTTTTGCAATCCACAGGCTGCAAAGTTTCAACATTAAACGAGATTTGAGCTGAGTAGGGCGCATGAGAGGACAGAGCAAGAGAGCGTGCAACCAGCAAGCTTCAAGAACCATCAACATGCAGACTTTGCGCCATTTGCTGAGAGAGACTAAGCACCTATGGGTATGCCAGGAGTGCAGTGACGTCGATTCTTAGAAACAGAAAACTTACTAACTTACTTTCTGTGTCCGAGCACCACGTTATACAGAATGCATGGTTCAGCAACGTGGATTGCCTTGTCATTTGCCTCCAGCACGTCGCACCTTTTGCATGTTTCCTGGAGGTTGGGGCAGGTCATCAGGTGGTCTGGGTCCTGTATTGCGCCACTGTCGCATGTGTCATCATCTGTGTATCCCCATCGTTTCATATTCCTCTTGCACTGTGATACACCAGTTTGGAGTCTGTTCAGCGACTTCCATGTTGTGTATGGTAGATGATGCCCTGAAGTTCTATCTCTGAGACCTACATCCTAGATTTGTCTGAATGGGATGTGTTTATTTTAGGAAGCTAAGTTCAAATTATGTTCAAATAAGGATGCAATATTAAATGTTATGTCTCACTGAAAACAGTTGATGTAGTGTTACTCTCATCACTATCCCAGTGTGACCATTTCTGATTCTAGTTTTTATATGATGACAATAACTTAAAAGCCCCGCACTTTTCATGCTGTTATCTTCTTCCCATGTATTTAAGACAGTAAACATTTATAAGATTGATTTTTAAAATATGATAATTATCAGATGAAGCTTCGTAACTTTCTCACTATTTCCCATCTTTCCATCATAAACATTGCCCTTTTATTGCCCTAATTGCTGTAATCCATATCATTATCATAATAAAAGCAGCAAGGCAAACAGATTGATCACTTTTGCTTCTGTTTCTATTTTTAGTGCTTAGTGACCTGGTGAGTCTTTGGAAATCCTTCTGGTTTGTGTAACCTTTGATCTGCTGATAATAACTTTTACTTTAGATTCATCTTTTTTCTCCAAGTTAAGCATAGGGTCATCACTACAGATAGTCCCTGTATAGGAAGCCTATATCCAAGCATTTGCAGTGTTGGTTTAAATAGTAATTCTTTTACATGATGAGGTTGCTAGCCCCGTGCACAACTCCTTTATGACACGCTTGAAAGGTCACAGTGGTCCTATTCTTTCCATCCAGAGTACCACTTGGGTGACTATATTTATATCTTTGGAAGTCACAAAAACAACGTTTAATATCTAGCGTATTCTATACATTTATTTTACTTATCGTATTACTTGTCTTCTGTGCTGCTGACACATCAACAAAACACGTACTAGTCTTAGTCAGCCTGTACATCTACAAAGGCAGCTGCCCTTGTGCAGGTCCCAACTCGCACAAGAGTTGGTGGTAGCCAGCAGGTGCATTTCTCTGCTTGGCAGGCTGGACTGGAGCAGTATTTTGTTTTTTGGTTTTGTGTGGGTTCTAGCTCAGTTTCCAGCCAGCCGGTTCTGTCTCCGGCACAGGTTGTCCAGTAGAAGGCTAACTTGTTCAGGATCACAAGTGTTGTTCTGCTCAAGCAAATCTTGCCAGTGGGGTGGGCGCGGCCCAGATAATGATGTTGTGTAGGCCCATCTTGCGCTGTTGCCTAAGTGATAGGCTATGAGACTTCGCTCAGGCGACGCATCTGTTGTCCTTAGCTGGTTCTCCTTGTCAGAGACCAGGTTTCACTTCTATAGCATAGTGCTGGTAAGACCACTGAATCAAACAGGTGTGCTCGTGGTTTGGTGTCTTTTATAACGTCTGTTGTCGTCTTTATCAAATTGAAGGCAGCCCAGCCCACTTGTCGACACCTGGCAATCTCTGGCTTCAGGTTATTTTCAAAGTTGAGGAGACGGCCGAGATAGACATATTCATCAAAATCTTCTAGTGGTGTTTTGTTTACGACTACGAGGCTGGGCCTCACAAAGTGGTTGCTCCTAGCTTCCATTTTTCCTATATTTATAGTGAGGCCTGCTTTCTTGCCCTTCGTTACCAGTGATGCTAGCATCTGTGCCGCTTCGACGGGTGTCTCTGTGATGAGTGTGATATCGTCTGCAAATCTTAGGCGGTTGAGTAATCATCCATTTATGTAAATGCCGTACTCACTCCAGTCACAATGTCTCATTGTCAACTCCATACATGCAGAGAAAAGGTTGGGCAAGATGGGGTTGTCCTGTTGCACACCTTTTTCCATGACAAGTTATTGGTTGCGTAAATGGATGAATGATAGTGGTGCATCTAACATAGCAACATTTCAACATATCTGTGTAAACAGCTTTAACTCTTCAAAGCTTTCTGCACATATGAGTCAAATGCCTTTTTGTGGTCAACGAGTGTCAACACTAGCAGTGCGTGGTGCTCTCTTGTTGCCTCAATCAAACGGTAACGCATGGTACTTACTACAGTATAGAAGAGCACAAGTTGAATCACAAACTTACCAATCTTCTCCCACATTGTATAAGGACAGGTATTTGGTAAAATTCTGAACATTCTGTGGTGTTACTGAACTCAAAAACTGTATATAATCATCAGAATGAAAGCGGCACATGTCACGTTCAGTTGCTTGATATGGACGATACAGCTGAACAGAAAAATGTAAACCAAAATTAATGTATCATGCTTGTGGCAAGTTCTGAGCACACTACAATATAGTGATTAATAAAGGAATGTGAAAAGATTATAGTTGATTATCATAGGAGTGGGTGGCCAAGTGGGTAGCATACTAATCTTCTAGCCAGAATGACACAGGTTCCAACACCATGCACACTGTTCAGCAACTGCTAAAGCATGTGGCTTATATTCCTCAACCCTATAAATCTCCTCTGAAGGACTCCAGAATTGAGAAAATGCTAAAATGATAGTTTTTAACAACTGTCAAAGGTCATATATTCATTTCGCACCCTTCCTACCAAACGTTAAGATCTTGTACAATAGTCTCTGAAACTTTATTCCAAATGACAGTAACTGCAAGGGGACAATCTTGGCTTTTTTTTTCTAAAATATTCTTGGGCTTTTACAATTATATGTACTTTGGTTGACAAAGGATATTTTGAGATACTATTTTCACTTTCTGTTTATCAAGAACAGGTTAGTAGTAGGAATACCTTCATTTTTTTGTGCAATCCATAGCGCAATACCAGACTGTGAGTAAGTGAGATTCTGTGAGGTTTCATTGGATGCCCAGGACCTGGATAAAAACACAAAATTAAACCAAGACATGGAAATGCATATACACCCACTAGCACTAAAAGAAGAGCTAATTCTAAATGATCATGATAAGATTCATTTATTCAAGTGCCATGCGCATTGGCGTAGGTGATCATGGATCTCCATAACACTATCCATAGTACCATTTACCAGTTCAATTGTTAACCTTTTCCCCAAACCATGATGTCAAACCATCCAGCATCTTCTCTCTCATCTTTCCCTGTTTCTCCTTTCTGTAATCTTGCCCCTGTCACAATGTGCTGCTCCTCATTACATGTTTGAAAAAAATTGCATTGCCTTTATCTGATATGTGCGATGAGCTGTCTCTGCTCATTGACCTCGCCTTGAAAATACTCATTAGTCTTTCTGTCAGTCCATGGAATTATTAGCATCCTTCTGTAGAACCACATTTCTGCAGCCTCTTGCTTCTTTGTTTATCGTACATGACTCGTTGCCGTATGTCAGCACTGGCACTACATAATACTGAAGAACCCTCTTCCTCACCTCCATCGACAAGGACCTGCTGCACATAATGTGTCTTTCATTTTCTTAAATATTGTTTTTGCCTGGACTATTCTACTTTTGATTTCTGTACCACATCTTCCATCAGATGTTATCAAGGTATTCAGATATTTAAATCCTCCTACCTGTTTCAGTATCGTCCCATCTAGCTGTATGCTGCATTCAAGTGGCATCCGTTTCTTCAAAATGACGATCACTTCTGACTTTTTGTTATTTAAGCTGAGTCCTTTATCCTTACTTTCTGCCACTACCCTATCAACCATTTCCTGTATTTCCTCTTCACCATTAGCAATCAGGATAGTGTTATCTGTATATCACAGGTTATTTATATTGTGTACTTCTTCTTCTTCGTACGCAGTCAGACAGTAACCATTATTTTTTCGAAAAAAAGCGGCGGTCATTGAGGCTGTCGCCACTGCCATAGAGCTTGTCTTGCAGTTCCACTGGTGATGGCCACATCTGCTCTCTCTGATCCTCGTATGTCGGGCAGTTCTGCAGCAGATGTTCAGCGGTCATTTTACGAGTACCGCACGGGCATTCGTCGGTACCACCTATCTTCAATTTGTTGAATAGGTGGTACCTCAGTCTATTGTGGCCAGTGCGAAGTCTGAAGACAACGACCTGCTCTCTTCGGTTCAACTGGTAATAGGCATCGTTTTTGGTGTAACCAGTATGTTCGGTTTCCCATTTGGTCATGTATCTGGCTTTGATAAGCCGTTTTGACTCTTCGTACGTCATACTGGTATCTGTTTGTGGTAGTCTTGCACCTTCTTTTGCCAGTCTGTCTGCCTCCTCGTTGCCTTGGATGTTGCAGTGTGATGGGACCCACTGTACCACTACCCTTTTTGGTGCGGACTGCTGGCACAGTTTGCAGAGTGCTGCTCTTAAGTCATTAAGCTCAGTGTTTTTCTGGCTTTTTAGCGCTGTGACTATGGCGAGAGCATCTGTAAGCAGGACTATATGGCTTTCATTTTCATTGTGTGTCACCATTTCTTCCACTGCCGCCCTCAGTGCCTCTGCCTCCGCTCTGAAATTGATATTGTGTACAATAACTGTGACTCCTGACATATGTCCTATGGATCTGAGTATATTTGATAGTAAGATAAACCAGTGCTATTAAGAACAAAAGGAACCATGAGGGTAATAGAAAGAAATCTTGCAGAGATCAAATACTATCATTCAGAATTATCACAAAGCAACCACATTGATAATAGGCTCTATACAGCAGCAGACAGATCCAATATGCCCAGTTATATCATTAATAAAAAAATCACTGGCAACTGAAATTTGTTTTCCTGCCTCTTGACAGAAAATATGATAACACTTTACTTAAACAGAAAAACATAGGTCAGTGTCTTAATATTTGTTGACTTTGTTTGCCCTTGTTGGTATAAATAAACTATCTGGACTTTAAAATTTAATTTGATAATATACCTAACAGAAAACAAAGGAAAGTTGCTACCACCAGACAAAAAAACAGCACTCAGTGTCAACACAAACCTAGAAGACTTTTATGTCATCCTTGATTAAATTTCTTATGGCGATTCATTGCCTCTGACGTAGATTATAGAAAAATGTCAACACTTAATAAAATTAAGAACTGAAGAACCTTCCTTTGTCAGATTGAGATAATCTATTACTGTTGCAGTACAAATGGTAAGACATGCAATGATACTGATCATACTAGAAATTAAAAAAGGTAGCAGTAGAAGTAGTAAAACACGAAAATACTATAAATGTGACCAAAAACAGAGAAAGTGAAAATATATTTATAATTATTTCTTCTTCTTCTTCGTACACTATCAGATGTCAACTTAAATTTGTTCGAAGAAAGCAGTTGTCATCCTGAGGCTGTCGACACTGCCATAGAGCTTGTCTAGTGTTGCCACTGGTGATGGCCACATGTGATTTTCTCTGGTCCTCGTATGTCGGGCAATTTTGCAGCAGATGTTCAGCTGTCCTTTTCCCTGTACTACAGGTGCATTTGTCAGTGCCACCTATCTTCAGTTTAATAATTATTTCAATTCAGATACAACGTCCTCTCCCCCATGCCTTGATGGTGCAATCTGTCCATCTTTTTTATGCTAGTGCTGTTTACTTCTGGCATGTTTGTCCTTCAGGTTTTCCTTCCAATATTATTTTCAGCAAGGTGTTTTTTGTTTTGTAATGTGACCAAAATATCTTAATGGTCTGATTTCACTCATCCATTTTTTTGCACCCTTATTTGTTTTATTTTCTTTCCACGAGATGCACCCTACTATTCTATGTCCAAATTATGTTCTCCATATGTTTATTCATTGACCACATTTTTACAACATACAGTATTGACGAGTATATACTTAATATATGGCCATTTTCATTTTTAATTTGTAGATTACTAGTTTAGATGTCAATATATGACCCGCATAGTGAAAGTTGATTTGGCCATTCCTATTTGCTTCCTAATATCCATTTTGCATCCTCCGTTATTACATTTTTATTTTCAAGATAGGAGAAGCTCTTTACCTGTTCTAGTATTTGATCGCTAATTTGTATCTGAAAAGCAGATTTCTTGTGTACTTTCCTAATTATTTTAGTTTTCCTTTTCTCGGTGTTAATGTCCAATCTATGTACCTGACTTTTGTTCTTTATTTGAATCACCAATTATTGTAATTCTTGTTTCTTTCAGATACCAGAACTGTGGCATCCGCATATCTGATATTTATTGATACTCCATCAAAATAAAGCTTAGCATTTCCTCTACCTATTTAAAAATGTGTTCTCTGTCAAATTCCTCTTTTTACATTTGTATATGGTGATTAAGCCTGTCAGATCTTACATTGTCAGCCTCCTTCCAGTATTGATTACTGAGTATTCTTGAGTCTTTTTCATCCAAACCTATATTTTTCAGTCATAAAAGTAGTTTCTCATACTGGACTCCGTCAAAGGTCTTTCTGTAGTTAATGAGCACCTATAAATGCTTTTCAGTTCTTCTATATATTCTTCTGCTAGCATCTTCATACAGAATATTGCGTCATATGTTTCTCATCTTCATACAGAATATTGCGTCATATGTTTCTCATCTTCATACAGAATATTGCGTCATATGTTTCTCATCTTCATACAGAATATTGCGTCATATGTTTCTCATCTTCATACAGAATATTGCGTCATATGTTTCTATGTTCTGTGAAAATCCAAATTGTTTGCCTAAAACTCTGGGGCTTACTCTACACCTAATTCTCTTCTGTATAATTGTTAGCAGTATTACAATTGTGTGGCTCGTCAGGCTAATTGTTTCAAAATCTAAACATTCAGTTGCATTAGATGTCTTGGGTAGTGTTATAAAGACTGATTGTAGATATTATTACATATTCCAGTGATTATATCTACACTGAAATCATTTACAGCCTATACCAATTCTATATTTACTGTGTTCATGGCTGCTGTTTATCCATTACTCACATCAATTAATGCTTTTTCTACTTCTCAACTCAAAATGCAGGAGGTCATCCTTATTTTAAAAGTTGATGGTTTGATCTTTGACCAGTATACTTACATATTATGCTGATCTGTTTGGTATATCTTTGCTCAGCACATCAAGTAAGATGTCTCCATTGAAAGTTGCTTATTTCTGGATGCATAGCTCATGTGATGTGCTTCTTTATCATGTTTTCAGTTCTATTATTCAATTTATCCTGCATTCTGATTCTATTCACTGCTCCTTTGCTTGCATTGTCGGCACATGGTATTTATCTCACTTTCTAGCACCCTATTATTTTGTTACTTTCATTTTGCTTAAGATGTCTGTCATCTAGCTTATGTTTTTTATTGACTATAAAATTGTTAATTATAATACATATTTACCTTTTTTTAACAAATCGTTGCCAAATAGGAGTTAGTTCATACTTAAATTGTACTAGTTATGAAGAAAAAGAAGTGCAGCGTTTTATATATTTTTGGAAAAAGGGATGAACATAGAAAGATGTTGAACCACATCTGTCTAAACGAATGTCAAATGCACCAACCATGAGAGCAGGCAGGTTTCAAAAAAGGCTTCTCAACCATTGATTGACCACTTCCACCCAATTAACCGAGAGGGTGCATGAAGTATTCATGGATTATGAGAAGTATTTAGACAGCATTGAAATAACTGCGGTGCTAAATGCCCTGAGAAGTCAGGGAATTGCAGAAATATATGCTCAATGATAGAGGAGATTAACGGCTGATGTGCAACTGATATCGCCCCCTTCTATAGACCAATTACCACAATGATACAATGTGGTATTCAACAGAGTAATACAATCTCACCAAAGCTGACCTCGAGGAGGTTTTTTTAAACAATTGGTAAAGCAAAGAAAAGTAACCCATAGCATTACTGCCGTAGGGGTGTTAGCGATCTCACATTTCAAAGGCTTGGCTATATGAGGGCGGTAGCCATCTCCTCTCCCTCGCCGGTTTTACTTCCCGGTCTGAACCGGTACCCATTTAAGGCTGGGTCGACCCGGGAACCATTGCGGTCTGAAAAAACATTACCGCCTCAACTGGAAAATGAAAACAGGACCACTCAAGTGCAAAGCCCGCATACTAACCACTGCGCTACGGGACTCCCAATTGGACTGGGGAGATAAGATAAAGTCATAAACATAGACGGAGAAATGTTTACTTATCTCAGGTTTACTGATAACAGAGTCATCTTCAGCCACTGGGTCAAAGAAGCGGAGAAAAGTCTGAATAAGCTCAGCAGACCAGCAAGCGTTACAGACTATAGTATAGTAAACCTACGAATTAATAGAAAGAAAACTCAATTCATGTTGAACACCTTCTACCTTTGATAAGATTGTCCAGTCAAAAATATAAATTCATATATCTACTTGGGCCAAGAGATCACAAACCCATTCAATAATTTTAAACTAGGAGATCTTGTGAAGGATAGCAGTGGGCTGGATCACTCAGGATCAGCTTCAATTGTATTAAATTAAATTAAACCCATTCTTCAATCAACAGATGCGAAGTGACTTTTGAAGTTGATCAATGGCCGCCTTTTGATTTTGTATGAAGACACTGCAGTCAATACAAGTCAATGCACAGAATATGTGACAGATAATGATATTCATATTGCAAGTTGATTTTGAAATCATGCGTCTATAATGGGTCCAACAACTGTCAACTGTACAACACTACAAAACAACACTTAACAAAAGCGTCGTCAATAGTCATTCAATAGAGGACGAAGCAGGAGTATCATCAGTATGTTATGACCACAGTAGACTAGTCAGTTGCCAGTTGTTATGTACAACAGTGAACCAGCGAGCTACAGAAACCATCAGTAGCTACACTCTTCGACATTTGTTGAGAGGGATTGAGCACCTATGACTACTATGAGTCTACCCGGAGTGCAATGAATGGTGCCGTCGATTTTAATTAAACAGTGAGTTCATAACATGACACTACACTTACAGGTCAGTTCTAAGTTATATCGATATTAGGTGCTCATCAATTAATAACGCTTGTAATCAAATTCTGACTAGAAATTTTAAGAAATACACAATACCAATTACCATAATGAAAATTTCCAACGTCAGGATCGTAAAAATATGCAACTGTCGACATTGTGGCTGCAAAACACTTGAGAATTTAATGTTCTTTACAATAAATCCACAGAACTATGTTTTTGAGTATTTGTATTTCCTAGTGTAGCAGTTGTTTTTGTGGCGTCATCAAATCGTGCGTATGCCAAGTTGTCTGCTGATCGTGGCGGTTTGTCCCATTTTGTTGCGAAAATAGAAAAATTCCTTTTACCCCTACAATGAAAGTTATTCGAATTGGTCTTAAAAAGATAGTTTGTGTAATCTTAATTAATAATTGTTGTGTAAATTATGTGATAATAACTGCTATTAACAAAACTGCTTACAACAAAACAAAATGATAGAAAGTACGGGTGAGTCATGGGTGAGTCGTGTAAATCAATTGTACCCATGAAAACCCGTACAGAGGAAAACACGTAAAAGTAAAAGGGAATTTCCATAAAAGTCGTCAACCGGAGAGGGCGTCGGGAGTGGGGTGGAGGAGTGAGGCTGTAAAAAGTGGTCTTTTTGCGTAAAAGGTTTGCCTCTCTATGCACTACTGGTGGAGGCACGCTTCCTTCCACATAGGACCGTAGTCTTTTATGTGATATACTTAACTTAACTCCATTATACTGGTTTAGAAGATTCTAGTATGTAGTACACTATCAATTTATTTCACTCCAAATACTGTGAACATCCAAACTATTTTTGAATGCATTAACTGACTCTGCTTTCACTACATCCTCCAGGCGTCTCAGTCTATATAGAACATGCGCGTGGCCCCCTGTAAGTTTTGTCCAGCTCTGTCTCCTGTATTTCGACACTGTCTGCTGTGGACGTAAAGGCCGATCCGCGAGTGATAGACTCTGCCACAGATCGTACAACCAAACCACACTTAGGAGGCTGGCTTACCTGACTGTTCCTTGATCTCTTCAGTCTTTCTCTTTCTTCTGCAGCCAAAGGACCTTTACCTTAACTATACCCCCACCAACTGACTGTCTCCAGATAGCTCGATCCTGATAAATTTCTTTCCAGCCCTCGCATGACTTCATGTCCCTCTAGCATACGTCCCTGAATCACAGTGTAGGATGGCCAGTTCTTCTAACTCCAATAGCTAGCTGTGAATAAAGGATATCCTTTGGTAGCCATACGATAAACATGTCCGAACCACCGTAGACGTAGCTGGCTCAACATCAAGTACATGCTGTAAGTGTTTGCCTTCTGTAAGACCGTATTATGTGACACTCTCTCTTGCCACCCAATCCACCAATGTTTAGTGTAAGTGCTCCAAGTCTCGCTTCCATACACGAGAGTGCCAAGAACGCAGGTTTGATAGACCCGGACCTTGGTGTAGTGAGACAGTGGGTGTTCTCATAGACTCTCTTCGTCAGGCGGGCCATGATGGTACTTGCCCCGCCAAACCTACTGTCTATCTCCTTCTCGAGCGAGAGAGTGTTGCTGATAGCAGACCCCAGATAAATGAAACTGTTGACGACCGCCAGAGTGATGCCATCAATCTTTATGGATGACGTAGTGGTAATGCCCTATGCGCAGACTTTTGTATTTTCCAGGCTTATGGTGAGCCCAAACTGCTTGCACCCTTTAGCTAATCTGTCTCCCAGTCTCTGCAGGGCCTCTTCACTATTGGTCACTAGAACATCATCATCCGCAAATATAATATCCCTATTGAGCACCGCCCTCACCTTGGTCCTCGCATGAGGTCGGGACAGGTTAAACAGCCGCCTATCTGACCTGGTGTGCAGATAAACACGGTCCACAGATGTGTCATAAGCGTAGGATAGGAGCATGAAGAAGAAGATCCACACATCCCTGCTTCACTCCACTCTTGATGGGAAATGAGTTTGAAGATGATCCATCGTATAGAACTGAGCCCTTCATTTCAGTGTACAACGAAATTATCATGCTACGCAGTTTGGGGAGGGAGGGGGGGGGGGGGGGACAGCCGATCTTTTCGAGGCGTTCGTATAGACCCTTTCTACTAACCAAGTCGAAGGTCTTAGTGAGGTCTAGAAATCTGATCTACTGATCTGGGGCTGCCCAGCTGAGGCGGGTGGTAGTCGACCAATGGGATGCGATGATCCCTCCCACCATCGAAGCTGACCCGTGGTGCCCCTTCCCCACGCCAATCGAGTGGGACTTATAACCCGTAAACTGCCAGATTCCGTGTTGTGTTCTCACTCAAGAGCGAAGCTGGAGTAGCCTCACCAGGACGCATGTCTGGGCGCTGAATATGGAGACCCTGGTCTTCCCAAACTGCAGAATTCCCCTCTCGCCCTAACTGGTGTAATCCAAAGGAATGTAAAGCATGTCAATTTGGCACCAGCTCAGCTGCAGGAGCTGCCGGAATGATTTCGCAATTTTGATACCACCCACCTTAGGTGCTACCGACCACTTCGGATTTTCTGTGTGGATTTACTCCAGTAGCCCTACCCTCTCCCAAGGTTTCCACAAGGCAGTGAAGTCGTTGCCCGCAGATGCTAGTTACTCGAGACATCCGATGATACTCTCATCGTCACAGAACTAGCCAGCTCTTTCTGTCACTTGTGGGTTTCAAGTCAATTTCCCCTCTCCTAGGCGAACTGCCTGAACAGACTAACGAGGTTTGTCTACCCGGGCTTAGAGTTAGAGTATCTTCTCTTAGATTGACTGCCAACTAAGGCTAATATGCCCAATCTGCCCGCCCAGTTATACTGCCGGGTACTCGGTCGTGCCCCACAGCAGGCTCTGTAAGAAACAGGGGGACCCTCACGAAGGGGCTGCTGGAGACACGCTAATGTACGAGAGGCCATTGGCATGAAAACTCCTGCAAGGCAAGCCGATCAGTGAATCCAGCAGCGATCTCTACACCTGGAAAGGAAACGCTTCACTTTCCTTTAACGAGCGGGACGTCCAGCACAGACCTCGCTTCCCCTTCTATGTGCATGGTAGCTAGGGCGAATATCCTATTATCAGTGATCAAACCCAACCAAAGTGCAATAGAAGTGCCTCACATTGAGGTCGCCTGTTTGAAAGTGAACATAATGAGGGAAGAGATATTTATGTTGAAAGTGGACGTCCAATATACACACGACATGTTAAATCCCAGTCACTTGCAAATCTATCAGTAACAAACCCTCTTATCTTTTAAAGATTTTGACTATCCAGCTAAATTTAAGTAAACATTCTTAGGATTTGTCCCTCTTGCCAGGCATTCAAATCTTTCTAGTCTCAAAATTTATAATACTATACGAGTATACGAAGAGAATATTAAGTAACTCGTGTTTTACGTTATTAAATTGATGTATCTGTATACACATCAATAATGCGTTGAATAAAACTAATTTTAAAGTAGAGGTAGGCGATTATCGATATTTGTTAAGCGTGTATATGGTTAATTCACTTAATTAAAATGACCTAAACCTAAAATTAACACGATGTCGAGAGAGCTTTACGGTTTTCTCGTCGATAAAGACGATGCTGGAGAATACCCACAACCAGAGTCTGTTCATCTCCCAATTCCACAGTTCTCCCTGTAATGTGTTATGTCACAGAAAATTGGTCACTTACCCAAGCACCCCTCGAGAGACATTATCAACCTCCCGTTCCACAACCAACGTTTCAAAGGTCTTCACAACACCAACATATGGCAAATGCAATTGGTGAAGGATGCAGTTACCCACGCGAACAAGGTAAAGCATCATTAGGCTGGTCATCTACTTTGAAGAACCTACAACCGCAGGAGCACAGGACAGCAATCTGGTACCCACAAGATAGAAAATAACTATGGAGAAGTCACCAATGCACTGGGCCAACTCCCTGTAACTCAGAAACAGTATTCACAATGTTACAGACAGGGAAAATTATCACCCACTGGTCCACTGTGGCCCAAGACAGAAAACAATGGAAGCTAATGTTGGGACCTGCAGAAGCGTACATCGTGTGCTTGTTAGTTTAAATTTTACTCTTCTTCACCAATAGCAAAATGCCTGTTTTACTGAGATTTCTAACCCACGTGTCTTTGGTCAGGAGTTTTGTATCCGAACAACTTAGCCATCCATTCCATAGTCATCACCACACTTTTATCCACTTTTTATTCCAACAACATTCCGCCATGGTTGACACATTCCACCATGGTTGAAACATTCTGCCATGGTTGAAACATTCCATCAAGGTTGAAACATTCCGCCACTGTTGAAACATTCCGTCACTGTTGACACATTCCACCAATGTCACAAACCACTCACTCAAAATCAAATAAGACACAATGTTGTAGGTACTGATGGATTTAATGACCAGCAAGTGCTTTGTGCAGACAATATAAAAAGTCTTCATAGACATTGTAATGCTTCCTGCTGACTGGTGCATGAAGTCAATTAATAATCTTATTTATAACATAAGACTGTCATGTAAAATAATTATATGAATTAAATGGACATAAGAAATAATGATGCACAAATTTACTTTGACATTATAGCATGCAATTTAAAATTATTGCATATAAAAATATCTAACAGCACATTTATAATGAGAATGAAAGACATTTTGTCATATATTTTATTTAAACCTTATGATTGACATGCTCAATGATATTCATTACCGTAGTGAAATTACAGGAGATCAATTAAGAGCAGAGAAGTACATGGCTGAATAGTTTTGATTCCAGCCTACTGACAAGGAGAGCAGCTGATCGAATTCCCAGTAAGGCATATGTTGTTTTTCTGTTAGTAGTGAAATAAACAAACATAGCCAGCATATGACGTGTCAACAGCAGTGGCAAAGTAGCCTGTACTCCTCTGCCTACTTACCCCTCAACTATCCGAGTAATGGGAATAAAGTCGTTCAGACTTGTATTTAAAATATTTTTTTTATTAAGAGCAGAGCTTGTTTGAAGAAAAAAATATTGTAATTGTTACTAATTGTTTACAGTTCATAGTAATTCAGTGTACAAGAATAATATATTTTTCACTGCGGCTACTATACCAAGCTACTAATCTTTATAATGACACTAGTCACACTTATAAGAAAGAAGTCAAATATGAAGAATTGCATTGTCAGTCCAAACTTACAAGTGCCAAATTCTTGTCACCACACAATGATATCACTGAGTCAAGGAATGAACAGAATTTACCATCTTTCCTATTGCAAAACACATTGCTTCTAGAAAATTTTACATAAAATCCTCCAGCAATCTTTGTCTTAGGTATTTTGAGAACATTTTTCTTCATACAAACTACAATAAATCACACTGTTGGAAATTATGGATTTACTACAAAAATAGTTTCCATGCACCTCCCATATCAAAGAACCGTAAACTCAAACAACTGAAAACAAATATTAAAATATCTTTAAAAAAAAACAGTAAGGCCTGAACTAGACATGTATTGGCTTAGATGCAATTAAAAATATGCAGCAAAATATTTGATGATACAAATGAGCAAGTGATTGGCACAGTGATTAGAATATTTGTATTTTGCAGCAAGTGACTGGGTTTATGATCCAGTTGTGTCACAATTCAGTACACTCAGCTGTAAAAATGGGTACCTTACTCTTGAGAGTGCAAGGCAGTGATGAAGTTGTCACCCTACCGGATGATTTAGCTTACTGAAGTCTCTAACACTTCTTAGCTTAACTTAACGTTTTTATACTGGTTTAGAAGACTTATCTGTATACAACCAGTTACAATTGCATTATCCTGCTCTAAAAGCTATGTGCATCCAATCTATTCTTAAATGCATTAACTGTCCCTGCCTCCACTACCTCCTGGGGCAATGCATTTCAAACATTCACCACTCTCTGGACCTTTATTTAGTTAATTTGTAGCTGTGCCCTCTTGTTCTTGTTGGTGGTTGTATTTTCAAAAAAACTTGTTATAGTCTAATTTAACCTTTCCTGTAATTATCTTATAAACCTGTATTAAGTCACTTTGAATTCATCTCTTTTCTAGACACGGTAGGCCGGTTTTTCCTCATAACTGTAATCCTGAAATCCCGCTATCAGCTTTGTCGCCCTTTTTTTTAATCCTTTCCAGCATGTTTATATCTCCTCGACAATAAGGACTCCACACCTGTACACAGTTCTCCAATCCAGTAGAGGAGGAAGATAATGTTTAGTAAGCATTAACGTGCTTACACTAAAATGAAATACTACCAATTTTTGATTGGTTTTCTTTACTTGAGACTTCCCAGCATACGCACACATCTATTGTCCCAAATATCTAAATGTACATACTGGATGTATTTTATAGTTAGAACAGTACAATATGTAGAGTGTATTTAAACATTAAGTCTGGTAGTTGTTATAGTATAATAGACCATAGTAAAATGAAGTTAAATATTTATTGAGGTTGCAATACCTGAGACGTAAGGTGCTCGACTCAAGAAACAAAAGTGTGAAATGGTGGATGTTCTAATCCTGTAAGTGTTTCCTAGTCTCAAGAGATCGGACGCCTAGTCCTATCAGAGATTGATGATAAACTCAGCGGTCCCATGTACAATGCACTGTACATGTAAAAGAACCATTGGCAGTTGAAAATTGCAAAGAGCAAGCTGTTAGTCACTATCCTGGCAGCAATTCTGAAGGTATTAAAATTGCTATCCAATAGTGGCTTGCAAGCAGGCCAAAAGGAGATCATCATACAAAAGACACAACAACCCCAGAAAAGCAAACCCTTAGAAAATGCAGGAGGAAGCAGACCCTTAAATAAAATGCATGCCGAAGTTGGATGCACTCGGCCGACAGGCGCAAATATTAAAACTGCAGTGCAACGCACACTGCCTTGGGTAATAAAGAAATAAGGCGAACGCAAAGAAAAAAAAAAAGAAAAATATGTCATCCGAAAAAGTGCATATGTAGTTCTTTTTTGGTTGTTTCATTCCAACTCTTGCTTTAAAGCCTCCTATAATGATTGTTGTCATAGCTGTTGTTTCAGCACTTCATAGACGATCTCTATATCAACATGAGCATTTTCACTATGATAAGAAGTGGCTTAATCTGACCTTTGACTTATCCTTGAACTGACAATCTGAACTCATTGGACATTCAGTACGTGATGACTGGAAACAATAAAGTTAACCCCACTAATGTGATATTAGCCACCTGCACTAATGTGATTTCATCACCAATGTCATGCCACTTGAAGTGCACAATTTGACTTGAGCATGAGTTTCATTGAATCCAATGATGCAGTAATTGAAATCTTTTCTGGGATCAAGATGCTGAGTAGCGCGTGAGCTGCAGTGGTCAGCGACCCATAGCTGACTGCTATCGTCAGGGCCAGCAAACCATAGCTGCCAAGACCCTTCTACACCTCCACGCGGTGATCCTGGATAACAGGCTGCAGCAAGGCAGACTGGCTAAGGAGAAGGGATCGAGGAGGGAATGCTAACCCGGTAATCAAAAAATGCTTGCTGAAGTCGGATGTGTTGGACCGAAAGGTGCAAATATCGCAGCCAAGCTGTAAACTACAACACAACGCATTCCGTTCTCTGGACTACATTCTGCTACTTAAGCCCTTTCAGAGTTTGGTAGTGGGAGATTGAGAACGAATGAAGAAGAAGAAGAAGAAGAAATCTTTTCTGAATCATGCACAACTAAAGTTATATTTTTGGCTAAAAACATACTGTAAAAAATTGCCAGTCCAAGCAAGAAAAGTACACAGTTTGCCAAACTAGTGGTGTAATTAGTACATTATTAGTAAACATCATCATCATTATGTAGCATGTCCCTTTTTTGAATGTCGCTCCCATTATTTTGTATAGTGTTGTCACAAGCTCCTGTAACTTGTCACTTTTCCAAATTATCAATTGTCCAATCAAAACTCTTGACTTATTTTGTATAATGTTGTCACAAGCTCCCGTAATTCTTAATAAAAATTATTATTTAATAAAAATAACAACTAAATAGAAATTATTTAGATGTTGCTCTGGCCCTTTTCAAATAGTTTGGTATGAACCAAAAACAAAAATGTAACAGTTCTTTTTCAGTTCTTCTAACCTCTGCTAGAGTATTAGTCACTGATAAAATATCTACATAGCAGATCTATCCACTGCAGATCAGTCAAATTCATTTCAGGCTTTTCCCACTTCTGTTTGTTCATCCTCTGCATATCTTCTCTAAGTTTCTCTAAGCACAAGATGTCAGTAAATAATGAGATTAACAATTTAACCACATCATGGCCAAACAAACAACAACATATGTATTCAATTGAGCAAGTGGATCATTTACATTAATTTATATATAACAACCAATCAAGTCAACAAAATGCATAAGCAGAAAGAGCGAGGAAACCATTACTTATGCTTTGGGATCATGTCCATAATAGCTTTCAATGCAGAGAACTGAAGAAATCATGTAGGTTGGAAATCATCCTCACATTGTGGAATAAAAGCATGAAAATTATGTGGACACGAATAAGAATGTTTATGTTATAATAAATATCACTGCGCTTGAGCAGATCTATAAGTGCACAGTCTCTGTCAGTAAATGATGAAGTGTATGGATGTAGATGGTTCCTATGACTTGCTTTTTTTACAAACTGCTTATTTTTCTTCTTATTCTCCCCACATTTGATGTAAGCTGTTGTAGCTTGTGGATTGTCAATTCCTTGATTGCGGCATTATCATCCAGTAGGCGGTCATTGATCGATTGTAATGTGCGGCGTTTGCAAAACTTCATACCCCAATTAAACAATTAACATTGCAGGTGTCAATGTGATCAGCTACCTGAGATATGCTGTGCCCTAAGTAAATGTGAAATTCTAATAGATTATGATGATGAGGAGGGAGTGGCAAAACAGTTTGGATGTTAAGTTCTGACCAGGTGGACGTGAGTTAAAAACCTCTGTAATGCATAGTTTTATTCTATCAGAGGTCAAATAAAAACCTAGCCTCTACACTGTGTGGCAATTGCAGGGGCCTTTATTCCTCAATCCTATAAGTCCTGATGTGCCTCAGTAATGGGAACAAACACCCCAATGACATATTTTTTGTTAGATGATGAGTGACATGTCCTTAATAATGATGAACTATTGAACAAAGTATGTACACATGCTCTATTAACAGCATAGCAAGCTTGCAAATTTGATTAACATTCATATATTTAACTGGAATGCCAAAATGTATTGCAGTATAGGTGAACACTAATTTAGCTGCATATATTTGTTATAATGCATAATGAAATTCTCTGGTAAAAAAACCATTTTAAAACGCAAATATCTGGGATTGAAAGAACATTGGAAAATTGTGAATGAAATATTGCAAAATGAAACTGAGCATTATCATAAGAAATTTAACTTGAGGAGTATAATTTCAATCAGGCAAATTAACATTATTGCATCATCTAGGAGGACGACTGTGATCTATACTTGATACAATATTATATTCTAATTCGAACACAGTATATAGAATAATTTGGCTGTTGTTATTAATTTAGTGACATCTGCTTATATTTAAGCATTTTATTTTGGGTTTAGAATTTTTTAATTTGATGGGTCTACTACTTTAATTTAAGTTTTTGATTCTTAACTTCATTGACCAAAAAATAAATAATGATCAATCAAAATTAAAGGTATGGTGCAGAGTAAGAGAGGCACAGGCAAACCAAGTAGGAGATGGCACCAAGATGTCAAGGAATGCTTTGGTATGACTGGAGTAGGCTGGAGATTTGACAAGATGTAGAGTTTCTTTCAAACAGACTGTGATGGGAGTGATATTCTGCAAAGAACATACTACATGATGATGACAAATAAGATATAACCATAATCTAGGCATTGTGCTCAATTTATATTTTGAAAAGCTCATGTTAGCATTGTTTTTGCTCTTTCTTCAGAAGTAGTTAGAATCAGAATTTGTGATATATCTCAGATGGTATGTTTCATTATTTAAAAACAAATGTACACCAGTAAAAAATTAGTAATTTGACAAACAAATATTCAAACTATAAAATATTAAAACCTGTATTTATTTGGCAAGTTCCTTATAAATTTTGTAGTGAATTTATAATAATAAAATCAGGTGACATGTTAGAATATATGTAGCAGCATGGGTAAATTTAATTTGAAAGAAAACATGGTTCTTGCTGGTTATGTGTTGTGAAACATACATCTTGCTAATGTTTTGTCAATTTTGAAAATGTCAAATGAATGAACTAAGACTCTATTATATGTTTTATTAGGTGTTATTAAAATACAATAAAATATGATACATTACAAATTCAGCCACTTCAGTTAACAAGAGTCACAGTAATTGTGGAAAATAATGAAAATCTGCGAATACCAATATTAGATTTCTGAATGTTCACAAATTTAAATCTATCTTCTTTACAGTCTGAATTGTCTGAAGTCATCTGTGAACAAAATATAAGTTACATTAGATTTCTGAATGTTCACAAATTTAAATCTATCTTCTTTACAGTCTGAATTGTCTGAAGTCATCTGTGAACAAAATATAAGTTACATTAGATTTCTGAATGTTCACAAATTTAAATCTATCTTCTTTACAGTCTGAATTGTCTGAAGTCATCTGTGAACAAAATTTAAGTTACATTAGATTTCTGAATGTTCACAAATTTAAATCTATCTTCTTTACAGTCTGAATTGTCTGAAGTCATCTGTGAACAAAATATAAGTTACAGTCAGAAACATCAAGAAGCACTTGCTGAACTTTGAGTTGTGCTCTGTGACTTAGTGATGATATTAAATTTCTTGGAATGACCTTAACTATTGTGGAATTTCTGGCGCATGCCAAGTTTTAGTTGAGTTTAGAGTTTTTGACAATCAGCCAGTAGTTACGCTTCCTGTGAATATTTAAAGTAGCAGCATTTCAAGCGATGGAATTTGGACTTCTGGAATATCAAGATGGTTTATTGTTTGATCAGTCCAATGGTCACGCACTGAAATTAGACGGGGATACTATACTAAATTCAAGTCTAATTTAGACTGAAAGTAGTATTACTTTAGTCTTTAGAATGGATAAAGTAATAATACAAACACACAGGGTGAGTAAAATGAATAAAAAATGAAGCAGCATTTTCCCATTCACATTACTGACATTTAATGCTTCATACTAATATATATTTTCAAGATGAATACCTATTGTTACAGATAATTTAATTATGTGTCTTCAGACACAGTTATCATAATTTTAACTCAATATGTTTAATATTGAAGAATTTTATTTTTTTAAAACTATTTGACAAATGAAGTTGCTGCTCTTACCTTGAACTATAACACACAAATCTATATAATATATATATATACTGCCATTAGCTGTAATTATAAAGTAACCAACAAAAAGGGGTTTCAATGTGTTACATCATTACAAAAATGAAGCAAATATCTTAAAAAACTATTGAATGCTCCTACAAACTAATCACTAAACATTTGAGCAAAAGTCATTTCAAAAGTTGTTTGCTGCATTCCCTTTTTACAATAAGTCTCCCAACATTCTCTGCCAAATGATGACATCTGTATCTGAAAATAAGTTGCCCAAACCTGTGAGCTTTATGCTACCAGGACATTGAATCAATATACCTCAGTACATAACACTTTCCAAGTGGATCCAGGGGCATGTCATAAAAAGTGATTTTGAAAAGTTGTGCATGGGGCAAACACCTTCATCACATAGAACAAGTTGCTAAAAATTACCACTGCACAAACACACAAAGTGCTTTGGTACAAGCTTCCTAAAGGAAGCCAACTATAGTGCTGGTACTATACTCTGGCTGGAGCGGATAAAGGACAAGAAGAAGAATGCGCACAGCTCATTCAGAAACATGTTCAGTTGTTCTTCAGTAAGATTTTATGTTTTGGTTTCTGGCTAGTTATTGCATGTTTGTGCAGAATTCCATGAGAATATAAAATTTAATGTGATCTGATGCTTTATACTGGGCAGATTTTCACATTTTACTTGCATACTGTTGTCATGTACAGTGTTAATGTCTTGTGATTGACACAATTATGGTACAGCTATTCTACCCTGCCTAAAATTGTGTGTACTGAAGTTCAAAAGTTAAGTTATATATATATATATATATATATATATATATATATATATATATATATATATATATATATATATATATACGCACGAGGGGCACTCCAAAAGTAACGTTTCCTATTTTATTATGATGCCCTACGATGTCAGAAATAGATTTTGGCAGTAAAGTTTCAACCTTCCCACCAATATCTGTAAAATATGGTTTCCATCTGACAGGTGGCAGTGGAGGAACAGTCTGACAAAATGGTGTCAATCATGGAAGTGCGTTATAAACAGATGTGCGTTATTGAATTCCTCCATGTGGAATAAATTTCACCAATTGACATTCATCGACGCTCGCTGAAAATTTACAGAGACCAAATAGTGGATATTAGCAGAGTGAGACAGTCGGTTGTGTGTTTTACAGTGGTGAAAGTGACATGAAGGACAAGCCACGTTCCGGATGACCATGCACATCACGTAATGAAGAACGTCTTGATCAGCTCATTCATCTGCACCAATTGGAGAATTGCGACCAGGAAACTGTCTACTGGGCTGCATATCAGCTTCAATGCGATGGAAACTATGATGGCAATGTTAGAATACCAGAAAGGTTGTGCCAGGTGGGTACCGCGAATGCTCACACAGGAACAGAAAGAACATTGTGTGCAAGTTTGTCATGACCTCTTGAATCATCACAAGGATACATTACAAAGGTGACAAGTTTCTGGATTGCATCATCAGTTGTGATGAGACGTGGTGCCTCCACTAAGATCCTGGGTCAAAACAGCAGTCTATGGAGTGGCGACATGTGAGTTCCATATCGAGGAAAAAGTTCAAGACGCAGCCCTCAGCGAGTAAAGTGATGTTCACTGTCTTTTGGGATAGGAAAGGAGTAGTCCTTCATGGTTTCCTGGAACCTGGACAAACCATCAACTCTGACCATTACATTGTGATGCTGACTAAGCAGATGGCTCGAATTTCCCAGGTCAGGTCAGAAAAGAAGACAACCTGTCTTACCACACTCCCCATATAGTCAGGAATTGGCACCTTCTGACTTCCATGATTTGGGCCAATAAAAGATGGACTACATGGGCAACATTTTCCTAGCAACGATGCCATTATAGCAGCTGTGAAACATTGGGTCACCTCCAGTGGTGCAGATTTTTATGAGTGCGGCTGTATGCTCTTGTTCATCGTTTAAGAAAATGTATAAGCAAGCCATTGCTCTATCAAATTGCATTATTGTGATCTTTTAATCTGTTTTGCTTTTCATGGAATAAAATAGGAGGTATTACTTTCATAGCGTACCCGTTTTATTTATTTTATATATATATAATAAAACACAGTCTTCAATCATTATTTAAAATACAATAAATATTGTTGTATCAATAAAAACATCAAATAAAAACTGACAGAAACATAACTTATAGTGGTTTAAATCAGCTAATCAAATTAAACTAACACACCTTAATTTACCTTTTCATTATTTGGACAGCATCATTAAATATTATGAAAAGAAACTAATTGGCAGTTAACTTCTGCTTTCATACAATGGTGCCATTCTGATAAATTATCTAATGAGTTATTAAAGTTACTGCTATAGAACTATGTAGCTATAAAAAGTTCTTTGTGTTCACATAATAATAATAATGCTACTGCTTGGCATAAGTACGACAAGCGTTCAAATCAAACCGGGACTTTTCGTTTTAGTTCTACCTGAATGGGTTATATCATACTGGAACTACTATCATTAGTTAGGTGTCCTATTACTGCTAGGTGGTCCATTTGCTATAGATCAGTCAGACAGATCAATACAAATGGCGGACGACACTGTTAGTGTTTGCATGGAACAGTGTGTTGTGATGAAGTATCTTGTGACAGAAGGTGTGAAACCTGGGAAATTTACAGAAGACTGTAATCACAATACGGTGATGTTACACTTAGCCGCAGTATAACATTTGAATGGTGTAAACGTTTTAGAGAAGGCGGTACATCCGTGAGTGATAATCCCGGCCGTGGTGGCTCTCAATCCACTAGTCATTCCTGTGAATATCCAGATTGTGGATGTTGATTTTCTACTCCATGGTGCCACTATCAACAGTGAACAGTACATACACATTTTGAGTGATGTGCATAACTGTCTGCAGAAAAAACAGCCTGATTTGATCACAAAGTGCATCTTGCTCCAGCAATATACGCTTTACCTCATACTGCTCACTATGTGCCATTTGCAGCAACTTAGCTGGGAGGTATTGCCACATCAACCTCGCTCCAAGCAATTTCCACCTGTTTGGACCCCTAAATGTGTGGATTCCGTGGCGAAGTGGTTAAGCCGCCGGCCTCGTGATCAGGTGGTATGTGTTCTTCTTCTTCTTCTACGTACGCTGTCAAACGTCAACCTGTATTTTTTCAAAAAAAAGCAGCAGTCATCCTGAGGCTGTCGACACTGCCATAGAGCATGTCTAGTGTTGCCACTGGTGATGGCCACATGTGCTTTCTCTGGTCCTCGTATGTCGGGCAGTTTTGTAGCAGATGTTCAGCGGTCATTTCCCAGTACCACAAGTGCATTCGTCAGTGCCGCCTATCTTCAGTTTATTGAATAGGTGGTACCTCAGTCTGTTGTGGCCTGTGCGGAGTCTGAAGACCACGACCTGCTCTCTTCTGTTCAACTGGTAATAGGCATCATTTTTTGTGTAACCAGTATGTTCTGTTTCCCATTTGGCCATGTATCTGGCTCTAATAAGCCTTTTGGACTCTTCGTAGGTCACACTAGAATTTGGCTGTGGTAGTCTTGCACCTTTTTTTGCCAGTCTATCTGCCTCCTCGTTGCCTTGGATGTTACAGTGGGATGGAACCCACTGTACCACTACTCTTTTTGGTGCTGACTGCTGGCATAGTTGACACAGTACTGCTCTTAAATCATTAAGTTCAGTATTTTTCTGGCTTTTTAGTACTGTGACTACGGCCAGGGCATCTGTAAACAGGACTATCTGACTTTCATTTCTTTTGTCTGTCACCATTTCTTCTACTGCAGCCCTCAGTGCCTCTGCTCTGAAATTGTTTGAGTATTTTCCAGTTGCCACTGACAGTGTTATTTTTCTACCATTTGGTAGGCTCAAGAATACTCCTGCCCCTCCGTTCTGTGTTGTGTTTGTTACAGAACCGTCGGTGTATGCATGGGTCCAGTCCATGCTTGGGTAGTTTTTTGTTATGTACCTCAAGGTTATGTCTCTTCTTTCTTTTTCAGTCTGGCTGTTCTTGTTTCCAATACCTGGTATATTTTCTACCACCTCCGGGATGATATGCTGCTTCCAGGTAGGTTTGCGTACAGTAGGGATGGGCTTTGGTGTTGTTAATGTGTTCATAGGGTCTTCGCTCATCTTTGCTTTGGCTATTTCTGCAAAGTTTCTCCACGTTTCCCATTTCCAAATCTATTTAGTCTCTGGTGCATTGGATGGTCTGTCAGTCTTCTGAGTTTCTCTGCTTGCTGCTGGGTTCTGCAGTCTCTTCTGTCGGTCATGGATTGCAGATTTGTAATCTTTTCAAGTTCTACAATTGGCGTTGACTTCATGCCTCCTGTTATAACTCATTTTATCAAAGTTCGCCTTTGCTGCTGTTGTCCATGCCGCAATGCCATACTCTAGAACTGGTCTCACTCTTCCAGTGTACAGTTTCTTTAGTATACTTTTGTCTGCTCCCCAGCTTGTGCCAGCAAGTTTCCTCATGATTGCCATTCTTTGTCTGGCTCTCATTCGGTTTTTCTCGATCTGACTTTTCCATGTCATGCGCCAATCAAATGTGACTCCCAGGTAGTTTGGGTTTTCATTTGGCCGTAGATATTGCTGCTTGCTGTGGAATTAGTATGTGTTTTTCTTCCAGATGCCACATCGGTCTGGTGTTTATCATACGCTCCATCAGTTTTCCTACACAGCTCAGTAGACTGATAGGCCTGTATCCATTTGGATCTGTTTTATCTTTTTCTTTCTCTGGTACTGGTATAAGTACAGCGTCTTTCCATGCCTGCAGTACAATTCCCCTTTTCCAGCTTTGGTTCAGGACTGATAGTAACTTCCTCTTTGCTGTTTGGCCCAACCCCATCAGCATTTCGTTTGTTACCCCATCTTTTCCGGGAGATTTCTTTTTCTTTAAAGTTCTCATGGCCTCTTCCATTTCATTCATTGTTAGTTTTACCATCATGTGCTCCTCTGGTGCCATATTGATGTTGTCATGGCTCTTTTGTTCTTCACTAATGTCTATATGCCTGTCTGTAGGGACATCAATGTGGTTTGCTCTGGCATAATGTTCTATAAAGACATTTGCTGCTTTTTTCCCAGTAAGCATGTTGTCGCCCTGCTTGATGGTAATTTGTTTATTTGATGGTGTTTCATCATTCATGTCTCTGACTAACTTCCATAGTTTGTTCCCTTCTTTATCTAAATTGAGGCTTTCTGTTTTGTTTTTCCAGCTGTCTCTTGTTATTTGGTTTAGTGTTCTTTTGTATTTCGCCATGATGGCCTTGAGGGCGATATTTGCCTCCATAGATTGTTCTCTCTCTGCCATGTTCCTAGCATTTGAGACTTCGTCTTCCGCTTTCTGCAATTCATCATTCCAATATGGCTTGTAGTTTTTCCGGTATGGGTCGATTCCGAACTCCTCCATCTTTTTCACTGGTGCTTGATGCGGAGTCCCATGCATCTTGTAGTTGCCCCCTAGTCGTCTTGTCCTTGACTTGCCACTGGGGTTGGGCAGCACGAGATGAGAGAGTGAGGATAAAAAGTAGTGCAGTTAATCCTTACTAAAAATAGCGCTAGCAAAATTAATTATATCATCATCGTCTTCGATGGACTGCCTTTGCCTTTTGGACCCCTAAAATAATTCTTGGCAGGTCAGCATTTCAGCACTGATGACAAAGTGAAACAGGCTGTCTTAGATTGGTTCAGACATACTAACAAATCTTACTATGCTGAAGCTTTTCAAACATTACTTAAACACTCTGATAAGTGCAAAATCATTGCAGGAGATTGTATAAAAAAAATTAATGGCAATTTGACAACTTAAAAAAAAAAAAAGGTTTTCATTACATGTCCTAAACTGTCCTGGTTTGACTTGGTATTTTATGTCTTTTCACAGCTTTAGTTATATGTGATTACATGATCATCTGACATGCTGCATTAATCACAACAGATACATCTATGAGACCTTAGACTTCTGTTCACAAGCTACAAAGAAGACAATAAAACAATTTATTTACTTTGTTGCACTTACAAAAATACACTTTAACATTTTAAGCTTTTCCATATTTCACTTAACTTAACGTCTTTATACTGGTTTAGAAGACCCTGCAGAGTCTGTTTTTCTATACTTGAGTCAAAGGTGAAAGCAATTCAAATGAAATGTATAAAATAAGTTATCACAAGCCACAAAATGAGACAGGATGAAAAACATAGAATGTAATGTCCATGGAAACAAATCCCCATGTGGCAACTTGGGTCCAGTTTAGAGGAGAAAAGAACAGGTCTGCTGTATTCTACTATCATCCTCGTCATTCATTTTGTCCCCCCAAATGGGGTGTTTAAGTCCAACACAGCATTTGGTTCACACTAAACTTTTAAGGAATAATGACTGCATTTTGTTTGCAGTGTGGTTTAGGCGTAGCGTAGCGCAGTGGTTTGCGCGCTGGCTTCGCATCTGAGTGGCCCTGGGTTCATTCCCCAGTTGAGGCGGTAATGTTTTTTTCAGACCGCAATGGCTCCCGGGTCGACCCAGCCTTAAATGGGTACCGGTTCAGTCCGGGAAGTAAAAGCGGCGAGGGAGAGGAGATGGCTACCGCCCTCATATAGCCGAGCCTTTGAAATGTGAGATCGCTAACACCTCACATCCCTACGGCAGTAATGCTATGGGATACTTTACTTTAGGCAGCAATGGATTTACATGGTGAGGTTGCCAGCCCCTACTCTAGTCAATTGCCTTGGCCTGCTTAGAAGGGAACAGTGGTCCTATTATGCATAACCTGGAAACCACTCAGATGCCTAAGTGGGTCTGTTGAAAGACACTCAACAGCACAAGCAGATGGGGAAGATGTTGATCGTCTGCTTTGCAAACATATCTCAGTCTAGGCTGAGACCATTCAATGATGAGGCATTAAGCTTGTAAAACAAAAATGAGTAAAAAGGTTACAGCTGGTAATCTCACAATGTGTCATAGAAAACACTTTACAAAAACACATAAATGCTTTACACAGATTTTCTATAGGGAGGTCAAATTTAGTTTTGGCTCTATCATCGTATAAAAAGGAAAAAGGAGGATAATAATGATGACACAGACAAAATAAATGCCATGTGTCAGCAGAAATAGCATGGTATGGCCAAGTAATTGGAAAGCAAACTCAGATAGTCATAAACTCCATCAGAAAGTCTGATGACGGGACACAAGTTGACTAAAAAGTCAGTGGATCAATTGTATTCATGAAATCCTTTTGAAAGATGGACTACAATTAGCCAATCTTTTCACACGTGTAAAAATAGTACACTTTATATCTCTGGATCTCCCTATATTGTTTAGAGATATCAAGATTCACACCAAAATAAGAATATTCAAAGCAAGTGTCAAGTCGATGTTGCTGTATGGAGCAGAAACATGGAGAACGACCAACGTCATACAACAAAGACTCCAGTCGTTCGTTAACAGATGCCTATGAAGGATAATGGCATAAAGTGGCAGAACATGGTGAGGAATGAAGACTTGGGAGAAAGGGCCAACAACAGCCATTGGAAAAACAAATTAAGCAAAGAAAATGAGGCTGGATAGCACATACGCTGTAGAAAGCACAGTCTAATATAGTCAGACAAGATCTTACATGGAATCCTCAGGGGAAATGAGAAAGAGGTAGACTCAAAAATACGTGGAAAAGAGAATGTAAGAAGGAGCTAAAATTAAATAATGACACCTGGAGAGAGGCAGAAAGAGCAGCCCAGGACCGTATACGCTGGCAAGATGTTGTCGATGGTCTATGCACCGAGAGGAACCACTGGCATTGATTGATTGAAAACAATACATCCTCCACGACAAATAGCACAAGCGCAAGGAAAACCAAACTATCATGGTATTCTTCTTCTTCTTCGTACGCAGTCAGACAGTAACCATTATTTTTTCGAAAAAAGCGGCGGTCATCCTGAGGCTGTTGACACTGCCATAGAGCTTGTCTTGCAGTTCCACTGGTGATGGCCACATCTGCTCTCTCTGATCCTCGTATGTCGGGCAGTTTTGCAGCAGATGTTCAGCTGTCATTTTACCAGTACCGCACGGGCATTCGTCGGTACACCCTATCTTCAATTTGTTGAATAGGTGGTACCTCAGTCTATTGTGGCCAGTGCGAAGTCTGAAGACAACGACCTGCTCTCTTCGGTTCAACTGGTAATATGCATCGTTTTTGGTGTAACCAGTATGTTCGGTTTCCCATTTGGTCATGTATCTGGCTTTGATAAGCTGTTTTGACTCTTCGTACGTCATACTGGTATCTGTTTGTGGTAGTCTTGCACTATCATGGTATGATTGTATCCTATCTTCAGACTGGCTACAGACTGATTTTCACTTAGACAAGATTTGGAAGATTGCTAGTTATTTATTTGCATCTCTTCTGTATAATAATAGTATCAAAGCCTATTGAGGAATCTTACGTTATAAAGTTTATTTGTTGATTTTTTTCTTTACTTGTTGCTGTTTGTGAATGCCCACAATGAGTAGGCTACTCTTTTGTGCAACCTGAAAAGGATGTTAAATGGTGAGTTGCAGTAGCTTTCCTCACATCCCGAGTGTGCTGATGAAGGTAGACCTGGGTCCTCCAGGTGGTTGTGCTTTGCTTGGCTTCATTTGTGTGTCCCTCAATACTATGGGGATCATGTTGATCCCTCACCTCGTTAGTCAGTCTGCCATGAAAACAGCCTGTTTCTAGGGAGGGCTACTAGGAAGCCGAGATGCGGGTCTTTGCAAGTATGTTTTTCCTGACCCTGACTGACATGTCTAATCAGTATATTTTGCCCGACCAGACGTTAGTCTTCCTACCCCTTTTCTTCAGTAATCTATTCATAATTTATAGAAAGGATAAATGCATTTATATCTTTCTTACTGTGACAACACATGGGAGCAATAACCAAGTTGATTTTCTCTCTCCTCAACATGGAAGTATCTAGAAGCACAGTAGGCTAAACACTTGCTTTATAGCAGGGGTCTACCATGGTGTCCCATAAAGTAAAGTTAATGACCCAAGAGTGGCATAAAAACTAATCTGAATACCCAAATGGCTGCACCACAGTCAAGCCTGAATATGTACTTGATCAATTTTGCCTGCATATTTTCATTTCAGTTAGCATTGATCTTAGAATAATGAATTTTGTAATATTTCTTGCTTTTATTTAATTATTCAACATACATGGAGAAATTATCACCCACCCAAGGTTTGCTAATGAGATAGTCATTCACAGTTACAGGAGCACAGAGACTGAGGAAAGCCTAAATGAGCTCAACAAAGTAAGCAAGACAGTAAGCCTTAACATTTTTTAAAGAAAATCCAATACATACTGAACACTTTTTGTTCACAAGAGGAACTCGGACTAAGAAATGATCCTGTCTAAAACATGAATATATACAGTTAACTGAGCTAAGAAATTACAAACTCCCACATAAAAAATGATGAGATTTCACACAGGATAGCAACAGGATGGTTTTGTTCCAATCATATTAAAACTATACTTCAACAGATGAGAAATGACAGGGAAAGAGCTCACATCTTCAGCAGCGTGGTTATTCCAGCCATGGTATATCGCTGCATGAAACCTATGAAAAGTAGATGCAGAGAAGCTTCAAGTTGCTAAAAGGGTAATTGATTGATAAACACTGACAGTCTCTCTACAGCACTGAACTTGCAGCACAAAAATCAAGCAAGAAACTATCTTCAATGATATCATAGATACTGCATTGTTAAGAAAATGCAGATGGGCGGGGCATGTGGTATGTATATCTAATAAAAGATAGACACGAAAAGTGATATCGTTTAAGTGTTCCTCGCAGATGTCTACCAATGAGATGGAGTGGTGACCTGAGTAAATCCCTTGGACCAACAAAGTGCTCTAAGGCAAAAGAGTACAAACAACATTTGGCTACCTGGCACCATGAACTTATTATGCTTGATTGAGTATTAGGATTACAGATTTCATTGCAATCTATGATAAGTATAGTATTCTAATTTAGAAATCACATTTCTCTTATTAATTTGATTTATTCTCTGTCCAAGATCCATATTCATGAAATAACATTGGTTTGTAATAACATTGCATAACTCTTTTTCTTGGCATATTGCAACATTCTAACAATAATCTAAATGTCTGGTTTAACTCTTTGTCTTATTTCTTTAATTATACATCTTCCATGCATCTTCTGTAAGGAAGGTCCCATAGCATTTGTATTGTATGGCTTAATGATTTACTAAATTCACAAAAAATTAGAGGAATTATTTTTTTTCTCTCTCAAAATGTCCTACCAAAAACTGTAATTGTATTACTTGCACACATTCAAGAATAGTATTACTGTAAACCTGCAAACCACCTCGTAAGAGGTGACTAAGGGTGGTTAGATATGGAAGCTACCTCATTTAGATCCACATAAACGGGAAATTTATCACTGAACTGTTGTATTAAAAAATAAAACTATAGTAAATTTATCTCAAGGCCACTTATTGCCCATGTCAGACACCTTGAAAACTTGTTGGCCATTTTATGTGGGAGGTTTTGTGGGAGGTCAAACTATATTAGGGCCAGTATGGTATATTTCATTCCACCTTTACCCCACAGTTAACAATAATTTATTTTCATATGCTATGCCCATTTGTTTTTCTATAAAAGGCATTTTCTTAGTATAGACCACAGTTTAATTTGGAAGATATTGAGACATTTTGGAATACTTTATAAATTTAGAAGAATTATAGAATGTTTATTGGACGAGGTCACCTATAGAATAGTCTACAATATCAATTGTCAAAGGCATTTACAGCTGCGCATTTACGTTAGTCAGACAGGGTTGCCTAATATTTCCTACAATCATTCTAATTGTCATGGACCATGTAGCCAACAACAGAATGTAGAAAAGTGGAAATATAATAGAATTTTATAACCATCTGGAAGACTTTGATTTCAAAGATGATTTATGTATCGTGTCACATAAACAGTAAGGCATACAAGGAAAGATAGACAGACTAACATTTCAAGTAGTAAAGATGAGACTACAGATCAGTTTGAAATAAGAAGAATTAATTAACAAATAAAACCCTACATTAATTAATGGTCATATAATTGAAGAAGTGTAAAATTGTGTCTATCTGGGAAGTAACACTAATAAAAGTGGTGGAACAAACTAATGCGAGTAACAAGGCCAGATTTGCATTCAGCTCACCTCATTAAATATGGAACTCAACAGAATTCTCCATTGAAAATAACATTAGGCTTTTAGCTTGAATTAGCTGTTATGTGGCGATAAGACATGGCACGTGAATATGAGCACCACATCCAAAGTGCAGACAATCAATAAAAATGTCTTTGTCGTATTCTCTGTGTTATATTGCTAGAGGTAATGGCTAACACAGATCTGTAGGAAAGAGCATGGCAGCAACCAATAGAGCAGAAAATTGGGTAGAGAAAATTGAGATGGATGTGACACTGTCTCGGAAAGAACAGGGGATTCGGAAGAGAAAGTAGAAATGGATAGGATATACTCTCAGAAAAAGACCATACAATACAACCAGACATGTTATTGATTGAAACCCACAAGGAAATATATGAGTAAGGAGGTAAAGAAATACCTGGCAGACAACTATGAATGAGGAATCTAGTTCAATTTAGGTCTTTTAGGCAGAGCTAAAGAGCATGGGAGAGAATAGGAAGAGATCTGTATCTATCCTGTGTTCCAAGTGGAACCACATGAACAAATGATGGTGATAACTGTTTCTCTTTTAGAAATGATTAGATTTTGTCACAGATAGTATAACACATAACAGATAGTATAACACATAACAGATAGTATAACACATAACAGATAGTATAACACATATTTTCATAACCTGTGCTATATACTATCTCACATTGTGACAGAAATGATGTTCTGGACCACATGATAGTTTTGCAGGCTGATGTTTGAAACCCCAGCCTTACATAAAGGCTACTTCTGATGATCATATTACCTCATCTTATAACATTTTCCTTTAACATCTGTGCACCACTAAAAGTCTGACAAGGGAGTACCAACCATCATCACTGGTATCAGAACACACAATTAACATGAAATGGCATGAACTGGTCTACTTCAGTGAATGTCTACAAGTGAATGTATTTGCATTGGGTGCCAATGAGTTTCTTTCTCCTCACAATGTTGCCATCATCTCACTCCTATCATTCTCCAGGCTGCTCAATTTTAAGTCTCTGGGAAAAAGAAAATTGCATCATTTACGTCTTCTGCCAGGATATATATACACCACGTCACCCCTAGTGTCCCGTTGGCCTAACACCATATCCCCTTCTTCTTCTTCTGCATTCATTCTCAATCTACCATTACCAAGCCTTGAACAGGGCAAGTAGCAGATGTAGTCCGGAGAATGGAATGCGCTGTGTCGCTAGTTTACAGCTTAACTACGATATTTGCATCTTTTGGTCCGGCACATCCATCTTCGGTAGCAGGAATTTATTGAGTACCGGTTAGTCTTCCCTGTTTGATCCCTTCTCCTTAGCCAGCCTGCACTGTTGCAGTCTGTTATCCAGGATCACTGCGTGAATAGTCATATCCCCACTATACCGCAAGGCATGTAAATGAGACCACCAACCAAAAATTATATATATATATATACACACAGAGAGTTCGATTGATTGGCCCAGGACAGGATCACTTGGCATATATTTGAGGCAGATCTGTGCTCCACTGGGAGCTGAAATGGTTTGATTTATTGATATATTTATATGTAAGTAAATATAACTACAATAATTGTATTGTCTTTTCGTTTGTTTCACATGCAGAATTAGGGCAACCATAGCAGCTGGTCCCCTTACATCATCATCATAGTCATCTCAGTCTATATAGACCATGCGCGTGGCACCCTGTAAGTTTTGTCCAGCTCTGTCTCCTGTATTTCGACACTGTCTGCTTTGGCTGTAAAGGTAGATCCGCGAGTGACAGTCCCTGCCACGAATCATACAACCATACTGAGGAGGCTGGCTTGCCTGGCTGTTCCTTGATCTCTTCAGTCTTTCTCTTTTCTCTGCAGCCAGAAGACCTCTACGAGCATCAGCAGTCACTATGCCCCCTCCAACTGACCGTCTCCAGATAGCTCGATCCTGAGCAATTTCTTCCCATCTCTCGGATGGGATGTCGCATGACTTCATATTCCTCTTGCATATATCCTTTAATCGCAGTGTAGGATGGCCGATTCTTCTAACTCCAATGGCTAGCTGTCCATAATGGATATCCGTTGGCAGCCTCTCGTCTTCCATGCGATAAACATTTCTCAACCACCATAGACGTTGCTGGCTCAACATCGAGTGTTTGCTCTCTGTAAAACCGTATTATGTGACACTCTCTTTTGCCATCCAATCCCCATTATGCGCCGCAGACACCTCATGTGAAAGGTGTTGAGCCACCATTCCTGTTTAGTGTAAGTGCTTCAAGTCTTGCTTCCATACATGAGAGTGCCAAGAACGCAGGTCTGATAAACCCGGGCCTTGATGTAGTGAGACAGTGCAGTGTTTTCTCAGACACTCTTTGTCAGGCAGGTCATGACGGTACTTGCCCTGCCTACTGTCTATTTCCTTATCGAGCGAGAGAGTGTTGCTGATGGCAGACTCCAGATAAGTGAAACTGTTGACGACCTCCAGAGCAATGCCATCAATCTTTATGGATGACGTGGTAATGCCGTCTGCACAGACCTTTGTCTTTTCCAGGCTTATGGTGAGCCCAAACTGCTTGCACCCCTTGGCGAATCTGCCTCCCAGTCTCTGCAGGGCCTCCTCGCTATTGGTCACTATAACCGCATCATCCGCAAATATCATCTCCCTAATGAGCACCGTCCTCACCTTGGTCCTCTCTCGCAGTCGGGACAGGTTAAACAGTGGCCCATCTGACCTTACAGGACGCCTAGAATCAGTATACTTACATGTGCTCTTGTAGTAGTAGTTTCTGTAACAATTTGTTTTACAAGATGAGGTTGCTAGCCCCATGCATGCTGCAGAGACCATTTTATTAGTTCACCAGAATAGACACACATAATTATAATATTGAGATTCATTTAAAGTATACAAACAATAGTCAAAACACAAGAAAAGGGACGGCGTGGCATAGTGGTTAAGTGGCATGGCTCACAACTGATAAGTGCTGGGTTCGATCCCCATCACAGCACCAGCCGTTACCCCGGGGAAGCAAACCCTTGGAAAATGCAGGAAGAAGCAGATCCTTACATAAAATGCATGCTGAAGTCGGATGCACTGGGCCGACAGGCGCAAAATGAAAACCACAGTGCAACGCACACCGCCTTGGGGATTAGAGAAATAAGGCAAACTTCAAAAAAAAAAAAAAAAATAAAAAAAAAATAAAAAACAAACAAACACAAGAAGTTAACATTAGTTGATCAAGTAAATTGACAAATGGATTGAATTTTCCTCAGAATCAAAATAATGAATCAGTTAAATAAATACACATAAGTCAAATATCTAAATATTGTTTCAGTAAAAAAATAAAGACTAAAAACCATAATTACAGCTATTATTTAATTTTTGTTTCCATTCAGCTTGTTTCCTAAGACTGAGTAGGCTGTACTGTGTTTGCACCACCCCTCCCCCCCCCCACTCCCAATTTGTTCTATTTAATTTAATCCACCAGAGCTGCATAGGTCGGATGAATGTCTGCTGACCATTGCCCTCATTATACAGTGTGGAAACTAGGTTTTTATTTTACCCCCTAACAGATTTGATTATTTCAGTATCCAGATTAAACTTAACAGTTTTGTCTTTTCTTTTCCTGTCTAGACTTTGCTTCTTATAACCAACTTTGTGTGGTCTTATTGTAGTCATCGTGTTTGATCAGTTGGATCAGGTAAAATGGGCACTGATGTTATCATAAGGGCATTTAAAATGTGCTCAGTTGTAAGAACTGTGCGGATTTAGGAATAGTAGGTTCAAAACAACAGAACAACTGTGCCCTACTAAATAAACAATAAAAGGTATCTAAGAAGCAGTTGCGTTTAGAAATGGCAATATAATAATGTAAACCAAACTGCTACCAAAATACCAATAGTGCTTCTGATGTAGACTTGTAGACTTCCTATAGGAGACATCTTCAGTTATAAGCTGCAGATATACTAAATGTTCATATAGTCTGCAGATTAACTGACATTCTCATAAATATTGGAGCATATAATATACTGTATTTACAAAGTGGTTTACTTCAACTCAACAGAATATATAAAAGTAAGTGTAATGCAAATTAAAAGTGCATTTTCAAAAAGGGTTGGATTGTACAATATTGTACACATGTTGTAAACAAAAATAAAAAAGTAACAAAATGAAATGGAGGATTGGGTTGTACTAAGAATAGTGAATGAATTCAAGTAAAATTTACATGCTGCATTTGTTAAATTTTAAGATTGAAATAAAAAGTATTTGAAATAATGAAATAACTAAAAATGTAAACTTAAGTAACAATTTGTTGGAAAACTAACAGTTTTAATTTATTGACACCAGAAAGAAAACTAAGTATGAAAGAAAAGACATCCTGTTTACTGCAGCAAAGTAACAGAATGAATAGAAAACAAGTAGAAGGACAAAACAACGCAGGAATAAAACTTAATAACAGACTCGCTTACTTTTCCACCCACTTGTGTCGTTAAGCATTGTGGAGAGCTTAAGTTGCTTTTCTTGGACCAAGTGTGTTGTGTCGATTGTTGTAAGCCTGACACTTATACATATGTCATCTATCCATCAGCCACATGGTCTTCTTTGTAAGGTGTAGCCATATTGTCTTGTGCTGTAAGAGTGAGTGGTAGTTTATCAGGTTGCTTTCTGATGAGATGACCGAACCATTGTATTTTCTGTCTTGAAATGTGCTCAGCTCAAGGGGTAGGTCTCACCATATTTCTAATCTCATCATTTCTCGTTTGATCTCTTCTGGTGACACCAGACTTTTCCTTTCACATGCTCTAATTATCCTCTTCTGTGCTTTCGATAAGGACCCAGTTTGAGATTGGTATCACAGAGTTGGCATACATTTGCTGTTACCAGCTGTTGTTACGTTGCTAAGCTGATGTTTACTTGTTTAAACAGAGGAGACAGTTGATAAGCCACATAAAAGATCCTCTTCTGTGCTTTCGATAAGGACCCAGTTTGAGATTGGTATCACAGAGTTGGCATACATTTGCTGTTACCAGCTGTTGTTACGTTGCTAAGCTGATGTTTACTTGTTTAAACAGAGGAGACAGTTGATAAGCCACATAAAAGATCCTCTTCTGTGCTTTCGATAAGGACCCAGTTTGAGATTGGTATCACATAGTTGGCATACATTTGCTGTTACCAGCTGTTGTTACGTTGCTAAGCTGATGTTTACTTGTTTAAACAGAGGAGACAGTTGATAAGCCACATAAAAGATCCTCTTCTGTGCTTTCGATAAGGACCCAGTTTGAGATTGGTATCACATAGTTGGCATACATTTGCTGTTACCAGCTGTTGTTACGTTGCTAAGCTGATGTTTACTTGTTTAAACAGAGGAGACAGTTGATAAGCCACATAAAAGACTTTCTAACATTTAGTTTCAATTTCTCTATCAAGCCGTACACCTTCTGTAAAAATACTTCCCAGGTATTTGAACTCTTGGGCCTACTAAAGCTTGATATTGTTTACATGTATGTTACATGGACCAAATGTTCTTGTTTCTGTTGTAGATGTGCTAATCTTCATATTATACTTGCATCTTTCACAGACTGTACAGAGTGCATATATATAATTTTTCAGTCTATCTTTATCCTTGCATACTAAACTGTGGCTGTCAGCAAACAGTAGTTCATATTATGAATTACATTCTTTGCTTTTTATATAAATTCTACTTATGGTGTTGCAATTTGGCTGACTTCTGTTGTTATTTTGTCCATGTAAATCTTCAACATAAATTACAAAAGTATACATTTTTGTTGTACTCCTGTAGTTATTTCAAAAGCATCTGTGACTCCAACAGTTGATCTTATATGGGGGGTAGCTGTGGTAGAGAGGTAAGGCACTTGCTTTTCAAAGTGATGAATGGAAACGATGGGCAATCAAATTCCGCATGTTTCAAGCAACCACTGGTCTCAAGGACGGTATGACCAGAGTGCCTGCATCCTGAGTTACCTCCAGTCATCTTGACCAAAGTCTTGCCACTGGTCCAAGGTAGCTCAGGCCCAGAGAGTGAAGTGATAACCAGCGCAGTTTCTTCTTCAATATAACCCTAACACCGCGTAAGTTTTATCATCAAGACAAAACCATCTGATGATGTCACCATCATCGCTTGCAATGGGCAACTAACTGTTCTTATTACATTTTTATTCATATAATACAATGCTCTTAGATTATTTAATAGTTGTCCTTGTATTCCAGTTTTCTAATAATTCCCAGAGTTTATTCTTATCAACTCTATCAAAGCTTTCTCCAGATCTATAAGACAGAATTAGTTAAAAAGTTGAATATTTAAGGGTTTAACAAAAAGATGAAGTGACTACAATGAGATAAAAGAGGAGAAAATAGTTGCAGTTTGAGATTAAAAAACAATTTTTAACAAAAAATTTATAATAATATAGAGAAGGTAAATAAGGACAAAAAACAAATTACAGTAGTAATCAGTTAGTCTATTGTTTCTGTTGTTGAATAACTACAATGAGTATGTTCTACACTTTTGTGCACCCTGAAAAAAATTTTTAGTGGTGGGCTGTAGTAGTTTTTCTCACACCCTGAGCACGCTGATGAAGGTGAATCAGGGTTTTACAGGTGGTTGCGCTATGTTTGGCTTCATCTACATGATGCTCACTACTACGGGGATCACGTCAATCCACATCTCGTCAGCCAGACTGCCCTGAAAACAGCCTGAACGTTAAATGGGGTCTTGGTCAGTATATTGTGCCTGACCCTGACATGATATCATGGTGAGTATGTTGTGCCTGACCATACTAATGTCTCAGTTTCCCAGTCAGTCTATTAATAACATTAATAAAGGTCTATGTCAACAGACTGCAGCAAAGGAGTGAAAAAATACAATGTCAAGAAAATCAGACAGGACTTGGTAAGCTCGTGGACACATGCCAATATACTTAGTTTAAAGAAAACAACAAAAGTCTCTTCTTTTAAGAAATTGTAAGCCTTTTAAAATTACATTCGCTGGTAACTGCACAAACTTCACTGCTATATTTGATAGTAATTTTCCATTGATTGAATTAAATATTTGCCTATTATTTGCTAATTAAATATGAGGCTACTACTGGCATGACAAATTTTACAATATAATTACAGCATGCATAGAGATAATGACATCTAAAGCTTGACATGGTCTATAGCAGAGTTCTCAATGGTTATCGCTCCTTCGGGGCATAGGCCATTAGCAACCCTCTTCCAGCAAGTTCAATCTTGAGCTGCTGCCATTTCTGCCTCTCTCCAGTTGAGGTCCAGTGGCCAAAGTTCATTTTTATAGTCTCTTCTCTGGGTTTTCTTGGTATATCTCTCATCCTCTTCCCCTGTGGATTCCATGTTAGAGCCTGTCTGGCCATGTTTGATGGTGCTTTCCGTAGTGTGTGTCCTATTCAACTCTTATTCCTACATTTGATCTGTTGTTCAACTGGTTCTTTTTTGGCTCCTTTCCAATAGGTCTTTATTTCTCCACATGTCTTGCAAGCATATACACATTATCCTACGTAGGCATTGTTTGACAAATGATAGGGGTTTCTTCTGTTTTGCCTTTTCCGTTCTCCAAGATTCTGCTCTGTACAGCAGTACTGACTTGATAATGGAATTAAACAATCTTAATTTGGTATTAGTCTTTATTTTCAACAGCAGAGCTCTACCATTTCACAAGTGTCATGACCAATTAACAAACAAACATCTGGTGGAGATAATTAATATCAACTTGTCCGCACATTTGAACTATTATAATGATTAAAATATCTCATTTATACTTTCATGTGCTTTATCTGATGCTTGTCAAATCAGTTATAATATTTATGTAAATGCTTGTGCCAGTTTTTGTATTTAAAAAATAAGAATAACATATCTTTTATCTCATGATTTATTGAATACCAGTGGAGGAAACCTACTTATGGCAAGCTCAGAATAGCCAAGGAAACTTCACTAAGAGATTACATTTTCCAATTTATGATTTTTCTTTAAAACTGAAAATGAAGAAGAAAGAAAATATATAAAAACAAAATAATATTTAAAAATGTATATTATCAGGATTACTGCTATTAAATCGAGTGAATCCCAAGACCCCTTTACTTGGGAAGAAAAATAGGAGCACTGCCCCTCCATGCATGTCGTAAAAGGTGACTTGAGCACAGGGCGAGCAGCTTCATCATGTAAAATAAATTGCTACAGAAATCATCACTACAAAATGATTATGTTCTTCCATTAGATTATTATTGTTGTTGTTGTTGTTATTATTATTATCTCATAGCTGCTGAGCAAGCTTGCTCTTGGCAGCCCAATGCCATTCTAATATATATATATATATATATACATGTCTTCTTCAGTTGAGTCACTGCTCCGTACAGTGTTGGTAATTGTCGGCAGTGCTTGGATTATTGATTAATTGGATTATTAAAATCATAGTTTCCCAGCATTCACCTTTTCTCAGATAATAGACTTGTAGGTCTTCAGCAAGATCAATCTTATGTACATTTTTCTATTTTTTGTGTGATTTAAAATGCATTTTTGTAGGGTTTAACCAATTAAACAATTCTCATGGAAGACACATGAATAAATGAGTGAATAACATTTTCCCAAGGATCAGAAGAAGAAGTTTGACTGTTTTCATGGAATCAGTTACATTTGTAAAATAAGCATGACTGAATATGAGTAGTACTTAAGTTTTCTATAATAATGTATTCTGGATTGAACATAGCCAAAATAGAACATAACAGAAATATAAATCGATCATTAAATAAGCCTGTGACAGATTAAAGGTACTGGTGGAAGATCAGGGGGGGGGGGGGGGGCGGCCCGCGGGCTGGGGGAAGGGGGGGGGGGGGGGTGTTTTGTGGTGTTCTTTAAGAAAATATATTATAATAATTCACACCAACATCTAGTTGGCAATCACCAAGCAAGAAAATCATAAATTAAACTGAATTATACAAATTCAAATTTATTATAATACTTAAAGTTTATATTTGCACCTTTGCACAACTTGACTCATTAATTAAAGATATATAGAAAGTAGACAAATATAAATTTATTATTTAAACTCATCATACGTTAATTAAATTCTCACAAATTCACTGTCCTAATGTCATAATTGTTCATGAATTTCACACACGTTCACTTCCTATTTAAAACAGTTTTCAATTAAATTCGGATTCATTGTCCATATGTAGCAGTTACTTTGCACTTTCTTTACTTTTACCACCCACTTGTACCATTTAGCACTATGGGCGGCTGAAGTTGCCTTTCTTGGATCAAATGTGTTGTGTCGTTTGTTGTAAGTCCGTGTTGTTATAGAACTTGTTATATTATCTATCCATCTGGTACATGGTCTTCCTCATATAACCATATATTCTTGTATTATATGCATATAGTCATAGTTGGCCAGGTTGTATTCTCATAAGATGACCATATAATTGGTCGAGCTGCATTCTCATGAGATGACTTAAGTATCTTATTTTCCGGCTTCCTATGTATTCAAACTATCATAATATATTGAAAAAAGAAATATAAATGTTAGTTGCCCATCACAAGCGATTATGGCGACACCATCAGACAGTTTTGTCTTGATGTAACTTTCGCTGTAGCTGGATTATAGTGAGGAAAAAACTGCACTGATCATCAAACTCACTTTCTGGTACCAAACTACCTTGGACCAGTGACAAGAAATAAGTCAAGATGATTGGAGGCACTCTGGTCCTACCTCCCTTGAGACAAAGAGTAATTTGAAACTTATGTGATTCAATCGCCTCCATTAATGATTTAAGAGCAGTACTCTGTCAACTATGCCAGCAGTCCGCACCAAAAAGAGTAGTGGTACAGTGGGTTCCATCCCACTGTAACATCCAAGGCAACGAGGAGGCAGACAGACTGGCAAAAGAAGGTGCAAGACTACCACAACCAGATACTTGTGTGACATACGAAGAGTCAAAAGGCTTATTTGATCTAGATACATGACCAAATGGGAAACAGAACATACTGGCTACACAAAAAAACTATGCCTATTACCAGTTGAACAGAAGAGAGCAGGTCGTGGTCTTCAGACTTCGCACTGGCCACAATGGACTGAGGTACCACCTATTCAATAAATTGAAGATAGGTGGCACTGACGAATGCATGTGCGGTACTGGGAAAATGACCGCTCAACATCTGCTGCAAAACTGCCCAACATACGAGGATCAGAGAAAGCAGATGTGGCCATCACCAGTGGCAACACTAGACAAGCTCTATGGCAGTGTCGACAGCCTCAGGATGACCGCCGCTTTTTTCAAAAAAATAAAGGTTGACGTCTGACAGCGTACGAAGAAGAAGAAGAATCGCCTCCATTTACGTTCATCACTTTGAGAGGCGAGTGCCTTACCTCTCGATAACATCACTCACCATGTGAGCGATGTGTCATGGACATATTGATAGCCAGGCAGGGCCCAATCTCTCAAGGCGATGTGTTAGTCCATTATTATTGGTACATGTGTACATGTCTCAGCACACCAAAATACCTTGTCAGCAAACAGGGCAAAAGACATCAGTCTCGTAAAGTTCAGCCACGTGCACTGGACCATTCAAATATGACACAGGGTAACCCAAATACTATTGCAGGATAATCAAAGGGAAAAAACACCACAAAATGAACAAACTAACTAATCCAAATGGAAAACCACAACATATTTCCGTGGATACAAGTGTAAGTCATCAACTAATGTAATTTCCAATCAAATTCGTGGCATGGCCATGTCCATAATGGACTAAAACATAAGAACAAGACTAGATGCCATCTTGGTGCAGCCTAAATATAAGGTTACAACCATCATAACTATTATCTTATTTTACAATAGTAACTGTTAATTACAAAATACTACTGTAGCATTGAACCTTATATTTAAAAACAGTACTTTTCTTAAATGAACTATATGAAATCATAGGAAATACTAAAGTGATGTAACATGTATTGCATAAAATATATTACAAGTTGTTTTTATCTTTTTTGGGGAGGGGAAAGGGAAAAAGATCACACAGAAACTAATAATAATTACCATCTCTTAAAATTTTACATCACTTTCAAGTTGTTCGTAAGGCAACTTCTTGCTGAAACATACAAGATCTTTCTTTATAACAGTGTCAAATATTTAATAACCAGCAATAACCCACCAAGAACGACGGATATTTTTAGATGTGAATTGAAATAAAAAATTAGATGAGATATTAGGAAATATCTTTTTAGTGGTGAATGCTTGGAATTCATTGCCCCAGGATGCAGTTTAGGCAGCGACAGTTAATGCTTTTAAGACTAGATTGGATGCACATAGCTTTTAGAGCAGGGTAGTGCAAATGTAACTGGTTGTATACAGTCTCTGATGAGCCTTCTAAACCAGTCTAAAAATGTTAAGGTCAATATACAGGGGGGAATTCTAAAAGTAATGAAATTTCCACCCAATACGCAATTATCTCCTCCCGAGCCTAGTAAGCCACAGGAAGTAACAATGTCCTTAAAAAAGGAGCATTCTATGGACACCAGGCATACACCTGTTTGAATACAAGGATTCCAAGTATCGCAAAGCTAAATATGTTCCAAATCTATCATGAAACCTCTTACATGGGAGCTAACAATTAAATATTTAACTTTACTCAGGTTGTTTATATTATTTCCCTTGTACGACATTTGGTACTAAATTCAGACATTTGGTTTCTGTTTTGACAAATTGATTGACGAGTATATTTGTGGTCTGTCTTACTAAGATCGATGTTTGGTTTCAGATTTTGCACACTGACTGACAAACATGGACAAACCAGAGGTGAGAATTATGTATTTTGATGATGAAATATAAAAACTTAAAGTTTAACATAAAGTGAAACATGACATATTTCTAACTAAGACTTTAATGGTGCCAAACATGTTGTTTTAGGGGGCTACAGTAGGCTGTGCATGGAACAACCACATTATGGAAAAGTACAGAAACCACAGCCACTAGAGCACTAGTAAATGCTTTGATTGATGCTGACATCCTGTAAAGGGTCAGAATTTGTTACCGAAACATAGAAATCTAGCTATTAAATACTTCTATCTCATATTGCAAAGTCTTAGAAAAGTTTGTGTCCTGATTTACCTCTTGACATATAGCTATTATGGACTTGTATGGTATTAAGTAGTCAATCATAAAGTGATTATTTGTTGCTTGCATAATAATATCAAAAGCTGTTAAAACAAAACAAGTATCTATAAGTAGAATATATCTAATGCATTACTTTCTGATGAATCCGTCAGTGATTATTTGAAAGTGCTGCATTGTTAGTCATAGACAGTGCTACATACTAAGAGTTTAATTAATAACAAAGATTTTGATTTGCAGTGGTCAATTATTTTGTTTGTGAGAAATGCTTTACATTTCCTTGTTCACGGTGAAATATTTTTTAAAGAAACATACTTTTACAAAAATTAAAGACACGTAAATGTTTTCTTTAGTGTACAAGCAACTTTTTACAAATTTGTCAGTCAAACATTTCTTACTGAAAATAAATAAGATCTTCCTGTGTACAATGTCAAATCATTTGGCTGGCAAAGATAAAATAATGTTTTAATCATCATAATTTATTTCCTAGAACCAGACTTCCCAAATATTGGTAATATAGTGAGAAAGAAACACCCATAAAGTAGTTTGCTTTGATAATACCAAATACATAATGCACCAATTTTCCATCATTTTTCTCAGCAAACATCCAGCAATGATGGAAATATATGGTAAGTAGATGTACATTTGAAGAAGAAAAAGTAGGTTACTAAGATATTAGTTTATAAAATCAGCTACAGGTACTTTAAGTTCTGAAAAACATAGAAACAACAAAAATAATGGACTCTTTAAGGAATTTTGGTTAGTACTACAAATGTGAACAAGTAACTTTCTTAGAAAGCATTTTTTTGTAATAAGAAAGAACAAAGTAATAAATTATTAAAAACCTGACTAGTGGCATACAACCCCTGCATTAAAAACAGGTTCTTACCTTTAAGGTTTTCAAACCTATTAGATGTCCAAATAATAATGTTTCCATCTCTCTTATAATGTCTCTATCATTGTCCATATATCTCAGATATTTTTATATATTAAAGTTGTCAATAGATATTTCCTCACATTATAGTTGTCATTAAACTACTGCCTCCTGTCTAGCAACAGCATCTTAATTGTCTGATTTTATCCTTTTCATGTCTTATTTTCATTTCTATTTTCTTTCCAGGACTTCATTATTTATGTTCCTACTTCAATGGAGTGTACCATATTCATTGGCATCGCCTCATTAGAAAAGATCATTCAATGGCAGATATTGCCATTGAAATAAATTTCCAGCAGCTTCATCATACTAAGTTTTATAAGGCAGGGTAAAGGAATTCACTTATTTGATTTTCCTTTCAATAACTAAGAAAAGGATAAGCATTCATTTTTATAGGTGGGTTGTTGTTGTTTAATGTCCACAAAGAGTAAGTTTACTCTTTTGTGCGCCCTGAAAAGGACGTTAAGTGGTGGGTTGTAGTAGCTTTCCTCACATCATGAGCATGCTGATGAAGGTGGACAGAGGTCCTGCAGACAGTTGTGCTATGCTTGGCTTCATCTGCGTGGCACTCACTACTACGGGCATAACCCACATCTCATCAGCCAGACTGCCTTGAAAATAGCCTGTTTCCAGGGAGCGCTACATGGAAGAGAGATTGTGGTCCTAATCAGTGCAGTGTATTGACCCTGACACAACGCCCTGGTCAGTATTTTGTGCCTGGATTAGCGTCTCAGTTCTTCTTTAAGGTAGGTGGGCTAGATCGTTCACAATCTGGTTATTAATCATTCTCTTTACTTCAAGAAACAAGCTCTCTAACCCCTCAGCCAATCATGTATCATTAACTCTTCATTGCAAAAGATAACTATTTTTTAATACTGCATGTCCTTCTGTGCAAATTGACATGGTTATTACAAAGAAATATATTTTAATCATAAGGTGCTAACATAAATTTGCAACTAGTTTTATTACTTTTTATTTTAAAAATATTGCTGAAAGTGAACATGCATTAGAAGTGCAACCCAAGTCAAACAAACAAAAAATCAAATGAAATGAACGAGAGTTTGTTTGTGTCGATCCCATGGATTGATAATGGGGAACAAATAATAGGACCACTCTGCTTTATCAAATATGCCATTAATGGCAACCAATAAGGGTTGTGCATGGATCTAGTAACCTCATTATTTAAAATAAATTGCCACACTAACCACTGCTTCAAGAGAACACGATGTGATCTGGCACAGGTTTCCAACAAGGTGGGGGAACTGGATTTGGCAATATGCTCCTTATGGAGCATAGAGGAAATAGAAAAAGTAAGTGAGAATTAAAGACAAAATATGTATGCCAAGAGTACATATATATTATACTACAGTATAGCCTCATTTTGCAAACAATTTACATTATTCAATTATTATACTCTTCATTACAAATGAATGACAAGTATCCTTACATTTCTCCAAAAAGCTTAGATACAATGGATAAACCATGTTGATTGCATGTCTGATGAGCACCTCCCCAAGCAGCTGATGTATAGTGAACTCAAAGCAGACAGATGCTCATGACGGGGACATAATACATGCAACAGACTGCTTAAAACATCTCTGAGAAGTTTCAACATTTATGTCACCTCCTGGAAGATACTTGCACAGAACCATTCTACATGGCACACCAGCATGACACAAGGTGCTTGGATGCAGAGTGAAATATCATCACTTAAGCTAAGAGCTGCTCGAAAGAACAGAATGCACTAGCAAGACCCTTCAGTCGACTTGTTACATGAATTTCCAAAATGTGACAGAGTCTGTCATGCCATAATTTGACTTTTACAGTCATATGAGAACACATCTCACAGCACAAGTCTGATACTGTCACAATCTTCCCTTGCAAAGGGAAATTATTATTATTACAAAAGAAGGGCTGTTGAAATGACCAGAATTTCCTGCTTTTAATCAAGTTGTGGGTTTTAACCCACCTACAGAAAGTTTGCAGAATGATCTCCAGATTGACAAATATTTATTTTTGTGAATTACACAAATTATTCATGCTCTTTACAGACATTACAATAATAGGATGGCCTGGGAGATAAAATAGCATCAAACTATTCAACCCTGAGGGAAAACTAAACTTTGAGATTTAAAGTCACAATCACAACATTGTGCAGTTACATTTCAAATAAATGCAAACAAGAAAGAAGCAAGTTATCTAGGTATCATAATGTCTAGCACCAAGCAAGAACAGTAGTCACTTTTTTTGTTGCCTATTTGTTATTCTAGGTTTTCATTTGGCATTATGTAAATATTAAATCATCCAAATTTAAAAAAGATAGTTATTTTAATTGCTTACTTTAATCTGAACAAAGTACAAAATAGCATTTAAGGCAAAACTCTATTTGACTTACCGACGGAAACAAGAAAGACATGGAAACAAACAGAAAAACCAGTCTCGCCACTTGTTATCTCGATTCACACGTCTGAAAACTTCTGCCAGTGGCATTCCTCCATCTTCTTTTATGAACATCTGAACGTCTGTGTCGGGGAAACCCTCCATGTAATAATGCTAAATGTGTGAGAATTCAAGAAAATTATTGAAGCAATAACACGTCTAGCCATTTATGTATCTCTTTAATCCAAGTACAACAAATCCTCAACATAAGAGATAAATGGTTGGGGGGTTTTGCTATATTATTATATACATAAATTATAACAAGAGAAATAAGCTATACATACAATAAACAAATGCAGAATAAATAAAAACACCATAAACTCAGAATTGGACACAAGTGTAACATATACTAGTGGCGTCAGAAAGTAATGCAGCACAATTTTTCTTCTCATGAGCTTTTTATTCTAAATGCATGAAAATCGTGCACAATGTGCATGTGTATCCACCAACTTGAAGGGCCTTATGTTAGCATTGAACAAGTGCATGCATGCCTTGCCCATACCAGGCTTTGTCTTGCTCACATAGCCATTTCTTCACTGCATGAATCACATCCTCATTATCTTCAAACCTTGTTCCATAGAGTGTCTCTTGAAGTGTATAACAAGATAAAAACCAGATTGGGGCTATAAGGTGGATTGGGGAGTGCAGTCCAACCCAATTTGATGATTGATTTCCTAGTTTCCAGACTTGTTAAAGGGTGTGCATTGTCATGTTGGAGAAACAATTCTGCTGGATTCTTGTGAGGTTGGACTCTGCAGAATGGCTGATTGAGTCTTGTCAGTGTCTTGATATAAGCTTGAGAATTTATAGTCTCACATTTGGGCATCACATCCACAAGAATCACTACTTCAATGTCTCAAAAGACAGTGACCATGCCATTTGCAGCTGATGGAGTTGTCTTGAATTTCCTTTTTTCATGTTAATTGCAAACGGTGCCACTCCATTGACTGCCTTATGATCACAGGCTCAAAATAATGTGCCAAGGTTTCATCACATGTAACGATCTTGGACAAAATAAATTCTCTCTCAGCATCAAAATACTCTAACAATTCAGAACAGATTGTTTTCTTTTCAATGAGGAACCTATCTTGCACAAAACTTAGAAAATCTGAGAGTTCTTATAATTTCAATGGCACTTCCCTTGCTGACTAAAAGCTGCAAGGTCAATTGTTGAGTTGGGATTCGCTTATCCCTATGAATAATTGAACAGGCTCAGTTCAGCATGACTGGACTGGTGGTTGTAGCAGACACTCAGAGCGTGCAAGATCATTCACTGCCAATGGCCACTTTCTGAAGCTTTAACTCTTTTAACCCAGTGACCAATGGTGCTTCTATCTACTGCACAATTTCCATATACAACACACAAACATTTGTGAGTGTTCCTCTCAGTTCTTTCTCTGAAAACAGGAATTCTATCACAATTCGCATGTTTGTAATGCAAGTTATTCACAGACCCCATTTCAATGGATTACTGCAGATGTTCTATTTGTCAGAATGTGTTGCAATTTTTATACACAAAATCTGCACATTCCAATTTGGAGGTGTGCAAAATTTCATTTTTTAATCTTTATTGTTAGCTAAGAAAGGAAATATTATACATTACTTTCTGACCAACTCTAGTTTATTTGAGAAAATAAAACAGTTAATGAATTGTATTTATGTTTGAAGCTTTCAGAAACATTATTTTGAGTCTTGTGAAGCTATTAAGCTCAATTGGTCACTAATTTGAAGAGCATTGTGAAGTCGTAAGATGTTTTAAAAAATGAACAATTGTGAGGAGTAATGATTTCTCAAAATAAGGGAATGTTCTTAATACATGGTTCAAATACATGGGAAGGATTTTACAGAATAAAGAAATTGAAACTAGATGTCATACGAGGACCAGAGAAAGCACATGTGGCCATCACCAGTACCATCACCAGTGCCAACACTAGACAAACTCTATGGCAGTGTCGACAGCCTCAGGATGACAGCTGCTTTCTTCAAAATAATTCAAGTTGACGTCTGACAGTGTATGAAGAAGAAGAAGAAGAAACTAGATGTCAGAAAGTTTCTACGGTGACTTACTACTGTCACAGGGAGCAAAGAGTAATCAGGGTCAGGTGAAACACACTGACTAAGACCCCCACCTCACATCCATGCAGTGCTCCTGGAAACAGGTTATGTTCATATTTTTGAATTATCAGCCTTACTTAGAATTGAAACAGGCAGGTGTAGGTCTGCTTCCAGGTAGTCAAAGGCTATCTGTAGTACATTCTTTATGTGATTTTACTTTTAGTGACTTACTAAGCCTGGGGGAAGGTAGGTTGCATATTGGAAGGGAATTTCACTATTCCTTGAAAAATTTTGCCTGGATAGTGGTTAACAGTCGTTTCATATTTTCATTTCTTTCAGACAATCATATTTATATGAATATCAATTATCTATCATGTTTGTGATCACTATTCAGCCTTATTAATATAATAGCAATAATTAAAATAATATTAATTAATAATATACATTATAAAATGTAAGAAAAGTGCATATTCATCTCAATGTAATTTGCACAATGATAAGCCATTCAATTAAAATAATTATCAAAATTATATGAGAGTGAATAAAGTGAAAAGAAGTCAACAAAATTCCTGGAGAACAATTTGGATTTTGACAGAGCAAGAGAAGAAATATTTTGTATAAGAACACTAGCAGAGAAATATTTAGAGGTTCAGAAATGATATGTACTTTATAGACTACAAAAAGGCTTTTGGCAAAGTCAAGAATGAGTACCATTAAATATCTGGAAGACATAAGGATGGATGGAAAAGACATAAAAAATACTCAGTAATCTATACTCGGGGCAAACTGCCACTGTAAGGTCTGACAGGATGTACACACCATATAGAAATGTAAAAACAGGTGTGAGACAACGATGCAACTGTACCCATGTCTGTTTAACATTTGCGCAAAATAAATTATAGAGGAAATGTCAGGACTCCTTATCAGAGAAGTGTCAATAAATAATCTCAGATATGCAGATGACAAAGTTCTGCTCGCTGAAAGCAAACAAAAGTTGCAGGAATTGAAGATTTTTTACTTTTTCCTCTTCGTTCATCTTCAGACTTCAACTTCAATGACTACAACAAAAGCAGCAGTCAACTCCAGGTTCTGTGCACTACCATTCAGTTTTCCATGGAAGGACACTGGTTGTTGCCACATGTTACTCATTTCACTAGTGTATAATTATCAGGAATGTAACCGGTGTTCTGCTGTAATGGGCACACAGATAACTATCAAATACAAATACATCAATCAGAAATTCCCACCAAAATCCTGGACTCATGCAAATATGGACAGCTGAGCAAAAGATGCCATAAAAAATGGAAAAGGAAGCATATCATAAAACTATTTTTAAAATGCAGTCTACTCAACAGCAATTGCCACTGGGAGATACATCAAATGCTGAAGCTACAGAATTAAAACAAGGAGCCAAAACTCTCATAAACTATAAGAGTTGGCAGAACAACAAGTAGTTTTCTCAGATGCCTTATCAGTGCTAACAGCCCTAAGAATCAGCACAAAAATGAGCTTGGCACCCTAGCAGGCTCACTCAAAAGTTAGGCCTAGTGCTACAAGATATGAAATCTAGTGAATACCAGCTCACTGGAACATCCTAGGCAATGAAGAAGTAGAAAGACTTGCCAAAGAGGGAAGAAAACTGCAACAAAGCGACACAGTAACAATATGTGATGAGACAAAAGCAATTATCAAGAAAGACTATGTACAGATCAAAATGGAAAAGAGACCACTTTGGCTATACAGAAAATGACGCCTACCATCAATTTACCAGATGAGATCAGTTTATCATATTCCGGATATGCACAGGACACAAGATTGCGATGTCATCTTTATAATAAACTCAAGAATTGGAGATTCAAGTAAAGAATAAAAGTCAGGTCATTAATACTGAGAAAATGAAGAAAACTATAATAATATACAAAGTAGAAAAGAAATCTGCAGTACAAATAAGAATAAATGATCAAATACTAAAACAGGTCAGAAGATTCTCTCTTGGAAATATAATAAAGGAGGACGGAAAATGTGAAATAGAAATTAAGAATAGAAAGGGATGACCAAATCTGTTTTATTCAACATCAGACAGATATTTCAGAAATTTTCTGACACAGTTGAGATGTCAAAATATCACTTCAGACCCATAAACCTTGTTGATAAACAATATCCCATAGGAAATTAAACAAGTAAACAGTGAAAACATCACTATTAATTCACAATAGAAGATCTCAGACGTCAAATGACAGCGTAAGTAGCATGTCCTTTGCAGAATGTCGCTTCTTACAACCACCAACCAATTTGGCTGTTATAGGTTTCTTGGCAGGTGTGCAGTACAGTAGGCTGCCACTACTTTCCGTATGCAAAGGAGCAATTGCATCAAGAAAAAAACTCAGTGTTTGCCAAACTAGATAAGACGGAATTCAAACTGGGTGCGTTCGGATTGTGAAACATAATTTTTACTCCTAAGCCACACTGCTTCACCAAATGACAAAAGTATTTATAAAAATAAATATTCAACATTTCAAAATAATATTTTCTGAATTTTAAAAAAAAAATGGCAAATATAATCTTAGCATAAAAAAATTGCAAGTAATGATACAGTAATCTAAAAACATAAATATAGGATTTCCAAACATTTCTCCAATTCTGTTAATTTTAGATTAATTGTATTGTTATATATACTGTTCTTAGTCATACTGCATACGGTAATGAATGTACAAATCTTACCTTCAGGTTCTCATAGTTCTCCATAATGACAGCAATAAACACGCTTATAACCACGTAGATGAAGAGTGATATGAAAATATAAAGGTAGGCACGATGAAAGTACCAGACGGCATCACTGGTGTTGTCATTCAAAGCTGAAAAGGTGACAAACATGTCATCCCCATTCACTAGTGAGAAGAGGCACTCTGCTGTTGTGCTGAGTCTGCGGAACTAAAAATGAAGAAGATAGAACCAAAATATTTGATAATGTAATAAAATTATTTAAATTGATAAAAAAGTTGACATTAGGTAGGTACACATACCTTGATTTTGATCATGCAGAAGGATGTTAATAAAAAACTCTGGACTCTGCTCTTTGAATTACTGGACTAGTGTACCTGCACATCTCTGAACTTGTATGTCTAAAGTCCTTGGCTAATAAGTGTTTGTTGTGGACAACACAATTAGTTAAGTAGCCTTATGTGTGCTTTCTGAATTGCAAATCAGAGTTAGGCTATTAACATTTAGTTATTCACACTGAAGTGTCCATAGATCATAATTAAATGTACCTCCTGTTGTCTACATGTATTGTGCGTCTGCTAAGTGGTGTGGAGACTTCAGGACACAGATTAATCCAAACAAGACCGGTGTGATCTGGTGTTCATTGAACAACTGCATCGTGAAAGACAACCTCCCTGGCATCACATTTGATGGCAGTGTCATAGACAGAAGCGACAGGTTGAAATATCTCGGAATAACATTTGACCGCAGCCTATCATACAAGTACCACGTCGACCAAACTATACAAAGATGCAAGAGAGGACTGGGTGCTCTCAAGACAATGGTAGCTGCCAACTTGGAATAACAGCTGCTATTCATACTCTATCGCCAGTTGATTCTCTCGGTCATTGATTATGGATTGGGTATACTCACCCTATCAAGATCACAGTGTGACCGGCTGGAACGAATCCAAAATGAAGGAATGCGGCTCATGTTGGGTTGCACCAGAGATACCCCGATAATAAAGATATTAAAGATAATTAAGATGAGGTACATGCTGTGATTCAGTGTATCAGGGAACCTGAGAGGACGAAACAGGAAGGCATCCAGCATCCACACTTTGCTGAGAGAGACTGAGCACCTATGGGTATGCCCGGAGTGCAGTGAAGTCAACTCCTAGAACAGAACTAAAACTAGAACTGATAGAGACAGTCAACTTTATTGAAAATGAATGTTGTTACATTGATATTTTGCAGCCTACAATTTCTCGAATATTCATATTTTTAACAGTGTTTGAGTATTTTGATACCAAGAGTGAAAGATGTGATGTTGACAACACAGTTATTTGTAGGTGTAAATGTCATAGAAATTAGGATTACTAAGAAAGGGATTAATACACATCTCTCAAAGTTCTGAAAAGGTCTTCAACAGAGTCCAGCATGAGAAACTGATTACATGCCAAAAAATATAGGTTTGGATGGAAAAGACACAAAAATATTCAGTAGTCTATACTAGAAGCAAACAGTCACCGTAAGGTCTGGCAGGATTGCATTACCATATAAGGAAGTGAAAAGAGTGCAACAAGGATGTGTATGCTCACTTGTCTGTTTCACATTTCACAGAACACATTTTTTTTACAGAAAGAAGAAATGGCAGGTCAAGTTTCAATAAATAATCTCAGGTATGTGGAGGACACATTTTGTTAGCTTAAAGCAATCAAGAATTGCAGGAATTGGTGATTCCTGTAAAGAACAAAATAAAGGTATGTGAATTGAATATTAACACTGAGAAAGGGGAGGAAAACTAACGTCTGGTCAGGCAAAATATACTGATCAGGCAAAATATACTGATCAGGCAAAATATACTGATCAGGCAAAATATACTGATCAGGCAAAATATACTGATCAGGCAAAATATACTGATCAGGCATGTTAGTCAAGTTTAGGCAAAACATAATGGATAAGACCCTCACCTTGGCTTCCTAGAAGCCCTTCTTGGAAACGGGCTGTTTTCATGGCAGTCTGGCTAACAAGGTGAGGGATCGATGTGGTCCCCGTAGCAGTGAGTGACATGCATATGAAGCCAAGCATAGCACAACCTCATGGAGAGCCCCGGTCCACCTTCATCAACTCGCTCGGGATATGAGGAAAGCTACGACAACCCTCCACTTAACGTCCTTATTAGGGCGCACAAAAGAGTAATCCTACTCATCATGAGCATTCAACAACAACAACAACACCGAGAAAATTAAAACTATGATAATTAGCAAAGTAGATGTGAAATCCTACCTTACATGTAAAAATAAATGATCAAATACTAGAACCTGTAAGGAGCTTCTCCTATCTTGAAAATATAATTACTGGGTGGTGATGGATGATGCCAAATAGAAATCAGGAATAAAATAGGAATGGCCAATCTGTTTTTCACCAACAAAAGCCATTTGTTGACATCCATTAAAAAAAAAAAACATTGAACATGTGAGTGATCTGGTGTTATGTATACGCGTCAGTGCATGGTGTAGAAATGTAGACAATGAACACACAATTGGAGAAGATAATTGACACTTTTAAAATGTTGATACATAAAATAATAGGGTGCATTTTATGGAAAGCATAGAAAACAGATAAGAAAGTCTTGGATAAATTACAGAATTTATGAAAGAAATCAAAATCAGGCAGCTAAGATACTTTGGTCACATCTTCTTCTTCTGCTTTCATTCTCAATCTCCTGCTACCTAGCCTTGAACAGGGCTTTGCAAGTAGCAGGATGTAATCAGAAGAACGGAATGCATTGTGTCGCTAATTTACAGCTTGACTGCAATATTTGAACCTTTTAGTCTGACACATCTGTCTTCGACAGGTTTGGTCACATCAAAACACCTTGTTGAAAACAATACTAAAGGAAAGGTGCAGTAAACATGTCAGAAGTAAAAAACAATACAAGTGCAAGAGTAAAATCAAAAGATGGACAGAGAAATGCCTGTCATTACACTATCAATGTAAGAGCAAGAGAACGCTACAGATACATTGCAGCCGATCTTTGGTGCAGAGAGGGAACTTAACTTGAACTGATTTTAAAATGCACTATCCAATAGGCTTTCTTAAACATAAATAACACAATATTTGTCTATATTACTCTTACCTTAATGTGATATGGTGAGAAGACTACCCATCCACAGAACAAGAATCCAGTATACAGGCAAATGGCACAAACGAGGAACCTCAAGACATGAGGAAATGATGTCTTTAGGGTCAGTATCAGAATCTAGATAAAAAAAAGAAATGAATTACTTTTATTTCCAGATGCAACAAAATTACAAATATATATATTTAATTAAAATGTTAAATAATACATATATAAAGTCCTTAATCTAACTGGCAACTCATGTCAACTAACCATGTCTTAGGTTAGACATTGGTCAATAAGACTAGACATTCACTGGTCCAAATGTAAGTCTTAATGTGAGTATATACATGTGTCCATTCATCGGGATAGGCATCAATAGTTCTTTGAGCTGCTCGAATGAGTACTTGGATCTGTAACTTTTGGTTGTATCATCTATTAATTTTGGCTGTATTTCTGGTGTTTCAAGGAATGCTTGTGGAAGTATGTCTTTTACTACTCTCTATAACTCGTCTTCTTTCTGGTAGATGGTATCTGTCTTTAATTTCATTAACATGGCTAAGTACAGACTTTTGTTTAATTCTGCTTTTTGGCTGACAGTTTTCCACAAGGAGTCTGTTGGAATGATCCCGTTTCATTCTGCTACTTCGCTCATAAACTCCCATAACTGTTTTATCCCTCTGCATCTCAAGGGGTTCCACTTGTATGTGGATTTTGCAAGCTGCAGTTGGTGTTGTCCTCATTGCTCCACTAATGAAGCTTAGAGCACTATTTTGCACCCTGTCTAGAGATTCCAAGTTAGATTTTGAACAAGTTATAAGAAGCACACTATCATATTCTATGGCTGAGCGCACATAAGCAAGGTATAAGCCTCTCAAATGATCCTTGTCTGATCCCCATGATGTACTAGCAAGCCTCTTTAATAGCTGTAGATGTTTCACAGCTTTATTCTTCACATTCTGGATGTGATGCTTGAGGTTGAGTTGTCAGTCAAGCGTAACTCCAAGATATGTCAGGTGTTCTTCTCTAATCAATTGGTGTTCCTCTAATCTTTTTGTTTGGTAACTTTGGGGTTCTTGGTGAAGATGGTATACACTGTCTTTTCACAGTTGATTTTTAGTTTCCATGTTTGGCAGTAGTCATGCAGTCTCCTCAGGTCTCCATTTAGCCTTTGTGCCCCAATATCAATGTCGTCATGGCTCAGCCATATACGCCAGGTCATCAGAATACAAAGCTCTTTCAGCTTTGATCTGGTCAGCCACATCATTGATATAGATCAGGAAAAGAGTACAGCTATAAGGGATGAGCCTTGTGGTAATCCTTCTTCTGAAATTTCTTTAGAAGAGATCACATACTTCACCTTTGTCTGGATCATTCACTCAGTCAGGAAGTACTTTATCAAATTGTAGAGCTTGCCAGCCATGAATTCCCATGTTAACCATCTTTATCAGAAGACCTTTCCTCCAAACACGATCGTAGGCCTGTTGTAGGTAAAACAATATGGCCAATATATGCTTGTTGTTCTGGAAGCCATCATTTATTCTTTGTGTTAGCCTAAAGAGCTGGTCTTCTGTGCAGCTACCAATTCTGAACCCTGTTTGTTCCTGGCATAAGGTGTTGTATTTCTCCAGGAACCAATAGATATGTGTGTTTATCTCTCTCCTAATTTGCCCAGGCACAATGTTAGGGAGATGTGCCGATAGCTGTTTTGGTTCATTCTGAGGTTTTTTTGTTTTTAAATATTGGCACTATATGTGCATTCCTCCATGTTTTGGGGAGCTTGTCATTTCTCCATGTCATGTTGATCAATCTGAGGACAGCTTCTTTACCTCGAGTCCCCAGATGAAGAAGCATTTCATTGTGGACCTTGTCTGATCCTGGAGCCTTTCTAGGTTTGAGTGTCTTCAGAGCCTTCTGCAGCTCTTGCATGTTGAAATCTTCTTAAAATATGGAGTCATTGGCTTGTAGAGCTTTTTCTTGGTACTTCAAGTAGCGCAAATGCTTCCTATCCTGTTCTGTAAGTTTTACTGCTCTATTCACAGATGCGAAGTAGCAATTAAAGTGCTCCGCTTTTTTTTGGTCTTCAGTTATTGTTCTCTTTTCATCTATCGCTGGCTTCGGGTTCACTCTCCTGTTTCCCCCGGACAGACTGTCGACCAATGACCAGGCTCTATTTATATTATGCTTGAAATCTAATTTGGAGCATATCTCACCCCATTATCATTGTTTGCTTTCTTGACTGTCAGCTTTACTTTGGTACATGCTTTATTGGACTGCTTCTGTGCTTTTAGTGATGGCTTTCTTTCAAGAGTTGTTCTTGACTGTCAGCTTTACTTTGGCACATGCTTTATTGGACTGCATCTTTGCTTCTAGTGATGGCATTGTTTCAAGGGTTGTTCTTGACTGTCAGCTTTACTTTGGCACATGCTTTATTGGACTGCATCTTTGTTTCTAATGATGGCTTTCTTTCAAGAGTTGTTCTTACATTCTTTCTATCATGTATAGCCTTCTGTATTTCTCTATTCCAGAATGGTCTATATGATTTACGACAGCCCCTTGGGATGCACTGTGATGCTGCTTCCAAGATTGCCTTTGTAATCTCTTCGTTGAGCATTTCAACACTGTTGGTTGTGTTTATACGGATACAGTCTAATGTTTCTTGAAATAACTGTCAGTTTCCTTTTTTAAAGTTCCAGCGCATTTACTGTTTAAAATATGCTCTTGAGGGCAATCTTATGGTTGTAAGGAGTGGTTTATGATCACTTCCAATGTCACCAAGAACTTGCAAGTTGCAGGAGTTTATCAAATCAGATGAACAGATCATCAAGTCAGATCGACTGATAGAGAGGTGGGCCCTGTGCAGCAGCATTAGGGTAGAGTTTGCATTCTGCAATACAGACAAGTTGGTTGCATTGCAGAGCTCCTCGATACATTTTCCTGTACTGTTGAGGCCAGTGTAACCCCAACAAGGCGAGCGTCCATTGAAGTCACCTGCAAGAAGTGTTTTATGATATTGTGTTTCAGGCAGGTTGCAGGTCGTCATGGGGGGGGGGGGGGGGGGGGGGGGCCCTGTATATGTTGTATACAAGGTATAGTGCATTTTGATCCAGATAGTGATTTTGTTTGTATGTCTGTGGAATGGGCTGTTATATGTGTGACATATCATCAAATGTCATTTTGGATGTAGGTAACTATCCCACAGCAGTTAGTGCACTCACAGACATAGCTAGTGTATCCTGTCAAGCTCAGGTCAATGTCCTTGTGTAGAGTTTCTTGCAGGAGAGCCACATGAACCCTGTCCAAAACCTTGGTACGCTCAAGCTTATTATTTCTCAGGCCACAAATTTTTAACTGTAGAACATTAAATGAAAACTTGTTATCTTGTTTCCGCACATGCTTCCTCCTAAGTGTTCTCATTTCAGTATGTTTATGTTTGTTTCCAGTAGTCAATTTTCTACCTATTGCAGCATGATCACCCACTGCCAGGCATGGACCTTGATGATCGAGTCGTCGTCCGAGCTCGTTTGTATAATTTTTAAATTGTGTACTTCCCATATTTTGGTATTGTCGAGCTGCTGGTGAGTATGTGGATTTTCCTCCAACCCCAGTTAGAAACCAGAAATGTACTGTCCCGACATTAAGTAATTGAGAGGGTGCATTAGTAACGCTCCAAGGTCGCGAAGCCACGGTAGGTTCACTGTGCTCATTCGCCGCCACCAATTATCTACTGGTTAGGCCAAGTTCTCCTAGATTCTAGACCTGTGACCGCCACCAATTGTCTACTGGTTAGGCCAAGTTCTCCTAGGCTCTAGACCTGTGACCGCCACCAATTATCTACTGGTTAGGCCAAGTTCTCCTAGGCTCTAGACCTGTGACCTAAATTTCTAGACAATTTGATTGTCACGTCCTGAGCCACTGTTCCTTTACGATTGGCCTCGATTGTCATGGTGTGGCGAATGTAGGTTATCTTTTCCCTGGTCTGTTCAGCCCAGTGCTGGTTCCTTCATAACCACAGAGGGTACATGCGTATTGTCCAATAGGAGACCCATTTGTACAGATGGGTTACTGGTAAGATTTTAAGAATAAAATTCTCATTATATAGTACCTGATTTACTAAGTTGTAGTGTAGCATAGTGTTAGTTCTGATAGGTCATGGGAGAGGCCATCAGAGCTGACTCATGCGGAAAAGCAGACCCATCAGTATAAATATGAATTCATCTTCTGGTAGGCATCAATAGTTCTCTGTGATGCTCTTATAAGGCTTACTGGATAAAAACAACTTGTTGTAGTATTATATTATGTTAACCAATCAACATCATTGCACTCTGAGCAGATCCGTAGGTGCTCAATCTATTTCATCTGACGGTGAAGAGCATGGTTACAGATATTCCTGAATTGAGATTTGTTATGTCCTGTCAATATCAATAAAATGGTTTATAACAAATTGCACACAAAATTATATAAAAACTTGCTGGACTTTTCAACATAAAAGAAAATTGCATCAAGGTTAATAGAAAGCTCACCATATATGAAATAGAACATTGACTTACATTGTAGGATTTAAAGAATCCCAAGTATCTAAGTATGCCTATATAGGTCAGAAATACACCTAAGCCCAGCAATATACTGCAGATTTCATAATTCTCACTCGATATTGAAAATACCTGAAATAAAGATACAAATGTATTAATTCCAGAAATATTTCATCTTCATATCTTCCATTCTCTATATATATAAAAGCCAGCATCCTGTAACGGACGATGATGCGCATGCACCAAACCAACAGCCAAACTTTTATAGTTACTTGGCTCACTTAAATCGTGAGACACACTAATCTTTCAATCCTGGATTTCAATTGGGCACTTGTGTCTGATGCCAGGTAGCCAAATGTTGAATAAACTCATTTTGCTCATTTGCCTTCAGACCATCTCTCCACCAAAACGTCTGCTGCCCACTAAAGAGTTGTCTGAAGTTGTAGGGTCACCAGGACATCACTCTACGTGTCCATCTGTTATCCAGCATGAGCACCACATGGCCAGCCCATCTGTATTTTTGTAACAGCGTGACACATATGATGTCAGTGAATGAAGTTCAATGTCTGGGATTTCTACACTGCAACTTTGGTCTGGAAGAAAAATCTTCAATGTTCTTCGCTCACTGGAAAATGTAGAGTCTATCTGCATCAGCTTTCTGTACGTTCCATATCTCGCAGCCACATATCATGGCTGGAGTAACCATGTTATTGATGGTGTGAGCTCTAGCGCTGTCATTTTGCATATGTTGCAGTACGGGTTTGATACAGTTGAAACTAAGCCCATCTGCTGCTATCCCTCATGAGATCTTCCAGTTTATTGAATGTGAGTTCATGATCTCAAGAAGATACACAAATTTGTGTTTTCAATTAAACAATCTTCAAAGCGCATTTCTCATTTTGGGCACATGATGTTAAGCATCATCATCATCATCATCATCATCTGGTTGATCAGTGTTGAGACTGGTTGTAAGATTGTCTGAGTATGTCTCTCCATTTGACCATATCCTTTTCAGTTCTCTTTATGTCAGCATAATTTTGTACTTTAATGTCCCTGCATGTCTGAAATGAAAAGGTGAGTCTTGGTCATACCAGTCCTCTCTTCCCTTGATACTTGCTTTCTAGTATCTTCTGTAGTAGACTTTCATGTCTCATATTGTGGTTTTTATATCATATGTAATATTTGCCTTTGTGTGTCCAATTTAGTGAGTACATCATCATTAGATCTTCTTTCTGTCCAACTCACTCTTTATTGAACATGAACTGTGTTTTATTTCTACTGATTTGTAGGCCAACTGCGATGCTTGTTCTGCTGAGCTCAATCAGGCTTTTCTCTGCTTCTTTAATAATAGGGCTGATGATGATTATGCCATTACCAAATCTAATATCAGTAAACATTTCTCCGTCAATGTTTATGCCGCTTTCTCCTCAGGTCAGGTTTTTAAAGACCTCCTTAATGGCAGCTGTGATGACCTTTGAAGAGATTGTATTACCCTGTCGGATGACACATTGTATAGGTATGGTAAGTGGTCTGTTGAAGAGGGTGATATCCATTGTGCATCCATTGTATATCTCCTCTAGATGAGCATATCTTTCAGCCTTTCCACTGGGTGTGGATAAGACGAAGAGAGCGAGTGGGGTGGGAGGTGGGGTAAGTGGGCGTGTGTATATTAGCATAACTCGATATATCTCCCGTAGGAGGACTCGCAGAGAGTGTATTCTAAAACCAGTATAAAAATGTTAGTTTAAGTTAAGAGACTAAAAAATAAGAAAACTTTATATTATGCAAGTAATAGGTCACAATTAATCAATATTTTAAAAACAGACTAGATAACTGAATATTTGTCACACAGTAAAAAGTCAAAGCATAAACGTACTCGAGTTTCCAATTCTATCTTGAAGGCTGATCCTACTAGTGTAAGCACATCATTACATATAATGATTATGTACCACATGTTGATATATTCCATATGGTTAGAAAAACTGAATGATCTGCCCTTGTGAAGTTTGAAAAACTCTGATGTGTCCTGGAAAAAAACACAGAAAAACATAGAACAATTGATTCATGTAATATTATTTTCAAAGCCAATCATATCTAAGTTTTCCACTCTTGACAAATTGTCTCCAGTATTGAATTTTAAATGGCATTTCTTAATGGTTGTATACAGACTCTACGGAGTCTTCTAAACCAGTATAAAGACGTTAAGTCACGATGAATCAGCAATGCACAGATTGCAATATTTTGAAATCCTACGCAGGTCCAGCAGAGAGGGGCATCTGAGAGGATGCAGGAGTGCGTAGAACCAGCAAGCTATAGGAAATCAGTGTCTACACTCTCTGCTATCTGCTGAAATGGACTAATCACCTATAGGTCTGCCCGGAGTGCAAAGGCATTTATTCTTAATAGAAAATAACAGAACATCCAGAATCATACTGGAAAGTGTGGATCAGAGTCCTCCTCACTGTTGTACAATGCAAGGCTTCTCAGTAGGAACACTTATACAAATATCACAGTGTCAATCTGGCCTGATTGGCTAAGCTGTTGTAACACACCATGTTTCCAGGTGCACTGTATGAATGTGAGGTTGGGATCTCGGTCAGTATATTGTACCTGACACTGATATTGAAATAACACCCTAATATATATATATATATATATATATATATATATATATATATATATATATATATATATATATATATATATATATATATAGTGTGGGTACCTACTGTAAAATCGCTCACAGGAAAAGAACACCTGAACATGTTTTATACAGTTATTCATACCTCTTTGTCCAAACTTTCATACTGTTTGTGCTTACCTTCCGCAGCTTATTGCAACGTGTGAGAGATCGAGAGCACAAAATTGTAGAGAGGAAGCAGACAATCATTACAAATGCATCAAACACAATCACTTTAATCGTCATGCTGGCTTGTTGACCTAAAATTAGATTTGGATGAGAAAAATTATGTGTGGAAAAATATTTTTGTATTTGAATAAAAGGATCTATCGATTTAATATTGTTATCTGCTCCAAACAGCTGATAGAATAGTGGGTATATGGGAATGTGAACATAATAGTTATGACATTGTTTATTGGTGAGACAGGAATCAAAATATGCATATTTTATAGTAATCAATCACCAAAATATTTTGACTCCCTGTAGAGCACAGGGATTCAATAAATGCATGTCAAGTGCTTCTGTCCTAAGCCACCTGCTCCAGCCTTGTCCATGTCTTCCTGTTTCCTTTGTATCTCTCGAGCTCTCTTCTCCATGTGTGTTTTGGTCTACCTTTATATCTTATTCCTTGGTGATTCCAGTATAGAGACTGTCTTGTAATGCTATCAGATGGTTTCCTTAATGTGTGTTCTATCCAACGCTGCCATTTTCTTCTCACCCCATGACCCACTACTTTGGCTCTTTCCAACAGTTATAAATTAGTGATCTTACCATACCATTTCAGGAGTTATCATCAAGGTAAGGTGAAACATACTGACTATTTACCATCTCTCAATTTCATACTTCTGGAAACAGACTGTCACAGCAGTCTGATCAACAAAGTGGAGATCAACACTGTAATCTCAATAGTGGTGAGCTTACCAAGGAGCCTTTCATTGCACTACAGCCAGGAGTACCCTGGTCCACCTTCTGAGGTACATCTCAGGATGTAAGAAGAGCCACTGTAACCTGCTACCAAAGATACATTGCCAAGAGCTAAAATAACTCAGTACGAGTGACTTCCAACAACAACCATCACATTTCAATCTTTCTATTCTGCACTGACACTCATATATAAAAGTCAGTACTTTTCTGGCTGTTGTTGTTTTCCATGTTTCAGAGCCATTCTTCTTCTTCGGAGTTAGTCCTGAAAAGGATGTTGTGTTGCAGTTTACAGCAAGGCTGGGATATCTGCATCTTTTGGCCTGACACATCTGATTTCAGCTGGCTTTTTTTGGGTACTAGGTTTACTTTCTCACTGTGGTCCTTATTCTTTTAGCCAGACTACACTAGTGCAGCCAGTTTCCAGAGCGGAATAGGGTCTTTGCTTTGTCGGCTCTGGTTCGCTGACCATGATGCAAGCAGCCAACTATGAGTCACCAGCTGCTGTCAGTTAATTCACTGTGCTGCATCTTCGACCTCAGAACCATTCAATAGAGCAAAGTTTACATTGGAGTTGAAGATCTTTATTTTTGTGTTGGACTTCATTTCTTTCCATAAGTTCCCCAATTCATTAAAAGTTCCTTTTATCTTTTGTATTATTTGTTAAATATTTTTATCTGTACTGGATTACTGGACAATTCGTTCTTCAGCGGTGGTTACACCATTGCGAGTCCCAACTTCTCTTCCAACAGTCTGCCTCTTTGGCCATGGTGGACAAGTGGATAATAAGTTTGTGGCATCGTGAAGGTTGTTGCGGGATGCAAGGGAGTTGGACCAACGTGTTGGTGGTCGTACCCCATGGGGTACCATATTGTTGTTGCTGTGCTCCATCAATCATCTGTTCTTCACAGTAAATGTGTTACCCCCCCCCCCCCCCCCCCCCTTTCCCCTAGCTATGTTTCATCTTGTCATGAATAAATCGTAAATAAGGATAATTGACGTATGGTCAAGTTATTAAGACCTTTTGCGCTCTGGCTATTAAGCGTAAGGCCAACCATGCATCTCTCTTTATCTGTATCTCCTACATGTCAATATTTCCACTAAGATATATGAAGGATTCCACACCTGGTTGGAGTGTGTATTCCAACACAACCTGATCATCGTTAGTTGTATTTATTCTAATAATTTTTGTTTTTTTCTGTTTGACATCAAATATACTTATTTTATTTTGCATCTTTTTATAGGGACAGAAGATTCAAGTCATTGAGAAAGTCCAAATTATCAAGTTGTTTTGACAAATTCCATTGAATTTCATTTTTGCTGGTTGATGATGTCTTTATAATATGGTCAACAATCACCAGAAAGAGAAATAGTGATAAGGAACATCACTGTCACACACTAGCTCTCAAGGAGCTCAAAAAGCTGACTTGTATGTAGAACTCTAAATTTCATATCTTCATAGAATTTCTTAATTATGTTAGTGAACTTCAGAGGCACTCCATAGTGCCTGAGAAACTTCCAGAGTGATTCTCTGTCTAAACTGTCAAATACCTTTTCATAGTCTACACTTTCTTCAATTATTATTCCTAGTGTAGCTATCTAGTCTGCACAGGATCTAGAACATTGCACTTTGGTTGGGCTAGCTTCTGGGGGTGCACAAACCTAGCATAGGTACATACAGACGCACACATGCATCCAAGCACTGGTTTATGCGTCCTGATATCGCCCAATGGACTACGGTCTGGGATGGAATGGGCGCGCCTCCACCAGTAGAAACTAGTCAAGCAAACATCTAATCAACAACAACAGAACAAAACAGAAATTATGATGATCAGTAGAACTCAAGATAAGTGAAAATGATATTGCACTTCAACCGGCCCAAGAGTTCAAGTATTTGGGCATTTTGTTTTGGCAGATGGCACGATCGACATGGAAATTGAAACTAGGTGTCAGAAAGTATCTACTGTGACTTATTAGCTGTCACCACTGCTCAGGCACCTGAGTAATAGGTTGGCAACAAAAGCAACAGCTGATAAACAGTATTTTTATGCCGACTCTGTGCTACCAGTGTCAAACGTGGCCTCTGTTGAGAGCAACATGAGAGCAACATTTTGACGTGTGAAATGAAGTGTTTGAGGAAGGTCATTGGTGTTAACAGGAAAGACAGAATGCGAAATGACGACATTCAAAATATGGTCAGCACTACATCTTGTGCCAAACACATTTCCAAGCAGAAAAAAAATGAATTTGGTCATCTCATGAGAATGCACCATCATCAACTTCCACTGATGGCTTACAACGCTGGTAGATCTGGCTACAGGATAAGGGGGCGGCTACTAGGCAGGTGGATAGATGACATTAGAGTGATTGTGCAGCAACACAAGCTCACATTCAACAACGCAACACACTTGGCGCAGGATAGATGACTTAAGCTCCCAATGACGCTCAACGGCACAAGTGGAAAGAAAACTAACCAACTACAAGATCTAGTCTGTAGAAGTTCTGACTTCTTCTCTCCCCTTTTTGTCTATAGCTTCTTTTAATTTCTCTAGTGTGATCCTGTTCAATATTTTTTCAGGTATAGACAATAACATTTTACCTGTACCAAGTTTTGTCGACCTGGCCAAGACCTTTGACACTGTCAACAAAGAAGGGCTCTAGCAAATCATGGCCAATTTCACAATGGCATGATGGGTCGAGTACTGCATGAACGAGAATTGCCTGTAGCCTTCCCAGTCACCAAAGGTGTCAAACAGGGATGTGTGCTAGCACCAACACTCTTTAGCATAGTCTTTGCAGCAATGCTCTCTGATGCTGTACATTGCAGTGCTACTGGCATGCATATCAGATTTAGGACACATCGTCATCTATTCAGTTCAAGATGCTTGAAGTTGTAAACCAGGGTGAAGGAAGCCATCTCCTGTTTGCTGATGACTGCGCCATTAACACTTGCTCAGAACAAGATACGCAGTTGGCCATAAAGAAGATTTTGGCAGCAAGCACTAATTTCGGTCTTGCAGTCAATACTAGGAAAACTGAGGTACTCTTCCAGTCTGCTCCTGGAAACCAATACAGCATATTAAGAATCACTATACAAAACTGTATCCAGACAGTCGATAGCTTCACCTACCTAGGCAGCACTCTCACCAGAGAAGCGAATATTGACTATGAGGTCAACAAACAAAATTACAAAATTGCAAAGACCAGATCTGCATTTGGAAGTGTACTGTAAATGTGAATGTCCGGAGTCAAAAAGGCATTAGTGTCATCACCAGGGTAAAAGAGTATCGTGATATAGTGCTAAACACTCTTCTGCAAACATGGACAATGTAAAGCAGATGTGCTAGACAGCTAACCTGTTTCCAGAGAAAGTGTCTCAGCAGGCGGCACAAGATTAGGTGGTAGGACAAAGTACCTAACTCTGACATTTTTTACAAGTCATACATATTGAGCATCCATATGCTTCTGCAAAAAGCCTTGATAAGATGGATGGGACATGTTGCTTGCATGCCCAATGGGCGCCTTCCCGAGCAGCTGCTGTACAGTGAGCTCAGAACAGGTAGACACTGTAAAAGGGACAGAAGAAGCACTACAAGGACTCCTTAAAAATGTCTATGAAAAACTTCAACTTTGATGTCACCTCCTGGGAGATGCTTGCACATAACTGTCCCGCCTGGTGCACTAGCATCACACAAGGTGTTCAAAATGCCAGACAAAATATTGCTGACGTTCAGAGAAAGCGAGCTGTCTGAAGGAATAGTGCATATGGCAAACCTACAACAGATATGTGTGTTCCAAGTGTGGCAGAGTCTGCCGTGCCCGGATTAGACTTTACAGTCATATGAGACCACATCTTGCAGCACAAGTCTGATGCTGCCATCATTTTTTATTGCAATGGGCAATTTTCATTATTTATTATTAATTTATAATTTGTACACAATGCATATCTCACTTCTTTGGTAACTTAGCTACATAACCTTCCTTCCAGTCTGTTGGTATTTCTTCTCTTTCTCAGACTTTACCAAGAAATTGTTACTACATCTTTGTTACAGTGTCAATGTCTGTTTTCATTGCTTCTGCTGAAATGCCATATGAATCAGTGGTATTACCATCTCCCAGAATCACTTTGACTTTCTTTATTTCATCTTCGTTTGGGTTTTCCCAATTAACTTGATGCCTGAATAACTTGGTAATCTTGTTGAGCTAGTCTATTTAAGAGTTCTTATGAATGTTTTGTCAACCTTTTCAACTGCTCATTTATGTTGTCTTTATTTTTTCTAATAAAGCCATTTGTTTGCTAATATTTTCCTGTTAGTCTTCTGTGCTGTTCTTCAAGGTATGTTCAAATGAAACCGGACCTAACTGCACCAAGTGAATATATGTACGATGTGCATGATAACGTCAATTCTGGTGTAAAAAACACATATCAACCATCAAGATTGCAAAATGTCATTATCCTCCGACTTATAATTTCCTCAGCAGACTGTTGAAAACATGGTGGGTGTGATATGAAATCCGTCCAGAGTTGATCAGCGAGCGATGATTCGGTTTCTAACAGCCGAAGGATGTCAGCCAGTTGACATTCATTGCAGAATGTATGCAGTGTATGGTGACCCAAATTGCTGCATCAATTTTGGAGATGGCATCTTCTGACGCAACAGTATGCGCCTGACCTGGTCTCGGAAGATCTTTCGTTAACTCATGTCCTTCTTTAAACATCGTTGTCCAGTTCTTCACTGTTGTCTTCGACACACTTTTGTCACCATACACTGCCTGCATTCTGCGATGAATGTTAACTGGTTGACATCCTTCAGCTGTTAGAAACCGAATCATCGCTCGCAGATCAACTCTGGACGGATTCTGTATCACAACCATCATGTTTTCAACAGTCTGCTGAGGAAACTATAAGTCGGAGGATAATGAAATTTTCCAATCTTGACGGTTGGCATGTGTTGTTTACACCAGAATTTACGTCATCATGCGCATCATATGTATGTACACTTGGTACAGTTAGGTTCCGTTTCATTTCAACATGCCTCATACAAATTTTTCATACTTCCTTTTACTGCATCCTCTCTCTTGAGAACTCATCCATATTTTTCTCATCTCTTTAAAATCTCTTTCTTAATTCTTTATTGACTTCAGTTTATATTTCCTGAACCTTGAGTCTTTATTTCTGGTTTTGCTTCTGTTCAAATCTGCCGTCTTCATTTTCCTTTCCTTTATCTTTGCTATTGTTTCTACATTTATCCATGCTGTATGTTGGTATTCTCTTTTCTCCAGAACTTCTCAACAAGTCTCGCTTCAAATATTTTTGTAATCGGTTACCAGTGCTCTTCTTGATCCTCTAATTAAACCAATGATACTTATTTGATACCGTGACGTTAAATGTATCATATATGTCCTTGTTCCCAAAGAACCCACCTGAACTGTTTTCTGTTGTTATATGTTAATCTTTTTTTTGACTATCAGAAGATGGTGGTCCAATTTCAAGACATCATTTTGGAACCAGGTGTGCCTTCACTCTTTAATCCCTAATCTCTTAGCCTGGCTGCATCATTGCAGTCTGTTTACAGGATTGGTCCTGGTTAGTTATGGGTCATTGTACCTTATGCAAGCAGTGAGCTATGAGTCCAGCTATGAGTTGCTGGATGTTGTTAGCTCATTTACTGCTGCATCTTTGGCCCCAACAGTTGATTTAAAGTACATGTCCTTTATAGTCAAATTAACCTTGGGATACAGAAAACCAATGATAAAAACTATTTGTTGATAATATTGTAGACCTACTATAGAGCAGGGATGAGCTCTCTACACAGTATGCAGTTCAACATACAATAGCAGCTCAGAAGAAGAAAAAAAAGTGTGTCAATTCACATTATATCTTTTTGTAAAAATCATTTCTGTTGTAAATTGTTTTTCCTTATGATATTGCCAGTTCCAAGCACAGCACAAGAGGTTTCCTGCTTATCTGGGATGTTGCCTGTTTATCCTTGTGATTCAAAAGCACTCATCATCTTCAGGGTTATATCAAATTTATGTTCTAAATGTTATAGCATACAATATATGGTTATGATAAAGATTCTCAACTCATTCACTTGCATTCAAAAGTCTAAAATATTTGGGAGTGAATGAGTTCATTTATTTGAAAAACTTGAATGAATAAAGGAAAGAATGGCAACAAAATTTCTTGCTTACTTTCAGCTTCCTCTGACATGATTTTGCCTGCACATTCTATCTCCGTGGGCTCTGACACTAGGTCAATCAGAAGCTGACCACTCCGCTCAGTGTTTTTGTAGATAATCTAGAAAATATAATTGGGTAACTACAAGGACCATGTCTGAAGATGTCAAAATAAGTATAAGTCACAAGCAGTCTTGTCAATGTTCACTAATGTAAACATATCTAGCACAACAGCATTTCATCTGAAAGTTGTTTAAGACCAAAGAAAATTTACATATGTAACCCTCCTATTCCCCAAAAGTAAAGCTTTCCCTCTGAAATGCACATGGAGGCTTCTGAAACACTATGGACCATAACAACACCATTGAGAAAATACCATAACTTAAGTGAATGAGAAAACATTAAGGTTATCTTGTTTTAAAGTAGCCACCAGAAATGGCTTAACGAAGAATGAAGGCCAGAAATGGTGGATAATGAACTTCTAGGATGACAGGTGATGTGAAATCACACATTTCAAAAGTAATTGTCCAGCATCACTTAATCATAGAAAAAATCTGCACTCATAGGGAAAAGCAAGAGAGTAATAAAACAGCTGGACTTGAATGCTAATATTAATATATTGTGACAGCAGATTGCAACCCAAAAAAAAAAGTGAAGTTTAGATGACTTTATTTTTCTTATGTATCTTCAATTTACTAATGAAAACTTGACAATAACATTTTAAAGTATGCTGTACATGTTTCTAGTCAATTTTTCCCTATATTGATGGCTCATGTCAACAAGAAGACATACAGATATAATATATCTTAAGACTAGTTATTATTTAGCCTAGATTCACGCAGGAAATTTAACAAGATTCAAGATGGTTATTTTCTTTTCTTTGAATTTATAAGTCTATATGGAATCTAAATTGTTTGTAAATATACAAGAGCTTCCATTTGTAGTTCAGTGTTTAATTATTCCTTTGCTTGAAGGTTTTGGTACATATAAGCTCAAGTACTGGACAAACTAGGATTAATTAATCAATAAATCAAAACCTCTGAGCTTCCTGTGGAGCATAAGTCTTCTTCAACAAATATTCACTACCTCTGTCTATCTTGTGCCAACCGTTTAAGCTCTAGTCTTAACCTTATCTCTTTACAGTTTCGCCACAAGCTCTCTTCTCTTTGTATGAGTGGGTCTGACCCACATCTTCTGCCCTGTGAATTTCAGAACAGGGACTGTCAGCAGGCTCCCTTTGCCAGGACCTTCTCATCATGTCAAGCATCACAGGAGTCTGTCCAGTTCTTTACCACATGTTCAGATTAGTGACTTTAACATATCACTTCAAACCATCTATTGGCCGTAGATATACATTGTACCCTAGGTTAGGTTACAAAGACATACAAGAGGACAGATTTCATATTGGAGTCAAAGATTCACAGTTGAGGTCCTAATTTCCTTTGATTTCCATAAGTTCTTGAACACCATGAAAGCACTTTTTGCCTTTTGTACATATATTGTGATATCCTTATCAGTATCACTAGATTTGTCTATATAGCTTTCAAGGTTGATGACTGAGTCCACATTCTGTAAGGGTGTGTTTCCCAACACAATCAGACCGGCACTAAGAGCATTCAATCTGATAATTTTTGTGTTTTTGCAGCGTATTTGTAGACCTAATTGATTGGATATCGCAGAAAGTATATTCATTTTTTTCTGTAGCTATCATGGCTATGGGGCAAAACAGCCAAGTCATCAGCAAAGATCATCAAGTTGTTTCATTAAATACCAATTAATGCCATTTCCATTGCCTGAAGTTTCATAATTCAGTCAACAGCCAACAGAAAGAGAAATGGAGACAAGAGACACCAAGCTTGTCACACACACACCAGTATTAATCATAACTGGCTCTGAAAGCTGACCTTCAGAAGTACCTGATACAGCATTTTTATTTTTGATAATGCTGGAGTAATCCAGAATGACTCTTCATCCAAACTGTCAAATGCCTTTTCATAATCCACGAATCTGACATAAAGTGGTGAGTTACATTACACGCTTTGCTCAACTATTATCCTCAATGCAGCAATCTGGTCAGTACAGGACTTATATTGATGAATGCCTGTCCTGTCTGTTCATCTATTAACTGGAGGAAATTAGCCTAATTATCTTTAGAGCAGGAAGGATAAACTAGGATACAGAAATGTATTTAATATAAAGTTTCCAAAGTAACAAATACCGAGTCACTTAAACATACTTCTAGATTAGATTTGACATAGATTAGTTTGACATAGATTAGATTTGACATAGATTAGATTTGACATAGATTAGATTTGACTTAGATTTGACATAGATTAGATTTGACATAGATTAGATTTGACATAGATTAGATTTGACATAGATTAGATTTGACATAGATTAGATTTGACATAGATTAGATTTGACATAGATTAGATTTGACATAAAACTTATAAATCTATAATCTAAAGCAATCCTTCCAGCAACAACTTCATAAAATGTTCACCACTAACAGCTATTACATAACAAGTCACTTGTCATAACAACAAAAAACAGACAAGTCTTTATCAAGATTTATAGACACCAGATGTTACCTTTATCAGGCCAAGAGGCACACTATTTTAATTTTCACAACTAGTAAGCATTAGGACTAAAGGCCACAAAATGGAAAATACGTCACAAACAGACTATTGTGCTTGGCTTGGGTTGGCTTCGTTCATTCTCAATCTCCCACTACCAAACACTGAAAGGTCTTAAGTAGCAGAATGTAGTCCAGAGAACGGAATGCGTTGTGTCGTAGTTTATAGCTTGACTGCGATATTTGCACCTTTCGGTCCAACACATCTGACTTCAGCAAGCATTTTTTTATTACCGGGTTAGCATTCCCTCTTCGATCCCTTCTCCTTAGCCAGTCTGCCCTGCTGCAGCCTGTTATCCAGGATCACCGCGTGGAGGTGTACAAGGGTAGTGGAGGCAGGGACAGTTAATGCATTTAAGAATAAATTGTATGCGCATAGCTTTTAGAGCAAGGTGATATAAATGAAACTGGTTTTATACAGACTCTGCAGAGTCTTCTAAACCAGTATAAAGACGTTAAGTTTAAGTTTAAATGAGTGATGACTACTTACTTTTATGGAGACGTTGTAGCATGTTGGCCCATAATGTGTTTCAATCAAGTTGAGATGAAAAGTCCGGAAATACAATGACAGTGTTATGTCTAATGTTCTGCAAGAGACAAAATATTCTCAAATTTAACAAATGCAAGAGAATAAGATGAAGAACGTACAGCACTTCTATATTTTAAAACAAAATAAGTAAACAAATTATTTGCATAGAATAAGAGATGAAGTTTTAAAAACCAGTGTGTTTTTTATAAAAAGGTGTGGTGATCTAGTCTAACCTGTAAGAAGCACTACCTGACCTGTAGGCCATACTTATAAAATGGTACTCCAAAAAGACACAGGTACATACTCTTACCTGTTAAAATGCAGTGTAAAGTTATGCTTCCTCAAGTAATCCTGAACATCATATGATCTATTTTTGGCAGGTCCAGTAGGATGAATGTCTGTACAATCTGCAGACAAATTTGTATCAGCTTAAAATAAAAAATATACTTCCTCTTTATCATCGCCCTTTCAGAAGCAAGAGACCACCATTTCTGTTGATCTTCATGTCTCTCTCTTCATGTTAATGGTCTTCATTAACATACTAATGTACTCCTGAGGGATGGTTTCCATAAGTGTGGTATTTTATTATGAAGCTGCCAACCTCATGCACAATTCTTTATAGTGGCTTTTTATAAATTGCACAATACAGTGGGTTTATTCTTTACTCCCTTGTAAGGGTTCTGTACCCGAGTGTCCCCAGGGCCTGAATGGAGAGTAAAGAGAAGTAATGCTGTAACTTGCCAGGCATGTCACAACAGGTGACTAAGAAGGGTTGCACATGGAACTAGCTACTCATCCTGTAGAAATTGTAAGCCACAAATTCTTTAACAGATTTAAACAGGACACGGTTTGATGACTTGACATGTATAGGTCAAGGTTTGTTGGTAGGTATTTGTTGAAGACCTATGTTTCAAAGTGAGCTCTGAAGGTTTTGATTTTATGATTTCCTTGAAGAGCTTTAGGATTCACACAAGTAATACTTCCTCAATGTTGATGTGTGGTACTAAAGCCACTCCTGACAACATGACATAATGATGCTGATATTAGTAAAATGTTGAACTTGCTGGTGAAGTGGCCAACTAAATGGTTTAGGCATCAATCTTTAACCACAAGGTTCAAATTCTCGGTTGAGCATAGGGCTTTTTTAAAAAATGAAGGTAAAATAAAAACCTAGTCTGTACAGTGTGTTGTGACTGCAGGGGGAAGCGGCCTTTGTTTCTGAACCATATAAATCCTCCTAGTGAACCTCAATTGGAATGAACACCAAAGTGATTTGTTCTTTTCTTTTCTTTTCAGTTGAACATTAGAGATCAAATAATGTATCACAATTTACTTACAGCAACCGTTATGCATGCCACAACTACTTTTTTAATTTACATAAGAGGCACCATTTAATGGGGTGCACAACATGAAAGTCCATGCAACAATGTAACATACGGCATGTAACTAAAAGTAACATATACCATAAGGCATGTCATTATATCAGAAGACATGTAACTAGAAATGAGTGGAGATTGTACCTTCTTCCATTATTATATGACCAAGATAGGAGAAGCTCTGTACCTGTTCAAGTAGTTGATCTTTTATTTTTATCTGCATTTATGGTTTCTTGCCACTTTTCCAAATTATAATAGTCTTTGTTTTCTTTTATGTTTATGTTTAATAAAAACTCTTGACTTATTGTGTATATGTCACAAGCTCCTGTAATTCTTGCTCACTTTTTGTCATCAGCTTTTAGTAAATCTTGAATCTATTTTTTTGCAGTGCATTTTCAGTAGCAATAGTATTTTTAACATGAGGTTGCTACCTCCATGAACAACCTTTCTTAGTCCCCTGCCTGGAAGGAAACAATGACCCTTTTATGTTTAACACAGGAACCTATCGTGCGCCCAGGCGAGTCCGTTGAGGGAGGCAGCCAGCCAGCCATAAATATCATATGAACTTTGCATGCAGTGAATTAATTATATACACAACATTATCCCAATCATCACTCTATTTTCACTCTAGTAGGAGTATAGGGTTACCACTGCAGTTGGTCTCAATGCTGAGGGTCTAAGCCAAAGCTTTATGTGATGTGCTCATACAGTGGGATTCTGCAGTACTTTGTTTTACATCACCCAAGTGTAATCAAGGCCTGAAAGAGGAGCAAATAAAAGTAACACCATAACCTTCCAAGCATGTCATAAGAGATAACTAAGGAGGGTTCATTATGGGGCTAGCTTCTCCATCTTGTTGAAACTTTCAGCCTCAATAACTTCAACAGAGATATACAAGTCAACATTTGATGAGTATGCAGTATATCTGTTGAAGATCCATGCTCCACAGGAAGTCGAAAAAAGTTAGGATTGATTGATTGAGCTTGCCAAAATATTCCCACTATGGGTCTAATACCATTTACTAGACAACTTGTTCTTCAATGGCGGTTACATCGCTGGGGGTCCCAACTTCATTTCCAATGACCTCTGTCTTATGCCACAGTAGCCCAGTGAGTAATAAGTTTCTCCATCTGAAGCATCGAGGATGTTGTTTCTGAACTCAAAGGATGGTTTTCCCGTGGTTGCTATCTGTCCCGTCCGTACCAGACTATCACTATGCTCTACTGGTTGTCCATTCTTCAAAGTAGGTGGACAACCCAGCAAAGTTTTATCTTATCTGCATGAGTGACCGCATCCTTCACCAATGACATTTGCCATACATCAGGGCTGGGAAGACCTCTCCTACTTTGGTTATGGAGTGTTAGGTCGATCCTGTATCTTTCAAGGGAGGCTTTGGTCACTCATAATTTGAACTCCATTTAATTTGTAAGTGACCAAAGCAGTATTGTAGAGTTGAAGAGGGAGTTGCGTAGGTTCTGGTCATGTGTATGGTCTAATACTGTTTTTATGGATGTGAAAGACACCAAGCCCATGCAATGTCATCTTGCTAATTCTGAATCATTCTGCGTGTTCAATAGGTGTCCCACGTAAATGTACTTCTGAACATCCTTCATATTCCTACCATCCAGGATGACTTGATCACAGGTAGTGCAATAGTTACGCACTGCTTTTGTCTTGGTGGGATTCATCTCGAGGTCCGTTCGTCTCCCCTCCTTTTGATGCATAGCTATGATTTGCTTGACGACTCTAACTGTATCTGAGATGAGCACTATGTCATCTGCAAAATGGAGGTAGTTTAATCGCTTGCCATTAATGGTGATTTCAAAAGGAGTCTAGTCACATTGATTGATTTGGATTTTTGGGCATGCGGAAAGAAGGCTTGACAAGATATCGTCTACCTGGCAAACACCTTTCTAGACAGAAACTGTTACTGGTCTTTGGAAGGGGTGGAAGGTTGTCATACAATCCGTGCAGCAGCTAGCAAGGATTCTGACATAGTCTGGATCAATATCTTGGTCCAGCAGAGAGTGCCAGACAAATTGTGGCTTTACAGATTCAACTGCATTCTTATAGTTGGTAAAGGTGTAGATTAGGGGTGGGTTTGGTACTTGTGGGCTGTTTCAATTAGGTGGCAGCAGTTTGAGATGTAGTCCATTGTGCAGAACAAGTGCCAAAAACCAACTGTTCAACTGGTTGTGCTGCCGGGAGAATGGGATGAATCCAAGTCAGGATACATTTAGTGAAGAGTTTGCAAGTGTAATTTGTTGACAGTTTCCAAGGTCTTCTTTGTCATCTTTTTTATGTAGGAGTGTTACTTTGTAGCTACACCATGCTGTAGGTATGTTTCCCATGTGAAGGTACTTCGTATTATGTTCAGTTAAGGCTAAATGGAGTGGTAGTCCACAGGCTTTGAGGTCATCTGCAGTGATGTTATCTGCCTCTAAAGATTTTCTAAGCGGCATACTCTCAAAAGCACATTGAATTTCTGAGGGCATGAAGTCTGGAGGGGTCCCGGTTTGGGGTGAGTGAGGGGTGTGTACAGGGGAGAGGTAAAATGAATGGAGAGGGCCCCCCTCTCCCCCCCCCCCCCCCCCCCCCCCCCCGATGACTTGAATACTTTGGTACAGTATTCCTTTATGATCATTTCTATTTCTATGTCTAGTCTTGATGTAGTTCAGGATACATCTGACTTTTTCTGCCTGGGAATGGCATGATGGCACTAGGCAATGTGCCAAGAAGCTAGTTTGATGTTGTGTCTGAACTCTGCCACTGTAAGGAGGTGTTGGTGGGCAAACTCCTTGCGGTCTTCTTTGAGTTTTTAATTTCAGAATGAGCTGATTTAATTGAAAGCTGTATGTTTGTTTGGAAGATGAGTCATATTATGCCTTTCTTCAAACAATTATTGTGTGATATTCTTGTGATATTTGTTTTGAATTGTGGTTCGGTACTGGGAGTCTGGTGACTTTTGAGATTGAGCTGATTTAAAAAAAATTAGGATGCCATGGTCAGTGTTGATGTCCATGGGGGTGGATTCTGTAAGGCTGCTGCTAACTGCAAAGAGGGCGGCTTTCAAGATGTTGAGGACTCTCTACCGGCACCTGTGTGAATGATGTTTTTGTAACTTAGCCCAGTGGATTTTAAGGTGGAAGTTGCCTAACACCATACACACCACAAATGAAAAGTATACTTACTTTGTAAGATTGTTGCTGACACAACATAACTGCCGTTAGGGAACTCTACAAAATCATTTGCCCTGAAGCAGAGTTTTATTGGATATGCCTTCCCTGTGTCATTGTCTCTATTCAGATGAATAGATGCTAATGACCATTCTGAAATTTTGTAGTACTGTGGACGGAACAACACAATGTTAATAATAGTAAATAACACGTCTCGAAATGAATATATATGTGATTGTAGCAAACAATAGCACTTCTATAAATGAATATGTGTGTGACTGTAGCAAACAATAGCACTTCTCTAAATGAATATGTGTGTGACTGTGGCAAACAATAGTACTTCTCTAAATGAATATGTGTGTGACTGTAGCAAATAATAGTACTTCTCTAAATGAATATGTGTGTGACTGTAGCAAACAATAGCACTTCTCTAAATGAATATGTGTGTGACTGTATCAAACAATAGTACTTCTCTAAATGAATATGTGTGTGACTGTATCTGCCACACAAATATGTACCACACATATTGAAGCAGCTCCACAGACATTGTTGTCCATATAGACATGTGTAACACAGATATTGTTTGCTCCACAAACATTGTCTGCCACACAGACATGTGATAACAGACTTTGTCTGTCACACAAACTTTGTCTGCCATACAGACATGGGCCACACATACATTGTCTGGCACACAGACAATGGCTACACAGACATGTGCCACACGGACATGTGCCACACAGACATATGCCATGCATACATTGTCTGCCACACAAACATATGCCACACATACATTGTGTCCCCCAGACATGTGCCACGCAGATATTGTCTGTCACACAGACATGTGCCATAAAGATATGCGTCACACAGACAAGTGCCAATGAGTTGAACACATACAAATAGTACAACATGCTTGTCAAATCTGTCTGTCTAAGACATAAGCAGAGTGACAACATGTATCCTGCCAACCCAAGTGAAAGATAATCTATATGGTGACGGCAGAAGCATAATAAGACAAGCTAGTCTAAGACAGAAATATACATTTTTGTACGAGAGCAAATAAAGAAGAAGCAGGAAACAGAAGAAGAAGAAAATAATTCAAACTTTCTTTTAGTTTTGGGCAAATAGTAAATTGGCAATATACTTGGTATGTATCATATAGTATTATTGATCAGCATATTATATTGTATACCTTTCATTTGGAATCTTGTTCCATTCATTTATGTTGCCCTAAGAAGTGCTTACATTTTTTTTTCTATTTTGCTGAAACAAAACAATGAAGCAATTCCTAAAAATAATGTTTAAATTTTTAGTGGTATATAATTTTAACCCAAGTGCTTCGTGTCGCAAGAGGCAAATAACCTTGTGACATGGCATAACAACTGTCATGGCTAGGTGGTTTGTTAAGAGCAGCATAGATGGAGCCTAACAGGCTGCGGGTCTACTTTGCTCTAGTGTTTTGAGTCTATTAAGATGGACTCGCACATTGTCTAACCACCCTCTGTGGCACTTGTCCCAACTTAGTGGAGTAATAAGCTGCTCAAGCCTAGCCCACTAAGCAAGAAATCCTCCTCCTGGCTACATCCAGCTCACGCCAAAGCTAGGACCTGCACAGGTGCATCTATCCCTGTAGAGGTTCTGATCGACTAGGACTAATAATATAATTTTACTATATGTACTTTTTGTATCATATAAATAACAACAGAAGAAACTGCCAGATCAACAAGACAGTATCTATTTTCTAAAACATAGCGCAACCAGAGGTGCATCCTCTGGATCATCTGGCTTGACATGATTTCCAACATCGAAGTAGTTCGACGTACTCAACTTGCAGGCATTGCCTCAATGATTGATTTGCCGTTGTCTCTCCCTCTTCGGTCATGTTGCTCGCCTTTCCCGGGAAGGTCCAGCCCACAAGATGCTCTGACAGGAAGTGGGCGCGAGTTATGGGAAGAAGCCGTGCTCATCCTGGAGATGTTCTCTGGGCCGCCCTGGCAACATCTGGTTAAAACAGATCACCACCTCCCCATCAGAACTGCAGGCCGCCTAAGACACAGCCATAAGAAGTGGTCATGAACATAGTCATTCGACGCAATGGGCCCTGGTCACCTAAGTGTACTATTACTACTATTGCTAAAACATAGCATCTCACCCGTTCCATTACAACATTCATGTGGTCAAAGAGATCAGACATATTGTATATAGCGTACTGTCCTGATGCTGGGGGATATGGTAATGTTTCATATGCAGTATTCCAATCTTTCAGTAGCAGATGTCTGTATGTCAGTTCACTTCGTTCAAAGTACTCAACAGTGTTTGACCTTTGGTCCCCAAATATCACAATCTGCGTCACAAGAAGGATACAGTGTGAGAATAAAAGAATTATGTGATAAATTATACATAATTATATCCATCAATTACATGTCAACCTCCTGAGACAAAAAATCTATTTACCACATTTGAATTCATTCAGTCTCAAATATTTTGGATCTCTGGACACAATTTTTTTTAAATGTAAAACTCAAACACAGCAACACGATGTTGTGATCTGTTTATCTTCAATAAAAGTTCCCTGAAATAACACATGTTATACACCAAACTGTTCACAATTGCGGCCAGAATTTGTAACAGTTCCCGCCGGAGCAAGAGAGTTTAGGACAGGGGTGATGTGGTTGCTGATAACAAAGGTACCTGAACATGTTAAAGCTTAAAGGTACCTGAATGCGTGTCAAGGTCACTCACTGTCTCGACAAAGAAAAACAGAGTTGGGGCAAAGAATGTGGGCAGGTAGGAGCTGACCACTGGCGTTCCGATTTGGGTAGTGGGAGAATGAGTGACAGATGTATTGGCAGCAGAGCTTGCTGCGATAGATGAGCGACAGGTGTGCAAAGTATTTCATTCCAATAACGACTGAAAAGAGCCATCCCCCTAGATCCATTGGTCAGCTCTGATTCTGCTTGAGTGTATATAACTCGAGACAAAGTTTAGCTCAGGAGGCTGGATGGAGAGGGGAGGAGAGCGAATGAGAGTGACTGTAGATAGGAGTTCGTTTAGCTCACTGATTTGATAGAGGAGCGATTGATAGACTGTCGTACGAATGTTAGTGATAGAACAGGATCACTCAAATATGTGTGTGAGTTTTGTATTAATAGATAATCTGAATGTGTGTTGTAAGCAGGACACATTGTGAACGAGGTATGTCCAGATCGCCCGCCTGAGGGGATTTGAGTGAGGAAGTTTTTGATAAGGTGTGTTGGGGATGCAGTTAAAGAGATGTATGCGTGATGTGTGTAGGCAATAGAACTGGGTAATGATAGTTGGAAAGTCCATCAAGAGCTAATGCTTAAAATTTCTACTTTAGTTAATATTTATATTAACATATATATAATATAGGAATATTTAGTTAAGATGATATGTATTGTATTGTGTTTGTAATTTCACTACTCATTTTTCTGGTCTGAGTATTATATAATAAATATGCTATCTGCTGTGTGCTATATTATTTGCAGTGTGTGGTCATGATGATGTGGATGAGTGTGATAGTGTTCTAAGTTAGAATAACCCTAGGGAAAACAGTTGGATCTGCTACAAATTCAATGGAATACATATATTTTGCAAATGGAGGTGAACATTTGTGTATGAGGGATTATAGTTGCATAATCATTTTTATTGTTAAAATTTATGAAAAAAATGTATACCCTCATCAGCACATTATTCGGCTCTAAACCAATACATGAATAACATAATGACTTTCTATTGACGATAATCCACAAGGGAAGATGTTCTAAAAGCTACACCTAACTTGGTGCAGTTGTTTTCACAATATTCATATTTTACTGAAGGCATGTGAAGTTGAAAACGTGCTAAAAAATAAAAGCCCTAATCAACATCAGCGTGAGTGTTTACAATTTATTCATGCCCAGAAAGAATGTTCCTGCTGTATTTAATATATATGTAAACACATTTTTATTATACCCACTAGGATGGCTTTGGAGGATCTTGAACCTTTACTGAATTTGTGAGCTGTTACTACTATCGCTTGGTAGAAAAGAGGGCACTGCCCCCTCATCAGTAGATTTAGTTTCACTTTCATGACTAGACACTTAGAACTAAGACTAGGTAAAGAAATTGAAATATCACTATCAGAACAATCGATATCTTTATCATCACTATCGTTAGGAATAACATAATCTAACTATTACCGAGCTTGTACTATTCAGTCACTTCAGCTTATACCGTAACCCATCAGGTCGTTGGGGCACACTTGAAGACACTTCCACAATCTCACGCTATCTCTCTCTGTCCGCTGCCACCAGTCATGCCTCACCGGGACGAAGGTTTGACCACTCAGTGATGTTGTCTGCCCATCTCTTCCTTGGACGTCCCTAACCTCTCTTTCCTAGTGCAGAACCATGCAGTATAGAATTTGTGTTTCCGTTTGACCTCGTGACATGCCCATACCAAAAAATGCCCATGCTAAAAAATCTATTGCCAACCGTTTGAAAGACCTTTCAACTACGAAAATTTAAAGTAGCCTTATAAACTATAACTTTCCCTTACAACAATTATATGCTACCTATATTAGGGCACATCAAATCCTGCGGCACTAGATTACCGGGGTGCCTAGAAATATTGCTCTGGTGCCTAGATCATTTCAGGACCAGTGTCGTATTTACTCACATAATTTTCCCCATCGTTGCATTTTCTTTTAATTCACATTTTTTACCGTGCGCCTAATTTCTATGGACAGGGTCACATGAGGTAATGCTATCTTCTTCCTCATCTGCTAAAGCAATGAGACAAACTGAGCTTATATTGTAACAGTGAAAATTAAGACATTTTTTTAATGTGAGCTAAAGATCATTTGGATAAATCAAAGGAGTGGGTCAGAATTAAAACCGAAATGCTTTTTTATATTGTATTGTCAAACTGCTGGCAATAGGAACTAGATTCTAATAACACTTGAAAGTGACACTAATCAACACAAAGAACTATTTAAATACATAAAAGTTACAAAATGACTGCAAGGAAAAGCAATATATAAATGCACAAAAGAAATACAGCACACCACCTCATACAGCATACAGTACCCGGTCGCTGAGGTAATATGATCTAGGCTATTTTATCATTGTTACACTATTCAAGTATAAAACATCATTTATATTAATTCTAGGTGGAATCATCCTCACCATTAGGTAGTGATAATACAGGGAATCATCGTCACTACTATATAATATAATTTAGTAAACAGCTTCACCAATAATCACCCTATCCACTATATAGATCATAGTTTGAGACATCCTTGCCTTCTTGTATAGTTACGGAGTCACCCTCACCTTTGGCACTTAAATAGCCACAAGAGTTCAAAAGTGGAAAGGGATATCTGGGAGTGGATCCTCACTCTAAGAACATACAACTCCTATATGTATATATATATTTTTGGAACTGTTAATATCCCTTTAGGTCATCCTCAAATTATATATATAGTGCCCTTACTTTTGATTTTGTAATCATTCCCACCACTTGATATACTTTATACTTGATATACTTTATACTTGATATACTTTATACTTGATATACTTGATATATTTTATACTTGATATACTTTATACTTGATATACTTTATACTTGATATACTTGATATACTTTATACTTGATATACTTTATACTTGATATACTTGATACTTGATATACTTTATACTTGATATACTTTATACTTGATATACTTTATACTTGATATACTTTATACTTGATATACTTGATATACTTGATATACTTTATACTTGATATACTTTATACTTGATATACTTTATACTTGATATACTTTATACTTGATATACTTTATACTTGATATACTTTATACTTGATATACTTTATACTTGATACTTGATATACTTGATACTTGATATACTTTATACTTGATATACTTTATACTTGATATACTTTATACTTGATATACATTCCTGAGCCTCCCTCATCCTCAACACTTAAATAGCTGCAAGAGTTTGAAAAGTGGGTAACCACATTGTATTTTGTAGGACCCAAGTGCAGTGGAGTATCTTCAAATTTTCTTCGGAAGTCAGAAAACCTCTTACACCTGGAGTAAGTTGGAAAACATAGCTGGGATCGGAAAATCTTTGAGACCAGTGAGGAAGATCTGAAAAATCGACCAGATGGAAAAGAGAAGTCATCGCAGATATTCCTCATGACAGATGGAAGAACTCAAATCATTTAATTTACATATTCAATATTTTATTCTCATTTATATTTACATATATTTTGTCATCTTCATAATCATTCCATTTCATTCATCACTGTTTTACATTTCACTACATTGCATTTTCACTATATTTTTTAAATGATGATGATTTATAAAAAAAAAAAAAAAAAAATATAAAAAGGGGGGTCCCTATCAACTTTGGAAAAAAAGAAGTAAAGGCGAACTGTACCTAAAATAATTATACACATTCCCAAAAAAATGTCCCAGGAATTCTAAATTATGCATATTTAATCTCCAGAGTCAGACAGTGTTCACCAAGGAAAGGAAGACAAAGGAAAATTGAAACCACCTATCTATGAAGAACAACGAGAAGATCATCAAATTACAGGAAACACTTTTGCATCACTGAAACAATAGGTTAGGTACATACAGATACACACATGTATCCAAGCACTGGTTTATGCATCTTAATATCACCCAACTGACTATGGTCTGGGTGGAATAGGTGCGCCTCCGACAGTAGAAACTAGTGAGGCAAACACTTAAAGTAAAAAAAACAGCACACCAAATGGCAGAAATTGAAATGAAATAGGCACTTTGGATAATTAGCCCCAGCTATTCAGGTGAAGCATCAATGTTATGAATTACATGAAATATGATTTCCTTATTTTCCTAGGCCCTTTCAAATATATGTAGTAAATCCTTTTTTCTGAATTGATATCAACAATGGTAAAAAAGGAAATGAAACACTTCCCATTATCTATGTAGATTAGTTTATCAGTTTGTTCTGTGATGTTTTATTTTGTCAAGTCCATAATAATTGCATATTTTGTTTAAAATATCAGTACCTTCAGAATTATAGTTATGAGGAAAGACTAAAAAAAACTGGTCTTCAGTGTCTCGAACAGAGAAGAATTCGAGGTGACAATACAAGTTTATAAATTAATAAATGGAAAGGTTAAATTAGACTATACCAAGTTTTTCGAAGTAAGACCGACTTCTAGAACAAGAGGGCACAACTGCAAATTGTGGTCCAGATCAGATATTAGGAAATCTTCTTTTTTAGTCAGAGAGTGGTGAATTCTTGGAATGCCTTACCGCAGGATGTAATAGAAGCAGAGTTAGTTAATGCATTCAAAAATAGATTGGATGCTCACAGTATTTCCAGTATTGGCGGAGTGAAATAAACTGGCTGTATACAGACTCTGTGGAGTCTTCTAAAGCAATATAATGAAGCTAAGTAAAGTACTTGTCTGTTTCTATTCTTATATAGAACTACATTTTAACTTTCAATTCTTTCTATAGGCATAATTATTTTTTGTTTGTTTTTATGCATCCAATAGCACAGTGTAGAATTGCATGATCAGGGATTATTACTATGTAACATCGAAATCCCTATACAAATACATAACAAAGATTTTACACGTGTGTTAACAAATATGAAGAATTACTGATACATGATAACTGAACATTCACTTTTATTTGAGGTGTAAAAAATATGAACATCACAAGTACTGTGACAAATATGCAATTGTTTGGTCAAGTAAAATAGATTTTGGTTTCTTTAAAATATAAAATAATATATTTTTTTACTTCTACCCCTTCTGAAACAAATCGATCCACTTCCTTGCTGATACATGAAACGTGCATCAAAGATAAAAGACTTGCCTGCACTGTGATGAGAACAAGTTTAACAATTTGAAGTGTCAGTTTCCAAGGAAAGCCATGAAAGTGTCTGAGCTTGGTGATGGGATCTAAGAAAAACAGTTTGTTCCTTTTCCTCAACTCATCCACCATAGAAGGTGTGTAGTAAGACTTCAACCGTTTCAATTTTGCAGGTCTGTAGGCAAAAATAAGACAAAGTGAAAGCATAAATAATGAAGATTTACAAGTATAACTATAACTAAGTGTCCATGTGATAACATACTATACTATGACTTTCTCTCTTTTCATTTCTGCTCTTAGTCAACCTGTACTTCTACAGATGCATGAGCTGGATGTAGCTGGTAGGAGGTTTTCTTGCTTAGCGGGCTAGGCTCGAGCAGCTTATTTCTGCTCTAACTTTTTAAAATCAAATAAGCCGTTATTTACCCCATTAACATGAAAAACGGTATAGGTAGTCCTAGGTAGGCCATTCTTCATTGACCACCTCTTTTGTGAAATGAAAAAAAACCCAGGTCCATATCTTGTCTACTTGTCTGTCAGTCAGGTACCTTTCTAAACCTGGGTTTTAATGAAGCAAATATACAATTAGTCACAGCCCTAATTCCTTTCCTATGATAGACACGTGTTCTAACTGCTCTTCCACTTTACAGGCTGAGTCATAAGATACTGTTCAATTACAATTATTTTTACAAACTTACCATTTTTCCCCATCCATATACTGGTTGTACTATTCTTTACTTTATACTTTTATTCATAAAACATGTGTACTTTTACTTTATACTTTTATTCATAAAACATGTGTACTTTTACTTTATACTTTTATTCATAAAACATGTGTACTTTTACTTTATACTTTTATTCATAAAACATGTGTACTTTTACTTTATAATTTTATGCATAAAACGTGTACTTTTACTTTATACTTTTATTCATAAAACAAGTGTAACACTTCACCAGTGCACTACCTAAGACTATTTTCTTGCCATATGCATTAAACACAAAGAATACTTTGCAATTGTCAATGAAAACATATTTTAGCAGTCTGTTAGAATGCAATCATAACAACGAGAATGAATTTTCTCTGTCTGTGCCAGTGACCACTGAGCTACCATCTTCAACAACAATAGATAACAAATTAGAGAAAAGGTAGAAAAATTAAATCTTTGCATTTTGTTACATTATGATTATCATATTGGGTTTTCCCCTCCAGTAGGATCATAGGGCCACACGGACAGTAAACAGTTAAACCTTCTTGTATGGAACTTGCATACATTAATATATGTTCTCTTGTAGAGGTGGTTTCTGTTGTACTTTGTTTTACATGATGAGGTTGCCCGCACTATGCTTAACCCTACTTGTTCCCCTTTTATGACAAGCCTTGTAGGGTGTAGTGGACCTAATCTTTCCTCCCCAGTATATGGTGTCCAGGACCCACAATCAAAGAATGTTTGTAAACTTTGGTATATTGCCTTAACTTTTTGAATGTCTGGATAATTTATTGTCTGTCACATGCACGTATTAAAACAGCAGTTGAGAAATATCGTTAAGCCCATATAATGCAGAAATCGATGCATCTACACACAAATGTGGATTACACTGGAACATAACCCCATCCCTTTTCGATCCCAGAGCTTCTTATTGGAAAGTATCTACTATGAATGCTGTGCATGAGAGTCAAATTTGCATCATGCAAAACAAAGTGATGCTTAAATATTTTGACATTGGCAACGCCTTCACTGCCTTGTGGAAACCTCGAGAGAGAAGGTAGGGCTACAAGAGTAAATCCATGCTCCTATTGGAATGCACAAAAATAAAGAATGACACTGGCCTATCTAACTGTTAGAAAATCTTACAATATTAATCCTGGTGCCAACAAAAATATAAACTACCCTGAGATTCTCTGCTTTTAGTTATATTGGTAATTACACATGTCTATAAGTGGTCCGCCAGTCTTTTTTATGACAAATTCAAAAATAGCACCACTGCACCAAAGAGAGCATGTCGTAAGAGGCAAATAACTGTGTGACATGGCATAACACAGGCCATGGTTAGGTGGTTTGTTACGAGCAGCATAGATCGTGCCTAACAGGCTGGAGGTATACTTTGCTCTAGTGTTTGAGTCTATTAAGATGGACTTGCACATCAGTTAACCACCCTCCCAAAAACTGGTTGTATACAGACTCTGCAGAGTCTTCTAAACCAGTGTAACATATCTTATCGGTGTAGCCCATATAGTATATATGATGATAGACATTATTTAGGGTAAAAAAGTAAGGAACAAAGAATTGAAGATGGGTAGAAAACCATTTTTCTGTTATTAAAGTGACGGTCTTGAGTTAGTACAGCTGAACTCAGTCCCGCCAAAATTAAATTTGCAAAATCGTAGGCTTTGTTCCAAGAGTCAACTAAAACTTCCGCAATAGGTAGATAACATGACGCTAATAGAGGAGTAGCGAGGTCTGGGCTGGACGTCCCGCTCGTTAAAGGAAAGTGAAGCGTCTGTTAAAGCCTCTCCTTTCCAGGTGTAGAGATCGCTGCTGGATTCACTGTTCGGCTTGCCGTGCAGGAGTTTCTGTGCCAATTGCCTCTCCTACATTAGTGTGTCCCCAGCAGCACCTTCATGAGAGGTCCCCTGTTTCTTACAGAGCGTGCTGTGGGGCGCGACCGAGTACCCGGCGATATAACTGGGCGGGCAGATTGGGCGCATTAGCCTTGGTAGGCAGATAATCTAAGAGAAGATAAGCTCTGACTCTAAACCCGGGTAGACGAAGCTCGTTAGCCTGTTCCGGCAGTTCACCTAGAAGAGACGAAACTGATTTTAAACCCACAAGTGACAGGCAGTGCTGGCTAGTTATGTGACGATGAGAGTATCATCGGATGTTTCGAGTAACTAGCGTCTGCGTGGAACGACTCCATTGCCTTGTGGAAACCTTGGGAGAGAGTAGGTATACGGGAGTAAACCCAGACAGAAAATCCGGAATCGTAGCGCCTAAGGCGGATGGTTTCAAAATTGCGAAATCATTCCGGCAGTTCCTGCAGCTGAGCTGGTGCCAAAAAAGGTCATGCTTTGCATTCCTTTGAATTACGCTAATAAGGCCAAGGGTCTCCATATTTAGCACACTGGGGAGGCTATTCCAGCCTCGCTCTTGAGTGAGGACACAACACGGAAGCTGGCAGCTTACGGATTATAAGTCCCAACCGATTGGCGTGGGGAAAGAGCGCCACGGGTCCACTTCAACGGTGGGAGGGATCATCGCATCCCATTGGTCGACTACCCCCCGCCTCAGCCGGGCAGTCCCTGGTCAGTAGGGTGTCGACTTGCCAACATCTGCCTGCTCCAGCGGGTGCCTGGAGCTTAGTGCATGCATGACAAGCGGATGTTAATTTTGCACCAAACAAAATTAAAATGAAGACTCCTGCTCTTCGATTTGCAAGCTGGAACGTGTGTACTATATGTACAGGCATCTTCGATGATCTTCGAGAGGTTTGAGATGCCAGAAAAACAGCCATCATTGATAGGGAGTTCTCTCGATTGAATGTAGACATAGCTGCCCAACAGGAGACCAGATTTGCCTCTAGTGGCTCACTAAGGAAGAACTACACTTTCTTCTGGAAGGGTCGTGAACCTGAGGATTCTCGACAGCATGGTGTTGATTTTGCTATTAAAAACACACTTATGGCCTCAGTCGATCCTCCTTCGGAGGGCTCTGAGAGGTTACTGGCCATTCGCCTCAACGATCAAGAACAGCTCAGGGAAGAAGCACTCATCTTTCTCTGCGACTTTAATGCTAGAGTAGGTGTGGACTACATAGCATGGCCCACCTAGTTTGGACATCATGGTATTGGCAGGGTAAATGACAATGATCAGAGGTCTATGTGTCACAAATACTTTCTTCAAGAGCAGGCCGCAACATAAAGTATCCTGGAAACACCAAAGGTCACATCGATGGCATCAGATCGACTTGATCGTCACCAGACGATCAGCTCTAAACATGGTTCTCTCCACTAGAAACTATCATAGTGCAGAATGAGACTCTGACCATGCTCTTGAATGAAGCAGGGTACGCTTGCAGGTTCGCAAAATATGTCGCTCCAAACAAATGGGGAATCCCCGCATCACTGCGCAGATGGTGATTCCTTTCAAGGCAGAGAGGTTTGTCTCTGACCTGAATCTTGCTCTTCAGGGAGGATCTGAATGTGACGCCACAGCTAAGTGGAACTCTATGAAAGGTGCCATCTATAATACAACATTAGCTACGTTTGGCATGAGGGAACGGGCCAATCACGACTGGTTCAATGCATATCTCGTAAGAATGGAACCAGTAATTGAGGCCAAGCAAGAAGCTTTCATCATCATCAATTATAAAAAAATCCAAATGAGAGGACGCTTGCTGCCCTCAGGATGGCCCGAGGCATCAGTCAACGAACCGCTAAACAATGCGTGAATGAGTACTGGCAGAAACTGTGTGAAAAAATTCAGCTAAATGCAGAGACGGGAAATATCCAGGGCATGTATACAGGCATAAAGATGGCACTTGACCGTACTGCGAGAGGTCTGCCCCCGTGAAATCTCTGACAGGTGCAAGAATCATGGACCGTGACCAGCAGATGGCCAGATGGTTGGAGCACTACTCTGAGGTCTACTCTCGGACAACGGTGGCCACTGATGAGGCCTTGTGCAGGGTACAGATCCTGCCATTATGGAGAAACTTGACAGACCACCTACTCTGGATGAGCTTGATAAGGCTATCAACTACCTCTCAAATGGCAAAGCACCAGGGGGAGATGGTATCCCGCCCGAAGCCATCAAATCCGGGAAATCAGCATAGCTCCGGCGATGTTTGATCTTCTATGCATCTGCTGGGAGGAAAGTGCAGTCCTCAAAGATATCGGTGACGCCATCAGTGTGACTATTTACAAAAGCAAAGGTAATAATTATAGAGAGATCTCGCTCCTGAGCTTTGTAGGCAATGTTTACTCCCGCATGCTACTAAACAGGTTGAGACTGCTCGTCGACAGGGTGTACCCAGAATCTCAGTGTAGCTTTATAGTAGGTAGATCAACAACGGATATGATTTTATCGCTTCGCCAAATCCAGGAGAAGTGCAGAGAACAAGACCAGCCGCTCGTTGTGATGTTTCTAGATATCACCAAGGCTTTCGACTTGGATAGTAGAAATGGTCTATTCGAACTCCTCGAGAAGATCGGCTGCACACCCCCCCCCCCCCCCCCCCCCGCCCCCCCCCCCCCCAAAAAAAACAACAAAAAACAAACAATCTGCGCAGCATGATCATTTCTTTTCACACTTATATGAAGGGCTTAGTTCTATACTATGGATCATCTTCAAACTCTTTTCACACTGATATGAAGGGCTCAGTTCTATACGATGGATCATCTTCAAACTCTTTTCACACTGATATGAAGGGCTCAGTTCTATACGATGGATCATCTTCAAACTCTTTTCACACTGCTATGAAGGGCTCAGTTCTATACGATGGATCATCTTCAAACTCTTTTCACACTGATATAAAGGGCTCAGTTCTATACGATGGATCATCTTCAAGCTCATTTCCCATAAACAGTGGAGTGAAGCAGGGATGTGTGCTCGCGCCGACCCTCTTTGGGATATTCTTCTCCATGCTCCTATTCTACGCTTATGACACATCTGTGGACGGTGTTTATCTGCACATCAGGTCAGATGGGAGGCTGTTTAACCTGCCGCCACTACGTGCGAGGACTAAGGTAAGGACGGTGCTCATTAGGGAGATGCTATTTGCGGATGATGATGTTCTAGTGACCAATAGTGAGGAAACCTTGCAGCGACTGGGTGACAGATTTGGCGACCGGTGTAAGCAGTTTGGTCTCACCATAAGACTGGAAAAAACAAAGGTCTGCGCACAGGACATTACCACTACGCCATCCATAAAGGTTGATGGCGTTACTCTGGAGGTCATCAACAGTTTCACTTATCTGGCGTCTACCATAAGCAACACTCTCTCGCTCGAGAAGGAGATAGACAGTAGGCTTGGCAGGGCAAGTACCGTCATGGCCCGCCTGGAGAAGAGAGTCTGTGAAAACTCTGCGCTGTCTCACTACACCAAGGTCCGGGTCTATCAGACCTGCGTTCTTGGCACTCTCATGTATGGAAGCGAGACTTGGAGCACTTACACTAAACATGAACGGCGCCTGAACACATTTCACTTTAGGTGTCTACGGCGTATATTGTGGATTGTGTGGCAAGAGAGAATGCCACGTAATACGGTCTTACAGAGAGCAAACACTCACAGCATCTCCTCGATGTTGAGCCAGCGACGTCTGGTGGTTGGGACATGTTTATCGCATGGAAGACGAGAGGCTGCCAAAGGATATCCTTTATGGACAGTAAGCCATTGGAGTTAGAATAATCGGCCGTCCCACACTGTGATCCAAGGACGTATGCAAGAGGGACACGAAGTCATGTGACATCCCATCCGAGAGTTCGGAAGAAATTGCTCAGGATCGAGTTATCTGGAGAGAGTCAGTTGCAGGGGGCAGAGTGGCTGCTCACGCTCGTAGAGGTCTTTGTGCCTCAGAGAAAAGAGAAAAAATGAAGAGATCAAAGGACAGCCAGGCAAGTCAGCCTCCTCAGTATGGTTGTACGATCTGTGGTAGGGACTGTCGCTCGAGGATCGACCTTTACATCCATATCAGACAGTGTCGAAATAACCGGAGACAGAGCTGGACAAAAACTTACAGGGCGCCACGCGCATGGTCTATACAGACAGACGCCTATGATGATGAATTATACGCGTGCCAGGATACACGTTGACCGATAGCGATTTTAGCCAGTTAATACAGGTAGAATAATTTCAGTTGAAAATTGCGATCTCTGAAGTCTCGTGAAAATATTCCGGCGAACAAGAAGCCGGAAATCACGCGTCGTTTTTTAAACCACATGATTTGGTCAAAGAGGAGAATCTGTTGAAAACAGGTGAAAATAGCGATAATAGTTTTAGGATTAGCTGTAGTTTAAATCATATGAAAGCCATTAAGTAGAAGTGTGTTAGTAAGCTGTGTGATAGAAGAGGGAAGAGAAATTTGTGTCGTGTAGAAATCAAGAATTCATTTGTTTTCAAATAGTGTCTCTACTAGTATAAAGACGTCAAGTTAAGTTATAAAGATGATAAAAGTACGAGTAACTAAGTTTCTGCTAAACTAAGCTAACCGAAGATCAGTAAAAGGTCACTATGAAGTTCTACAGAAAATTCCATTATAAACAAATAAAAAGTGTTCTACTGCAGTCACTCGTAAATATTCGTATATCGAAGGATCAATATTTTGGCACAGTTGTGTTTGGCTGTGTATCACTGTTGTTAATTTCATAATAACTGGAGGTAATAGTGAGGAAGGGGATGAAGTAACGAGAATTGGAAGTAAGAAAGTGGAGAGATAGAGATCAGGGACGACCAATAAAAAATAGATAATAATATAACAGGAAATAGATTAATCTGGAACGTCTGTGTAAAGGAATGTAGTGAGGAAAAGCAGACTATGAAGAATAATGAATTGACGGAGAATGAACAGAAGACTAAATAAAGCAGATAGTAGGGACGTGGAGCAATGGTGAGAGAACAGAAAGTATGACGTGTTGTTCTTTCACATTATCATTTTGTTGTCAGTATTTTAAACATCAGTCAAATGTTCAAAGTTAAACTTTAAATTGTTAATGTTTAAATAATTTCTCTGATCATATAATTATCGGAAGATCTCAGTCTATGAGCATAACCGCTTTATATTTGTTTGTAATGTGCAAAAAAGAAAACGACCTCAATGTTAGTCAGGGTCAGGTGAAATATACTAAAACTCCCACGTACTTCTCCCTGGAAACAGACTGTTTCATGGCAATCTGGCTAACAAGGTAGGGATCGATGTGATCACTGTAGTTATTAGCAATATGTAGTTGAAGCCAAGTCAAGCACAACCACCTGGAGGACCCCGGTTCACCTTTATCAGCACGCTCAGGGTGTAAGAAAGCTACTGCAACACACCACTTAACGTTCTTCTCAGGGTGCACTAAAGAGTAAGCTTACTCATTGTGGGCATTCAACAACAACATGAGTGTAAATGACCATTAGTGGCACAATCTTGATTGATGATGAAGATTCTTCTTCTTCTTCTTCTTCATTCGTTCTCAATCTCCCACTTCCAAACCCGGAAAGGGTAAGTAGCAGAATGTAGTCCAGAGAACGGAATACGGTGTGTCGTAGTTTACAGCTTGGCTGCGATATTTGCACCTTTCGGTCCAACACATCCGACTTCAGCAAGCATTTTTTTGGTACCGGGTTAGCATTCCCTCTTCGATCCCTTCTCCTTAGCCAGTCTGCCCTGCTGCAGCATGTTATCCAGGATCACCGCGTGGAGGTGTAGAAAGGTCTTGGCAGCTATGGTTCGCTGGCCCTGACGCTAGCAGTCAGCTATGGGTCCCTGACCACTGTAGCTCATGCGCTGCTCCGCATCTTGATCCCGATGAAGATTCAAATAAGTAAATATGTAATGAATAGAAATATTTCACAGAAACGGGCAGTATTGAATTGTTTTAAACTAAAATTACACACAGTACTAAGACGCAAGCTTGAATGTGTGTATTCCTGTACCACTTATTTGCAAGAACAGACACGTAGCTTTGTAGGTTTGAATAGGGCTCGCAACCCTATCAAAGATCACCACTTCTTAGGAGTAGACTTACTGTAAAATAATTACTTGCGGTGGTAACTCCATGTTTCTACTAAAACATCTACGAAAGAATGAATAAGACACAAAAGGTTAAACATTTAAGTTCGCAGAAGGCAAACTGAAGCAGATTTTAACTTCCTAATTGTAACATGTGTAAATATTACGGAGGCAAACTGTTTCAGTGTGAAACTTAACAAAGACACAAAAACTATTCTCAATGAACATATCAAACTATCATCCAGTCTCTACCAGTTTTCAGTCAAACAAAATGGTTCAATGACAGCTCTGCATAATTGACAAGTAGCATTTGGTGTGAGTATTAAACAGCCAGACTCTACTAGTATCTCATTGTTTAACAGTCATAACGTGAGCACATGCTGCTGGCAGCAGATGCAGATATGAAACATCCCACCCACTAAGAGAAATGATAAGGATAGTTGCATAGTAAATACTGCTACAAGGCATGCAATGTTTGGGAGATGATTATGATAAGTCTTGAGCCTTATCACTGTTTTCATTTTAGCATATACATTTATAACCTCTTTGATGTTCTCATTTATTATATAATACATTTACTCTTTCACCTACAACAACTCTTCCACTCACTGCATGGCTAATTCATCTCTCTCTCCCTTCTCTCTCTCTCTATCTCTCTCTCATGCATGCATGTGCACACACATACACACACAGTCTTAGAATTCTGTCACACTACATCTACTCTTCACAGACAACGCTCATGTCACGTCATATCTTTTCTGTGACTTACTTGGGCTGAGGTGCCTCGCAGACATTACGGAATGCCTGGCTGGTCCTATAGCTTGCACTGGTCCCAAAGTGGTTATTGACAATGCCAGCACTGATGTCATCTTCATGGCTGGCGTCAGCTCGTGACGCCGATGATGTACTTCCATAATTTCGAATTCCACTAGCGATCTCATCCATCTCTGTTGAGAGTGAGAGGTACAAAGTTGGTAGGTTTTAACACTAAGCTTTTGGGTTTAATATAATTCTGGCAAAATTAAGTTTATTTTTGTTGTGAAAATTCAAAGTAACTGCAGTTTTACAACCGACATTGCTGTTGGGGATGAAGTGTTCCAGATTTCATTGTATGAGGTCTTCGCTTCTTGTGTGCCTTGTTTTGCCTTGCCTTCCGTAACTGACAATCAAGTACTCATTTACAGTTGGTAGACACATTTTGGCCCAATTTGGGCACTACCTTGGTCTCTGTGTGTGAAGCAAACACTACAACTGCTCTGTCACCAGGACACATCAAGTGAGTGAGCGAGTCCAGGTAGCAGTGAAAAAGTCAAATGCAATGTTAGGTATGATAAAAAGAAATATTAAACATAGGAGCAAGGAAGTGGTAGTCAAACTGTATAAAGCATTAGTTAGACCTAGATTGGAGTACTGTGTACAGGTGTGGTGATAAACATGCTGGAAAGGATTACAAAAAGAACGAGAAAGATGATAGTGGGATTCCAGAATTACAGTTATGAGGAATGACTCAGAAAAACCGGCTTACAGTGCCTAGAAAAGAGAAGAATTCGAGGTGACTTAATACAGGTTTATAAGATCATCAAAAGAACGGATAAATTAGACTATAACAAGTTGTTTTTTTCAAAATACAACCACCTACAAGAACAAGAGGGCATAGCTACAAATTAACTAAAGAAAGGTCCAGTTTAAATATTATGAAATATTTGTCTAGTCAGAGAGTGGTGAATGCTTGGAATGCATTGCCACAGGAAGTAGTGGAGGCAGGGACAATTAATGCATTTACAAATCAATTGGATGCGCATAGCTTTTAGAGTAAAGTAATGTAAATGAAATTGGTTGTATACAGATTCTAGAGTCTTCTAAACCAGTATAACGGCGTCAGTTAAATGGTAAGTCTCCTGCCCGACCATAATATCACTATGATGAAGTTTGTTCTATCACTCACTACTTTAGTCACTTACTATATGAGAACATACGACTATAAGGACTACAGTAGCATTGAACCCCATCGGTGATTGAGAAATATTAACTTGATACAATTCAGCTTTACATATGAATAATTCAGTTTTATGTATGGATAAAAATCCATTTTAAGTCTTGAAAAGTGTTTTGCTTAAAAAAAAACTATGTTTTATGTGTGAAAATTTGTTTTATATTTGAACAATTCAGATTTTCTTATTAACATTTCTGTTTCAGATGTACATATTAAAACGCAGGTTTACACATGAACAACTCAGTTTAACATATGAACAATTCAATTGAATATATTAACGTTTCTGTTTTACATATGCAAATGCAGTTTTTTCAAATAAACAAGTTAGTCTTACACCCACAAAAAAAATACAGTTTTACCTATAAGCAATGGGAAGAGAAGACTAACGTCTGGCAAGGCAAAACATACTGATCGGACATGTTAGTCAGGGTAAGGTAAATATACTGGTCAAGACCATCACCTCACTTCCACGTTGGTCTTCCTCGAAAGTGCTGTTCTTCATGTCAGCCTGCCTAACGAGGTGAGGGGTCAATGTCATCCCCGTAGTAGTGAGCGATATGCAGGCAAGCATATCACAACCACCTGGTCCACCTTCATCAGCACGTTCGGGATGTGAGGAAAGCTACTACAACACACCAGTTAATGCCTTTTCCAGGGCATACACAGCACGCATGCGAAAAGGCAGCACTAGTTTAGTCGGGTCAAGGAATAGTTATCGCAGTGAGTAGGTAAACCCAACACTAAAAAAGCCAGCTGAAATCGGACGTGTCGAGCCAAAAGACTCAGATATGGCAGCCTTCCACCATCACCACGTGATCAGAAGAATGTTTTACAGCGGTAAACTTGATGTTAGATTACTACCACTTGAGGTGAAACAGGAAGCTAAATGGTAACGGAAGAACTACATCAGATACTGTTGGCAGGAATGAAGTGTTACAGACCTCACTGTACGAGACCACAGCTTGATTTTGATGTGGGGTGGCTAGTTCCCTTCCTCACTACCTTTCATTTCATAACAGTAAGATATGTACCCATTTACAGCTGAGTTGACTAGAGCTTGCTGGGAATGGGTTTTGAACACCCTACCTTTACAATGAAAAGTGAGTGGTCTACCACTACACTAATCAAGCGATAACCGGAAGAACTCACTACAAGAACGCCTGTAGTCTTGAACTGTATTGCAAATGTGTAATTGAGAAGCGTATGAAATTGCAATATCCCACGTCCCCTAACACAATCCTGGTGTTGTTACAATTATTGTTATCATGCGTATAGCATTTAGATCAAGGAGATGTAAATGAAACTGGGTGTATACAGACTCTGCAGAGTCTTCTCCTTCTTCTGCGTTCGTTCTCAATCTCCCGCTACCAAGCCCTGAACAGGGTTTCGCAAGTAGCAGGATGTAGTACGGATAATGAAATGCGTTGTGTCGCTAGTTTACAACTTGACTGGGATATTTGCACCTTTCGGTCCGACACTTCCGTCTTCGTCTTGGCAGATATTTCTAAACCAGTATCAAGACGTTAAGTCAAGTTACATGCGTTCATGACATCGGTAAGCCACGCCTCCTTTATATAGCAATTGAAATAAAAAACCTAAGTTTGTATTACGCGTGGCGACTGCATGAGAAAGTGACCTTTATGTCTCAGTCATATACATCCTCCCGGTAGATCTCAGCCATAGTAATAAACTCTATAGTAACAGTTGATATTAGACACATTTCAAACGTAGGAATAACGTAAGTATAACGTAGGTATATCGTAGGTATTAAAGTAAAGTTGACGTTCACACGCTGTGTTAAGCCCATATTTAGTAGACCAAAGGCGCAATAGGAGTGATGTGGTCAGCATCAGACCGGCTAGATTTATTTCCCAGACTTGTTCTGGTACCCAATTTTGAAGGTGGGTCACATTTGGAATCGTGAGCGACCGCCGAAAAAATGTCACGCACCAAATGTGAATTGAACCTATAGATCGCTCGGCTTTGCGGTATGCTGTTGTTTTGTTTTTGTTGTTGCTTAGATGTTTGCCTCACAAGTTTCTACTGGCGGGGCGCGCCATTTTCCACCCCAGACCGTAGACCATTGGGCGATATCAGGACGCATAAACCAGTGCTTGGATGCATGTGTGCGTCTGTATGTACCTATGCTAGGTTTGAGCGCCCTCAGAACCTAGCCCAACCAAAGTGCAATAGAAGGGCCTCACCATGAAGGCACGTGTGAAAGTTGTGCAAGAGTGTGACTGTAGGACAGAGTCAAATGAAACAGAGTGAGGTGAGAGGAGAGAGAAGAGTTGCCCCCAGGGTAGAAGACCGGAGTGTCCCCTCTGCGGTATGCTGTTTATGTAGTACACCTTATCTGGGCATCGTAACTATTATCTCTCCACTGTGTTATACACACATATTTCTAATGATAAAACTAAAATAAGCGATATCATAAATAAAATTAGCGCACGCGGCAATCAACATATGCAAGCGTGCAGTGTGCGTGTCTATGTAAACGTAGTCCTATATATACACTGCCATTGAGAAAAGCGTCATTGTATGATCTTTCAGCTTTTTGTGAGGTGCGCTGGCCGTTTCCCTCCCTTGTTGCTTTACCTTCCCCAGATATCACAGAGGAGTGTAGCAATTGTACACGTGGAAGACGGAGTCATCGCATTATTGGGTTATCAACCAAAAAGTGTTGCTGTCAGAGGCAAGCGCTCTAACCGCCCTGCCATGTCACTTTTAAATCTGTTGAATTATTTTCCCCCAATTGATCGCCTTCTTCTTCTTCTTCTTCTTCGTTTTCAATATTCCGCTACCAAGCCATGAACAGAGCTTTGCAGATAACAGTATGTAGTTCAGAGATCGGAATGAGTTGTGTCGCTAGTTTACAGCTTGACCGCGATATTTGCACATTTCGGTCAGACACAACTGTCTTTGGCAGGGTTGATCGCCTTCATTCCTAAAGAGGAGTGCTTTGTACCATGTTTTGTGCTTTACCAGCCAAAAGCATCCGACTTTAGCAAGAATTTTTTAATTGAATTATTTACAATAGATTGTCTCATGAATACGAACACAAGCACGTCTGGGTTGTGAGCCCTACCATTAACGGCTAATCTACTCTGACCACCCATTTATTGAAACCATACACAAATAACAGTTATTGCTCTTCCACTTTCCCATTCGGGTTCTGATTCGATCCTCTGTATTGACACTCTCGGCATTTGTATACGCGTGTCTGGCCACCCGGACACCAAGACCCGGGATGGTTGCCGCATGAATGAATGCCCTGCATTGGATCTGGAAACAGCAGAGGCTTCCACTGAAAATCAAGCTACCAATTTACATAACCTGTGTCGCTCCCATTCGTCTGTACGGTTCCGAACATGGATTATTCCGTAGAGCGATCACAAGCGCGCTGAAGCCTTTCTTGCGATCCGCTGGTATGACCGGATCTCAAACGACGAAGTCACCCGATGGACCGACCACGAAATCATGCTAAACCGTCACCGTTTGACCATATTTGTACAATTAGCCCGTGTTTCCCAGGTCGTACCAGCCCACCAGATCTTGAAGCAGGCCATAGACATCAAAACGGGAAACGACCCTCTCCATCTTGGCCTCTCTCCGCGGCTGTCCACGCAACACCTGGTTAGGTCAAATCGGACAGACATCATCCTCATTGCATGCAGCCTAGGGCTCGGCCCCTCATGATATTAATGAAAGGTTGACGCGACGGGTCCTTGTCACCTTAGCGAACTACCTACCTACCTGGCTTACTGTTACAGACGAAAAGACAGCGAGGAAGGGAACTAACCAACCCCTGCCCATCATTGTAAGCTGAGGCTAAACGTAATTAAGTCTCTAACACTTCATCCCAGTCAGCAGTGTCTGCTACTCAAACTACCTTAAATTTCCCACTGCAGAGGTGATTTCCTTCAGAATGAAGAGACAACTACTAGAAGATCGTGTATCCTGTATATGTGTTTAAACGACCAGTGTAGATACCAGGGTTACTAATATAAGAGGAAATCGTAGAACTACTGTTACGTGTTATGAAGGTCTATGTCGTGAAAGGTGACTAAGTAGGATTGTGCATGGCGTTGGTAGTAAGCATGATAGGAAGTGGATAAGCTGACCACATGAAGCATGACAGGGAGTTGACGAGCTGACCATATGAATTATGACAGGGAGTAGACGAGCTGACCATATGAATTATGACAGGAAGTAGACGAGCTGAACATCTGAATTATGACAGAAAGTAGACGAGCTGAACATCTGAATTATGACAGGAAGTAGACGAGCTGAGCATCTGAATTATGACAGGAGGTAGACGAGCAGAGCATTTGAATTATGACAGGAAGTAGACGAGCTGAGCATTTGAATTATGACAGGAAGTAGACGAGATCACTGTCTGAATTATGACAGGAAGTAGACGCGCTGAGCATCTGGATTATGACAGGAAGTGGATAAGCTGACAAACTGAAGCATGACAGGAAGTGGATAAGCTAACCAACTGAACCATGACAGGAAGTGGATAAGGTGATTATCTGGAACATGACTGGAAGTGGATAAGCTGACTATCTGGAGCTTGACAGGAAGTGGATAAGCTGACCATCTGGAGCTTGGCAGGAAGTAGATAAGCTGACCATCTGGAGCATGACAAGAAGTGGATAAGCTGACCATCTTGAGCATGCCAGGAAGTAGACGAGATGACCAAAGAGAAAGTAAATAAGCTCGTTATGTAAACAAAATGCAGCACAGACCAGCTTCACAAGAGCACATATAAAGGTGAAACATATTGGCGAAGACGACCAACCTCCCACGCTCTCGTTGTGCTCCTGACAACAGGCTGCGTCACAGCAGCCTGACAATGTAATCGCCGTAGTGGTGAACTTACCGAGAAGCCTGGCATTGCACTACATTCACAAGAACCCTGGTCGCTTTTCTCAAGTACGTCTCGCGACGTAAGATGAACCATTGTGAACTGCTACCAAAGAAACGCTAAAACTTAACTTATCACGAGTAACTTTGAACAGCAACAAAAGCACATGCATGCTTTCACGCAAGCTTCCAGCAAATAAATCAACAACAGTGGTGGCTCGATGCTTCGACGGGAGTGATAATGGAAGGGTGATAACGGTATTTGTTTCAACATTTTCCGCTGTCTCATTTAACGTAACGCCTCTTCTTTGCAAATCTCATAACTACGATCCAACCACTATCTCCCCCGACTCTATCTTTAACAGTGTTATCTCGACATATCAAATGTGCCCTAGAGTCGACAGTCGGTCAATTAGTTCAACTAAGGCCAGCATGGCTTTCACGCGGCGAAGATAACAGTGGGTGGATTGTAACACGTAATATATGCTACTCGTGACTTGAAGAATTTGTTACACACACTGGATCTCGATGACTGACGAAGCAAGCGGCATTCATTCATCTGACTTCTTAAACCCCCCCCCCCCCCTTTTCCACATGACATGAGAGAGAGAGAGAGAGTGACTGAACATATGAAGTGCGACGAGAGGGAGTGACTGAACATTTGAAGTGCGAGAGGGAGTGACTGAACACTGAACATATGAATTGCGAGAGAAAGTGCATGAAGACTGACTATCTGAATCGAGAGAGAGAGAGAGAGAGAGAGAGAGAGAGAGAGAGAGAGTGACTGAACATATGAAGTGCGAGAGGGAGTGGCTGAACATGGGAAGTGCGAGAGGGAGTGACTGAACATGTGAAGTGCGAGAGAGAGTGACTGAACACTGAACAAATGAATTGCGAGAGAAAGTGCATGAAGACTGACTATCTGAATCGAGAGAGAGAGAGAGAGAGAGAGAGAGAGTGACTGAACATATGAAGTGCGAGAGGGAGTGGCTGAACATGGGAAGTGCGAGAGGGAGTGACTGAACATGTGAAGTGCGAGAGAGAGTGACTGAACACTGAACAAATGAATTGCGAGAGAAAGTGCATGAAGACTGACTATCTGAATCGAGAGAGAGAGCGCACTGCATATCTGAAGCATGAGAGGAATAGTGTAATAGGATCTCCTAGAATTGAATTAGTTTTGCCTTGTAATATACGCGTTTTTATATCTAGAGCTCTGTCAAATCCAATAGTCTACTCCACATTTTGAAAGTATTCTACCCTTGAGGAGTTCATTCATTCTATAAATCACAACGTATTGGTCAGTGTATCGATGGGTGTGTGTATCCTGTTTGTTATGTGGACGTACTGGTCAGTGTATCGATGCGTGTGTGTATCCTGTTTGTTATGTGGACGAACTGGTCAGTGTATCGATGCGTGTGTGCATCATGTTTGTTATGTGGACGTACTGGTCAGCGTTTCGATGCGTGTATCCTGTTTGTTATGTGGACGTACTGGTCAGTGTATCGATGCGTGTGTGCATCATGTTTGTTATGTGGACGTACTGGTCAGTGTATCGATGCGTGTGTGTATCCTGTATGTTATGTGGACGTACTAGTCAGTGTATCGATGCGTGTGTGCATCATGTTTGTTATGTGGACGTACTGGTCAGCGTATCGATGTGTGTGTGTATCGTGTTTGTTATGTGGATGTACTGGTCAGCGTATCGATGCGTGTGTGTATCTATTTGGCATGTGCACGTACTGGTCAGTGTATCGATGCGTGTGTGTGTCCTGTTTGTTATGTGAACGTACTGTCCAGTGTATAGATGCATGTGTGTATCTATTTGGCATGTGGACGTACTGGTCAGCGTATCGATGCGTGTGTGCATCCTGTTTGTCATGTGGACGTACTGGTCAGCGTATCGATGCGTGTGTGCATTCTGTTTGTCATGTGGACGTACTGGCCAGTGTATAGATGCGTGTGTGTATCTATTTGTAATGTGGACGTATTGGCCAGTGTATAGATGCGTGTGTATCTATTTGTAATGTGGACGTACTGGCCAGTGTATCGATTCGTGTGTGTATATGTTTGTAATATGTTCCACTATGGACGTTTTGGAGCAGTTATTTTGCCAATCCTGAGGAAAGTTGTCATTCCGTGGCTGACCTTTTCTTGTTATAAAAAGGATGCTTCCAAGCATATGCAGTCATGACCTTATCGCCCCAATGTGAAGCATGTTTTTAACTGCAACGGGTTTTAATCTGCGCCTAGAGAGGTTAATTAACCTGATGTATTACTAAATGGGGATTCCGTGCCGTCGGCCTCATGATCAGGTGGTGTGGGTTCACCTCCGGACTCCGCCGTCTTTTTCACGGGTGCTTGATGCGGAATCCCCTGCATCTCGTAGTCGCCCCCTAGTCGTCTTGTCCTTGACTTGCCACTGGGGTCGGGCGACTCGAGACGAGAGAGTGAGGATATAAAGTAGCGAGGTTAATCCTTACTAAAAATAGCGCTAGCTAAATAATTTATGTCATCATCGTCGACGATGGACGGCGTCTTTGCCTTTTTGATTACTAAATGTTGAATGTGTTTTGATTTTGAACTGAACCCCATTTAAAATGTAACAGTCATTAGAAGTAATTTCTGCCCTTAGTAGCTCAAAGCAGACAATTATTAACAGGGTAAATTCGATCTAGAATTGTCTATTGTGAACTTTGAATGACAGTAATTACTTCCAATGAACAGAAGTACAACTGACTGCACCGAATTCTTTGACGTGACTTCAGTAAAAAACAAGTCTTACCCGACGTTGTTATTAGAACACTTATCAATGAAAAATAATTTTATACCAGGAATCAGCAGCCTTCCGGACAAGGGCTGGAGATCATGTCATTCAGAGGACGGCGCACAATATTATCTGTAGCTAATAAATGCATACATATTTCATATATGTATATATGGGAAGGAAGACTATTGTTTGGTCAAGCTAAATATACTGATCAGACATGTTAGTCAGGCAAAACATACTGGCCAAGACACTCAGCTTGGCTTCCTCGTAGCCCTTTTTGGAAACGAGCTGTTTTAATGGCAGCCTGGCTAACAAGGTGAGGGATCGACGTGATCTCCGTAATAGTGAGCGACACGCAGATGAAGCCAAGCATAGCACAAAGGCCCGAAGGACCCCGGTCCACCTTCATCAGCACGCTCGGGATGTGAGGAAAGCTTCTGCATTTATAGATATATATATATATATAAAATAAATGTGTTTTAGCGTCTATGCAGACGGTCATGAAGCAGGTATGTCTTTTTTTCACTAGACGGGTCGTCTCTCCTTTCGACGTATACGATTATTTTCGAGTTTCTCACTCCGAGTAGCTTCAAGTTTCTCTCTCCGAGTGGCTTCAAGTCTCTCTCTCCGAGTGGCTTCAAGTCTCTCTCTCCGAGTAGCTTCAAGTCTCTCTCTTCGAGTAGCTTCAAGTTTCTCTCTCCGAGTGGCTTCAGATGCCGTTAGGCCATTTTGGTGTGATGTCTTCCATGTGGTTCGCACTGCGGCTGAGTTTTCTCAAGCATTGTGGTCAATGGAAGAGTCTGTCATTGATGCCTTGCAAACATCTTTATATCTGAGCAGGGGTCTGCCTGGGAGTCTCCTCCCCTCTGACAGCTCACCATACAACACCTGTTCTGGAATGCGGCCATTTTCCATTCTTCTCACGTGACCCAGCCAGGTCAGTCTTCTAGGACGTAACAGTCCTATAGCAGAAGAAAGATTTGCATGTTGCAGTACTTGTGTTTGTTATATATGGTATCAAGATGCTGAGCAGTGCATGAGCTGTAGCGGTCAGCTACCCAAAGCTGACTGCCAGCACGAGGACTAACGATCCAGAGCTGCCAAGACACTTCTCCGCCCCCACTAGGTGATCCTGCATAACAGGCTGCAACAGAACAGACTGGCTAAGGAGAAGTGATCGAAGAGGGAAGGTTAATCCGGTTCCCAAAAATGTCATGCTGAAGTCAGATGTGTTGGACCGAAATGTGTAAATATCGCATTCAATCTGTAAACTACGAAACAACATATTCCGTTCTCCCGACTACATCCTGCTACTTGAAAAGCGTTGTTAGGGCTTGGTAGTGTGAGTTTGAGAACGAAAGACGAAGAAGAAATATATATACGAGTCGTATTCAAATGAAACCGGACCAAACTGCAACAAGTGAACATACGCACGACGAGCACTTCTGGTTTAAACAGCAGATACCAACCGTCAAGTTTGTAAAATTTCATTATCCTCCGACTCATAGTTTCCACAGCAGACCGCTGAAAACATGGCGGGTGTAATACGGAATCAGTCCAGAGTTGATCAGCGAGCGGTGATTCGGTTTCTAACAGATGAAGGATGTCGACCAGTTGACATTCCTCGCAAAATGCAGGCAGTGTATGGTGACAAAAGTGTGTTGAAGACAACAGTGAAGAGCTGGACAAAGATTTTTAAAGAAGGACATGAGTTAATTCAAGATTTTCCGAGACCAGGCCAGGTGCATATTGTTGCGTTAACTCACGTCCTAGACCAGGCCAGGTGCATATTGTTGCGTTAACTCACGTCCGAGACCAGGCCAGGTGCATATTGTTGCGTTAACTCACGTCCGAGACCAGGCCAGGTGCATATTGTTGCGTTAACTCACGTCCTTCTTTAAACATCGTTGTCCAGTTCTTCACTGTTGTCACTATTGCAGATAATACCATTTACAGTAAGCCTATTTTCAAGCATCTGTAATAATTCCCTTTTTCGATGTAAAGCATAGGTTTTAACCGCAGCTGGTCCCTTTACAGGAAACATACATCTGAGCCTTTGCAGTGGCTTATTAAAATAGCTATATTTTTTACATGCCAAGGTTGCCAACCCCAAGCACAACCCTCTCTAATCGCCTTTTTACGACGCATTTAGAACGTGGTAGTGGCCCTATTCTTTTCATCTCGGGTACCACATATACAAATTATTAATTGCAAAATAAATGTTAATGGCACGCTTCAAAACGTGTTACAAACGGTTATCATGGAATCAGTTGTTTTCTTAGCAAATATGAAATAATCTTATACGACATTTTTCGCGTGCCAAAATGTAACATCGTAGTAGCTTCAATGATTGTGAAGCGCGTGATTGTGAAACACATGCACGTGCTTCAGCATGTATGCCAATGACATTACCGGCCTTTCGCGAGTACTGTAAACCCCAACAATTATGTGTGAAGATAAATAAGAAGGCCGGGGTAGGATGGTAGAAATCATCTTTCAATGACATAATGATAATGACAGTGGTGGTTACGGTGAGCTTTCTTAAAGAATGCTTGCTTAAATGTTGATAAAAACCTGGATCTCGTGTATTCTTTGCTTTCTGACGTTCGTCAAGAAAAGCCTGCTATATATGTGGCTTTTGGCCAGACACATCCAGTTTCAGCACGGCGTTTTTTTCCGGATCCCTATCCTATTCTCTTAGCTAGACTACACGAGTGCAGGCGTATTCCAGGGTCGCTTCACGGAGGCCGAATAGAGTATAAGTCATTGTGGTTTGCTGACACTGACGTAAGCAGCCAGTTATGAGTCACTGGACGCTGTCATTTCATTCACTGGTGCATCTTCACCCCCCTCCCCCCAATAATTAATAAATCTAGTATATTTATATTTATATCTGCATATTCAATTTTCCAAAAACCACTTATTCCAAGATTGTTCAAACATAAGTAGACAATTACGTCCCTCTTAGCTTTCTGTATAAACGTATCCTAAATGAGTTTTATGAAATGTTACGTCGTGACGTTTGATTTGTCCTATTGTTCAAATGAAAGCACAGGGACCCCCACTATATCTGACCCTTTTACAGCTAGTCTATTTCCTTCCATTGGTAGTAACGGTTTGAATAGCAAAGATGATATTCGATGATGTTGCTAGTCGAATGTACACTCCTCTTTAGTCGTTTTTTATGATGTGATTGGAAGGTTATAGTAGATATATTATGTTCAACCCAGGTACCACCGCCAGGGGTGGGTAGGAAATTCACAGATACCTCAGTTAATAGTAAAAGTTGCTCAAAACGAGCGAAGATGGCGACAGCATCAGACTTGTGCTGCGAAACGTGTTTTCATATGGCTATAGAGACCAATCCTTGCACGGCGGACTTTGCCGCATTCCGGGGCACTCATATCAGGCTGTGAAATTGTTGTGCTTTCTGCTCTTTCGAGTGGCACATCTACTCTGAGCCTCCGCGATGAGTTTCTCTTTTTGCGATCTGAGCACCGTTGCTGATTCTAGTGCGTCAAGTGGGATGGTTTTGTCAAACAGCGCCCAGGAGGTGACATCAATATTGAAGCTTTCCAGTGGCACTTTCAAAGTCTGTGTAGCGTTTTTAATGTCCTCATAATGCGCGCCTGCCTATTCTGAGTTCACCGTATAACAGCTGCTTGGGGATGCGCTCATCAGACATGCAAAAAACATGTCCCGTCCATCGTATCTGGGATTTTTGCAGACTTGCATGGATGCCCATCATGTTAGTCTTACTAAGAATGTCAGAGTTAGGCCCCTTGTCCTGCCACCCAATCCCGAGTAGCCTACGCAGACTTCTCAAGTGAAAACGATTGAGCTGTCTGACATGACTCGTCTCGCCAGGGGCACGCCCACTTGGTAGCCCGCTAGCTCTCTAACTATGCGTGCTGATGGATCATGAACAAACATTAACAAAATCATCTAGACAGAGTAAAACATGGCTACAATATTGAAAACATAATCCTGGACATAATACTTCTTCGTTTGTAATCAAATGGACGTTTTGTTTCGAGGCTGTAATAATTGCGCCTCTCATATCATATGCCAGCAAGGCACATTTTTTAGACCGGGTTACTTCCCTCTTATTTTTCTTCGATGTTCGTCGTAAGGACGTTTGTGACTTTGAGTCGTAGTTTACAGCGAGGCTGTGATATCTGCGCCTTTCAGTCCGATATATAATGATTTCAGCACGGTATTTTTTAGGACCGAGTTTGACTGTCCTCTTCGATTCCTCAAAGCCAGACTTCACGGAATCTGCCTGTTTCCATGGCAGCCACTTGGAGACAAAAAGGGGTCTTGGATAGTTCTGATTCAATTACACTGGCGTAAGAAGTCGGCTATCAGTCGCTGCCAGTCGCCAATTAGTTCACTGCATCTTCGGATCTAGGCATAATACGAGGAAAGGCCCCTGACTAAGAGCTATCAGAGAGTAATTTATTATAGTCTATCGAATTACACATATCATATAGCCAAAAAGGAAGTTATTTGGCGACATCAGACGTTTTATTTTCTTGATGATGTAACTTGCGCTGTATTTAGATTATAGTGAGGAACGAGTGGCCGAATGGCTTCGAGGCCTGCCTGCCGACAAGGAGGACAGTGGTTTGAATCCCCGGAATGGCATATGTTGTTTTTCTGTTGGAGGTGAAATAAATAAACATAGCCAGCACACGACGTGGCTACAGTAGTGGCGAAGCGGTATGTAGTGATCAGCTTTAAAAACCCATCGACTACCCCAGCAATGGGGAAATGCCGTATGACAGTTGTTTTTTTTAGTGAGGAAGAAAATACGCTGATCATCAACCTCATTCTCTTGACTACATTGGACAAGTGGAAAAACTTTCAGTCAAGACGACTGCGCGCGAGCATGCACACGCTTTCGCACACACACACACACACACACCAACACATATTGATAGAACGGCACTGCATGATGCGTAGTAGTGAAAGCAGTAGGAGATAAACATGAATACAAATAAGAAACTGAAATAGTACTAGTGGCAGTGTGTGAAGTTGTGGATGTAAAACAAATGCTACCGATATGTGTGTATGTGTGTGCTATGAAGCACAGGCGATTGTGGTTGTTGTTGTTCTTGTGAATGTCCACAATGAGTAAGTTTATTCTTTTGTGGGCCCTCAAAAAGACGTTAAGTGGCGGGTTGCATTAGCTTTTCTTACGTGCTGATGAATGTGAGCCGGTGTCCTTCAGACGGTTGGGCTATGCTTGGCCGCATGTGCGTGCCGCTCACCACTACGAGGATCACGTCAATCCCCCACCTCGTTAGTCAGGCTACCAGGAAGAACAGCTCGCTTCTAGGAAGGCCTACGTGGATGTGAGGTGGGGTCTTGGCCAGTATATTTTACCTGACCCTGACTAACATTGTGATCAGAATGTTTTGCCTGACCAGACGTTTGTCTCCTCTCCTTTGTCGTCAACAATAATTTGTTAGGGGGATACTTGATTGAGCCAAGGCTCAGATAGAGACTTGATTGTGCTAGGGCTCACAGACTTGATTGTGCTAGGGCTCAGGCTCAGATGGAGACTTGATTGTAGTAGGGCTCAGAGACTTGATTGTACTAGGGCTCAGAGACTTGATTGTTCTAGGGCTCAGAGACTTGATTGTACTAGGGCTCAGAGACTTGATTGTACTAGGGCTCAGAGACTTGATTGTACTAGGGCTTAGAGACTTGATTGTACTAGGGCTCAGAGACGTGATTGTGCTAGGCCTTAGAGACTTGATTATACTAGGGCTCAGAGACTTGATTGTGCTAGGGCTTAGAGACTTGATTGCGCTAGGGCTTAGAGACTTGATTATACTAGGGCTCAGAGACTTGATTGTGCTAGGGCTCAGAGACTTGATTGTGCTAGGGCTCAGAGACTTGATTATACTAGGGCTCATAGACTTGATTGTACTAGGGCTCAGAGACTTGATTGTGCTAGGGCTCAGAGACTTGATTATACCAGGGCTTAGAGACTTTATTGTGCTAGGGCTCAGAGACTTGATTGTGCTAGGGCTCAGAGACTTGATTGTGCTAGGGCTCAGAGACTTGATTATACTAGGGCTCATAGACTTGATTGTACTAGGGCTCAGAGACTTGATTGTGCTAATGTCTGAGAGACTTGATTGTGCTCGGGGTCAGAGACTTGATTGTGCTAGTGCTCAGAGACTTTATTGTGCTAGGGCTCAGATAGAGACTTTATTGTGCAAGGGCTCAGATAAAGACTTCATTTGCTAGGGCTCAGATAGAGACGTTATTGTGCTAGGGCTCAGATAGAGACTTTAATGTGCTAGGGCTCAAATATATATGCGGTGGAGTGACCAGCCCCTTTAATAGCCGCCCCGCCTTTCCTATGTGTATGTTATCTGCACAATTACAATTGGGCACATTGGTGCCTGTCAAAACTAGGGATCGAATCCTGTCTCTATGCCGCGAGGGCAGCGCTCTAACCACTCACGACGATTGTATAGTGTGATCTCTAAAATATATGTCACTAAGGTGTTAGAATATATGTTGTAGACAACATTCATATCACCACTGATAATGACCATTATCTAATCCAATTATGAAGATGTCCTGAAGAGGCGATCTTGTATCGGTATCCATTTCTTGACCAGTCATTAGGCTGCCAGTACAGGACACAGGATCACGCACAGTGAAGGTTGAATTACACCTTAATATCTGTTATTATTTCACAGACTTATTGTTTGTTACATTTCCGCATATGGAAGTCAAAACTCTTACATTACACACTTCTTGTAATTGTCTAACTGATCGGCGATATAATATCTATTACTTAGCTCAGTATCGCACATTAGACGGGTTGTTTATCACTTCATGACAAATGTTTGATTTCTTCTGAGCGAGGAAATACATTATATAAATGCACATTGTATTCCCAGGAGAACTTCTAAAACACGCAACATTTCACACTAGATACGAGTGAAGCAAAAAAATTTACGTTCATATTTATGCAATGAAACAAAATATGGACAAATATGAATTAATGCACTTAATTACATTTTTCACGAAAAGAATATGCCTAAATATGAATTAATGCACTAAATCACTTTTTTTATGAACAGATATACACAAATAGAAATGACTGAACTGAATCTTTTTTTTTTAGGAATAGAATAAGGACAAATATGAATGAATAGACTTAATAATGTTTATGTACAGAATATAGACAAATATGAATTAATGCACTTAATTACTTGTATGAACAGAATATGTACACATAGGAATGAGCGCACTTAATTACTTAACAAATATCAAGGTCACATTTGAATTCCCCCCGGTACAATCACATTCTACTGCATCTGGAGTATCAAAAATAATTTATTTTATGCAGTTTTCCGAGGCTAAATAATTCCATACTTAGGTTTCTAAAGAATACCAAAGCCGCAGAATTATCTCGGGAGGTATATTTGCTTATATGTATGGCTTAGAAACATAGCGTGTAACAACCAGTATATTATAACTAACACATGTCTCCATTACATACTTGGCGTCATTCCAGCCTCGTCTAACACACGGAATTGTGGCAAGGAACAAGACAACAACCAATATAGCTTTGGAGACACACAAATGTGGTTAGGGCATACGTTAGGGCACACATTTAATATGCGTGCTCTTGATTAGAACAGACAAAGGAAGAGAAGAGTTTTCACAGTACACAACCCCTGGCGCAGAACAGTGTAAGGCGTCAAGGCAACTTAACATAAATCTCTTTAGAAAAGCATATATAAGGAGTGTGCCATGACAAATCATATCTTCATATGGTACGAACATATGGAGTGTGCCATGACAAATCCTATCTTCATATGTTAAGAACATATGGAGTGTGGCATGACAAATCATATCTTCATATGGTAAGAACATATGGAGTGTGCCATGACAAATCCTATCTTCATATGTTAAGAACATATGGAGTGTGGCATGACAAATCATATCTTCATATGGTAGGAACATATGGAATGAGACATGACCAATTATATCTTCATATGGTAGGAACTTATGGAATGAGACATGACAAATCATATCTTCCTATGGTAGAAACATATGGAGTGTGACATGACAAATTATATCTTCATATGGTAGAAACATATGGAGTGAGACATGACAAATTATATCTTCATATGGTAGGAACATATGGAATGAGACATGACAGATTATATCTTCATATGGAAATAAAAAGAAAGAAGGGAGTGAAACATCATACTCTGAGAACAGTTGCGCTCTTGCGTATTGTCACACAAATACTGACTACTCCACACTCCCTACATATGAATATATCGACAGTTATAACTAAACTTGACAGACACTTCGCAATCACGACCAAATAAACTACTTATGGCATCCTTGGAACATTAAAACTAACACGATTACACTGTTTAACTAGTGGCAAATTCCGAGCAGAGATTTCTATTCGAACATATCTGTAACATTTATCACATTATAACAGACTAGTTCGGTATAGACCAGGTCAATATGATTACGTCAAATGCAAAAGTGACTTATAAAGAACACTGATATTATATCAAATTAGTACAACAGTAAAGCTGATAAGGGGCAAAGTTAGGGGCATAGTGTGCAAGACAGTTTTATTATCAGCTAATTCAATCTAGATAACAGTTACGGCCCTCATTAGTATGTGTAACGAACTCGTACACTGTTTGGTGAGATTCATAATAAACCTTCATCGATCACATTTACATTATTCCAGGGAGAAAATATTTGGAAAACAGATTGTATCAAAGGAATATTTTCTAGCTATGCCAATCAAACTTGCGAGGCGTGTTCAAATGAAACCAGGCCTAACTGCAACAAGTGAACATACGCACGATGACGTCACTTCTTGTGGTAAATAGAACATACAACCGTCACGTTTGCAAAATTGCATTATACTCCGACTCATAGTCTTCTCGGCATACCGTTGAAAACATGGCGGGTATGATCCGGAATCCGTCCAGAGTTGATCAGCGAGCGATGATTCGGTTTCTAACAGTTTAAGGTTGTCGACCAGTTGACATTCATCGCGGAATGCAGGCAGTGCATGGTGACAAAAGTGTGTCGAAACCAACAGTGAAGAACTGGACAACGATGTTTAAAAAAGGACGACGGTTAACGAAAAAGTTTCCGAGACCAGGTCAGACGCATTGCGTTAACTCACGCCCTTCTTTACGTTAAAGAGAGAATATTGTAATTTTCAGAACCAAATACACATTCATGATTCGTCTTTTAGATCTATAAGAAGCATAGGATCCTATCAATACTATATATCGTTCCTTTACGGGTGGCCCATATACGAGAATGTACTGTGACGGTTTCAATAGTAATGGTTTTACATGACGAGGTTGCTGGCCACATACAACATCATTTTACGACATGATTGGAACTTTACAGTGGTTCTATTATTTTTCAACGCGGGTATCGCTCGAATGAAACATATATCCATCTTCTTCTTGGTCTTCTTCTTCGTCCGAAAAGAATGTTGTGTTGCAGCTTACATCGTGGCTACGATATCTGCGTCTTCCGGACGGATACATCCAGTTTCAGTACGGCATTATTGGGACCGGGTTTGTCTTCCTTCTTCGATCCCTAATATCCAAGCCAAGCTGTATGAGTGCAGTCTGTTTTCAGGGCCGTTACCCTTGAGACGAAATAGGGTTTTGGTCAACTATTGTCCGCTGGTCCTGACAACAACACCCAGCAATGGGTCACTAGCTGATGTCAACTCATTCACTGCTACATCTTAGATCCTTTTGACATATTATTATATCTAGGAGAAAACAATCTGGCATTGTCGATTAAACAACCAATATGGCAGAGAAACAATAATCCATCTTTGTCAACCAATCATACTTCTTCTTCTTCTTCTTCATCGTACGCAGTCAGACAGTAACCATTATTTTTTAGAAAAAAGCAGCGGTCATCCTGAAGCTGTCGACACTGCCATAGAGCTTGTCTAGTGTTGCCACTGGTGATGGCCACATCTGCTCTCTCTGATCCTCGTATGTCGGGCAGTTTTGCAGCAAATGCTCAGCTGTCATTTTCCCGGTACCACACGGGCATTCGTCAGTGCCACCTATCTTCAATTTGTTGAATAGGTGGTACCTTAGTCTATTGGGCTAGTGCGAAGTCTGAAGACCACAACCTGCTCTCTTCTGTTCAGCTGGTAATAGGCATCGTATTTTGTGTAGCCAGTATGTTCGGTTTCCCATTTGGTCATGTATCTAGCTCTAATAAGCCGTTTTGACTCTTCGTATGTCACACTAGTATCTGGTTGTGGTAGTCTTGCACCTTCTTTTGCCAGTCTGTCTGCCTCCTCGTTGCCTTGGATGTTGCAGTGGGATGGAACCCACTGTACCACTACCCTTTTTGGTGCGGACTGTTGGTATAGTTGACAGCGTACTGCTCTTAAATCATTAAGTTCAGTATTTTTCTGGCTTTTCAGTGCTGTGACTACGGCCAAGGCATCTGTAAACAGGGCTATATGGCTTTCATTCCTTTTACCTGTCACCATTTCTTCCACTGCCGCCCTCAGTGCCTCTGCCTCCGCTCTGAAATTGCTTGTGTATTTTTTTTCCAGTAGCGAATGACAGTGTTATTTTTCTGCCATTTGGTACAACCAATCATGCATTATGTCATGGTTCAAAATGCTGCCATAGCTGGTAGTGAATTTGAGGATCAGCTTCTAAATTCTGTTGAAATATTCAGACTGCATGCACAACAGCAAAATCCCAACTCTCCTGCACAGAAGTACAGGCACGACCAGAACATAACAAAAACACAACAGAGAGCTGCCAAAGCAAACATTTCACTATCTGTGACAGTACACAACTCAGGAAACGAATGGTGCTCTACCGAAAATAAAGACCAAAAAGGCTCAAGAAACAGACAAAAATTACAAACGCATTTATATTAAACCGTGGCCTAAAAGCAAAGCCTGTTCTCCTAATGTGTATCAACCGAACATGTAAATAATCCATCCCAGATTCTACTGGTTGCTGGAAACCAACAAAATAAATCGATGACAACTTCAGAAACGACTGCAGAACTGACGACCAACTTTTCCACCGGGTGCAAAAAAAACTGTAGTCGGTTTCCAAGAGGGAAAACACACCACAGAAGTATTCACCAATCAAACCACAAAATATGCAGACGATACATTTTTTATTAAGTGACAACATTGAGCATTCACGAACAAATGTTCTGTTGGATTTGAGCCTTCTTGAGAAATAGAAAATACAAGCATAAAAGATGCCCTAAGTGAACACTAGTATAGAGATTACCAAAAGGATCTAAATTAAGCTGCATCCTGTTCCTTAGCTACATACATTACCTCCACTTATCTCTCCCCACTCCCCACAATCTTAAAGGACAAAAAAAAAACCGGATGTAAGCAGATGATCTACTCCTTTTTCCGAGTGCGTCATGAAAAGGGCCTTGTGTCGTAGTTTACAGCGAGAATGCGATATCTGCGCCATTCGGCCAGATACATCCGGTTTCAGCAAAGTATTTTTAAACCGAATTTTCTCTCCCTCGTCGATTGCTATTCCCAGCGTGTTTACACGGCTGCAACTTGGGGGGGGGGGGGGGGGGGGGGGAATAGAGTCTTGGTCAGCTGTCGTTCGCTGACGGGACTGCCACTTGGGGGAGGAATAAGTCTTGGTCAGCCGTGGTTCGCTGACGGGACTGCCACTTAGGGGAGGAATAAGTCTAGGTCAGCCGTGATTCGCTGACGGGACTGCCACTTAGGGGAGGAATAAGTCTTGGTCAGTCGTGGTTCGCTGACCATGATGCAAACAGCCAGCTATCACAGTCAATGGCTGCTGACAACTTATTCACTGTTGCATCTTCGACCTCAGATGATCTACTCACTTGGACAACACAAAAACGCAAAAGAAAACTGAGCCAAATGTGACAGATTTAGTCTTGGCAGACAAATCTTGTCTCCCTATTGACAGCTTATTTTTTCTAAAATTAAGCGCAAGCGTAATAATATATATTTCTTTTAAATTTAAAGGTGGACTTTCCACCGGACCTGACAATTCACGTCAGTAATACCACTACAGTGTCGCAGATTAATATCGGCGCCCAGAACGCCATTTTAAAAGTAGAGCAGGCAGAGAAAATAATCCGGGCATTATAAATACCGGGGCAAACCGGGAGCTAGAGGCATTGGGAGAGTTTTCAGAGCGATTCAGAGCTCGACACATTGAACGAGATAGTCAGAGCGATTGAGGGAAAGACATATGCACACAGATTGAACGAGATTTTCAGAGCGATTCAGAGCTCGAAACATTACGAGACATTTTCAAACGATTCAGAGCGAGACAGCATTTCAGAGCCGACACATTTCGAGAGTGAACGACGCATTTCGAAAGACACATTTGTAGAGGAGCATTTCCCAGAAAGACGATTCAGAGAGGGACTCACTTTGAGAGTCGATTCAGTCAGAGAAAAGAGAACGTCGCATTGACGGAATTCCAGTTTACAGAAGTAAAGTATTCATTTGTGAGTAATTAGATAGCATTACCTCAGGTTGAAGTTTGACCAGCGTCAGCCACGTGGGCGACCTTTCAAGTTAATAGTCATCACAGACATCTCACAGAAGCAGTCTAAATCAGGTATAGCTACCCGCTATAGGAGAGAACAGGCTTCCTAGATCTAGACCAGCTGAGAGAAAACTTTACCATTTGACACGTGTGTCGACCCACGACAAGTTACCACGTGGTCAGCCGGCCTTTGTTTAACACGCGTGGTCAAAACACACTGCATTTAAACACGTGGCTGCCTTGCCAGGTTTGTATTCATCGTAGATTCACAGCAGTAGCCTAGTCTTTCGACATCCATCACGCAAAACTACAGTCCTCGTTGAGGAACGGAACCAAGAACGTTTACCTGGGTTGGGTTTCTTCTTCTTCTTCTTCTTCGTTCTCAATCTCCCACTACCAAACCCTGAAATGGTTAGTAGCAGAATGTAGTCCAGAAAACGGAATGCGTTGTGTTGTAGTTTACAGCTTGGCTGCGATATTTGCACCTTTCGGTCTAACACATCCGACTTCAGCAAGCATTTTTTGACTACCGGGTTAGCATTCCCTCTTCGATCCCTTCTCCTTAGCCAGTCTGCCCTGCTGTAGTGGGTTGGGTTTAAACCACGAATTAACCATCGGCATCAATACGCCATAATTCGGATTCAAATTACAACAGGCCAAGTACGGAAAGTAGACTGTGTACAATAGTTCTAGGTTTAGCGGTAGTGAGTGATTTAAGTTTAGGTAACCATTAGTTAGGAGCGTGTAGGAAGTTGTGTATGGTAGAAGAGTGGAAGTGTTGTAGCGTGTAGTAATAAAGAATTTGTTTATTATTGTTTTGAAATAGTGTCCTTTGTTAGTTTATTGAAGTGTTAGTTGTGATAGAGTTTGAGACTGTAGAGGTGGATAGTCGAGATGCGGCTTGAGTGAGCCGAGAGAGCAACAAACCCGTTCCGTCTGCTACACAAGCAATTTTAAATAGAGCCATGACCATGATAATTGTGTACCGCAAGCTGTGGAAACTACAAACAAACATAAAATTGTATACGTAGTCTTCGTCAGCAGCACAACAGAAACTACAAAATAGTACCAACTCAATCTAGATGGACAAATACTGACCAAGTGAAGGTCCATCATACTTAGGAGTCGAAGTTGACAGACAACTACTGCTCAACCCTGTTGAACACAAAATGAAAGACAAGGCCAGCAGCGTCTAAACGTGAGTAAACACATTGCAAGCACCACCTAGGGAATTTAAGGCAGCAGCACCTGGGTTATGTTCCATCAGTTATGGGCTACGACTTGCCAACGTAAACCACAATGAGCAAAACAACCCAGAAGAACCTGGACAAATTTTAAAAAATCAGGCTTTCGGGTCTATATGCTGGGGTAAAAGAACCACACCAACAGATGTCTGTGAAATGTATACCACATAGAACATATGGACATTAGGCATACACGTGCAGTACTTGATGCTACAGAACGAAGTATAAATATGATACAAGAACATTCAAATAGACAGCCGGCCGAAACTGGAAATGAATTAACAGATTAAAACAAAAAGTCAAAAGTAATCTCTCCCCCCCCCCCCCCCGATGTCATCAATTTGCCGAGTGTGTGAGGGTGGGGGGAGGGGGTGGTTGTGGGAGCCTTGTGCGCCCCAATGATCCAGAGAGCTATGCTGGTGGAAATATATGTTCCTGGTAGGGCCACCCAGGCCGGACATGTCACTCAAAAGGGGCCAGACTAAGAATGCTCGCAGCCGGGCACGCGGCGCTCAAGAGTTCAGGAAGACAGACCACTTATGAGAGGTAAACTCTAAACAAAGTCCGGACAGATAGAGTTCGAGAACCAGGGCGGGCTGGTCATCGAAGGGCAGTATCCCCTAACATAATATACAGCCTGCTGCTGTGCAGGAAGGTTGGGGACAACCAAAGGTAAGGGAAAGCAAACCCGAAAAACAGTCCGCAGAAAGTTGATTCACTTGGCCAGAGAACGCATAATAAGGTGCAACGTATCTCATGATAGCATGAGAAGTGCGTCAAAGGATTCAAGATATGGTGCTCTTATTGTGAAGGCCGGCCAGGTGAGAAGAGCGCCATGCGTCTCGAATGGGCCCACCTCAAGCTACATATGTCACCCTGGCCCGGTTCGGAGAGCCAGAAAACTGGAACAAGGGAGAAACATTACTGGTCTGAATTCATTGGAATAAAGAACACTGAACAGATTGCACTGGAATGCTAAAGGCATATACCACATAAAGCAGGCGCTAACAGCGAGACTTGTGGAAGACGAGATTCGAGTAGATGTGGCGTCCATACAGGAAACGCACCTAAATCCGCAACATAGATATCTTCCCCAAAATCAAATACCACTTGAAAGGAAAACATATTTCAGGATGTTGAGGGAAGACACCAGAATACGGTGGGACAGCTATTCAAACTGAGTTCCGGGATTGCGTCGACTCTGCAACAATGCGAAAGTACAGATGGACTGGTCACGTGGTCTGCATGATTCACGAAAGATGAACAACGAAGGTGTATTTATGTTGGCCGCCATACAACTACAACCGCTCACGCGGCCGCCGTCGATAAGATGGAGAAATGATATGTCCCCCGCCTTCTGAACGACATGGTACTCCAATTCGAAGGATAGGCACAGATTCAAGCGGCTTTTGGCTAACTGGCAAAAGGCAACCTTGGGCAACCAACTATTTGGAAAATGATTTCAAAATATGCTTCGATCAATGGCACCAGTACTGGGGTAAGTGAAAGGTTTCGTAGATGGACTACTTCAAAGACTACACTTGCCCAGAACACAAACAACAAGACATCACTGTGACCTACTGTTTTAAACAACAGCATATGTGCACCAGAATGACCGCGGAAAAGCTGACCGTGGAAAAGCTTTTCGTAGAAAAACTGACCATGGAAAAACTGATCGTGGAAAAACGGATCTAGAAAGTGATTATTTTGTTAGTTAATAAATATTTCATTCCTTCATGCATCCGTGATTTAAATGGAACTTATACAATATAATGAGGTTGCCTGCCACACGAACAACCTTCAGACATCTTCTATGTCGCTGACCTGATTACCATGTAGTAGATCGCAGTGGACATTAAGTTCAATCCCAAAATGATAGGTCTAGGATTAGATATCCATACACTTAACCACATACACAGTGACACACAACACATACAGTGACACACACACACACACAAACATACACGCATATGCGCGAGCAAGTAAAGATGTATACACACATTCACTCATACATACTTACAACACTACCGTACAAGTGTTTCATGGTTCTAAACAAGAAGTACAACATGAAAGGTTCCTCTCATTTTGCGAAAATACAATCGGATAAAACTGTCTTTTTTTAACCAGGTATACCAGACGTTGCTTCACCAAACCTGGGCAGTATATATATTCAGGTCACTAATACAGGAATATTAAGGAAATCGCGCGGCATTTGACGATAAGCGTAATTGACCAATCAAAAATGTGACAATTGTAATCTTACTTTTCAGCCGAAATAATGATAGCCTGCATACGTCAATGGTTTAGAAATCATTGACTAATTGAATCGTGTGTCATTAATTTAGCAGAACGGTCAATTTATCATGTCAAACATTTTTTTTTTAATACTGACCTTTGCAAGCACTTTTATTTTATAAAAACATGTTTACTAGAGCTATATTTTAGCTATATGGAATAACATTGTTCACACATGCAGTTTCACACGCACACACACAGTGTACACATACGCACACACATAAACTCACATCAGAACACATTCAAACACGAGAACACATACACACGAACACGAGATTGGTAATACACGCACGAGCGCGTATATAAACACTAGCGAATATACGTACACATTCGAGAGGACACACACATTTTTGTATTATTTCTAAATTAACTATATTATCGCTCGTAAAATTGGGACCAATTAGACGAGGTTATGCGGCCAAGATGCAGCAGTTAACGAGCTGACAGCAGCCAGCGACTCATAGCTCTTACATCAGAGTCAGCGTACCATAGCTGACTAAAAGCACATTTCGCCTCCACGTGGCTGCCCTGGAAACTGCACTAGTCACTCGTGTAGTCTGACAAAGGGATTTAGATCGCAGTGGGAAGTTTAATTTTGTACTTTAAAAAGTCAGCTGAAATCGAATGTGTCGGGCGGAGAAGCGCAGATATCGCAGCCCCTCTGTAAACTACGAAACGACGCCACAAAGATAAACAAGAAAAGAGCAGTAATAGACTAAAGAGCCATATCAAACTTATGTGTAGATACTGATCAAAAGGCGGTAATTGTGGTTATAAAAATTCAGGATAAAAAGCACACAAGACCACACAGCAAGTTAGCAAAAGATTCGGGATAAAGATGTTGAGCAGCGCATGAGCTGCAGTGGTCAGCGACCCATAGCTGACTGCTAGCGTCAGGGCCAGCGAACCAAAGCTGCCAAGACCCTTATACACCTCCACGTGGTGATCCTGGAAAACAGGCTGCAGCAGGGCAGACTGGCTAAGAAGAAGGGATCGAAGAGGGAATGCTAACCCGGTACTCATAAAATGCTTGTTGAAGTCGGATGTGTTGGACCGAAAGGTGCAAATATCGCAGTCAAGCTGTAAACTACGACACAACGCATTCCGTTCTCTGGACTACATTCTGCTACTTAAGCCCGTTCAGTGTTTGGTAGTGGGAGATTGAGAATGAACGAAGCCAAGCCAGCCAGCAAAAGATTCAATGAAAATAAACAAACTTAAAGAAACAGACACGCAAAAAACAACTGTTACGAAAATTGCCGAGAACTTTGCTAGACTGACCACAGGAATTAAATCAGTCGAAAAAAGAATGGGCAACGTTTAAAAGTAATTTAATTGAAGCAGCTAAAGAAACGTGGAACTGTAAAATTCAAGAGGTTCAATCAAGGTCGTTAATAACGGCGTGTTATAGAGAAGAGATAAAAACTGCTACCAAAGAGAAGAAGAATTAGTACAAAGTATGGGTTTCAAGCAAAAAATAACAAGAATATGTCGACTAAAAGACAGAGAGAAAGCTCGCAAATTTGGTAATTAAGCAGGCTAAATGTAAATCTTGAAAAAAGCATGTACAATTTTGAATTTGGATTGCAAAAAACGAAACAAGAAATTTCTACAAGAAAGTATGAGAGACAGAGATGATTGTTGCAACCAAACAGAAATTATGAACGACGACAATGAAATCGCAATAAACGACCCACAACTGGTCCTGAAAGATGGCAACAATACTCTCAACTTATCAAGAAATGGGGACAATGACGCACAAGATACTAACGTTAACGTAAGCAAGGAGTTGGAATCAAACATCAGGCTTTCAAAAATCAGAAATACTGTACAAGCTGCTCCACTTGTCCAGGGCCTGACGAAATCCCTGTTGATTTAATCAAAGTAGCCAATGAGTTAGGGATATTGTGGCTACAAAGATTGTATAACCTATAACCAAACAATACACATATCGACTTTAGAAAGAACAGAACCTACACGGAAGCAATTTTTACTCTCAGACAATTAGTGGAGAAAACAATTGAATACAATTAGGAACTATATGTTGCGTTTGCAGTTCAAGAAAAATTGCTTCGACCGAGTAGATAGACAACATCTATGGAAAATATTGGCTCACTGTGGAGTAAACCATCACCTAATCTACCTTTGCAAAACTCTTTACATTGATAGCCACTGCTCTGTTAGAACAATTACCGGACGCTCAGAAAAATGTCATATCAAATCAAGAGTACGACTAGGATGTGTGCTATTCCCCTTTGTTGTTAATTACATATGTAGACCAAATTTGTAAAACAGTCAACCCAAGTGAAGGAAACAACATTACTGAACTCTTTCGCAGACGATCAAGTTGTCATAGCAACTTCAGAAATACAATTCCAACATCATATTGACAAGCTAAATACAACATGTACAGAATTCAACATGAAAATCAACGTAGAATAAAATTTGGATGAAAATATCTAGACAAGCAGGACAAACCAATATTGTCCTTGAAAGCAGCAAATCAAACAGGTGAAAGATATCATATACTTATGGAGCATGTTATCAACATACGGAAGAATCATAGAGAAATCAAACAAAGATGCAATAAGTCAAATCAGATCATTGGCCAATTAACACCAATAATATTAATTGCAAGCACGTGACAATAACTACAAAAAGAGCTTTACACAGCACGATTTTCGTCCCGGCACTATGATATCAATGTCAAAACTGAACAATAACACCGATTGAAATGCAACAAATCGTCACATCAGAAATGAAATGCCTGCGAGGTATCTTGGGTGTAACTATGAGAGACAGGATCAGAACCGATGACATCAGGAGACTGGTGGGAAAAAACATCAGTATTAGACTACATCAAAAGACAGCAACTAAAATAGTTTGGCCACGTAACAAGCTAACCACCACACAGCACCATCCAACAATCAATGCTATCTAGATACAACGGATTCAAGGCCAAAGGCCGACTTCAAAAAGATGGTTTACGGAAATATCTGAGACGGTGAATGCCACTGTGCACGATGCATCCAGTCAGGCTCGTTCTAGAGATCTCTTCATAACCTGACACTCGTGTGGATCCCAGAAACATAGAAACCCGCTACATCATTATAAACGTGTTGTAAAGACGCGTGTGTATAGGGTTAGTGACACCATCATTTACATCAAATAACCGCAACAACCACAACTATATGAACGCTGTTGGTACAGGCTTCATATGGGGAGTTAATACAATTTTGAAGAAGTGATAAAAGATACCAAAAACAGAATATCTAATTGTTCTGTTTGTAAATAGCAGTTCTTCCTCTTTTACGGTGCTCGTCCTGAAGTGGGCGTTTTGTTGCAGTGTCTCGTAGTTTATTGCGTGACTGCAATATCTGCGTCTTTATGCCAGACACATCCGATTTCAGCCCATTTTTGGGACCTGATATGCCATACCTCGATCCCTACTTTCATAGCCAGACTGTTATGTGTTGTCGTCTGTTTCCAGAGTTGCAACTTGAAGGCAAAATATGATCTTCGTCAGCTATGATTCGATGCTATTGACGCAGTCTCTGATTGATCTCAGTTCATTCACTGCTGCGTTTTCGGCACCTAAATAGCAGCAACCCTTCCGGTTCAATAAGTTCATGAGGAGAGTAATGTGAATGTTCTCCTTGCAGGAAGGCTGTGCCGAGGCATGCATATACTCTTGTAGTTGTGATACCTGTAGTAGTTTTAAACGTTGGAAACAAAGACTTTCGCCGGGGTCAAAGTGAACATAATGATCAGTACCCCAGCTTACATCCGAGTTGTAGTTCCTGGAAACAGACGGTGTTAAAGCAGTCTGATTTACAAGGTGGTGTGTCGACACTGTAACCCTTATGGTGGGGAGCTTACCGGGGGGTCTCGCATTGGACTACAGCCATGAGGACTCCAGTCCACCTTCAAAACAACGCATCCCTATCTAAAAAAAAAAGTTACTGTAACCAGTTACTATAGAAACGTCGTTCAGAGTTGAAATAAACTCAGTACAAGTGACTTCCACAACAATATGATCAAGCTGCTAGTCCCAAGCATAACCTTTCTTCGTCGCGTTTATTGGCATTCGCAGTTAGCTATGCCGCCTATTCATTCTTTCCCAAACAAACGAGCTACTAAATCTACATAGGAAATAAATAGCAGAGAAGTGTTACAGCTTTAACTTATATCTTCGTGTTCCTGATTTATGAGGCCTCAAATCACAACTCTACTGTACACCCCTACAATTTGATAGGCGGACACGATCGTTATAAAACTAGTATGGTGTTCATGACATGCTAGCCTAGTTGTATCTAGCCTTAGATTGACTGCGGAATAACACAATTAATTACACACGATCCGTATATAATCATTTCTCAGAACATAAGTCGCATCCCATTGAATACCACATGTTACAGAAATAAAAACACTAACCGACAGATTGCACCGACATGGAAACATGGCTTCGGGTCGAACCTGTTCAGATTCACATTGGTCGACGTATATACTTTTGTATGTGGGTTTTTTTCACTACATGCAGGGTGTAGATACGTCATGTATTCAAAGAAACGACATGTTTATAAGCTTGAATTGAATGGAGACGTTCCTGTTACATAATAGGAGACACAAATAAGAAGATAAACGTGTTAAAATAATGTTAAATAACACATCCGTCATTAAACTTAACTAGCGGGTTGGGTTGTTGTATTACATGGACAAAACTTCAATATAATAGTGGCAGCGAATAGTACCATCAGTGTCAGGATGTCGATGTTGTTTAATGTCCACAATGATTATGTTTACTCTTAACTTAACTAAACTTAACGTCTTTATACTGGTTTAGAAAACCCTGCAGAGTCTGTATACAACCAGTTACATTTACATCACCTTGCTCTAAAAGCTATGCGCATCCAGTTTATTCTTAAATGCATTAACTGTCCCCGCCTCCACTACCTCCCCTGGCAATGCATTCCAAGCAGACACCACTCTCTGGCTAAAAAAATATTTCCTAATATCTCACCTGGACCTCTCTTTAGTCAGCTTGTAGCTATGCCCTCGTGTTATTGTAGGTGGCCTTATTTTAAAAAAACTTGTTATAGTCTAATTTATCGATTCCTCTGAGCATCTTATAAACCTGTATTAAGTCACCACGAATTCTTCTCTCTTCGAGACACCGTAGGCCGGTTTTTCTGAGTCGTTCCTCATAACTGTAATTCTGGAATCCCACTATCATCTTTGTCGCTCTTTTTTGTATTCTTTCTAGCATGTTTATGTCCCCTCTATGATAAGGACTCCACACCTGTACACAGTACTCCAATCTAGGTCTAACTAAAGCTTTATACAGTTTGACGCTCACTTCCTTGCTCCTATGTTTAATATTTCTTTTTATCATACCTAACATTGCATTTGCCTTTTTCACTGCTACCTTAACTTGCTCACTCACCTTTCCTGTATGTCTCTTTTGTATGTCTTGAAAAGAGCGTTAAGTGACGGGTTGTAGTAGCTTTCCTCGCACCCCGAGCGTGCTGATGAAAGTGGGCCGGGGTCCTCAAGCTGTCTGAAACAGACTGACAAAGCCAGCCCACTTCTCGCTCAAGTAGTGCTCCTGGAATCGCTGTGTCGCATGAGTCTGGCCAACGAGGTAGGGATCGATACTATGATCCCATAATACTGACTTGACTGAGTAGCCTCGCATTTCACTGAAGTCAGAATGAACGATGACCACCTTCCCAATTACGTCTCTGGATGCAACAAGATCCACTGTAACCGTCATTAAAAGTTAATATAACTCATCACGAGTAACCTCAATAATAAAAGAATAGTTTTCGGTTAACAAAGCAATTAAAAAAATAAAAGAATAGTATTCAGCTAACAAAACGAATAAAAAATAAAACTGAAAATTATTCAGCTAACAAAATAAAACAAGAATAGTATTCAGCCAACAAAGCGATCATCTTGAGGTAATAACAAACCGGATATGCTATATTAAACATCCTGTTATATTTCTGAAAGTGGACAAAGTTGTTTTTGTTTTTTTAATTATATGTGTTTGACTCTTGCGAATCCTATTAAGAAGGATAGAGAAAAGGTTTGAATATGAAATTCACGTAGTCCAGGCAGGTTTTAGGAAAGACAGAGGGACCCGGAACCACATATTCAATTTAAGGAATATCTATTAAAAATGTAGAGAGTTTAATGTAGACCTGTACACATGTTTAATTGATTACACTAAGGCCTTCGACACGGTAAAACATCAAAATCTGTGGAGAATCATGAAGGAAATGGGGTTTCCTTTGCATATAGTCCATCTCATTGAAACATTATACCAAGATCAACAAGCCGCTGTCCGAGTATCTGGGCAAACAACAGATTGGTTTGCAGTACAAAAGGGAGTCCGACAGGGATGTATACTCTCACCTTATCTGTACAACATATATGCGGAAGGTATAATGAGAAATGTGCGAGAAGATGAGAACATTGAAAGTTTCGACCCATTTACGATTGGGGGGTACGAGATTCCAGAGTTACGATATGCAGATGACACAGTGATACTATCAAGAAGTGCGGAAGGGCTAGAGCAGCTACTTTCAGCCGTTAATGGACATAGTAAAGATCAAAATCTGTTCATAAACATAAACAAAACAAAGATAATGACCACCGATAAAACACAATGTCAGCATACATTTACAGTGGGTGGTGAGGAAATAGACCAGGTTACACATTTTGAATATCTGGGCTCCAGAATTGACAAAAATGGTGACTGCTCGAAAGAAATCAGAAGAAGACTAGCTATGGCAATGCAGAGACTGAACAGCCTGAAGAAATTATGGTAGGGCACCAACAAAACGATAAAAGTAAAAGTCTTGAGAGCCTGTGTTTTTCCTGTGGCAGCTTATGGCTGTGAAGCATGGACGATTACCAAAACTTATAGACAAAGAATCGAATCCTTCGAGTCAAAATGTTACAGAAAGATCCTCAGAATACCCTGGACAGAGAAAATAACAAACGTAGACATTCGGCAAGAGTTGAGCATAGAGGAGAACTGGTTTATCAATTCCATTTTGGCTAGAAAATGCAAATACTTTGGTCACATCAAGAGACACAACGGTCTTGAGAGGACGGTGATGGAAGGTATGGTGCCAGGCAAAAGAGGAAGGGGTAGACCAAGAAGACGATGGGACTAAGATATCCAGGAGTGCCTGAGTATGACAGTGGCGGAAGCTGAAGTTTTGGCAAGGGAACGAGTTTCTTTCGAACAGACTGTAATGGGAGCGACGTTCTACAAAGGACATGCTACATGAGAGAGAGTTTGACTCACTAGTTTCTACTGGCGGAGGCGCGCCTATTGCACCCTAGACCGTAGTCAATTTGGACGATATTAAGACGCATAAACCAGTGCTTGGATGTATGTGTGCATCTGTATGTACATATGCTAGGTGTGTACGCTCTCAGAAGCCAGCGCAACCAAAGTGCAATGGAAGGGTCTCACCCCGGAGGACGCGTGTGGAAGTTGTGCAAGAGTGTGACTGTAGGACAGAGTTAAATGAAACAAAGTGGGGTGAGAAGAGAGAGAAGGGGACAAGTCTGGTAAGTTGTGTACACATAGACACACTACGTACTAGCGAAGAATAAACTTGATAGGAATATTTGGTCTTCTTCTATCCTTCATTATTAGTTATAACCTTTTTATGTCTGCCTCCTTATGGAAAAAATCAGGACAAGGCAGCCATTCTTTTTCCGGGAATGTTTTGAGAAGAGGTGGGTTGAAATACACAGTGATAATGGGTAGAAACGCAGGCAAGAGGGACAGAGCGATGAAAGAGTGAAAATATTGTACAGTTTGATTGGCATGGGAGACAATCAACGGCGGAACTGATAAACCACACACGTGTCAAGAGGAACTGGGGATTCATGATCACCAACGCTAGCCGGCAAGGAACTTGCTGAGAATCCTGTATCATATGAGGTTTCTGAATCTTTCTTTCAAGTCCGACTAGAATGTTACACCTCACAGCATGTTTTCCGTCTGTGTGAACGGTGTATTATGCAAATGCTTATGAGTTATCGAATCTTCTACTGTAGTGGCGAGGTTAGGTCGTTTCTTAAGACATATTTTCAATGGTCCTTTCCTTGTCCCTGTAACACACAGAGCACTTAAGGAAACCACGCGGGTATAAACTGAGCGTGCTGATGAAGGTGAACCGGGACCCTCCAAGCGGTTGTGCTATGATTGGCTCCATCTGTGTGTCGTTCACTACTCCGGGGATCACGTCAATCTCTCATCTTGTTAGTCAGGATGGTTAGTCACCTTTTGGTCCAACATATCCAGCAGGAGAATAAATACAATAACAAAAACAGTGCAGTACATGTTTGGTTACATACAATGTGACATAAATTGGTCACGCAGTGTGCGTATCAGCTTGTTATAGGGTAGTAAACACAAATCTGAAATGTCCTGGATACAATCAATGAACGTTATGTTATGTGATGCAGAACCAACACAACTGCACTCCAAGTAGATCGATAGATACTATTACGATTCAGAAGTGGGGAATGGTATAAATAGTGAATGTTCCTGACTGTACACAATTCTAATTTGTTCTCTCAGGCGCCCTTTCCTTCTCGTTCCACGTCTGATTTTGAACACCTCATGTCGGTGGATTGACGAATCATTGATTGTACTGTCAACAACAAATTAGCATCCATGTAATGATTTCATTATCTCTCCCCCCCCCCCCCCATTCTTCCTTTCCCATAGTCATAAATAATCTTCCCTACAGGGGGCTTTCATAGGCCACGTGTCAATTATGTTTTGCCACTAAGTCTAGCACGGCCATCACAGTAGATCTACACAAGCACATGAAGGTTTGAGGCCTCTATTTCAGTTATCCACTCATGTTGAAACCATTCATTTTGCTCCTGCCAAAGCAAGACCTGAGAGCCAGACACGATGACTGAACCGAGCAACTTCAAAGCTGAAGTGTCTGCCTCGATCTCTATTACCTCAACAAACCAATGGTTTCACCAAACATTAAGAGGGTTAACTAACTTCCGTTGTGGTCTCGGAGAGCAACCTCAAAGCTGAAGTAACTAGCTCGATCTCCACAAGGGATCAAGATGCTGAGCAGCGTATGAGCTGCAGTGGTCAGCGACCCATAGCTGACTGCTAGCGTCAGGACCAGCGAACCATAGCTGCCAATACCCTTCTACACCTCCACGCGGTGATCCTGGATAACAGGCTGCAGCAGGGCAGACTGGCTAAGGAGAAGGGATCGAAGAGGGATTGCTAACCCGGTACTCAAAAAATGCTTGCTGACGTCGGATGTGTTGGACCGAAAGGTGCAAATATCACAGCCAAGCTGTAAACTACGACACAACGCATTCCGTTCTCTGGACTACATTCTGCTACTTAAGCCCATTCAGGGTTTGATAGTGGGAGATTGAGAACGAACGAAGAAGAAGAAGAAGAAGAAGAAGAAGAAGAAGAAGAAGAAGAAAAAGAAGAAGAAGAAGAAAATCTCAAATAACTCAACAAACCAATGGTTTCACCAAACATTAAGAGGGTTTACTAACTTCTGCTGATATCAAGTTAACATATGATGGCGGATGTCTCTATCATTCATACAATCAATATATTGTTCCATTGGAGGACGGGTTTCTCAGAGTGGCCATTATCCTCCCAACACTAAACGGTTCAACTTGAGGTACCCTCATATAGTTCGCCCTACCCAGAGTCACACCATGCGATCCACGCCATATGGTGATCTTCCCAGGAACCACTACGTGTTTCTAAGGTACCACACTTTAAACTAGTACTAGCAACAGACGATCAAAGTCTAATGTAGGATGGCTTGGCTTGGCTTAGTTCGTTCTCAATCTCCCGCTACCAAACCCTGAAAGGGCTTAAGTAGCAGAATGTAGTCCAGAGAACGGAATGCGTTGTGTCGTAGTTTACAGCTTGACTGTGATATTTGCACCTTTCGGTCCAACACATCCGACGCCAGCAAGCATTTTTTGAGTACCGGGTTAGCATTCCCTCTTCGATCCCTTCTCCTTAGCCAGTCTGCCTGTTGCAGCCTGTTATTCAGGATCACCGTTTGGAGGTGTAGAAGGGTCTTGGCAGCTCTGGTTAGCTGGCCCTGACGCTAGCAGTCAGCTATGGGTCACTGACAACTTCAGCGCATGCGCTGCTCAGCATCTTGATCCCTAATGTAAGATGACATAAATAGGCTGCCTAACCATATGAATCTACTTGAACAGCCAACAGGAATATATAATATGAAGATCAACACATCAAAGACAGAATTTGCGAAGATTAACATGTTATTTTTACCAAACTTATGCAGGCCTAATGGTTCTAGTAAATGGGGGAGAGATATTGAAATTAGATGTCTGAAAGTCTGCGCCATGACATCAATTATCACCACTACTTAAATACACGGACATGAACGTGGTCACAAAGCGACTGATAAATTGTATATTTATACTAATCCTTTGCAATCAGTGTTTCTTATCGAAGGCACAGTAGAGGGAAATTGTAACGTCTAAAATGAAATATCTAAGAAACGATGATAAATTGTGACATTCGAATTATCTAAGAAAAGCTATATATGTGACAATGAGAAATCGTGACATTAAAAATGAATAAGAAAAGCTAAATATGACACAATAATAAAGTGTGACATCAAAAAATGTCTAAGAAAAGCTAAATATGACACAATAATAAAGTGTAACATTTAAAATGTCTAAGAAAAGCTATATATGTGACAATAAGAAAGTGTGACAATAGAAATGTCTTCTTCGTCCTTTTCTCGTTCGCCACGTATTTTATTATGTATGCACGTGATGCCCAGTTCTCTGAATAAAGATTGATGTGTGAAGAGTTCTTCAAGACACCAAATAACTTTGTGTCGAGGCTGGTTTCCGTGGGCTAGTGTCTCAGCATATAAAAGTCGTGTAGGATATGTTTCGCTGTCTGTGTTGCAAGTCAGAAAATAAGATGGTTAGGTCATCTAATGAGAATGCAACCTGATTACTACCACTGTACGCATTTAACACAGAAAGATCTGATTACAAGGCTTGAGGAAGGTCATGTGTCAGATGGATAGATTATATACAGAAATACTACAACAACGCGGCTTACAACAACCAAAGCGACACATCTGACCTAAGAAAGTCGACATCAACTCCACTCAACGTTTACCGGAACAAGGGAAGACAACAAAGTAAGTACAAACAGCGACTACAATATGTAGAGCTTACAGAAATAAATGACAGCCACAAGTGAGGAGACAAGAAATACAAATGCTGAGAAACACTGACGTAATACATTGAAAGTCGTGTGATTCTAGTGCGCTTATTTGAAACATGAGGAACGTCTCTTTATGATAGTGTAAACTCTGCCAAGCACAGCCTACGTATCCATATTTAGAACATGTATAATTATAGAAGCTGCCAAATATTAAAACATTCATTCCCCGAAGTCATGGTTCGATGTAACACGTCACAAATAGCAGGCGTGACATGTTGACAAAGCGAAACATATGAGAACGTCTCGTCTCTTCATTAAATTGTTCAGATCGGTGCTTTTTATGCTACAAGGCGCTTGTCACAAGTCTTTACCCTGACCATTAAGGAGTAGGAGGAGAACGTTAAAATTTGGCACAGTGCTTATTCCTTCTCAATGTAGCCAGCGCCTGAATTTATACATTTCTGCCATCTCTGCGAGACCTTGAAAAGACCTTCAGAATAAAGGAACCTATTTTTCGAACTAAACCAGTTATCAAAAGCTAGTATGATATCTTCGTCACTGTCAAAATGATTTCCTTTCATCTGTTTTTTTTTTAATTTTGGGAAAAGAAAAGAAAGTCTGATGGAGAATATGATGGATGTGGAAGAATTTAAATATTCAAATCGTTGGCTGTTTGCAGCACAAGTCTTGCTTTATGGGACTGTTCGTTGTCTTGAAGCAAAGGCAGAATTTCAGTGCGCGCTATCTCTCGTTTTCTGGTCACAGTCTTTCTTAGTTTGGTAAGGAGATCTGCATAACATTGTCCATTAACCGTGTTGCCATGAGGCAGGTAATCTTTCAATATGATACCTTTGACGTCCCAAAAAACAGTCAGCATCCCTTTTGTAGATTTGTGTGCTCTTGTCTTCACATGTGTTCATGTGTTTGTGAGCCCGGGGTTTTCCACTACATGCTGGAAATTTTGGATTCTAGGTCATAATGGTGAACCCGAGTCTTATCTACTGACCATGGTCGGCAGCATGTTTTTCGCCCTACACATTTTGAGCAACTGGCGACACCAATCAACCCGCGTTTGTTTCTGTTCACATGTCAGCAGACACGGGACCCAGCGGGAACACACTTTTCTCATCTTCAGTCTGTTGTGTAAAATTCTAAAAACTATACTTTCATTCAGTTTTGCTGACCTAGATATCTCTGCAATGGTCATTTTTCTATCCTGGTCAATGATTTTCTTCACTCTTGCAGCATTTTCATCGATGCACTCTGAGGATGGTCTTTCTGATAGTGGAATATCAGCAACATGGGAACCGCCACACTTAAACTGACTACACCAGTTTTTTACAGAAGCATGCGAAGGACAGAATTCCTGAAACACTGGTTCCACCTCCCTGTGTTATTCTGTAGGTATTTTTCCCTTCAACAACAAGAATTTTATCACAGTTCTGGCCTCTGATTTCTCCATTGTTCCGACAAACCGTTATAGTAGCAGATCCGGCCAATAAGGTGTGTTGCGCCATGCACTATACCGGGTAAACTCTTCGAGGAGGGAAATTCATACTTCTCAAGTCCATTACAAATTGAATGAGCTACACATGTGCCACATTTCCAGTTCCTCCTCCTACTCCTTCATAGTCAGAGTAAAGACTTATGACAAGCCCCTTTTATGTTTATTTTTCTGTCAAATGTATGGTGTCCCGTTGTTGTTGTTGCTGTTGAATGCCCATGATAAATATCTTTACTCTTTCGTGCGACCTAATAAGGGCGTTAAGTGGCGGGTTGCAGTAGCTTTCCTCTCTTCCCGAACGTGCTGATGAAGGTGGACCGGGGTCCTTTAGGTGGTTGTGCTATGCTTGGCTTTATCTGCGTGAGGCTCACTACTACAGGGGTCACGTTGATCCCCACCTCGTTAACCAGACTGAAACTGTTTGTTTCCAGGTAGAACTACGCGGAAGTGAAGTGGGGCCTTGGTCAGTATGTTTACCTGTCCCTGGCTAACATTATCTGACCAGTGTGATTTGCCTAACTAGACGTTAGTCTCCTATTTCCGTGGTGTCACACAGCCAGCTCAATGGACAGATTACTGGGATAATAAATCAGACAGATCAATTTAAGCCTCATCCCAGACAGCCAAAAGCTATCTTTTTGTTCTACAATTATGTCCGGTCGCTTCTTAGAATGCGCTTCCTTCATCTGCCTGTTTGACTCATTTGGCTACTCGTAGTAAGTTTGCTGGTAGTTTCCTTCCTGCAGTTTACTATGGCCAGTGAAGTGTATAACAGACATACCAAACGGCTCAATCACTTCCCCGTGGACTGTCTGTGTTGGCTGCTCGAGATCAACGGACAGGACAGTGTGCACAACTACTAAGTGCTCCAAAGGTCATAACTTCCTAGTACCTACACTCTGTTGCAGAGCGCCCAGATTAGGAGAGCTGACCATGTTGTTCGAATGCCCGACCAACACCTGCATCATCAACTCCTTTACGGTGTACTCAAAGCAGACAAGATTTCGTCGGACGAGCAGAATAAATGATGCAAAGATTCGCTATAGGCCTCCTTGAAAGGTTGATGTTGCCTCTTTGGAGTCGCTTGCAACAGACCACTCAACCTGCCGCTTTGCAATCACGCAGGGTGTTTGCCTGGCTGAATAGAAAATGCCCAATGCAACGAGGGAGAATGGAGCCGCCCGAAAGGTCGGCATGCAGGACGCCCTGGATACTAATGTCGCTCATGTATGCCCCTCATGTCAGGGTGCTCAGATCCGGCATAGAACTGCACACCCACGTACAGACACATACGCGGCCACGTCTGCCAACACAAATCGTATGCTGTCAACATCTTCGTTCTCGAAGTAGTAGCTACGGCTGTTACTACTGCTACCACAACCATCCCCACCACTACTAGGTCCGGGGAAGATGCAGCTCTGAGGTGCTCAGCTTCTCGGCTTTTCCGTGTGTGCATTTAACTTACCCTGCAGTTCAGGGTCTGAACTATGCCTTTGATGGTGCTAGTAACCGGTCAGCTTTCATTGATTGAGGTCATGCGACTGGGCGCTTTCTACGATCACCTCTAAGAGATATACCAACATTGATAGACTGCTTAGCTCTAAGAGATATACCAACATTGATAGACTGCTTAGCTCTAAGAGATATACCAACATTGATAGACTGCTTAGTGAGCATGGTTTTCTGATTTTTGGTAATGTGTCTGTCGTGTGCATCTCTCCTTATACTCGTGTGTAGTTCTCCTTATACGCGTGTGTAGTTCTCCTTATACTCGTGTGTAGTTCTCTTTATACGAGTGTGTAGTTCTCCTTATACTCGTGTGTAGTTATCCTTATACGCGTGTGTAATTCTCCTTATACTCGTGTGTAGTTCTCTTTACACTCGTGTGTAGTTCCCCTTATACTCGTGTGTAGTTCCTCTTATACTCGTGTCTAGTTCCCCTTATACACACGTCTAGTTCCCCTTTTACCCATGTCTAGTTACCCTTATACTCATGTCTAGTTCCCCTTATACTCGTGTGTAGTTCCCCTTATACTCATGTGTAGTTCCCCTTATACTCATGTGTAGTTCCCCTTATACTCATGTCTAGTTCCCCTTATACTAGTGTGTAGTTCCTCTTATACTCATGTCTAGTTCCCCTTATAATCGTGTGTAGTTCCTCTTATACTCGTGTCTAGTTCCCCTTATACTCGTGTGTAGTTCCTCTTATACTCGTGTGTAGTTCCCCTTATACTCCAGCCCTCTATCACTTAGGGAATGTCGTATGTTGTCTTCCCAGCGTACTTTGGGACGTCCTGTGGGTCTGCGTCCTTGACTTTTTATCTCCCATGACCACTTTGGTATCCGATCTTCTTCCATTCTACAGACATGACCAAACCACCGTAAGTGGGACTGCTCCACTCGTGTCTGCAGGGGTTGAACATCAAGATTGCTACGTATTGTCTGGTTACGGATCTTGTCCCTATTCGTCACCTGAACCGCCTTTCTTAGGTACCTCATTTCTGAAGTTTGTAATTGCCTTTCTTGGGCTGTAGTCATTGCCCATGACTCACATCCATATGTCAGGAACGGCACATAGGTCGAGCGGTATACATCCATCTTTGCTTTTCTGCCTATTTCTCTTTTACTGAGGAAACTTCTGTTTATTGCATTGAAAAGTCTACCTGCTGCTGCCCTTCGTGCAGTTAACTCCTCTTTGATTCCTCAACTGCTGCCTATTACCACTCCTAGATATTTAAAGTTGCTGACCTGCTCCAGTGCTCGTGTTCCCAGGGTTATCTGATGTCTCTTTTCATCTCTGGCGATCACCATGGTTTTTGTTTTGGAGTTCTCCAAAACATACTTGACTGTATTTCTACAAGCCTTACACTGTTTATGGGCGTTAAGCGTACTTTAAATCACCATAAGGGGATATGTCTACAGTTGTCTACTCTCTCTCTTCTCCCTCATTTGCGTTCGAGCGGATCGTACAACTTCTTTTCTGTTGTAATAAAAAGAGAACGTCTTTTGTCCAACTGTTAGGATTTGTATTTTGTATATGTTTTGCCATCAGCTGTAGCACTTAACAGATGTCATAACAAATGTGCATAATACGTTTGCGCTGTGTTATCAAATGAAAAGGTGGTCTCATTGCCGACTTTGCCGTCGGGGATGAAGAAATAGAAAGTTCATCGCATGAGACCTCGGCGTTTTCTGAGATGGGATCATCAGTCCTGTCCAAGCTGCCTTGCTTTCCCTAACTGTAAGTCAGGTATAAGTTTACAGCTGGGTAGACTGAAGTGAGCTGTGACCAGAGAACGAACATGACCCTTCTGGTATAAAATACAAGCGCTATAACCGCTCTGCCACTCCCGATTTCATTATTATTTAAGTACTATTTAGAAAACAACTGGCAATGAAATATCTCTATCATTCGAACTAAAAACATGTATGTAAATCTCCTGCGAGCAAAAAGTGCAATATTATATAGTCTTTTCAATCAGTTATATTAAATGACAGATAACATAAAGCAACTAAAAATATGCAGAACTAAAAATTAAACAAAGATCGTATAGAGAATATAAATAGTTTACAATGATAACCACTTTGAGGGACAGAAAATACGCTTGTGCAAATCAGAAATTGGAACACAAAAATAGGTCAGATAAGAGCAGATCATGGCCGCAATTTAACATACGGTAAACGTGTCTTAATACGTATTACACAACTAATGCAATCACAGTTGAACGGGAAGTATCCACTCCCTAAGTACGCAAATTTATTAACAACAAACAAATGCGAATCGTTATGTGCGGGATAAATCACTAAAGATCACCTGCAAGACTGCAATAACTATTCAGTTCATAGCACGCGAAGAGAAAGCAATTTCTTGTCCTTTTGTTAGGTAAAGGGACAATTAGAAAGAACAAGTTGAAGACAAGTTGATTATTCCCGAGTGGTCAGTCGGGGTCTTTGTGTATGATAACGACAAAAATAGCACCGATGTTCCACGAACAGCATGTCGTAATAGGCGGCTAACTATGTGACATAGCATAATGCCAGCCATGGTTATGTGGTTTGTTAAGAGCAGTATAGATGGTGCCTAACAGGCTGTGGGTCTACTTTCCTCTAGTGTTTGAGTCTATTAAGATGGACTCGCAGAACGGTTAACCACCCTCAAAGAAACTGGTTGTATACAGTATATGCATGGTCTTATAAACCAGTGTAAAGACGTTAAGTTCAGTTAAATACTATGACGGAACTGATGAATGGAGAATATACCACCAAACAGACGGGGAAAATGTCACTCATGTTGTAAGGTGCAATCGTCTTTCAATACCATCTGTGTTATTTACAATCTATTCCTATATAGTGCTTTTTTATCACCGTCAATCTATCTTGTGTTTCGTCTTCATCTTGTTTTTAAGCCATGATATCGATTATTATAATATGCTCAAGCCACAGGTTGGATTGGAGTTTCTCTTGACAGATTAATGATTATAAGTTCATGCCACGTGTAGGTTTGGAGTCCCTCTTATGAGATTAATCTTTATAGGTTCACGCCCGATATAGATTTGGAGTCTCTCTTGTCAGATTAATACATACAACGACCCAAAGCTGACTGCTAGTATCAGGGTCTGCAACTAATATCTGCCAAGACCCTTCTACATCTATACGTGGTGATCATGGATAACAGGCTGCAACAGGGCAGATTGGTTTAGGAAAAAGGATCGAAGAGGGAAGGCTAACCCGGTACTCAAAAATGCTTACTGAAGTCGGATGTGTGGGACCGAAAGGTGCACATTTAGCAGTCAAGCTGTAAACTACGACACAGCGCATTCCGTTCTATGGACTACATTCTGCTACTTAAGCCTTTTCAGGGTTTGGTAGCGGGAGATTGAGAACGAACGAAGCCAAGCCAAGCCAAGATGAATGATTATAGGCTCTTTCCGCGGATAGATTTGGAGTCACTATTGTCAGATTAATGGTTATAGGCTCTTTCCACGGGTAGATTTGGAGTCACCCTTGTCAGATTAATGAGTATTTGCTCTTTCCACGGGTAGGTTTGGAGTCACTCTTGTCAGATTAATGATTATAGGCTCTTTCCGCGAGTAGGTTTGGAGCCACTCTTGTCAGATTGATGACTATAGGCTCTTGTCACAGGTAAGTTTAGAGTCACTGATTAATGTTCAAACCATTTCATTATCTGTCAGTTCATATATGCCGTTCGTGGCATTGTTCCAATTTTCGTACGCCCCCCCCCCCCCCCCCCCCTGTCTCACTATTGACCCTCACCGATTTTTACAAGCATCTTATTTCATGTATTGCGATCGTTCGTTCTTGTGCAGTTATATCAGATAATGTTATATCGGTCTCAGTGGGTTGAGGGGTGAAACAATGTTTTCAATATTGCTAAAGTGACTACAACGATGGTAATAATAACAATAATAAGCTCCTCGCTCCCTTGGAGCATGGGTGCAGCACTACTTTCAGATTCACGATTAATCAGATTTAAATTAATTGGTGGCTTCAATGCAATGGTTTTAACGGCAAGTGAGTTTGCCAGCCCCATCACAGCTTTCCCTGGTCGCATGTATGAAACCATTTGGGATGCTAGGCGAGCCCACTCTGCAGTGTGCCCAGACCAACGGAGATATTGATCGTCTGCTGTTCGAACAAATCTCCTAGTCCCTGCTGACTCGTTTTCGTTCGCAACGCCTCTCCGATTGCACGACAGGCATTTACCACCGGTACTCTACCCCCAAGTATTGACGTCTCGCTCACTCTTAATCGGTGACAAGATCAATCTGAATTCTTTCATACGTGTTTATGCGCTAATTTAAATGACGAAGCATTTGACCACCTTAAGGGGGAAGACTCACCCAATATTTGACCAAAAAATGTTGTTTTTTTATTTTCACATAAAAATTGTGTTAAAAATATTTATAATCCTTTTTACTTCTATATTATTTAAAAATTATGTTTTTTTTAAAATAGTTTAAAAGTTATCGATGTTCAATTAGGGTAAGTGTTTTTATTTTTTAAATAGCTGACTTTTAGTGCCAAAATAAGCTTTTTTCGCTAACCTTCATTTTGGAAGCCATACCAAATAATAAACACATCCTTAAAAATGATTTCTTTGTTTGTCCATCACGAGTGAAGAGAACCTTTACTTTTTTCATTTAGCCAGTCCTTCCAGTCGAGTATTCTGTAATTCCTGGTTGTGTATGGGTGCGGAGATGGCTGACTAGTCCGATTTGTGATCTTCATACTCGCAGGCAGTGAGGACATGGAAAGTTAGCTTCCCGAGACAGTGATATTTCATGGGCTTTTCTGGCCTTTCTCCGTTGTTCTGCTGCAGTCTTTTTAGTAGTCTCGTGTGACACTGCTCCTCTGCTGAGAGATGTACGCCAGGTTGTACGATCTTTTGCAGCAACTTCCCATATTTCGAGGTTTATGCTAGTCTTTTTAAGACGTTTTTAGTGTGTCATTAAAGCGCTTTTTTTTTGCCTTCTTGGGAGCGTTTGCCCTTCTGCATTTCTCCACAGAAAATATACTAATACTAAATACAACAAATACAATGAGCAACAGTTACTCCCGTCGTTTACCCGTGCTTGGCTGGCAGCCGTCGCAATGCTGAGTGCCAATTATACTGTTGGATTCCCTTGGTCCGTATCAGTTCTAATTTGGCTGTTTGAACGCCAGCCGGCGCGGGAAAAGCCAAGGAAGGCGCCGCCGCATAGCTGGAGCGGTCCACGTGAAGGTTGAAGCCACGTACCATGCACGGCCGAACACCGACTAGCGGCAGCGGCCTCGCTCGACCGGGACCTATCTCAATCGCGCTTCGTATCACGGCACGACTGACCCAGCCCACAGGGCCAATCCTTTACACAATTTGGGGATCCAATTTGCAGACTACTCTTACCTACATTGTTCTATCAACTCTATTATTTTCTATCAATAGGGATACGCTTCTGCGGATGAGCATATATTGTCAGTTGTTTAATTAGCAATATGATCATGAGGAATACCTATAATGGCCAATAAAAGAATACTATGATGCTGACCACGAGAATAATATTATAATGATGAATATAGCTATTATTGATCTCATAGGGAGAACTGCTAGCCCGGTCAGACACAACATACTTATCAGGACGTCACGTCAGAGTGAGGCACAATATATTGACCAAGACCACTATTTCTCTTTCATGTAGCGTTCCATGAAAACAGACTGTTTTCAAGGCAGTCTGGCTGACGAAATGTGGATCGTCGTGATCCCCGTAGTAGTGAGCGTCACGCAGATGAAGCCATGCAGAGTAAAACAGCCTGGAGGATCCTGGTCCACCTTCATCAGCGGGTGTGAGGAAAGCTACTACAACCCGCCACTTAACGCCCTTTTCGGGGCACACCAACGAGTAAACTACTCATTGTGGACATTAAACAACAAAAACAATTATTGACCGCCCCAAGAATAACATTATATACCATTATAATAATGATTAAATGCTATTCTTGGTCTTTCCAAGAGGACACCTACCATATTGACCAGCCACTATTATTACAGAATTTACAGCTTGTGTGGGTTTGCACTGGCGTGCCATGTGTGCAATTGTGAACATATGAAAAAGGCGGAATGTTGGAATTACAAAATATGTAATCATATTCCTCAACGGGACAATGTATTGCAGTGGCTCCACTGGTATATCGATATGTGCAGTGTAAATTGCTGAAATGTTCATGTAACCCTGACATTACTATTCTATTCATAGCACGGGATATGTAAGCTATTCTTGTCCCATATCCGATCAATGAAAAGTACACAGCGATTACTGCAGACTGGTGCTAATACAGGACGTAGTAATAATTTCGGTATGATTTCATTTCAAAGTATGAGTTTGCTAGTCAAATAAATTGCCCTCTTGAATTGCATTTAAGGAAAGTCTTGGAAGGTTACAATATGTCATTGCTTCCGTCACGAAAGAGTCTCACTTGCTTCTGATTATAAAGATACAGGAGTGATCCTCTTATTGTTTCACTAAGGGAAATAAATTAGATCCAGCAAATTATAGAACGCTGAGTTTAACAAGCATAGTCTGTAAATTGTTAGAATCAATAATCAAAGAAAACATTGTAATGTAAGGTAAACTTAGTGAGCAAGTCCAGGTAGCAGTGAATAAGGCAAATGCAATATTAGATATGATAAGAAATATTACATAGGAGTTAGGAGGTGATTGTCAAACTGTATAAAGCATTGGTTAGACCTAGGTTGGAGTACTGTGTACAGGTGTGGAGTCATTTTCGCAGAGGAGATATAAACATACTGGAAAGGATACAGTTATGAGGAAAGACTCAGAAAAACCGGCCTACAGTGTCTAGAAGTGAGAAGAATTCGTGGTGACTTAATACAGGTTTATAAGATGATCAGAGGAATGGATAAATTAGACTATAACAAGTTGTTTTTTTAAATACAGCCACCTACAAGAACAAGAGGGCATAGCTAAAAATGAACTAAAGAGAGGTACAGATTAAATGTTAGGAAATATTTTTTTAGTCAGAGAATGGTGACTGCTTGGAATGCATTGCCACGGGAGGTAGTGGAGGTAGGGACAGTAAATGCATTTAAGAATAAATTGGATGCGCATAGCTTATAGAGCAAGGTGATGTAAATGAAAGTGGTTGTATACAGACTCTCAGGAAAGGACAAAACAGATCCGAATGGATACAGGCCCATAAGCCTACTGAGCTGTGTCGGCAAGCTGATGGAACGGATGATAAACACCAGACTGATGTGGCATCTGGAAGAAAAACGAATACTAATTCCACAGCAAGCCGGCTTTAGACAGCACAGATCCACTGAGGACCAGGTCATCCTCATAGCCCAGGAGATAGAAGATGCCTACCAGGCACAGAAACACACAGTAGCTGTTTGGGTGGATCTGGAAAAGGCATTTGACAAAGTCTGGAAGGATGGACTTAGAGTCAAGCTAAGAAGAAGTGATGTTTGTGGGAAGATGTACAAGTGGATCAACCACTACCTCAAACAAAGAACGGCCAGAGTCCAAGTACAAGGGCAGATGAGCAAAAAGGTGACACTCGAGCAGGGAGTACCCCAAGGGGGAGTACTGTCACCCACACTCTTCCTGGTATATATAAACGATATTACAGAGAATATACCAAGAAGAGTCCATAGCTCAATGTTTGCAGACGATCTGGCTATGTGGACCTCTGAAAAGAATCTCACCATAGCAAGAAATCGGATGCAAACGGCCCTAACATCGCTGGAAGAGTGGGCGAACTCATGGCTGGTCAAAATAAACGAGGAGAAAACCACGTGCACAATATTCTCGCTCTCATTAAAACCCCAAAGTACCAAATTAAGCCTAAATGGCAAAATCCTGCAGCCAAACGACAACCCAACCTATCTGGGAGTCACATTTGATCGGCGCATGACATGGAGAAGTCAGATTGAGAGAAACCGAATGAAAGCCAGAGAAAGAATGGCGATCATGAGGAAACTTGCTGGCACAAGCTGGGGAGCAGACGAAGGCATACTAAAGAAACTGTACACTGGAAGAGTGAGACCAGTTCTCGAGTATGGCATCGCGGCATGGACAACAGCAGCGAAGGCGAACTTCGATAAAGTTAACAAACTTCAAAACCAAGCCATGAGAATCATAACTGGTGGCATGAAGTCAACGCCAATTGTAGAACTTGAAAAGATTACAAAACTGCAATCCATGACCGACAGAAGAGACTGCAGAGCCCAGCTGCAGTCAGAGAAACTCCGAAGACTGACGGACCATCCAATGTACCAGAGGCTAAACAATTTGGGAACTGGGAAACTAAAGCGGAGAAACTTTGCAGAAATAGCCAAAGCAAAGATGCACGAAGATCCCATAAACACACTAACAACACCAAAACCCATCACTACTGTACGAAAACCTACTTGGAGGCAGGATATATTTCCAGAGGTGGTAGAAAATATACCTGGTATTGCAAACAAAAACTGCCAGACCGAAAAAGAAAGGAGAGACACTACCTTAAGCTTCATAACGAAAAGCTACCCAAGCATGGACTGGACCCATGCATACACCGACGGTTCTGTAACAAACACTACACAGAACGGAGGGGCAGGAGCATTCCTGAACCTACCAAATGGCAGAAAAATAACACTGTCATTCGCTACTGGTAAGTACACGAGCAATTTCAGAGCAGAGGCAGAGGCACTGAGGGCGGCAGTGGAAGAAATGGTAACACACAGTGAAAATGAGAGCCATATAGTCCTGCTGACAGATGCTCTCGAAGTAGTCACAGCGCTAAAAAGCCAGAAAAACACTGAGCTTAATGACTTAAGAGCAGCACTCTGCAAACTGTGCCAACAGTCCGCACCAAAAAGGGTAGTGGTACAGTGGGTTCCATCACACTGCAACATCCAAGGCAACGAGGAGGCAGACAGACTGGCAAAAGAAGGTGCAAGGCTACCACAAATAGATACCAGTATGACGTACGAAGAGTCAAAACGGCTTATCAAAGCCAGGTACATGTCCAAATGGGAAACCGAACATACTGGTTACACCAAAAACGATGCCTATTACCAGTTGAACCGAAGAGAGCAGGTCGTTGTCTTCAGACTTCGCACTGGCCACAACAGACTGAGGTACCACCTCTTCAACAAATTGAAGATAGGGTGTACCGACGAATGCCCGTGCGGTACTGGTAAAATGACCACTGAACATCTGCTGCAGAACTGCCCGACATACGAGGATCAGAGAGAGCAGATGTGGCCATTGCCAGTGGAACTGCAAGACAAGCTCTATGGTTGTGGCGAGAGTCTCAGGATGACCGCCGCTTTTTTCGAGAAAATAATGGTTACTGTCTGACTGTGTACGCAGAAGAAGAAGAAGAAGTATACAGACTCTGAAGAGTCTTCTAAACAAGTATAAAGACCTTAAGTTAAGTTAAGATACAAAGAAGAGCGACAAAACTGATAGTGGGATTCCAGAATTACAGTTATGAGGAAAGACTCAGAAAAACTGGCCTACAGTGTGTAGAAAAGAGAATTCGAGGTGACTTAATACAGGTTTATAAGATAATCATAGGAAAAGTTAAATTAGACTATAACAAGTTTTTTTCAAAATACAACCACCAACGAGAACAAGAAGGCACAGATACAAATTAACTAAAGAAAGGTCCAGATTGGATATTAGGAAATATTTTTTTAGTCAGAGAGTGGTGAATGCATTGCCCCAGGAGGTAGTGGATGGAGGGACAATTAATGCATTTCAGAATAGATTGGATGTGCATAGATTTTAGAGCAGGCTAATGCAAATGTAACTGGTTGTATACAGACTCCGCAGAGTCTTCTAAACCAGTATAAAAACGTTAACTCAAGTTAATTAATACGATGTGCGCTGGAACAGGAAATAGAACTCAAATAGGTAACAGATTCTCTCTTACAGAAATAGATGCGCATTTAACATTATTATGCATAACATTGTTGGCTACGCTTTATGACATGTATCGCCTCACCCATGGCTCAATATCGTGTATCTATTTGGTGTATTTATTTTAGGTATTTATTATTTGGTCAAATTGAGAGAGACCCTGGACTCCCTTGAGAGACACTTGGTCAGCATCACTCTCCGAGACCAACGCTTGCAAGGTCTCCACAATTCTGATATAAGACAATTCTCCCAGGTGATATAGTTTGGTAGGTCACATGTTGTGATGAAACCATGGTCGATGAAGCACAGCAATAGGAAGTCTGGTAGCCCCGAGGTAAGAAGAGACCGCGAAGAATACCTCCAATGCATTGGTCAGACTCCCTTGCTGTACGCAAGGCAAAACTTACTGATCAGACATGCTAGTCAGGATCAGGCAAAATATACTGGCCCTCACCTCGACTTTCCTGTAGTCCTCCATAGAAACGGGCTGGCTGACTAATACGGTGAGGGATCGACGTGATTCCCATAATAGCACAACCCCTGTCCATCTTCATCACCATGCTCGGGGTGTGAGGAAAGCTTCAACAAACTGCCACTTAACGTTCTTTTCATGCGCACAAAAGAGAAAAGTGTAAATCTACTCATTACAAATTACCATCAAGCAGGGCGAAAACTTGCTCACTGGAAAAAAGGCAGCAAACGCCTTTGTTGGACATTATGCCAGAGCAAACCACATTGATGTCCCTGCAGATAGGCATACAGACATTAGTGAAGAGCAAAAGGGGCACGACAACATCAATATGGCACCAGAAGAGCATATGATGGCCAAATTAACAATGAACAAAATGGAAAAGACCATGAGAACATTAAAGAAAAGGAAATCTCCCAGAAAAGACGGGATAACAAACGAAATGCTGATGGGGCTGGGCCAAACAGCAAAGAGGAAACTACTGTCAGTCCTGAACCAAAGCTGGAAAAGGGGTATTGTACCCCAGGCATGGAAAGACACAGTACTTGTACCAGTACTAAAGAAAGGAAAAGACAAAACAGATCCAAATGGATACAGGCCTATCAGCCTACTGAGCTGCGTAGGCAAACTGATGGAATGTATGATAAACACCAGACTGATGTGGCATCTGGAAGAAAAACACATACTAATTCCACAGCAAGCAGGCTTTAGACAGCACAGATCCACTGAGGATCAGGTCATCCTCATAGCCAAGGAAATAGAAGATGCCTACCAGGAGAAAAAACACACAGTAGCGGTTTGGGTGGACCTAGAAAAGGCATTTGACAAAGTCTGGAAAGAGGGACTTAGAGTCAAGCTAAGAAGAAGTGAAGTTTGTGGGAAAATGTACAAGTGGATCAGTCACTACCTCAAAAACAGAATGGCCAGAGTTCAAGTACAAGGGCAGATGAGCAAAAAGGTGACACTTGAGCAGGGAGTACCCCAAGGTGGAGTACTGTCACCCACACTCTTCCTGGTGTATATAAATGATATAACAGAGAATATACCAAGAAGTCCATAGCTCAATGTTTGCAGACGATCTGGCTATGTGGACCTCTGAAAAGAATCTCACCATAGCAAGAAATCGTATGCAGCAGGCCCTAACATCGCTGGAAGAGTGGGCGAACTCATGGCTGGTCAAAATAAATGAGGAAAAAATTACATGTACAATATTCTCGCTATCAAACAAACCCCAAAACACCAAATTAAGTCTTAGCGGCAAATACCTGCAGCCAAACGACAACCCAAACTACCTGGGAGTCACATTTGATCGGCGCATGACATGGAAAAGTCAGATCGAGAGAAACCGAATGAGAGCCAGAGAAAGAATGGCAATCATGAGGAAACTTGCTGGCACAAGCTGGGGAGCAGACGAAAGTATACTAAAGAAACTGTACACTGGAAGAGTGAGACCAGTTCTCGAGTATGGCATTGCGGCATGGACAACAGCAGCAAATGCGAACTTCGATAAAATTAACAAACTCCAAAACCAAGCCATGAGAGTTATAACAGGAGGCATGAAGTCAACGCCAATTGTAGAACTTGAAATGATTACAAAACTGCAATCCATGACCGACAGATGAGACTGCAGAGCCCAGCAGCAATCAGAGAAACTCAGAAGACTGACTGACCACCCAATGCACCAGAGACTAAACAATTTGGGAAATGGGAAACTAAAGCGGAGAAACTTTGCAGAAATAGCCAAAGCAAAGATGCATGAAGATCCCATGAACGCACTAACAACTCCAAAGCCCATTCCTACTGTACGAAAACCTACCTGGAGGCAGCATATATTTCCAGAGGTGGTAGAAAATATTCCAGGTATTGGAAACAAAAACTGCCAGACTGAAAAAGAAAGAAGAGATACTACCCTGAGTTACATAATGGAAAACTACCCAAGCATGGACTGGACCCATGCATGCACCGATGGTTCTGTAACAAACACAACACAGAACGGAGGGGCAGGAGCATTTCTGAACCTACCAAATGGCAGAAAAATAACACTGTCATTCGCTACTGGAAAATACACAAGCAATTTCAGAGCGGAGGCAGAGGCACTGAGGGCTGCAGGAGAAGAAATGGTGACAGGCAAAAGAAATGAAAGCCAATAGTTCTGTTTACAGATGCCCTGGCCGTAGTCACAGTACTAAAAAGCCAGAAAAATACTGAACTTAATGATTTAAGAGCAGTACTCTGTCAACTATGCCAGCTGTCCGCACCAAAAAGGGTAGTGGTGCAGTGGGTTCCATCCCACTGCAACATCCAAGGCAACGAGGAGGCAAACCACACTGTTGAGGCTTCACTCCTAGACTAGCCAACCAAGGCTAAAAGCCTAGTCTGCCCTGCCACAACACTCAGCTGAGGTTGTCTTTCCTTGCTTTAGGATAAGGCTTTGTATCTTCTTGTGTGTGCTCCTTCACACATTGTCAGTTGTCAAGTTTGGTAGATGCTGATCAACTTTCAGAGTTTTCAGAAAACAGGTTGCACAGCCATATCTGACAAAACCCGACAAGATACGCCAGTATCTTATCTGCAAGGCTTCAGATGGTTTGAAATCAGTTTTCCTTCTCCTATATGAGCTGCCTACCTAGGTTTTCGAGCCCCATCTGCCCGAAATTACAGGTTTTATGGTGCCAGTGACTGCCTTCTGCCCCTTCTCCTTTTAGTCAAAACAGTTCTGTCGCACAAAGGCCAGGAGTTGGACTTTGCTGTCAGAGGCTATATGAGTCGCACACCATGGGAGCATATGTAGCTATAGGTGTAAGAATGCATCTGTTATTTACTAACATCATTTTGAGATTTCAGTACAAAGAGATAATGCAAAGGCTATCCAAAACCAGTGTGTCAGTCATAAGAACTGCAAAGAATGTAGTGGACCATCCCTAATACATTTTATCACAATATATGCATATGGGGAAGTAAGTTACTCAACAGTGTCATATTTAGACAGAAGAACACGCTGAAAAATTTTTAGTCGCCGGTTTTGATTCCTGTCTGCTGACAAAGAAGGCAGTAAATCGAATCCACGATAAAGCATATGTTGTTTTTCTATTGGGGTGAAATAAAATAAAATAGCCAGCATACAAAGTGGCCTGTAGTTCTCAGTCTTTAAAGCCCGTCGACCCTAGCAGCAGGAACAAAGTCGTAGAACAGTATTATTGTTTTGTTTTGTTTTTTACAGAAAAAGGTAGTGTCTAGTTGGTCTATAGCTTTAAATCATGTCTTTCTTTGCAACAAGAACTTGGGATTGCTGTTGCAAAAAATATGTTTGATACTGTCATCAGAGTTTACATTTGTTTTGCCACCTATCTCATAGAGAAGGAAAGGTAAGATACTTCAGTAGACTATGTATTCAACTCGATCAGGTGGGGTTTCATTTCCTCTCAGCTCACTGCCTTACCTTGCCACACCCAGAACAATCAACCATTCATTTCTATTATAGGGTAAACTGTAGCGCCAAGGTCATTGACCTTGCCCTGCTGCTGTCAGAAGTCATTTGTCAATTATGCCCTAGGTCAAGATTCCATATTTTTTTTACAAAAACAGTAATGTAGTCTTTGCTGGGATTATTAAAAAGCTATTAGCATACCCTTAGAGTCTGCTGACCACAGTCTGAGAAACACTGTTTTCAACTAGAAGTTATTATCTGTTCATATCTTGACATTCATTAAGCAAAGCAATTGCTTGGATTTTAAGGTAGTTATTTATATATATCTTTATCTTTTTTTTAAACTATTTATCTTAATGTTGACATGTATGCTGATGAGGATTTGTCCATCAATATCTTCATTTTGTACTGTTCTTTAATTTTACACAAACAATGTTTAGAATAATTTTGTTTGTTTGTTCATTTAATATTTTAAAAAGTGTCTACATACTCGTAGGTGAAAGAGTGAGAGTTTGTCAAGGAGATAACTAGAGATTGCAAAGGAAGGACAAAGCATAGGTCACTTTATCAATTTGCCTAAGTAGGGTAAATACATCTGTGTCAACTATATACTATCATAGTCTAAACACTTATGTTACAAGACAAACATGATAAGATGAAGACATGGCTGCAGAGTCCAGTAAACTTTGAATTTGTTTAATCAGTGAGTCAATCACCTTTTAATGAACAAAGAAAAGCAAGCTCAATGAAGAGTCAAAATCCATAAACAAAGATAAGTAAGAGAAAATATGATCATGTACATAAATAAAGCAACATGTATTGGTGGCTGTCCAAGATAATATACAAGCAATGATGAAATAAATATACATAGAACAAAATTAAACATGCATCTCTACGACAAATTTTAGCTCAAGAAACAATCAATAATTTTTGTGTGGAGATCTTTAGTGAGAAACAGTTGCAACAAAAATAAAGAAGATATTTTACAGAATACAATGAATTTATCAAACAGGCCAATATCAGCAGCTTGCGAACAAGCCATGAAAGTCCTCTTTAGGACAGTGTTCCATCACCTTCATTGTAAGAGTTCAACCAATAGGCTAGCAGAAATGCTAGTAGTTCTCATGATTGATGTGATCAAAATAAATGCTATTTCAACCAAAGAGTCGCTGATAACTTCATATCTTCCCCATTAAGTTGAGTTGATAAAAACATAAATATATGTGACTCAGTTACTACACCAGAACTAAAACAAAACCAAATTTTCTACCACCAGGCCTTTGCCAGAAACAATGAACAAATGAAAACACCTACTGAGTCACAGCAACAACAATAACAATGGATTTCACAATAAATACAAGATGACTTAAACTGCAGAAAATAGCCAGAGTGGTGAGGAGCATGTGAATCACAATATGCCTGTTATGACAAGAGCAGACCAAACAAGAAATAATGAATATGATTTCACAAAAACACAGTTGGAAAAATAGAAGTGAGTCAATGCAAGATTGAGAGTGAGAAGAAGTGTAAAGGAGCTAACTTTCTTGCATCGATTACACTTTTTTTAATGTGACTAATTAAGAACAATAAATTAGCAAAATGTTGTAAATGTTTCCTTCAAATATGTAAAAGTTTATCTCTCATTCAGAACAATTAAGAAAAGATAAATGTGGAAAACTTACTTCTACAAGACATCCTGTTATGATGCAACAATAGGCATTGATCTGAATCTTCCGAGCTAGAAACCTGAGAGCTACAGCTGACAATAGCTTCAATTGACACAGTGTTACTCCTTTGATCATCCATTCTGCTACTTCTTTCATGAGTTCCATCCATGCCAGAAACATCAATATGTAGAAAATTTCTTGATCGTTTTTCTGTGGTATTTTCAATATGTTCTTGTTCGGTGCAAATGCGACGAGCTGGACTGGGACTTCGGCTTCTTGCTTTGGAGCATGCCTTGGAAACCTGTGCAACAAAGAATTATGTAATAGATTTTGTGAACATTTTGAAAACTAATTTCCTAAAGATATGTTATAAGAATATTCTTTTTTGTTTAACTCCGCTGTGGAAGTAAGTGTTAACAAAGTGGCTTGGCTTAGCTTCGTTCGTTCTCAATCTCCTGCTACCAAGCCCTGAAAGGGCTTAAGAAGCAGAATGTAGTCCAGAGAACGGAATGCGTTGTGTCATAGTTTATAGCTTGACTGCGATATTTGCACCTTTCGGTCCAACACATCCGACTTCAGCAAGCATTTTTTGAGCACTGGGTTAGCATTCCCTCTTTGATCCCTTCTCCTTAGCCAGTCTGCCCTGCTGGATCCTGTTATCCAGGATCACCGCGTGGAGGTGTAGAAGGCTCTTGGCAGCTTTGGTTCGCTGGCCCTGAAGCTAGGACTCAGCTATGAGTCGCTGACCACTGCAGCTCATGCGCTGCTCAGCATCTTGATCCCGTTAACAAAGTAATGGCTGGTTTTCTTTCTTTTTTTTTTTTTTGAATGTCCAAAGTGGTTAGACTACTTAATCTTATAGTATTTTTTCATAAAATGCGCATCTGATATGTCTTCTTCTTCTTCTTCTTTGTTGTTCATCTGAAAAGTATGTTTTGTTAAGGATGTGTGAAAGTTTACAATGAGGCTGTCATATCTGCACCTTTTAGCGCACTACATACCGTTTCAACACAGCACATTTTTGGGAAAAGGTTTGCCTTCCGTCTTTAATCTCTAAATATTGTCTCAGCCAGGCTGCACAGATACAGCTTGTTTCCATGGTCACTACTTTAAGGTGGAATAGTCTTGGATAGTTCTGGTTCACTTACCCGGACGCAAGCAGACAGTTGAATCCCTGAATGATGTCATCTCATTCACTCAATCTTCTTCTTTTCGCTTATCCTGTTATGCCTTTCAGTCTGAGGTTATGAAGAGGTCTCTAGATTGAGCCTGACTGTGTGCCTCATGTACAGTGATATTGACCACCTCAGATATTTCTGTAAGCCACCTTTTTTATAAATGGTCTTTGGCCTTGAATCTGTTGTATCTAAATAGCATTGCTTGTTGGGGTGGGGGGGGGGGGGGGGTGGTGCTGTGTGGTGGTAGTCTTGTTACGTTGTCAAACCCTTATAGTTGCTGTTTTTTTATGTAGTCTAATACTGGTGTTGTTCCCACTGGTCTCCTGATGTCATTGTTTCTGATCATGTCTCTTCTTGTTACATCCAATATTTTTTGCAGGTATTTCATTTCTGCTGTTATGATGTGTCTTTTTCATTTGATGTTAGTGTTCAGTTTTGACATTGATAGCATAATGTCAGCACGAAAATCATGTTGTTTAAGGCTTTTTTGGTAGTTATTATCGTGTGCTTGCAATTAAGTATTGGAGTTAATTGTAAAATGATCTGACTTGCTGTATTGCATCTTTGTTGTATTTCCGTTGTAATTCTTCCATCTGCTGATAACGTGTTAAGTATGTGAAATATTTCAACTGTTTCATTTGCTGTTTTTCAAGGAAGATATTGATGTCTCCGACTATTCTAGATATTTTTATGACCTTAGTTTTTTTCTACATTGATTTTCATGCTGTATTCTTTATATGTTGTATTCAGTTTATCAATTTGTTGTTGCATTTGTATTCCTGAAGTTGCTATGACAGCTTGATCGTTAGTGAAAGGAAGTTCATCTAAGAGTTCACCAATGTTGCTACATTACTTCGGGTTAGCTGTTTTACAGATGTGGTCTACATATGTAATGAACTACAAAGGGGATAGCACACATCCTTATCGTACTCCAGATTCTTCAATCTTCAAATCCCATTAAATAAGTAAAAAGCATCCAAGTAGTCATATTTTATAAACAGATATCTTGTTATACTGGATGAGGGCAAACATCCACTGTCTAAATAATACAAGACCATACAACCTTCTTGATCTATAAAACAATAACATTATAAATATCAGATGCTTAAGTTTAGTAAACAGTAGTCCTTTGATATGGTGGAATCTGTAAAATAAATTGGTAAACTCGAAATTCATTACATTACGAATTATCAGCCATGCAAAGCGTTTATAAAACTCAAAATAAACTAAACATTCCATACGCATAGTAATGACTAATAGTATAAGTATAAGTTATAGTTAGACTATACATTCAGTCTTTCTAACAGTTTTTTGTTGTAAAAACATAATTGATATGGCCTCAGCTCCAGTTCCTATAGTTATTACTGAAAGGGCCGACGACAGAGCACGAAACGATCCATGACCATAGCTCACACGGCGGCTCCAAAATGTTATCCTGACTTCAGTTGCAAAAATCGGTGGGTACCAACTTACAGCTGGGTAGAAACAGGAATACCACGAAATAAAATTACGCCATTCCAGGTCTACCAAACCAAGAGCGACGTGATTTGAACCCGGGTCGCCTGGTTACATGTAAATAAGTTTACAACCACTTGGTCACACGCTCACACAAAAAATGTAAATGGCAGTTGTAGATCTCTAGTTATTATTTTCAGTGATGGCATGCAGCCCCCACCGAGAGAAGACATTACTTACACATGCAGAATAGTGAAAACACGAGTCGTCATTCCAACTACCTGGTCACGAGTGTTTTTTTTCTGTCCATGCAAGCAGTCTTCTACTCAGGTTATTCTTATCTACAACTTACAGAATCTGGACCAGAGTATGTTATTGTTAGGAACTTAGGACCATTTATTCGGACTCCACCCTTGCATATACAGTCATGATTAATCTACAATATGACTAATATGAGTGTTGATATTACTGACGGATAAAGCATTCCTACTTAGTTAAGGAGGCTACTTACATAAGAGTGTCCAGACTGCATTGTTGAACAGCGAGCGGCTAAGAGACAGAGAAACTGAACACCAAAACAATATGACTGACTTCTTCTGACCTAGGCTTAGATTGGTAATCTGTTCACCAGTTTACCACTTATATATATCATATATGTATCCGTCAGTGTGTGAATTATGTCTACCTCGTGAGGTAGACTTCAGGTTTTTATATGTTAACACCATTTACTAGGTCCTGTATGGATTCACATCTGAGGTTGATGGGCACTCGGATAGGTTTTATCGATTGTAGTATTTCGTTGCCACAAGAGTCCAACAGTTGTGCTCGCCTCCTTGATTGTGTCACATGACAAGCTCGACCCAGCTCTGTGCACACACAACTCACTGATATAAATATGAGTATTGTACTGTACAGTACAGAACACTCGTATGCGATATGTTATAGCCTACTTTCTGGTAGCTGTTGGTAAATAGTAAAATACAGCCACTGTGACGTTGCGATGTGCATTGTTTATAGCAGGGTCTCAAATTCGCGACATGCGAAGCCGTTTTCTGCGGTCCGCGAAACGATAATTCAGTTTGGACAAGAATATTTGGCATTATCATTATGTATCGTGTTAGAGGTAATGTACATTTTTCAAAAACAGGAACACGGAGATTAAATAGCAGTGTGCGTTAAGTCCAAAACTGAGATGACAAGGCGTTAAACAAAATTCTAAACCTGCCTAAAGTATCCAAGGAAATTGGAGAAAGAAGGTGAACAGACATGAAAAGTATATTTAAGTCTCACTGTCCAAGTGACAATCAAGTTGGCAGGTTTTTGTCAAGCCTTTTAATTTTCGAACCACCTACACACTTTTTTTTTACGAAAGGTAAAAAAATAATTCAATCTTTTATCTCTGGTTTCTTTTGTCAGGCTGTTGGGTGACAAATTCTCCTCAAATGAATTTTAGTCCGTCTTTTTATTCATGAACAAGGTCCGAAGCAATATTCGACTAAACTGCTTGTCAGATCCAAAAGATTCGTCGCAGGCAGCCTTAGAATATCCATGACGCTAAAACATTGATATTATTTAATCCATATATGTAAAAACATTTGCACATAGGCGAATTCTTTTGATCTTTTAGAACCATTGCAAAGAAATTGTATTAAATTTAAGATTTTACAGTACGCAGCTTAATTTCTAGTCGCATTTTGTTCATAGACGTATCTCCTTAATGTCTTAGTAGATCAATTGATTGTTTGTGCTGCCCTTTATGTACAATCGTAAAAATGACACCAATATGCAACAGCTAGTATAGCCCTTCAGTCACCATTAGACCCCAATTTTGTATAAACTGTTAATTTTATGTTGCTTAAAGCAATTGAGTATTGAAATGTATTTGTTGTCATTGTATGTACACTTAATTGTTTTGATAAACATACGCTAATTTATCCAAGTCTGCTAATCAGTATGCACATAAAAGATGATATTAATCATTTCGAATCTGTCGATTTAAAGAGGATGATAATTGTTACTGGCTGGGCAAATTGTAATCCATCTCGTTGCCAGTACTGTTTTTCTTACCAGAGCATATGCTAAACACACTTTTTCCAGAACTGAATGCCTATTTTTGAAAGGTACTCACGTGTCAGCACTTCAACATCACACATTATAAATGTCCTGTTCTGTTTGACAACTTGTCCTTTGACTTTAGTCCACACAAGCTCTGTAGGGTTTAGATGCGCATGATATACAGGTAGTCGCATAGAAGTGGGACCGTGCCCTGCAATAATGGTGTCAACATGATACACCTTTGTCTTAATTGACTTCCTCACACACTGCAGCAACTCTGACTTCAAATACGTGTTGTTAAAATTCGTTTTTTCTTTAGCTAGCCATGTCCTAATTTGAGCTTTTGTATTTGATGCAGTTGGTACTTTGTCTTCCTCTGATGCATTGTGATATGGCTTGGCTTGGCTGTTCGTTCTCAATCTCCCGCTACCAAACACTTAAAGGGCTTAAGTAGCAGAATGTAGTCCAGAGAACGGAATGCCGTTGTGTCGTAGTTTACATCTTGACTGCGATATTTGCACCTTTCGGTCCAACACTTCCGACTTCAGCAAGCATTTTTTGAGTACCGGATTAGCATTCCGTCTTCGATCCCTTCTCCTTAGCCAGTCTGCCCTGCTGCAGCCTGTTATCCAGGATCACCGCGTGGAGGTGTAGAAGGATCTTGGCAGCTCTGGTTCGCTGGCCCTGATGCTAGCAGTCAGCTATGCGCTGCTCATCATCTTGATCCCGCATTGTGATATGATGCATTATCCATTACTAGGTATGACGGTCTATCCAGAATTGGAAACAGATCAATCGTCAACCAGTGCCTGAAAATGTGTTCATTTATTTCAGTGTGGTAGTCTCTGCCGTCTGTACTTTTTAATTTGAAAATAAGTTCAGCGTCATAGACAAGCTCTTTTTCACTGCTTCCGGCATACTTAAGTATAATGCGCTGCCCTTTGCTGCTTGGAATTTGTCTTTTTTTTGTTCACCGTCAACTAATTGCCATTTTTTATCATAGGTGTGGTGAGCATTGACCCATGATTTGTTTAAGTATACAGTATAATTGCCTTGCCTACGCCGTTCACTTATCTGTCTCAGGTGTTTCCTTCGGGCAGCAGTCAAATGTGACTTTTCACATATAATATTCCTGCCGGCTGAACTTTTCCGCGGCTCTTACAATTTTCCATTGAGTACTTTTGGAAATTTCAATACTGCAGTCGGATCGCAATGTTAATTTAGTTTCTGGAGAGTAACAAATCGATTTTTCTTCAACAATTTCAAAATCTCCCGTTTTATGACATCTTTGTCGAAATCGTCAAATTTCCTTTTCCTACCTTGCTTGATATTTTGTTTTGTTGTGTTCGTCTTAATTGTCTATAATATGGTGATACGCCTTTATCTGAATGACAGTTTCGCATGAATGGCCTTAGTTATTTCCTGCACTCAGCAAAGTGTCTTAGTGACGCACGAGAAAATCAAGAACTTGTTTTTACTCATTGAATTTGAATGTTAAAACGGGATCAAGATGCTGGGCAGCACATGAGCTGCAGTGGTTACCGACCCATAGCTGACTGCTAGCGTCAGGGCCAGCGAACCATAGCTGCCAAGACCCTTCTACACCTCCACGCGGTGATCCTGGATAACAGGCTGCAGCAGAGCAGACTGGCTAAGGAGAAGGGATCGAAGAGGGAATGCTAACCCGGTACTCAAAAAATGCTTGCTGAAGTCGGATGTGTTGGACCGAAAGGTGCAAATATCGCAGCCAAACTGTAAACTACGACACAACGCAATCCCTTCTCTGGACTACATTCTGCTACTTAATCTCTTTCAGGGTTTGGTAGTGGGAGATTGAGAGCGAACGAAGAAGAAGAAGAAGAAGAAGAATGTCAAAACATATATTTTTAAAACAGCATGAATGCGTACATCTTAAAGTTATGCCGAATTCAGTGAGGTTGCTTTTAATATAGCATAATGAATACATTTTTCAGAATACATCACATCTCTTTAAAAAAAAAAAAAATTAACTTAACGTCATGGATATTCTAAGGTTGCATACGAAAAATCATTTGGATATGATATGCAGTTTTGCAGAAAATTGCTTCGGACCTTATTTATGAATTAAAAAAGACGGACTATAGTACCCTGTTCTTGCAAGAAGAAGACCGCTTTACAAATTTTCCATCCGAATGTTGTCTGGGCACCAAAGGAGAGCAAGGAACACTAGCATGGTTACCTGCTAAGCTGGGAAAGAAGACGACAACAAGCAATGGAGCAGGACTGAAGTAGAAATTGGGATGGATATACCACATTCTCAGAAAGACGCCAGGCTGTATAAGCAGACATGCGCTAGATTGGAACCCACATGGAAAGAGGCGAATGGGAAGCACAAGAAACATCTGACGATGAAATATCTAGAAGGAAGTCCCTTCAATCGGAGTCTCGTTGGCGGAACTCAAGAAGACTGCACAGAACAGGAGCCAATGGAAAGCATCTGTTACGGCCATATGTTCCAAAGAGCACCAGCTGGATGAATGATGATGATGTGATGAACCAGCAAAGCATGTCATAAGAGGAGACTAATGAGAGTGTCTCGTGGGCTTGGCTATAATATCCTGTAGAAGTTTTAAGCCACACAGGCTTCAATAGATGTCAGCCAGTCAACACTTGATGACTTGATGATATCTCCATATGGATATTGAAAATATAAACAAATAATAACATAGTTTAAATATAATTTTAAAAATACCTTCAAATCTACCAATTTTACAAATCTATAACAACAGATAACAGGTCTTCATAGCAAGAACTAGACAAATATGAATTTACCTTGTTATAGGAATAGTACACAGCATGGATTGAAAATAACGGCCATAGAAATAGCACTCGAAAGAATATTTCTCCTGCTCGCGTCATTAAGTGACATCATTGGACAAATCAGAAGACGGGACCCAATGTGATATAACTTACATATGTGATAGTTCTGTAAAGACAAAAGTCAAAACACTTCACTATAAGAAATCAGACTAGAGATGAGGTTCAGAAAAACAGAATCCAGTCAACAGCAGCATCATCAATCCCATAACCGGAAAGGTCATTGGGGCACCAATACTGCAGATTGTTGAACCAGTTTCCGCCACTCCACTCGGTTTTGTCCCAGAATATTTGTTCTAGCTATTAACCTTTCCGTCCACTCTCTGATGTTGTCTTCCCATCTCTTTTTCTACCTCCCTCTCTTGCGCTTCCCAGGCACAGTACTTTTCATCCTAGTTTTTTGTCAACCCAGATGACCTTGAAATATGCCCACACCATGTGAACTTGCGTACTCTTACCTTAATCAATATTTCTTTATATTAGCCAATCTTTCTCCTAACGGTGTTCTGAACAGCCGTATTTGTGACGTGGCTATACGAAATGCTGAGGATTCGACGCAGACATCTCATTTCCATTGCACAAATTCTTCGCTTATATGAGCTGGCATGCTTACATCTCAGGCATGCAGAGTCACTAAAGTACGCACCGTTGGTGAAATGATACCATTTAGCAGCAGATGATAGGGCCAAATGAAGACATGCTCAGATATCTAATCTTGTTGCACACATTAGAAATAGGTAATTCTATTTTATTTCTGGTATCCTTTGTCTTTTTGGAGTGTGGCAAGGGGAGGGGGGGGTGCATGTTATTGATAGCAATAATACGTATTGTGTTAACAGATACAACTTTCAAATACATTTTAAAAATGGGCTGGAAATGTTAATATTATAGATTGGAGGAAATTCATTGAACGAATTTATAAACAGCTGTGCGAAAGTGTGATCATCTACCCCAGTCAGGTCAGCACGCCAAAAAGAAAATCCTCATGAGTAAGAACCTCTACTCTAAAAAAAAGAAAGAAAAAACTTGACATAGAAGTGTACATGAATAATCAAATAACTTCAAATCCAGCTAGTAATGCTTATTTAAGCTGAGTTGTTCTTGTTGTTGTTGTTGAATGTTAACGATGAGTAAGTTTAATCTTTTTGTGTGCCCTGAAATTGAGTGGCGGGTTGCAATAGCTTTCCTCACATGCTGCAGTAAAAGGCAGCCTGCTAAATACTGCATTCTGACTTTTTCAAATGACATAGAGTTCCGGATTAAGACATCTTCTAATGGCTATGCTGCGTCAACATAAACTTTAAAAGGCCACTAAAAAAATTACGCGAAAATGACAAATTTCCTTTTAACGTTACTTTAAGTTATTTGTACCTTTCCCCAGGTGGTTTGTTAAGAGCAGCTATAGATGGCGCCTAACTGGCTGCGGGTCTCCTTATGTCTAGTGTTTGAGTCTATTCAGATGGACTCGCACATCGGTTAAACCACCCTTCAAGAAAGCTGGTTGTATGCAGACTCTGTAGAGTCTTCTAAACCAGTACACATACATTAAGTTTACTTTTTCTTTCGTTCTATATTAAACGTCGAGAGCCAAGACTAATGTCAGGTTAAAGTGAAGCAAAGGGACTCAACCTCTCGTTCTCATGACGTTCTTGGAAATACGCTGTGTTAGAGCAGTTCGCTAACGAGGTGGGAATCGGCACTGCTGTCCTCATAAAGAGTATGGTGTTGTTAATACGGGTCCAGCAGCATTCAGGATTGCGCCCTTCTGTCCAATGCTATGAAATGGTATCTGAATGTGTTTGTCAGTTGTTGTCTAGTGCCATACAAAGTGTTTCATTTATCTGATCTCGGAGAGAGAAGCATTTTCCTAACATCATTGAACGCCGAACACTCAAAGAGATGAGATCAACGGTTTCGCATGAATGTGTACACAGATGTCACTCTGAAGTAAGTTGCGGTTGAATTCAATACCTATTGTATAATTATCGCTTTCTTCAAGGCTGTACTCGCTTTTCCAATGGATGCGCAGAAGCGATGCACAGGATATGCGATTTGACTAGCATAAACATTTATCGCAAATGCTTTCTAACTTTTTCATTTAATGATTGAAGAAGTACGAATTATTGACAATAAAATCGCTTTTAGAGATGATGTGAGGGCAAAAGGGTTAAGTATCCCTGACATAGAAAATTAGCGTGGGAGAGTGGGAGATCGGCCAGTGCCCAATCGTCACGAAACGGCAATTTCCGCTGGTTTGGATGATAGATTTAGCTGGAGATTGTGGTCGAAAACTACAAGAGGTCTTCACGATTATTTCAACGTGTTATTCCCCGTGTTGCTGATGATCAACCCACCTCCCACCCCTTTTTTCTTTCTTCTTCTCCCCAACCACCGCCGCCACATTATGTCATTTAAAAATACTCCAGTTCAGTACTTCATAATTATATTCTTTGTTTGTTCACCAATCATGTCATTCCATCCCATTTCTTTCTTCTTCGTGGCGATCATCTAACATTGTCCTGGATCATTTCATTATCAGAACATTTTAAATAAGCCCTCCCTACGGTGTATGTTTCCAATAAGTGTTGTTTTATTTTAGTTATCTGTCCTTCTTTCTCTAATGGGGAGATGTATATTAAAACTCTATGATCACCTGAAAACACTGATTGGAGAACATTCGGCGAAAAGAAGGTAACGTCAACGCTCTTAATGAGAAGGAAGTGCTAAAAATATCATCACTGTCCGACCATGGCCATTTACAATCTAGAGAATACACTTCCTAGTAATTTTTTTCATTTTTATTTCTTCACTGTTTACTCGTAACAAACGCCACCACGAACCATATTTATGTTGTTGTATGTGATTTGCATGTTTTTTCCTTGAATATATATCCATGAAGAACGACAACTAAGGTTACATGCCCCTAGCTAAAGAATAACGCTCTTTTTGGTGCCGCTGCTGTGGTTGAGAACAACTGTCTTTCGCTCGCAAACGTGAAGATGAAGAAAAGTTAAAAACAGGTCATGATAAATGTGCTGATGAAGACCTTTTCTTCTCGTTCGTGCTCTTTATTTTATTTTATTTTTTGCGTTCGCCTTATTTCTCTAATCCCCAAGGTTGTGCGCGTTGCACTGTGGTTTTTATTTTGCGCCTGTCGGTCCAGTGCATCCGGCTTCATCCTGCATTTTATTTAAGGTTCTGCTTCCTCCTGCATTTTCTAAGGGTTTGCTTCCTTGGGGTAACGGCCGGTGCTGTGATGGGGATCGAACCCAGCACTTTCGAGTTGGGAGCCGTGTCACTTAACCACTAGCCCACGCCGACCCTATTCGTGCTCTTGAAACATGTTATGTTACAGCAGTCTGGCGAAGTAGGTGGCGATCGAGACTGTTATCCTTACAGCCGTGAGAGTAACTAGTAGCCTCACATTGGACTGCAGCCAGGAGGACCTCAAACCACCTTCTCAATAACGTGTCCCGATGTAAGAGAAGTCACTGTAACCTGCTACCAAAGAAACTCAGGACAATTAGCTTCCAACAATAATAACAACACATCAATGTCAAGTAGTAACAATAGCGGATATGATAAACGCAAGTAGGCCACCCTGTACATCCAATATCCTTCGCCAGCTGTGACAATTAATTATGTATTTTTCTCATTTTGGATAGCAATCGTTAGCGACAATACCACAGCTTCAGCCTATCGTTGTAGCCCTTCTGTATTGTCATCAGGTGATAATGAATACACATTTTGGCATGAAAGTGCGACATTATTCATACAGTGTTGATCTCATTAATGAGATTTCACCTTCCGCTTTATTTATTGTCAGAATTGGTCAAGCACTGCATTTGGCTCCATACACTAACCTTTTTACATAAAGACTGCATCTAATCAACTGCAGGGAATTAATTGTATGGGGGGAGAACACGATTGCAGTAGTGCATGATGTGGGTGCCAGCCAAACACACAACCTTCTATTATCGCCTTTTACGACACGGGGAGGCCTTGAGGATGAGACACGAGAAAAATTTACAACTGCAATAGAGCTTTTTGAAGACCTCTTGGGAACTGTCAAAAAGAAGGGAACTCGCTTGGTATGGTCACATATCATCAAATGGTCTTGCAAATACGATCCTGCACGGAAAGATGCAAGGCAGACGACGAATAGGCCGTCCAAAAAAGAGGTGGGAGGACGACAGAATTGACCAATTTCCGACCAGAAGAGGCACAGGCAGCGGCCGACGACAGAGAAGGAGGCGTGCGGTTGTGATGATGTCTTCATGTATGCCCCAACGACCTCACTGGTTACGTGATGACCTGACCTGACCTAACCTAAAGGCCTTGCCTTGTCCCCTCTCCCCATTAGCTGTGGCATTTTTGGTTACCTTCTCTCTTCTATTTCTTCTTCTCAGCAAGTCTGCACTGTTGCAGCCTGTTATCCAAGATCACAACAGGGAGACGGAGAAGGATGTTGTCCGCTCTGGCTCACTTGGCCTGACGCTAGCAGTCAGCTTAGGGTCGATAACCGCTACAGCTCGTGCACTGCTCAACATCTTGAATCCGGCTGCAAATATATAAATAAATTAAAGTGGATTTCTCTATCTCCTCTGTCTATCTCTCTATAAATATAAATATAATCGTAATAATAATGATAACAATCCATCGTTCTTGATGAGGACCGCCGACAGAATCCTTGTCACAGGTTATCCTAATGGGTGCGTGTGAGCATGTGACTGAACAAGCCAATGCGGGCACGAAAACATCTGTTGCATGACGGGCACACGTGGTCTGTAGAAGTAGTTCCCACTGTTCGTGACTGCCAGTTCTAGCGTTTGCTCTGGCCTTTCACAACACGATGGTCTTCTTACGCCCGTTATGACTACACTTCTCCAGTCCGATCTGTTTTCGCAAGACATTCTCGCGTAGTGACATCTATCTCGCAACCTTTAAGTGAGTCCCTCAGACTGTCTTTACAACGTGTCTTTGGGTGCCCTTTCGTATGCTATCCATTCATCAGCTAGCCGTATAGGAGCTTCTTTGGGAGCCGTTCGTCTGACCTACGAGAAGTCCGGCCCATCCTAGTCGTGCTTTTTGTAACAGTGCATGAATGCTGGGCATGTCAGCGCTCGATAGAGAATCTCGATGTCAGTGACACAATCCTGCCAAAGAATGTTGTGTCTTCCCCTCAGGCAACCTGTGTGATAAATAAATATATATATATATACATATAGTCTTAGTCGACCTGTACTTCTACAGGGGCAAAAGTTGCAGGTCCCATCTCTGGTGTGAGCTGGATGTAGCCAGGAGGAGGATTTCCTGCTTAGCGGCTAGGCTTGAGCAGCTTATTACTCAACTATGGGGGATCAAGATGCTCAGCAGGGCATGAGCTGCAGTGGTCAGCAACACATAGCTGACTGCTAGCGTCAGGGCCAGCGAAGCAGAGCTGCCAATATCCTTGTACACCTCCACGCGTTGATTCTGGATAACAGGCGGCAACAGGGCAGACTGACTAAGGAGAAGGGATCGAAGAGGGAATGCTAACCCGTTACTCAAATAATGCTTGCTGAAGTCGGATGTGTTGGACCGAAAGGTGCAAATATCGCAGTCAAGCTGTTAACTACGACACAATGCATTTCGTTCTCTGGACTACATTCTGCTACTTAAGTCCTTTCAGGGTTTGGTAGCGGGAGATTGAGAACGAACGAAGCCAAGCCACTCTACTATGGAGGATGGTTAACTGATGTGCGAGTCCATCTTTATAAACATTAGAGTAAAGTAGATCCGCATCATGTTAGGCGTCATCTATCCTGTTCTTAAGAAACCACCATCGTCGGTGTTATGCCATGTTACACAGTTAGTCGGCTCTTACGACATGCTCTGTGTGGAGCAGTAGCGTTATTCTTGTCCTTGTCATACACATAGACCCCGGCAAACCACCCGATATGTATATATCACTTTCTAGAAGTGCAGGTTGGCTTGGATACTATTTGGTTCCCACACTTCTGCCTAACTCACGTATGGCTCCACGAGACTGCTAGTATGCGGCAGCGCCACTCCCTGTGCAACGTTTTGAATAGCCGGCTAAACTACGTGAAAAACTACGGATGGGAATTCCCCACCACCACCCCTCCCCCTCCCCCAATCCACAAAATCAGCACACCGCCGCTGACGGAAGAGACGACGATCGCTATAATTGACAACGATTCTGAAGGTAGGAGCTGGACCAGCCTGGTATCGGGCCTAGGGCGCACCAGGGAACAGAAGGGAAATAGCGGCTAGAACTATTTAGAAAGCAATGGCACCAGGTGCAGACGGCGACTTAGACAACCAGGTGCAGACGGTGACTTGGACCACCAGGTGCAGACGGTGACTTGGACCACCAGGTGCAGACGGCGACTTAGACCACCAGGTGCAGACGGCGACTTAGACCACCAGGTGCATATCGCGATTCAGATCACCAGGTGCAGACGGCGACTTAGACCACTAGGTGCAGACGGCGACTTAGACCACTAGGTGCAGACGGCGACTTGGACCACCAGGTGGAGACGGTGACTTAGACCACCAGCTAGATAAAACTTAAAAAAGCTATTGAAAAGCGCAAGACCAATATGTTGTGACGTCAGTTACGGGGATTCCGTAGCGAAGTGGTTAAAGCGTCGGCTTCGTGATCAGGTGTTGTGGGTTCGACTCAGTCGTTTTTTTTCACGGGTGCTTGATGCGGAGTCCCCTGCATCTCGTAGCCACCTCCTAGTCGTCTTGTCCTAGACTTGCCACTGGGATCGGCCGGCTCGAGAAGAGAGAGTGAGGATAAAAAGTAGCACAGTTAATCCTTACTAAAAATAGCGCTAGCAAAATAAATTATGCCCTCATCGTTTTCAATGGACGGCGGCCTTTGCCTTTGCCAATCTAAAACCACTAGAATACACAATAGAGGTAGTAACAAATAAGTGTGTGATGCTCACGGCAGTGTAAGAGGACATGACATCCAGGGAACTCGCAACACATGCAGGAAATACTCTCATTTCATCTGCAAGAAGCATTATACCTCGAAAACTGCACAAACATCGTTAGTTACATCACATAAAAGACCATGAGAAAAAAGAGAGAAAAATAAAAAAATTAAAACAATCTGCGATAGAGAGCAGTACCGACAAATTCAGAAACAGCACACGAGAAATTAGAAGAGAGATCCGGAAGGACAAGAAACAACACATATTTTACACGTGTAACAGAATAGAAGCGTTACAAAAACAAGGGAAAGAAGGAGACACGTTCTAAGAAATCAAAGCACTAACCGGCGAATTCAAACCAGCATTGCATGTTATGAACTATAAAGATGGCAGTGTACTGACAGAAAGCAAGGACACACTGGAGAGATGGGAGGACTACTGGTGAAAAATGTATGACAACACCGGAGGCGGCTCCAACACAACGACTACGCCACCTGATCAAGAGCCGGAACCTAGTATAGAAGAGGTCTGTTCCGCAATCCAATGTTTGAAGAAATTGTTTTTGGTTTTTTTGCCTTCGTCTTATTTCTCTTATCCTCAAGGCAGTGTGCGTTGCACTGTGGTTTTTATTTTTGCGCCTGTCGGCCCAGTGCATCCGACTTCAGCATGCATTTTATGTAAGGGTTTGCTTCCCCGGGGTAACGGCCGGTGCTGTGATGGGGATCGAACCCAGCACCTTCGGATTGTGAGCCGTGCCACTTAACCACTAGGTCACGCCATCCCCTTGTTTGAAGAAATAAAAATCGCCAGGATGCGTTTTATACTCAGTAAATTTATTCAAGCAGGAGGGGGAGCCGATGTTAGCATCTATCACGCACTGTGTATGAAAGCGTGGCACAGTGCAAGATCTGTGTATATGCCTCACCCAAAGAAAGGCGATTTGAGACAATGTACCAATTATCGAACCATCGCTTTAAAAGTCATGGCAGCAAAATCCTACTACAGAACACCATGAAGAGGCTAGAAAACAAGATCAATGTGGTGGTCCTTGCTGCACTTGCAGGTTTTAGACAAGGCAGGGGCACGAGGGATCACATCCTCAACATAAGAAATATTATCGAAAAATGCAGAGTACGATGTCGACGCACACACTTGCTTTATAATTTACGTGAAAGCGATCGACTGTGTGCAACACCAAGCGTTGTGGAACATAATGAGGGACATGGTGTTTCCAACGCACTTGATTAAATTGATCGAATCACTATACCAGGAACAACAAGCTTCGGTCAGAATAGTTGGTGAAACTTCAGACTGGTTCGATGTTGAAAAAAGCGTAAGACAGAGATGCGTACTCTTCCATTATCTAATCAATATATATGCAGAATCTATAATAAGGAACGCCAAAACGAAAGGAACTATGACAAGTTCGAGCCATTAATAATCGGCGGGAACGAGATACCCGAATCAAATATACAAAGGACACAGTTGTTCTCTCAAGGAGCGCCGCCCCGCTGGAACTGATGATCATGTTTTGTTGGTAAAACAACACAGCGAAGACCAAAATCTATACCTTAATATAAGTAAAACCAAGATAAAGCCACGGGAAACCAAAGAAATTATAGACCTTTGCAATAGCAGAAGGTCACTGAAAAACCAAAAACATTCACCGGATGAGGTCGGCAGATATGAAGAGGTCAAGAAAACAATATAACAAAAGATGAGAGAGGAAAAAGAAGCGTGTGTATGTACAAACATCGAAGAAAGAATAGACATAAATGACGCTAAAGGAGCATACATGGTGGTCAAAAAACTGGTAAACACCAAGAGAGTACAGAAACTTTATGTTCCAGAATAAAAGCGGCAAGTGCCTTATTGACGGCAATGACGTACTTGCACGATGTACAGAGTACTGTTCCGAGTTATACAACTATTAGTGCTTCAACAGTCGCGTAAAAGCTAATAGCCAGGAACTCGAAGTGGTCGACCGTTTTAAAAAACCTGGGCTCAATTGTCAGTGAAAAAGGATAAAAATGTGAGGTGTTGGTCAGAATAGCATAAACAAAAGTGGCGCTTGCACAGCTTAACAAAATCTGGCAAAATAAACGGTTAGCCATATGCACGAAGATCAGATTTATTAATGCGTACATTGGTTCTGTCCATATTACTCTATGCTTGTGAGATATGGACAATTACAGCTGGCCTGCAGCGGAAGATAGAGGTTTTGGAGATGAGATGTTTCCGAAGACTTCTAAACGTCACGTACAAAGATCGAGTTACAAATGAGGGAATACGAGAAAGAATTACAACAGCAATACGTCCTTTTGAATACCGCTTGACAACTGTCAAAAGAAGGAAACTCGCTTGGTACGCGCACATACCGAAATCAAACGATCTTGCAAATAACATCCTGCACGAAAAGGTGCAAGGCAGACGGCGAAGAAATCGTCCCAAAAAGAGCTGGGATGACAACATAAAACAATGGACCAATTTCCGATGTGAGGAGGCACTGGCAGCGGCCGCTGACAAAGAGAATTGGCTTGGGATTATGGGGATGTCTTCATGTGGGTCACAGCGACCTCCCCGGTTACGGGATGACCTGACCTGAAGATAAGGAGCACGGACAAGACAAAGACCAAACCTAAAGTTATTATAGACCAACGGGAGATTAAAAAGATCACACATTTTGAATACCTCGACTCAAGTTATAAGCAACAATTGAGATTGTTTGAAGGAAGTCAAACGAAGAATCGCTACGACAATGCAGAGGGTGAGTAAAATGAGAAACGTATGGCAGAACTCTGATAAAATGAAGAACATAATAATCATATGAACTTGCAATTTTCGGTGGCAACATACGGACCACCACATAAACATTTAAGAAAAAGATTGCATCTTTTGAAATAAAATGCTGTTGAAGGGTGCTCAAAATACCATTAATAGCGGAAAAGGGGAAAAAATGCAGATATCCTAAAAGAACTGGACACATGACATCACGGAGATCTTGAAGATGACAACAACAGCGGCGGGAGTTCTGGCTAATGATCGAGAGTCTTACAGATCCACTGTTATGAGAGCGGCGTTCTGCAAAGATTATGCTACACAATGATGATGATATATATGTCAACATACATTTACAGAGGTGAGTAAATAGGTCAGGTCACGCATCTTGAATATATGAGCTCCAGAATTGACAAAAATTGTGAATGCTCCATCCAAAGAAATCAGAAGAAGACTAGCCATGACAACGCTGAGGCTAAAGAGCCTGAAGAAATTATGGCAGAACACCAACAAACCAACAAAAGTTAAAGTTTTGAGAGCCTGTGCTTTTCCTGCGGCAGCACATGGCTACGAACCATGGACGATTACCAATACTTCTAGAGGAAGAATCAAGTCCTTCGAGTCAAAATGTTATAGGAAGGTCTTCAGAATACCGTGGCCGAAGAAAAAGACAAATATAGACATTCTGTAAGAGTTGAACATAGAGTAGAATTGGTTTATCAATTCCTTTCGCCAGAAAATTTAAATACCATGGTCACATAAAGAGACACGATGGATGGTATAGTGTCAGGCATAAGAGGCAGGGCTAGATGGGCAGACCGAAAAGACGGTGGCACCAAAATATCCAGGAATGCCTGGGTATAACTGTTGCAGAGACTGGAATTTTGACAAGGGAAAGAGTTTCTTCCAGACCAGACAGCCTATAATGAAATTGGAGCGACGTTCTATAAAATGACATGCTACACGATATTGATGATGATTATATATTATTCATTCACACACATAATTATTTAAATGAACAGCTTAATCAAGTTACAAAAACAAAATGATTCAATCTAGATTCTCTCAGTAAAAACAATATTTTAGGACTGCATTGCCGAATAACTGAACACGCCCCCTAAACTTTTAATGGCAACGATAAAAATGGAGATTATCGACCAATCAAAGCCTTATCTGGCATCCGCTGCGTAACAGCAATCGATAAAATGGCGGCGTTTCCACCTTCGCCTCAGGTACGATTAATGTAATATTATATTTATCATCGGTATCTATATTAAAATAATGAGACTCTTGTATCAAAATAACAAAATGTAAAAAAATATAAAAGTAAAAATTTTTTAGTATTCAAATATTATTCGTGTTGTACTGTTAAGTTTGGTAAAACAGTGTTGAGCTAAGAAACCGTTAATATTGTGACACTGATTGTTACTGTTTTACTGTGTTTCACTGTTCAATCAAAGTGTTTGGACTTAAATTATACATTATATTTATTATTACTATTATATAGTCTAGTATAATTGGAATAAAAGTTTAGTAATTAGTGCAATTCTTAAGTTATTTATAATGATACAGAATGATAATCAATAATACAATATTGTTGCAATAATTTGATTATTAGATTAGAGTAGAAGTAAGTAGTAGTAGTACTAGTAGACTTCACTTCACTGAACTTCGGAAGTCTTCACTCAGTAGACTTATATTACTTATAATATATTTCAATTCCTTGACACAATTATTTGGCGAATATTTAAGTCATAGAGGAGAAACATTTTAATAATATAAATAATAGCTATTAGAATATAAAATTATAATTATATTATTAAAATAAAACAAATGATTGCTTTAAAATTACAAGTAATAATGAATGGTATGATGTTAATAAGTTTAACATTTTTAAATACTATTCGGATTGATTAGATTGTTGTTATTGTTGCATTTTGGCGTATTAAAATTTAAAATGTTGTGTAGGCATGTTATTTACTATTACTACTAGTACTATGTACTGATTTTGTACTGTGACATGTGATTGTAGTCCATACACAGTACAGTACGGGCTGAGAATTAATATTAATAATACTGTCTAATAGTAGTAATAGTAACTATAAATCAGTGAGTGAGCACGACAGTATAGGTAGTTGTCACTAGAGTTTAGTTTAGTCAGAGAGAAGCAAAACAAGATAAGATTTGGTAGTACTGTTTGTGCTAATATACTAAAAGACAATCACAAGTAGTTATCAGTTTGAAAAAGGGCCACTGGTGATACTGCCAGTGATGCTTTATTGCATAATTGATAATGAGGCATATCTTTTCTGGGTTTTTTAACCTATTAAGAAAACAAGAAACATTCATTTGCTTTGGAGGAAAACGGTCAAAAGATTTGGTAAGATCCACTGATCTGGTGATAAATTAACAGACACTCAAAGTGACATATGTCAACAATGATCCTGATCTAATACAGGTCTAGATCTATATGTTTCACTTATGTAAGCTTTTTTATTTCTTCTTTCTTTTCACTTTTTTGTCCTGCTTGTGCCTTTCAGAGTCAGGTTATGAAGAGATTTCTTGACCATGCCCTAGTATTTGCTTTGTATGGGGAGCTTTACTGCTTCTGTTATTTATGCTATCCACCTTTTGCTTGGTCAGCCCTTGGCTTTCTATCCATTTTTTAGCTTGTATAGTTTGGAATAGTTTTCTGAGTTTGAAAGCTCTAGAAACTAAACACTGTACAAAACACAGAAATAAAAGAATTAATAACTTGTTTTCCTAGGGTTGGAAAGAATTGTTAAGGACACCATAGAGCATATTTATATTCTACGGCAATACTGCCTGTATTATTTAGATTTTTTATATATATTGATGAGAGTGCCAAACAAAAGATGGACACGAAAAGTGATGTTTGGGTGCTACTACAACTTTAAATTTCTACTTGGTTGCCCAGAAGGAGAGATGAGGCCAAAAATGTAGGTGGGAATTAGGTAACAGCAAGCAGTCTCTCATAGCTGGCTGCTTGCATCAGGGTAAATGAATCATGAACTGACCAAAATCCTATTCCGTCTCCAAGTAGCGACTCTGAAAACAGGCTGCAGCAGTGCAGTCTGGCTGCAAGTTTAGAGATTGAAGAGAGAAAGCAAACCCAGTCCCAAAAATCTCATGCTGAAATCAGATGTGTTGGACTGAAAGGTGCTGATATCACAGCCCAACTGTAAACTACGACACAGTGTCACAAACATCCTTTTCAGGATGTAATGGAGAGATGGCCTTAGTAAAGTCATTGGTTTAACTTGATACTCCAAGGAAAAGAATAGAAATGAATTTAAATGCCTTTTTATCTACCTTAACATCAGACAAAACTCTTGTCACATTGAATGTCAGGATTAAAGATATAATCTTTAAAATCTTTAATACATTCAGTTTTGCAACACAGCACCAGTTATAATATTATTTCCATCTGCTTTTTAGATTTTGTGTTGAAGTAATTTGAGATATAACATTTACATGTGTACTAATACTCTTTAGAATATATTTGATAAAATGACTGCTGAATATCTGCAACAAAGATCTCCAACATCCAATGAACAGAGAAAGCACTTAACCATCACCAATACTAATCCTGGACAAGCTCTGGGGAGATACCAATAGTCTCATACTGACCACTACTTTCTTTTGAAATATTCAAGTTTAAGTTTAAAGTATAAGAAGAAATGTATGGGAAACATCCCACATTTTAATTGTTAATTAAGTTGAAACATCACTCAAAACTTCACTAGACATCTGAAGTTAGAACATTGATTATCAACTGTGAATGGACTTTGCACTTCTCATCATTCATTGTATAATTGTTTTGTTAGCAAGTGATTAGATTTTCTAGCACAATGAACATGAAAATTAATTGTAGTTAGTGGCAGAAGTCTTGAAATGTCTGGTTATTAGGGGGCTAGAAATTTCGCGGTAGTATTGGCTCCAAAAAATGTTGGATTGGCTTTAAGATTTAAAGAACATGTTTGCATCTCTGCTGTTTAATAATTTTCTTTTTCTTATCTATAATTTCTTTTTTTAAATTTTGAGATATTCTATCCAATGACTAGTAGACCTAGGTCATCTGTTTTAGGTACCTCGCCTGTTTCTAAGAATCAACGTCACTGCACTCCAGGCATACTCAGTCCCTCTCAGCAAATGGCGCAGGGTATGGATGCTGATGTTCCCTGTAGCTCACTGGTTGTACACTCTCTTACTCCATCCTCTCATGCGCCCTACTTCGCTCGAACCTTGTTTAATATAAAAACTTTGCAACCTGCTTCATCTATTGCAGTGTCCTCATCTAACAGGCGGTCATTGATTGATTTCAAAAGGCCATTCCTATCCATCACTAATGTGCCCATGATGGGAGCTTGTGAAGCTAAGATGTCAGCTCTTTCGTTGCCCTGAACCCCAGCATGACCAGGACAGTAGATCTATGTCAACCCCTGGAGGTTTGAGGCCTCAACAGCTGCTATCCACTCGTATCTAAGCCATCCCTTCTGTACCTTCTGCAGTATGGCTTGACCGTCTGTCACGATGACTGCCCTTGTTAAAGAAATATCAGATATCCATCTCAGCGTGAGGTCACTGTCCATTCTCAAACCAGAGGCTGTTGACATGTATGCCCTTACTGCACTCGGATCGGCAATGACCTGTCCTTTCACTCTAGCCGAGAAGCCCCAGCCTGATGTCCGTCCCACTGCGCAGCACTGTTCCGTCGGTGTATATGAAGGCATCACTATGCTGCGTGTTCTCCATTATCCGATGATTCACCTCGTGCTGTGCTCTCCCGTTGCCCCATTCTCTTAATTTCTTGCCTAATGTTCTGATGACTCTCTGGTACTCTATCATTCTATCACCAGTGTGGACCCATTCCTTTCCCTTGGCTATCGTCTCAGTTGGGGTGACATGCTTGATTGTTTTCTCTGCCTGTGCCATCCATGACGCTATTTTCTTGTTTCTTGATGTCTGAAATGCTAATACACCAGGATTATTTTTTTTGTTTTTGCGTTAGCCTTATTTCTCTCATCCCCAAGGCGGTGTGCATTGCACTGTGGTTTTTATTTTGCACCTGTTGCCCCAGTGTATCCGACTTCAGCATACATTTTATGTAAGGGTCTGCTTCCTCCTGCATTTTCTAAGGGTTTGCTTCCCTGGGGTAACGGGCGGTGCTGTGATGGGGATCGAACCCAGCACCTTCTGGTTGTGAGCCGTGCTATTTAACCACTAGGCCACGCCATTCCCAACACACATAGGATTTGACTTGTGCCAGTTAATGTCTGGATACAGGAACATATTAGATGCTTTCCTACATACTTCTTTTAAGGTGTTAAATGTAGTGGTGCCTCTTGCTTTTAAAGGAGTGCAAATGGACACAACGAAAAAATAAGAAAAGTGAATGCAAACATTAAGAACAAATATGTGAAGTTTGAGGCAAATTATGCTAGTACTGTTGTTAATAAGTGAAGAAAAGAGGTTTATAAGTTTGAGCATTTTAGATTAATAGCATTTATTATTTCCATAGAGAGGAATTCAAAAAACCTTTAGTCAAGTCGTTTCCTACATCTGTAAAGCTCAGCGTAACATAATTTGAACTCTACAAACAGCCAAATAGCACATACGAACAGCAAACACAAGAAACTTGACTAAACAGATGGGTCATGGGAAACACAGTGAGAAAGATCTACAGACATATGACAAGCCTCAGTCCCAATGACAGTAGCAATCATCTCACAAGGAAGGATCAGGGCACAATTTTCCGTCTGAGAACCCAACACATCCCATTTAACAAGCACTTGGACAGAATCCAACCACAACACACTCCAGAGTGCCATCTGTGTACACATCCATACAAAACCATTGACCATCATCTCTTCATCTTCTGAGGCCAGATAAATGGAACACTTTGTATGACACTAAACAACAACTAACAAACACATGCAGATACCATCAAAGGGCATTAGACCAAAACACGAGAGCCTGGATGCTGCTGGATCTGTAACAACAACCTAATCTGGAACCTGTTGATAATGATCATTACAGGAAACCGACTCTTTTCACTAACAATCCAATGACTGATGTAATTTTCAGATTGTTGGCAAGCATGGTGGAATATTTGAAGCCTATTACATGCAGGTGAGTCAAAATCAATTACATTGAATTCAAGTCTTACAATGTTGATATCTGATTTGTTTTTGTGTTTCTGTTTCTACCCAAAATAATATTGAAAATAGTTTAAACACTGGCATTAATTGTCAGATTTCGTGTTGTTTGGGACCATCTCTTAATTATTTGTCATGTCATATAGCAGGCAAGAGGGACGGCGTGGCGAGTAGTTAAGTGACACAGCTCACAATCCGAAGGTGCTGGGTTCGATCCCCATCACAGCACCTGCCATTACCCCCGGGAAGCAAACCCTTAGAAAATGCAGGAGGAAGCAATCCTTACATAACATGCCGAAGTCGGATGGACTGGGCCGACAGGTGCAAAATAAAACCATAGTACAATGCACACCGCCTTAGAGAATAGAAAAATAAGGCAAAAGGGATATAAAAAAAATATAGCAGGCAGTCATTGAGTGACTTCATTGAGTGACTTCACTGTGTCTCCTTATTCATGTCTAGTGTTCCAACTACAGGTACTTTGAAAGCTAACCTATCATCTCTTTTACTGCCTTGAACGTTAAAAATGCTGAGGACAGCAGATCCACACAAGAAACTAATTGGCCAACAACATTCTTACTGTAATTGGCTTGGCTTTGTTCATTCTCAATCTCCCGGTACCAAACTCTGACATGGGCCTAAGTAGCAGAATGTAGTCCAGAGAACGGAGTGCGTTGTGTCGTAGTTTACAGCTTGACTGATATTTGCACCTTTTGGTCCAACCCATCCGACTTCAGCAAGAATATTTTGAGTACCAGGTTAGCCTTCTCTCTTCAATCCCTTCTCCTTAGTCAGTCTGCTCTGTTACATACTATTATCTAGGATCACCGCAAGACGGTAAAGAAGGGTCTTGGCAGCTCTGGTTCGTTGGCACTGACGCTAGCAGTCAGCTATGGGTCGTTGACCACTGCAGCTCATGCGCTGCTCAGCGTCTTGATCCCTTAAGGTGATTATTAACAGCTACTTAATATTGTGGAGTCTTAAAGAGGGTCATGTGTATGTTATGAAACTAATTCTCAGACATTTCAGCATTTAATGTTAGTTGCCCATCGCAAGCGGTGATGGCGAACATTATGAGACAGTTTTGTCTTAATGATGTAAATTGTGCTGTATTTGGATTATAGTGAGAAAGAAACTGCACTGGTCATCAACCTCACTCTTTGGTCTTGAGCTACCTTAGACCAGTGACATAAGTCAACATTTAATATGCAAATGTTAAAATATGTATCCTCATGCGTGCATCATGGAACAACTTGATGCGGTGATACTGTACTCCAACAGACCACATGGCAGTGTTTTTCTTTCATTCATTATTTATTCTGAGATGAATTACTCATGAACATTAACAACGTTTGTGTTTCAGGCTGACCCTTTGGGTACAGGTAGCATTGGCGCTCTGGATGCTGCCAATTTTTTGAAAAGGTCAAAGCTTAGTGATGCTATTTTATCACAGGTTTGTGCATCATTTGGTTGTTTCGTATCAGAAACTGCAAACGTTTTTAAATGACCATGAATTCACAGTATTGTTGAACCTATATGTGAAAGTTTTTTTTAAATGCACCATTTGTAGATTCAACATTTAAACAATTTACTGTCTTTCTCTGAGCACACATCATGTTACTTTCTGTATTTTTTGCTCTTTATCACAGATTAGTTAAACAATTTGTAGATCAATTATTTGTAAGTTGCAATTAAAATATTTTGCTGCAGTACTAGACTTGTAATGTAGACATCAAAGAAGATTTAGTCGCATGAATGGCATCACCTGGTAGGCTTTTCCATGCAATAAGCAGAGGATTCCTCAGCAAACCAGAAATAAGCAAGAAAGCAAGGATGGATGTTTACTGGTCCATATATGTACTTGTTCTGACATACAGATGTGTGTTACAGGACAATGACCACAACTCAAAATAGCCAGCACAAGGTGGTCCAAGTGCCAAGGAGGGATAAAACAATTAGACAAGACGTCAAGATTTGGGAAACCCAGCCTCTGCAGACCCGAGTGAAGCAGTCTCAGCTGTGGTGGTTTGGACATGACTGTAGAAGGAGAGTGGACCGAAAAACATGTCAGGCAAAACATGCTGATCGAACATGTTAGTCAGGATCAGGTAAAATATAGTGGCCAAGACCCCCACCTCACTTCCACACAGGTTACCCTGGAAACACGCTGTTTTCATGGCAGCTTGGCTAACGAGGTGGGGGGATCGACATTATCCTCGTAGTTGTGGGCTGCACTCAGATGACGTCAAGCATAGCACAGCCATCTGGAAGACCCCTGTCCATCTTCATCAACATCCTCTGTATGTGAGGAAAGCACTGCCACTTTTCAGGGTGCACAGAAGAGTAATCTTACTCATTGTGGGCATTCAACAAACAATTGTTTCAACATTTTACACTATGGAACATATCTCTGATTAACCACCATCAACATTGTTATAATCGTTGTTAACACATATTTTCCTGTAGTTCTGGAGAACTTCCAAAACTTGATTGTAGCACTTCAATCTCTATTATCATCTTACTTAATTTGGAATGCTGAATTGATATGTATAATGTCGAGTGCTGCTTTGTATATGTATCAGTATGATCATGTCATATTTATTTAAATGAATATGTTTTTTAGGTATGGGATATGTCCGACCCAATGGGTAAAGGATATCTGGAAAAAACAGGCTTTTTTGTAGCCCTCAAGTTGATATCTCTAGCACAGGGTAAGCAGGAGATGAGTGTGGCTAACCTGATTTTGGAAGCACCACCTCCAGACCTGGTAGGAACAATTTTCTAACCTCAATAGCTGATTTATTAATTAATTTATCATGTCTCATAGAATAAATAATTGATTATGAGAATATTTAAAAGGAAGATACAGTAGAGTTGCATCTTACTATCAGAGTATGCTTACATTTTAACAACACTTAGACCAAAATGGATTGTGCTCAGTATCACCTTAGAAAGAAACTCTTGAAATGGTTCATAAAGTGCAAATCCAGTAATATATACATATGTTATATGATCTATAAAACAAAAAGTGTTTGTATGTATGTATATAAATGTACCCTATGGCTTTATTATAAACATATGATAGTTACATCATCTGGTGTGACAGAATTAAATATAGCAATTTTTATGAAGCAAACATGCCACAGGGTTAGTTAGAAAAAGTCGTCATAGGCATTCAGACGCGCATCTCACTGCTTGGGTAGATGGCAGATGCCGTCTGAAAAAAATAACTTTGGTTGCTCTTTGAACCACTTGGTCACTGAGGCCATGACGTCTGTATTGGAAATATTTTTAAGGGTCCGAACAAATGAAAGTCACAAGGGGACATCTTGGGGCTATAGGATGGGTGTGGCAGTACTTCCCACATTTTCTGGTCTAATTCTTTCTGAACAATTTTCGTAACATGTGGACGCACATTGTCGTGAAACAGAATCACACCACGCGAAAGTATGCAGTGTCGTTTATTCTTGATTGCTGTATGCTGGCTGTCTAGTGTGTCATTGTAGCAGATGGCATTGATGTTCAAACCAGGCTCTTTAAAGTTTACCAACAAAAGTTCATCATGGTAAAAAAAATAGCTGTAAAAAAAGCATAAGTTTTATTGCTGGGCTCAAAGTGGTTCACCACAATTCATCACCTGCCACTTTCGTTAACTCACATCCTTCTTTAAAGATCATTGCCCAGTTCTTCACTGTTGTCTTCAACACACTTTTGTCACCATACACTGCCTGCATTCTGCGATGAATGTCAACTGGTGGACATCCTTCAGCTGTTAGAAACCGAATCACCGCTCGTTGATCAACTCTGGGCGGATTCCGTATCACACCCACCATGTTTTCAATAGTCTGCTGAGAAAACTATGAGTCGGAGGATAATGATATTTTGCAAACTTGATGGTTGGCATGTGCTGTTTACACTAGAAGTTACGGCATTACGCGCTTTGTATCTATGTTCACTTGTTGCAGTTTGGTCTGGTTTCATTTGAACATTCCTCATGTATAATTGTTTTGCCTTATGTTAGCTATACTTGACCTGCTTGTGTCCATCTTATTTTGCTGGGCATGGAGTTGAAGGCCCACAAAATGCTTGACTTTTTTGGTAAGCATCTTTATTCTGAAGCTATTCTTATCTCTGCCCTTCAACTTGTCATCCATATTTCTTGTACCAGTGCCCTCACCCCTCCTTACTGTTCTTCACTGACTGCGTTAAACTAGTTCTCACTTTCCATCTTCAAACCTTCTTTGTCTGAGATATCTTTTTCCACCATCTCTCTATCTTTCACGCAGATCCTTCTAAATGGGTCATATTTCCTGATCCTCTGGTGGCATATAGATAAGATAAAAACTTACGTGACTTGTTGGTTAGAAGCCAACTCAAAACTCACCTTATAGACCACAGAGGCATCTTGCCTTGCAAAATCAAGAGTAGTTGTATAACTTGTTGCTATATTATCCAGACACTTTCTGTGTTCTTCCCACAGTCAGTTTTTGAGATAAAAGAGGGGTTCATCTGCAAGTCTCATAACCCAACCTACACGATTATTTGCAACTGTTGTGACATGAAATACATCGGGGGCGACTGGCCTTGAACTCCACTTTCAACAACACAGCGACATTTCCAATAACTCTAACTCTCCTGTCGCTAACCAATTTAATTAATAGTCCTGGACACCAGGTCAAGGTAGACATCAGAGCCACTGGCGTCGCCTCTTGTTCCTCCATGATTGACACGAGTTTGAGCTTGATAATTGTTTCTTCTTCTTCATTCGTTCTCAATCTCCCACTACCAAACCATGAAAGTGCTTAAGTAGCAGAATGTAGTCCAGAGAACGGAATGTGTTGTGTCGTAGTTTACAGCTTGGCTGCGATATTTGCACCTTTCGGTCCAACACATCCGACTTCAGCAAGCATTTTTTGAGTACCGGGTTAGCATTCCCTCTTCGATCCCTTCTCCTTAGCCAGTCTGCTCTGCTGCAGCCTGTTATCCAGGATCACCATGTGGAGGTGTAGAAGGGTCTTGGCATCTATGGTTCGCTGGCCCTGATGCTAGCAGTCAGCTATGGGTCGCTGATCACTGCAACTCATGCGCTGCTCAGTATCTTGATCCCTGATAATTGTTTGATTTTACTTATGGTTTTCTCAAATCACATGGTTTTAAAATATTTCATACATTTTCATAAGCTTTCTTTCTCATTCCACTCTCTATTCTCTCTCATTTCTGTTTCTGTAAATATATCTCTTTTTGTTATTTTAATTCATTTATTTGTGTACCCATATCTTTGTGTAAGTGTGTCTCTTGATCTGTGATTTGTTCATGTTTCATCTGTTTTTGCCTGTGTGCAATCATATTGACCATTTCTGGTATTGTCCACTCTTTTTCATAACTGGAATTCCATGTTTCACACTTTTCTATCATATCCTGTAATGGTGCTGAACTTAAACCGCTCATTTTACATCATCCCTTGTTTTTTGTTGGAATTTGTTAGTTGTTTTCATTAATTTTTTTGTGGCCGTAACATAGGTATCATGTTTTTTTCTGGTGCAGACACTGAGCCACTGCCTATATGTGTTTTTATCCACTTTAGTTCTATAATGTATTCACAAAATATGATGGACAGCTAACTATGAGTCAAGAATACATTCAATACTGCTTCATGGGTGATCTATTTATTGTATATTGAGTAATGTATGTATTATATTGTCAAGTAGTGATAGAAATGTTGTAAAAAGTGAAGTAGTGTTTGGCTTATGTTTTTATTGAAGCAAAAAAGGGAAGATAATGATGTACACCTAATTTAATTTTGTGAAATTATTGAAACTTTCTAATTTAAATAATATAATTTTGTCAATTGTTCAGGGACCTGTTGAAGCAGTTGACCCATCAGCGCAGACTGCACATATAGCTAATATACCATGGGATATTACTGTAAGTTCGGATATAACAATATGCAGCATTAAAAACATGCTGAACAATGTATCAAATTGCACTTTCTTAAGTTTTTTTTATCTGAATGCTTCCTCAACTCACAGAAATAAGTTCTGTTTAGCAGAACGGACAGCACAAGACTCCCAGTAGACTCATAGGTGTTCAGTTTCTTTCATCAGATAATGAAGAGTATGAATACTGATGGATCTTGTAGCTTAATGGTTGTTTTAAATAAATTTAACTTCCTTAAGTAACTCAAAGAAGTATATTAAGATGCATTTCACTTCCTTAAATAAATCATAGAGGAATGTTAAGTTACATTTCACTTTCTTATATAAGTCTTAGAGGAATGTTAAGATAATTTTCACTTTCTTAAGTAATTCATATAGGAATGTTAAAATACATTTTACTTCCTTAAATAAATCATAGGTGAAAAATTTCAATTCCTTACATAAATCGCTTGCCAAATTTTAAAAAAAAAAGACTTCCTGACTTTGTTAAATATTTCTAAGGTTAATTTGAATAAATGTGAATTCCTTAAATAGTTATCATGATAAATTAACCTTAGGCACGCTACATAATTTATGAAAAAAATTTGACCTAATTAATTTTCTTAATTAGTCGCTGTGGTAGTCGGCTTTCAAAATTTGTAACTTTTATGTTTGTTTGTCAATAAATATGATTTTCTGGCGTGTAGATACACAATAGCATAACGAACATGTGGGTGTTATTGTTTTTGTTGTATGTTTGTTAGTTTTTGAGATTTAAAAAGATGAAGTTGAAAATTTATGAAAATCTCGGGAAAAATTTGGATTCGACCACTAGGCCTAGTCGCTTCGATAGAAAACCATGGAAACCACAACAACGTATCGATACTGTGTTTACAATATCGCCACAACTGTTAGTTTCAATTCCAACGTAGTTCTTTCATTTAAACAAACAAAATAAACAGATCTACGCGATAAAGATCTTTCCCAACAACCTACTTCCCCTTTCGCAAAAAGTCGGCTTGCTCCAAACGGCGTATACAAAATTAAAACTGTTCAAAAGCCATTTGTAATCGCACATACGATACTTTAACCGGCAAAATATCGTGTATATATGGAGGACGTACTCATCAGTAAAAAATGGCTGTCAGGAGTGACTCCGTTCAAAAAAAAAAAAAATTTTTCCGCACACCGTTTTTGCAGGCCGAGCTGGTTAGAAGGGATCGGACATTGGAGTGCTAAAGGTTAAGACTAATTTCACTTCCCTGAAAATCTCAAAAATGTATGTTTACTTTGAATTAACTTACTTTAGCAATTGTTAGACCCCAGGAAGGAACTTAAAATCCTACCAGGCGCATCAGCTAAGTGGTGATAGCTGAATTGCTAATGTATTTGTAGGTTAGCTGTCAATATCCAATAAATATCAATGAACCAGAAAAGGTGGCAGCCCCTCTACCATCAAAGACACAATAGGCCAAGTACCTATTGTCTACACGCTCAGTTCCAAGTGTATACAGAAAGAAAACTGGATGGGCCTTACAGTTGAAGAACTGGCATGAATTACGGACTACAATTTTTGGAATGTGTAACATTAAAAGTATCAATGGAAAGAAGGATGAGCGGATAGAAGAAATACAAATTGGAATGCTTCTCTACAGCAGAGTGGGCTGTATTGTGTGTGGTCAGGAATCATTGTGCACTTAATAAATTCTAGTGTAAATGCGGCTTCAGACTTTTATATGCACTGAAACATGAAAAAAAAAACACTGATTCTATCTGCTGTGGTGGGCCAGAACCAAACCTACCATTATAGTATGGTGTGCCTTGTTTGTCCTTCACCAATACCATTCCTGGACAAACTATATGAAGATACCATTAATCTCAGGCTAACCACTGCTTTCTTTAGATATATTCAAGGTGATGTCTGAAAGCGTACGAAGAAGAAGATGATGGGCATGTATTTCAAATGGTGAAATGCTCTAATCGTGACACTGTAGAGAATTACTGGTCAACTCCATAAGGCGTGACACATGATTATAATGATAATTTGTGCCGACCTGTACAGAACATCCGTGTCCTAGCAAAATAACATTTCATCACAATATCATAGTCTTGGATTAACATTTTGATCTAATATGTCAGCACTAAAAATTGTTGTCAATATCATCTTTATGTGTATTTTTGAGCTTTATGGTCTTCTCCATCAAATATAGCTTGAGAATGATTAATTTAAGGTATATAATAAAGTGATGGAAGGTATAGTGCCAGACAAAAGAGACAGGGGTAGACCAAGAAGACGATGGCACCAAGATATCCAGGAATGCCTAGGTATGACTGTGGCGGAGGCTGGATTTTTGGCAAGAGAAAGAGTTTCTTTCAGACAGACTGCGACGTTCTATAAAGGACATGCTACATGATGATGATGAATAAAGCCTTTGAGTGTCTCTGTGTATTTATCTTTTTTCACTACATCCTTCTTATTTTTGGTTATCCTAATTTTCTTCATCTATCCATTGTATGCTTTTTCATAGTTAGTTCTTCTCTGTTTTGTTCATCCTCATTTTCTATGCAATTTCTGTCCATTCTATATTATTCTTCATTTGTTTGTTCAACAGTTTCATTTGTTCTATCTTTTTTTCTCACATTATAATTAATTTTAACCTATTTGATCTATGAGAACAACTTCATTTTCAATAAACTTTTAATATTGTGTAACATCTTCCAAAAATTATTCTGAACCAACACAAAATTAAAGAAATGGTAAAATGGTATGTATACTCATCAATACTTTATAGCGCAGAAACATGGACAATAAATAACAAGTTAGAAAAGAGTATTGAGGTCTTTGAAATGTGGGTATATAGAAGATTGGGTCACATTTCTTGGAAAGAGAAGAAAACAAGTTTGGAGGTGCTGGGAGTGAAAAGAGAATTAATGACCGAAATCAGGGTTAGCTACGTTATTTTCGTCATATAACAAGACATACTTCCTTGTTGAAGACCATACTGGAGGGTAGGGTGGACGGCAGTCATTCAAGAGGCAGACAACGTTTTCAGTGGGTGGAGATGTACTGAAAAAAGCCTCTCAGATTGCACAATTACGGTAAGAGACAGAGTACGCTGGCGATCCATTGCAGCTGACCTTTGATTGGGAGATGGCACCTGAACTGAACTGAACTGAAAATGTCAGTAAAATGGCTAAATAAAAGTAAAACATTTAATACATCAACATGCATTTAGTCTTTCATTTGCTATAATTAAATACAGTTGTAAATTCATACTATATTATTTATTCTAAAAAGTCTAACTCCAAACTTGTAATTGTAAAAGCAGGGAATACGTTTCAACTGTTATTATTAATACTAAAAAAAGTTTAAATCTAGAAAGGGATAAAAAGGCCATGAAATACAATGAATGTGATTAAAATGATGACGACGACATTCAGGTCGAAATTAAATATGGACTATTAAAAAGATACGTACAAAATATATTGAATATAACAAATACAATAGAAACAATATACGTTTGTGGTCAGTTTAAAAAAATGTGTTATCCTTTACAGTTTAAGAACTCTTACTTCTTCTTTGCGTTCAGGATCTGTGATCATGCTATATCTGTCCACGTGGGCATTCATCGGTTTGTGAGATCTTTAGTCGGTATAGATGTTTTAATAGTCTGCAGTGACCAGTTCTCAGGCAAAATAAAGTAGTTTGTTGGTTTCTTTTGAGTTAGTGAATTGGGTCTGGTCTTCCACTTATGTTCATGTCTTCTTTCCATTGGTGTATATGCTGATTTCTGATGATGTTCTTGATCTCTCTGTATGGTACTCGGTGATCAAATTTTGCCTTTTTACTGCCATCTTTTGCCAGAGTGCCAGCTCTCTTGTTTCCTGTGATTCTGCAGTGGGAGGGAGTGTAGCCATTGTTGAGGATCTCATAAGTTTTTCTAGTTCTGCTGATTTCTGATAACAGCGATTCATTGTTTGTTTTCTGTATTGTCTATTAGAAATCTGCAGTCTGTGGAAACTATTTTTGTTGGTTGTTACTTTTCTGTCTCAAATATTCTCAGTGCTCGCAGGAGGGCCACAGATTCTGCTCAGAGGTTTATGGACAACTTCCCTGTTAGGAAAGCCTTCTGTTATATTTCCACTTTTGTGTCTAATTAAAATGCCCGCACCCTAGTTCCGGTTTTGACCCTCTGCTGAACCATCTGTGTACACCTATGTCCATTCCTTGTCATTATATTTGTCCTCAATTATAGCTTGTCAAGGACTCTAAAATAAATGAACAAATATAACACAATTCAAATAGTTGCTGAGACAAGTGAATATCAACACTTTGAAGGCATAGGATATATTTAGACTACAATAAAATAGTAACATAGAGACAGATTAAAATACCTGAATACAGAAACTCAAATTATATTTCATTTTAAGAAGAAAGTATGTAAGCACTTTGTTATGTTATCTTTCTGAAAGTAAGAATACACTGCCATTTAGAATTGCTGTGCTTAAATCTCTGCAGGAAGATTTCTGTATTTGTTTCTGGTGTCTGTAAATTAATTTGTTTCAATCTGCTTATCGAAGCGAATGTTTGTCGTTATATTAGTTTTCTGTTTTTTTTTTAGCTGTCTTTTTGTCCTGTTTTATGAAGTAGAAACAGTTTATTATTGCTAGGATAGGTAGCACTTAAAGTTACATGTTCTTGAATTATTGCAGCTCTCCGAGAAATCCAAATATGACAAAGTGTTTGACAGTCTTAAGCCAATGAATAACATGCTGGCTGGTGAGAAAGTCAAGCCTGTAAGTCTCCATCTTTAATCTTCTTCTTAGATTCTTGATGTATGTTTGCCATCATGCACACCAAGGGCTGTCTGCTGTGGCATGAGCACATGGGTAAAATAAGAATGCACATCATGTATTTGTAATAAGGTGAAATGTTTTTCATGTGTTTCCAAGAAATTCACATTTTAAAATGTTTACTGACTTTAAAACACATTACAATTTATGAAAATTGGTAGCCACGATTGCATTATGTATAAGCAAGTTTGCATTTTGAAAGTTCACGTTATAACAGGACTCAGCTGTATGTAAGTCATTCTGTGACAGGCTATGCAGTACTTCCAAACTGTCACAGAATCCTATCTGGGCAATGGTCCTGACAAACTCATCTGCAAAAAATCATTAGGTACTATAATAATAGCCATGGGGACCTGTGCAGTTTCAATGATGTCATGAAAGCTAGTAATAGCTACCTTTTTATCAACTGCCAGATGTCACACAGGATTTATAATAATAAAAGTCAAGTCAAGTAATCCACGTAGGCAACCAGGGCCCGTCGAGCTGACCGCCCATCACCACGGTTCATGTCAAAGTCCCAAGCAGCATGTGTCTCAGCCGGGTGGCCCCAAATTTGAACAAATACACACCTCAAACTCTTTATTATATAGGACTCTTCATTATATAGGATTTTATCCTCATTAAAAACTTATATTGCAGTTACCTGTGTTCTTTAAAAAGTATTAATAGAATTTGAATTTAGATTACTATCATTACATATAAGAAATTAGATTTACTAATTTGAGTATTGTTGGTTACAGGTGCTGATGAACTCAAAGCTACCTGTGGACATTCTTGGCCGTATTTGGGACATGAGTGATATAGACAAGGATGGCTATCTGGACAGGGATGAGTTTGCAGTGGTAAGTACTGAATAATAGAGAAACTGCAGTATAGCTCAACACAAATGTTGGCTTAAAAACAAGCAAATTTAAAATGCAGTTTCATATGATCATATAACAGATGTGTTATGATGTTGATAACAATCTGTTACTGTTTTCGTGTGAAACTGTTTTTTTATTTATAACCTTGCTCGTCTTTTTAGACAACAGTATTAAGTGCTTGGTTGTTTTCTGAACATTATCATGTGGAACAAGAGGCAGACAATCAGATCAATCTCCATAACACTTAGGAGCACTTTCACATTTTAGAGCACTCATTCTCATTTGTCCCGGCACTATGCTAACAAATTTCTCTGGATACTAACATTAAATGAAAAAAGGCACATTGTGAAGCAGAAGTGAAATCAAGTCATTTTGTAACCGGTGAGGTCCGTGGGGCACATATGAAGACAACCCCCACTCCACCCCTCTCTTGCTGCTACCTGTGCCTCCTCTGGTCAGACATTGGTCCATTCTTTTATGTTGTCTTCCCATCCTTTTTGGGATGACCTCTTCATCGTCCGCCTTGCACCTTTCTGTGCAGGATCGCATTTGCCAGATCGTTTCATCTTGATGTGTGGCCATTCCAAGCGAGTTTTTGTCTTTTGATCATTGCCGAGAGGTCTTCAAAAGGCCCATATCGCTATTTTAATTTTCTCTCATATTTCCTCATTTGTAACTTGGTCTTTGTATATGACATTTAAAAGTGTTTGGAAGCATCTAATTTCCAAGACCTGTATCCTTCGCTGCGGAGGAGTAAATGAAATGCCTGCAAAAAATATTGGGTGTAACAAGGAGAGGCGTGATCAGAAACGAGGACATCAGGAGACTGGTGGGAACAACACCGGTATTAGACTACATCAACAGACAGCAACTAAAATTGTTTAGCCACATCACAAGACTACCACCACACAGGACCCCCCCCCCCCCCCCCCCCCCCCCCCAACAATCAATGCTATTTAGATCAAACGGATTTCAAGGCCAAAGGCTGACCATGAAAAAGGTGGCTTACAGAAATATCTGAGGCAGTGAATGCCACTGTGCTTGAGGTACACTATCAGGCTCGTTCTAGAGATCTCTTCATAACCTGATGCTGAAAGGCATAACTGGATAAAGCTAAAAAAGAATGAATCTCATTTGTATAGACGTAGTTATAAGATAACATGTTTATGTGTTATCCTGTTTCACATTGTGGGCCATGGTCTGTATGTGCTGTCCTGTTCTATATTGTAGAGCATGATCTATGTTATGTGTTGTAGTAGGTCTAAAACGTTATGTACTGTTCTATTTTGCTTTACAGACCATAGTCTATATTTCCTGTTTTGTTTTATATCTGATACCATTATTTATATTTGTTGTTCTACATTTTTATGTGTGAGCCATGATTCATGTTTCTTCTTTATCCTCACCTGTTTTTGTATTGCAGGCCATGCATTTGGTGTACCAGGCACGTGAAGGAATGGAGACCCCATCTATTCTTCGCCCAGGTTTAGTGCCCCCTTCAAAGCGGAAAGGTGCTGGTCTGGGCAGTATGGCACCTCACTTGCCTGGTGCTGTTCCTGTCTTGCCCGCATCAGCCAGCAGTATAGGAAGCTGGGGAAGATCTACACCCCCTCAGGGATTTACTGGGGTAAAGGACAAACATTCTCAATAAAATATACAAATTGGTAATGTCGGTTGATGCTGAGCCAGTGGTACTAGATATTCTTCTTCTTTGCCATTATCACTCTGATGTGCATAGGTGATCAACTAAGTAAAATGTATCTTAACATTTCTCTATAATTTTTTAAAGGAGTGAAATGTATCTAAACATGATTGTGGGCAATTTTGTTTTCCTGACTTTTCCCTGTTTTTATTGTATTGATCTCTAGGTCTCTTCTCCATGTGTTCCTTGGCCTTCCTTTGTTTCCTGTGGATTCCATGAGAGAGATTGCCTGGTAATACTGGTTTAGGTATTTCGCAGTATGTGGCATATCCAGCAACAACTTCTTTCTAAGATTTCCTGTTCCACTTGGAATGTCCATGGTCTCCTGGGTTTGTCTCTGTCTCACTTGTCAGGCACTATACCCACAGTATTGGTTTTTTTCTAGACCATTCTGGCGTTTGATGTACCTAATGTGTTTTAGTTTCCTAGTAATTTTGTTTACTAGCCAATGTTGTTCTATATCCAACTCCTTTAGAATATCTACATTTTTCCTTTTTACTATCCATGGTATTTTGAGCACTTTCTGTAGCATTTTAGCTCAAAGGATTAAATTCTCTTCTGTAGTGTTTGTATGATTATCCATGTCTTGCTTCTGTATGTTGCCACTTGGAAGATGCAAGTCCACAACATCTTTATTTTTGTCATTTTGTTAGTATTCTGCCATAAGGTTTTCATTTTTAGTTAACCTCTGCAATGTCATGGTCATTCCTCTTCTTACTCCTTTTTGACAATCTCCATTGTTGCTTCTCATCGAGTCGAGGTATTCAAAACTTGTCACGTTTGTAACATCTTGCTTGCTGGTTTTTACCTTATCACAATTAGCAGGTAATAGTGAGACAAATATAAATTCTATGAAAAATCTCCTATTCTCGGCCTTATAAATCCTGCATGTGGGCCTTGGCAGTGGGAATAAACACTGTAATGATCATTGTTTTTAACTGTCCATATGTGGATCAAAATGCATTCAATTAGAAAGTGTATCTACTCAACAAATAAACTGTTCTAACTGAGCATCCCTTGTGCATCCTTGGGTCCCAATTATGCATGTAATAAAAGATAACTAAGGAAAGATGTACATGGGACTAGTTCTATAGAAACCACCACTGTAATTTAACATAAATTCTTTGATACAGGCTTCCTGCAAGGAAGTCAATTGCAGTGGTGGTTCTCTATTCGTATTGGAGCAAAAAAGAAATGATATTTTGTTTCGTCGTTCACTCTTTAATAGTCAGGTTTATTTCCCTCCCTCATGCATTTGACGATCTGTCTTAGACACCTCTTGTTATCGTGTAGTTTTATCTCTCAACTGGGATAGAGAGGTCTGTGCTGTCACTCTGTTCGTCTTGTGGTGTAAGCACACTTTTAGCACAAGTGATGACGATTCCTTTGCACATGTCTATCTGGGCATATGTAGGTAGGTGGTCCACTTAGGCAACAAGAACCCGTTACGTCAACCATCCATGAACACAATGAGTGTCTGAGTCCCACGTTACGTACAAATTTTAAAAGAATTTTTTTTGCGTTCGCTTAATTTTTAAATTCCCGAAGTGGTGTACGTTGCACTATGGTTTTTGTTTTGCTCCTGACGGCCCAGTGCATCCCACTTCGGCATGCATTTTATGTAAAGGTCTGCTTTCTCCTGCATTTTCTAATGGTTTTCTTCTCTGGGGTAACGACAAGTGCTGTGATGGGGATTGAACCCAGCACCGTCAAATTTGTGAGCCATGTCACTTAACCACTAGCCCATGCTGTACCCATGTAAAGGAAATGTTTTCCAATTTAACCTAAACCACATGGTGTGTGGACGGCTGCGGGGGTGAGACCATGATGGAGAGGTTTCCCATCCTTGATGCCCATGGCCTGCTTGAAGAGCTGGTGTGCGACAGGGCGGTCCAAATATGACCAATGGTCGACAGGGTGGTCCAAATATGGGCTAGCGGTGACAATTTAACACGTGGATTGCAAGAATGCATCTCTGGCTATGCATGTGGACGACTTTAATATATGGGTATGACTAAAGTTAAATGACCTGACTTTTTCAGCATACTCACATATATAAAATATAATGGCAGTCCGTTACCATACAGCAGCAACATACTTCCCACTGTTGTTACTATTTTCTATTTTGTTGCGTTCACCTTATTTCTCTAATCCCCAAGGCAGTATGTCTTACACTGTGGTGATGTTGCTATAATTGTTTATATTTCTTTACATCCACAGCTACCTTGGGTCGTTACAGCAGCAGAAAAGGCCACCTCAGATATGATGTTTAATCAGCTAGACACCGATCGTGATGGGTTTGTCAGTGGTGCAGAGATTAGAGATGTGATGGCACAGAGTAGCCTCCGGACAACAGTTTTAGCTCATATTTGGTGAGGCCCTGATTGTTTTAGTTTTGTTTGTGACAGGTTTATAATCATACCAAGTTTAACAATTAAAATAAGTTTGTACAATAGTGTGGAGATCTGCACTCATCTTTTGTGAGGAGAGTGTTCATTTTCATGGTTACTCTATAATTGGCCTGTAGTCACTGTTGATATCGAGCCAATGCAACACTTTGACGTTAGTAATAAATTTATCGCTACTCAGAATGTAGTCTTCTTCTTCTGCGTTCATTCTCAATCTCCCTGAACAGGGCTTCGCAAGTAGGAAGTAGTCCGGAGAACAGAATGCATTTTGTCACTAGTTTACAGCTTGACTGTGATATTTGCACCTTTCGGTCCGACACATCCGTCTTCGGCAGCAGCATGTAGTCAATGTCAGCTTTACTTTCCCAGTTTAGAGAGTGCCAGGGTCCACCTTTTAAAACTATTTTTGCTGAAATGCAAAAACTACATATCATCTAGCCTACGTGTCTAGTCTACTATAAATCACACAAAAAAAGAAAGTGTGGATGACTGCAAATCTTTATCTTCGTCAATTAAATTTCATTTGTTTTTTTACTGCACTATCAATTTCAACTTTCTCTCCTTACTCTCTAGCTGCTTTGGTTGTTTTCCCACTAGTCTTGAGTTTGTTATTACGTCTAGTCATCCAATACAAAATATGTGATGGAAACATCCATTTGTGTAACTCTGGGGACGGCATGGGATAGTGGTTAATTGACATGGCTCACCACCTGAGGGTGCAGAGTTTGCTCCCCATTACAGCACCGGTCGTTACCCCAGGGAGGCAAACCCTTAGAAAATGCCGTAGGAAGCAAACCCTTACATAAAATGCATGCAGAAGTTGGATATACTATGCAGACAGGTGCAAAATAAAAACAGTGCAACCAACGCACACTGACTTGCGGAATAGAGAAATAAAGCAAGCGGAAAAAAAATCAAACTCTGCTGTCTGAATGTAAAACTCTTGGCTTTATTCCATGTTAATAAGCCATAAAATAGAACTTCTTCGTCATTTGTTCTCAAACTCCATGAAAAGGCCTTTGCAAGTTGCAGGATGTTGTCCAGAGAACGGAATGTGTTATGTCGTAGTTTACAGCTTGACTACGATGTTTGCACCTTTTTGTCTAACACATCCGACTTCAGTAGGCATTTTTGGGTACCAGGTTAGCCTTCACTCTTTGATCCCTTCTCCTTAGCTAGTCTGCCCTGTTGTTATCCAGGATCACCCCATGGAGGTGTAGAAGGGTCTTGGCAGCTCTAGTTCGGTGGCCTTGACGCTAGCAGTCAGCTTTGGGTTGCTGACTGCTACATCTCATGCACTACTCAGTATCTTGATCCCTAATAGAACTGATTTTACGTATACATTTTATTATAGAAATAAGTTAAATCTAGAAAAAAATATTGACTTATTTGTTGCGAAAAGTTGGTCGAAGCTTGAAAAAATTATATACATTTTATTTATATTTGGATAGTGGGAATCTGAAATCATAGAAAACCATTTGAATACACAACTCTAATTTCAGTTGGGAGAAAACCATAATTACTGTGCAATTTTTAACCATAAAAAATTATAAATAATAAAAACTCATTAACATTAAGAAAAAGAAATGTCAGTACTGAGGTAGCCTGTATCGTGCTGCAGTTAAGTCAAAGGAGCGATGGTAACCTACCTGTGATACTATAGAGATTTAATTAATGAAATATTTCCTTTAAACCTACAATTATGTCATGTCTATGTAACATTGAGAGTTTTCTTTGTAGTTTTTTTTTAGTGCACTATACCGTATTTCACATATTGAGTTTTTTAATTTGTAACTACACAGATTTAAATACTTGGCCACAAAATATAGATGGACATTTTGTATGGACACAATTTTTAATGTATAATTCAAACAAAAAGATTATTTCAGAAAAAGGAAAGGAATTTTATCAATAAATCTTTGTTCGCCATGAGTGATAGTAAGGAAGGTAATTCTTTAGTAATAAAGCTAAATTTATCACATGGAAGTTAATCATTACTTGTCTGCTTTCTATCATACCATTTACTAAGCACTGTCTGCTCTCTTATCATAACATTTACTAAACACTGTGTCTGCTCTCTTATTATACCATTTACTAAACACTGTCAGCTCTCTTATCATACCATTTACTAAGCACAGTCTGCTCTTTATCATACCATTTACTAAACACGGTGGAAAGAATAGGCCTACTGTAAACTGCACATTGTGCCATCAAAGGTAGCTAAAGAGGGTTTTGAGTGGGCAAGTAACTTCTTCCAGCTTTCTATAAGGGACCCAGATGCAATGGCTAATGATTAATACACCTTTCTGCTTTAAGTGAAGCATATCACCACCATTACATTGGGTCCTTTAACAGGTAACCTGTATCCAAGCATTTGCAGTGGTGGTTTCAATAGCAATGGTTTTACATGAAGAAGTTGTTAGCTCATACTCAACCCTCTTTAGTCTCTGTATATCTTCTTCTTCTGCGTTCGTTCTCAATCTCCCGCTACCAAACCCTGAAAGGGCTTAAGTAGCAGAATGCAGTCCAGAGAATGGAATGCGTTGTGTTGTAGTTTACAGCTTGACTGCGATACTTGCATCTTTCGGTCCAACACATCTGACTTCAGCAAGCATTTTTTTAGTACCGGTTTAGCATTGCCTCTTCGATCCCTTCTCCTTAGCCAGTCTGCCCTACTGCAGCCTGTTATCCAGGATCACCGCGTGGAGGTGTAGAAGGGTCTTGGCAATTCTGGTTCGCAGGCCCTGATGCTAGCAGTCAGCTATGGGTCGCTGACCACTGCAGCTCATGCGCTGCTCAGCGTCTTGATCCCGTCTCCGTAAATAACATGCTTGGAAGGTTACAATTGACCTATTCTTGTCAACCCTAGTATCACTACTGTTCTGGTGCTGCAGCAGTTACCATATCCTTTGTATGGAATGGAAAGAATATAAGAAGAAGAAGAAGAAGCATATGTTGTTGAGTTTTCTTTATTCACATGTTCAGAGTTTTAGTTACATTAAAAAAATAATTTTGCATTTAGCCGAACCAACATTTAATTCATAATTGAAATAAAAATATTTGTAATCCTTTTTTTTTTTTTTTTTTTGGCTTGTTCATTTTCTTGCAAATTACTGTTTTCTTCATAACCGTGTCCAGATTACTGAATTTTCATCATACATGTGTTCTGTTTATCTTCAAACCAGGGGACTTTGCGACAGCCAGTCAGTGGGAAAACTGACAACAGAGCAGTTTGCTCTTGCCATGCACCTCATTCAACAAAAGCTCAAAGGAATAGAACCACCAGCACAGCTTACACCAGAGATGATTCCTCCGTCTTTAAGATCCGTTTCAGATCCAGGGGCTTTTGGCGTTCGGGTAAATTGTGTTTTAGCATTTGCATAACTTGATATGAAATACTTCAATAGGAAGACACTGGTTTATATTGACTCTTGTGTAAAATTTGTAAATAATTGAGCAAAAAATGATATATGTTACATTTGAAACAAATTAATATTGCCTCAAACATTGATACAATTGACATCAGTAATTCACATTTCATTTTAATGCATTTCCCTCTACCAAAATTGTTTTATTCTGCATTGCTTTAACTGAATTATTGGGTTTTAATTATTATATAAATATTATTGGATTATATTTGGGTTATAATGATTGAATTTTGTTCAGGATTTGCTTTCTTCTTAATACATATATTTATTTAGCTCAGTTTATTATTTTCATTTGTGCTGTTTTTGTTTGTCCAGTCCTTGTTAATTCTGTAACAGTGCACTTTAACCTTGCTTATATTTCAGCCTTTCCAGCATTGCTTAGTCATTTTTCATGATGCTATTTTAGTGTAAATAAACATTTGTAATTGCATATTTAAGGAGGCTGCATGGCCTAGGGTGAAGTGTCTGTTTCACAATCCAAACGCACTGGTTCGAATCATGTTTGTGTCCAGTTTGGCAGATGTTTTTTTCCTCCTCTACGTACGGAAAGTAATGGCACCCTACCATACTACACACTTGCCAAGAAACTTATAATAGCCAAATAGGTTGACGGTTGTAAGAAGCGACATTCTGCAAAGGACATGCCACTTACTTTTTTAATTGCATAATTATTCCATAATTTTTCTTCAGCTTTTGCCATATGTTTTTGTACATTTTTTTTACATAAAATATATGTTGAAGAATTTGTTGCAGAATGGCACAAATGCAGGTCCTTACAGTCATGTAGCTGATTTTTCAGCTATCAAGGAACTAGACCAAATCAGTAAAGAAATTGAGGACATAAAAAAGTGAGTGGCTTAACTATTGCCTTTTGAAGTTGTTCCACTATCATTATTATTATTGCTGCTGTTATTATTCATTTTTGAAGACAAAGACTTTGGTAATAACTAAGCAACAAAGGTAAATAGATATAATCATCAATTGCGAAATAAAAGAACAATTACAAAAGTTCCAGAATGGTCCATCAGGGTCTTTGTGTATGACAAGGATAAGAATAGCACAACTGCCCCACAGAGAGCATGTCGTAAGAGGCGACTGTGTGACATCACATAACACCGGCCATGGTTAACTGGTTTGTTGTTTAGAGCAGCATAGATGGTGCCTAACAGGCTACGGGTCTACATTGCTCTAGTGTTTGAGTCTATTAAGATGGACTCACACATCTCAGTTAAGCACCTTCCGTGGCACTTGTCCCAACGCAGCGGGGTAATAAGCTGCTCCAGCCTTGCCCGTTAAGCGGGAATTCCTCCTTCCGGCCACATCCAGCTCAAACCCGAGCTGGGACCTGCACAGGAGCATCTGCCACTATAGAAATACAGGTCGACTAAGAAATAAGTACAAAAGTTTACATATTTATGACAACCCATAGCAGAAGATGCCTGTAATGAGACAGAAATTAAGACAAGGATTGTACTGGCCAAAAAGAGCTTTAGAGAAAAACAAAATTGCTAACGTCAAAGAATATCATGATAGAACAGAAGAAAAGAAGAATCGCTACTCATGTATGGCCAGTTGCACTGTATGGGGCTGAAACATGGACTCTAGCAACAAAAAATGGATGAAGAAAATCTCAGAAGCATTTGAAATGTGATGCTACTGTAGAATTGAAAGAGTGAGTCGGACAGAAAGATCTAATGAAAATGTCCTCTTTACAATAAGTGCACAAATGCAAATGTTGTAAATGATAGAAAAACAAAGATTTAGTTGGCTAGAACACATATGTGACATGAAAGTTTTCTACAGACGATACTAGAAGGTAAGATTCTGGAAAAAAGGGGAAGGTGTGACTAAGACTCGCCTTTATATCTTAAGCATGCATAGACATTGAAGCCCAAACCTATGCTGAAATGAAGAGAGCTGCAGAGGATAGGGTGAAATGGAGAGACATACTCAGACAACCTTACAACCAGTCTCAGGACTGATCAACCAGACAATGATGATTATAATTATGGTAATTCTCAAAACCCTAGTTCAGATAAAATATGTAAACCCCAAAAAATAGTAGAGCGAATAACACAGGTGTCGAACATTTGTCTGTATGCTTGAGACAGGCGAGGAATCTGTCTCATTAACATTTTATGTAGTCTTTGTCCCAAATTTGCCTATAAATTGGTTTGCAGATAATGCATGTGTGGTTTTTATATACTTTTTCTCTCTCGTATTGTGTGTCTTTTATATCCTACTTCAAGTATTTAAAACATACAGGTGTGTTATTTTGGCCAGATTTTTGGGGTGATTTAATTAAATTGATGTAGTCATTCATTGCTTGGTGTATTGGTTTCCTGCAACTCTGCAGCCTGTAATGATCACATTTAATATTTTAGTAATTTGTTGACTTCTGGAGATATATTTTTTGTTCTTGTGTTGCTAAGATTTTGTATTGTGTCATTGTATATCCAGTACAATTTTTTGTGACTATATTTGATGTTGTATCATTGCAGCTGTTTAGGACTATGTTTTCTTTGACAATGTGCCTATGTCTTTTGTGATTAAGTTTGTTGTTGTATCTTTGCAGTTTCATTGTATCTTTTGTGATAATTTTTGTTGCTCTATCATTACAATCCTTTGTGTCTTGAGTGACTAGGTTTGTTTTTGTTATCTATCATTGTTTTCCTGCCTCTTGTAATTCTATTATTTGTGTTTGTACAATTATTTGTGATCACATTATTTAATAGCTTGTGATTGTAGTTACTTTGTTTAGGGACTAGGTTAATATTTGATACTGTAATATTGTGGTTTCTTTGTATATCGCATATCACTATGACTTCTAAATCTTCTGTATATTACTTTTTGCCTTCTGTGAAATATTTTTGTGGTTGCTTTTTCTATACCTGTGAGATACCTTTGTATCTATGTTTCTTATTATTGTAGTCCCTATAGTAAATAAATATGTGACCTTTGCTGTCTATCACAGTGTCATTGCCAGGCATTTAGGTCAGGTTTAGTGGCTGTCATTTCTTGCATTATAACTTTTTGTGTATTTGATTGCTTATCCGTGGGAGAAATTACTTCTTAAGTAACATTTTCTTGGTCATGGTAAAAACATAAATTGCATATGTGGTACATATCACATATCTGTTTAATACTTATTGATTAGAGACTTGTAATGTTCTTTAGAGAGAAATTACAGATGGAGAGAGACAAAGCCCAACAGGAGGCTGACATTAAGATCAGACAAAGTGAGGTTCAGGTCTTACAGAAGGAGCTGGATTCTCTCACTGGAACCCTGTCTCAATTAGAGTCACAGAAGAAGGAAGCACAGAGGCGCCTGGATGAATTAGATGATAAAGTAAGATTTACAAAAATTATCGGTTTATGATTTGCTATTTTTATGATCATGAAAGTAATATCATAAGATAATAGAAACTATTATTTGTTAAAGTATATTTTCATCATAATCATGTAGCAAGTCCTTTGCGGAGTATCACTCTCATGACAGCCAATCTGAAAGACACTCGACCTCTGGCGAGTTCTTCCATCTCTGCCACTGTCAACCACAAAGCCTCTGTATTGTCCCTTGTTTCATCTTCTCTTCAGTCTGTCTCTGTCTCTTTATCCAGGTATCATACCCCCCACAAGGCCTGGAACCACGCCATAGCAGTGGGTCATGGATGTGGCCGACCGACGCAACAAGCCTCAGACGCCTAAACAAATATTATTATTATACCCTCCTCTAACATTTTTTAAGGCCAATTTCACGTTTGCTGTGGCCAAAGTATGTTGATTTCCTATACATAATATTGTTTACTAGCAAGTTTTGTTCTATATCAAGCTCCTGTAGAAGTTATGCATTTTTTGTTGTTGCTGTCCATGGTATTTTGAACACCCACCTGTAACATTTTTGCTAAATGGATTCAATCGTTTTCCATGGGGCTTGTGTGGCTGACAATGTCTTGCATCCGTATGTTGCCACCTAGAAAATGCAAGTCCTCAGTATCTTTAATTTTGAATTTTCATTAATGTTCTGCTATAAGTTTCAAATTTTAGCTAACCTCTGTAAGGAAAATGCAAGTCCTCAGTATCTGTAATTTTGTATTTTCATTCTGCTATAAGTTTCAAATTTTAGCTAACCTCTGTAATGCCATGGCCATTCTTCTTCTTATTTCTTTTTGGCAATCTCTGTTGTTGTTTATAGTCGAGCCGAGATATTCAAAATTCGTGACATTCTGAACTCTTTTGTTTCTCTAGGATAACTTTAGGTTTGGTATTCGCCTTGTCAGTGCCCATTTTCTTAGTCTTGTCAGTGTTTATGAATAGATTTTGTTCAACAGTTCGTCATTGAGTGATTTCATTATGTTTCAGATATCTTACTGTCAAGATCAGCTAACCATCAACTGCTTTCTTCTATACTGATCACAAGGAAAATGACTTAAATACTCTTTTATTCCTGTATCATTAATGAAGTATTGTTTCTAGAGCTTACTTTCAAATCCAGAAGGCTATTCCACTCACAGCTAGCCACTTGCTCTCAGTGTGACTGTGTCTCTGTCACACACATAGCCCTCCCGGAAACCACTCTGGGAACCACCACCTTATAAATGAAATGTTTATAAAAATATTCAATACATATAAAACAGGTAGACCTATACCTCTTCCTAGTGGAAACTAGGAACAATTTTGTATTTAATACTTTTTTCTAATAGTTTGCACTTGTCCAAGTGCATAAGAATACTAAGATCATTAATGTTTACTTGTTACATGTGTCCCCTTCCAGCGTTCCAGCTTAGAGAGAAATGCCCAAGAGTTAAGAGACAAGACTGACAAAGAACTTGGAGAGGTAACAAGTTGTAGCATTGTTTTCTTGATTCGTTTTGGTATTTTTAGAAGATTGTCTAGAGATTAGTGGATCTAGTGCATGAAAACAAGTAGACAATTTTACCAATAAAAACACATTTTAAATTATTTCTCATGTAAGTGAAATTTACAGGGAAAAAAAACAGGGTTTAATTTTGAAAATAATAGAAACGTTTCTCATAATCAGAAAATCTCTAGAGTCAATTTTAAGAAAGTAAATAAATTCTAAGAAATAAAACTCACAAATATGGATTAACTGTATGTGTAAACATTGCTCACTTATTTAGGATTGGATGAACTACAGATTTGTCATCTCAGTATTTGTTGAATGGTGCATTGGAAGATGAGCCAGACATTTATTTTTAGAAAAGAACAAAATACCATGTCAATATATCTTTCATATGTCATCAGAATAATAAAAACACTTTCTGAATAGATGTTCCTGCTGTCAGAGACTGCCCTGCTCAAAATCTCCACTTCCTTTTACCCCTCATTAATGATCCAAGGCCCTTATCCATGCTTTACATTTACGTATATTGATTGTGAAGATATTTGTATACAATTAAGTAGAAAAGTAACCTGCTGCTGTTATAATTTTTATTGTAACTCTATCACATAGCATTTTACCACTTTATAAAATACAATATTTGTCTTTCCAGTGGCTGGATTTGTATATGAATTTTAAAAATGTATCACTTGTGAGCGTTTTGTTTGTTTGTTAGCATTACTATCATCATGCTTGTTCTACATTGTACATAGAAATAGTTCATGTAGACAGCAATGATACATAAACTGGTCTTCATAGTTAAGTTCTTCCTTTTGTACCAGTGTTATGAATGTAGTTTGAGGTAACTAATTGTACGGTTGTGGCGTTTGTGCCCCCCTGCTGCGAGTCTCTCCCCCCCCAATATAAATTGTTCAAAGGTACCATTTTGCTGTTGCAGCCAACTATGATGTGATTTAATAGAATTTGAACCACAGTGCAACACACCACCTTGTTGATTAGAGAAACGCCCACCCAAAAAAAATTGAATTTGTAGCTTTAGGCTTCTACTTGCACAATTCTTCTGATACCATTGAAAAAATGAACAAAGGCCTACTGTGAAATTTTTCACTTTTAAAACTGGGATAGTTGTTTTAAGTTTGTGGATTCTATAAACAATCTCATCTTGTATAATTTAGCTATGGATGTCATCAGGAGGTGCAACCTATTTGCATGCACTATCCTTGTAGCCATCTTTAGTTTCATTCCATGTCTCTGTTGTTTCTTTAACACAGTCTATCCATCATTTTTATGGCCTTCTCTTTGCTGTGAAGCCTTGTTGTTTACTGATATAGGCAGTTTACTGGTATAGACAGTTTTGAGTCATTCTTTCTCGTGAATATAGAATTAAATTAATAGCATCAGCAGCAAGTTATATATGTAGATTTTTAATGCTTATAGGAAGAACAACACAAAAATTGAAAAGGAAGAACAATTGTAATGAATGAGAATTGTGAACCGAAAATTTTAGGAGATAAAAGATCTGTTCATGTGAAAGAAGTTAACAATCCACAAGTTTTTTGTCCTCTAATTTTAAAACCATTTTTTTCTACAATATCAAAATAAAATGTGCTTTAATGTCTATAATTAGGAAAGTTTAAATGCCATAGTCATCTGTCTTATTTTGTTTCAAAAAGTACATGTGGCCATCACTGCATTTGATCTACTTTCAGGAAGCCTGTGCCAATGCATTTATGTGCTGTTGCAGTTTCATTGTCACATTTATTTATATGAAGATGTTGCCAGGCTCAAATACAACTCTCCTTAGTCATTTTTGTATGGCATGCATAGCAGAGTGCAATGAACCTATTCTTTTGTCCCCAGAAAGAATCCTTTTGATCAACAAAAAATATTCATATGCCAGACAGTCCCAATAGTTGACCTACCGATCCTTGCTGTGTGCAGTTGCCATGATATATTGATCCTATATTTATTTGTTCAGTTCGTAGGAGATGGTCTTAGAAGTTTTTATTTTCACAAATTCTTGTGTTACATTCATTGTTCAGTAGGATTAATAAGTTTGTGATTGCTCATCCGCTGGAGTCTTTTTATCAAATTTTGTGCATGTATTCCTTTGATGGACTGCCCACTCAAGTTCTTGTAATATCTTCCCCGACTCTCCTTTGATGGGTTGTCCACTCAACATCTTGTAATATCTTCCCTGACTCTCCTTTGATGGGTTGTCCACTCAACATCTTGTAATATCTTCCCCAACTTCCCTTTGATGGGTTGTCCACTCAACATCTTGTAATACTTTCCTTTGATGGGTTGTCCACTCCAGTTTTTGTAATATCTTCCATGTCTTTTTTTATTAATCTTTTTTTTTCTTCAGATTAAACAATTTGGTTTCTTTTTGCAACCACTGCTGTGTCTTTATTCTATTTTGCAACAATTCATGTCTTTCCAGTTCTTTTCTTTAATCTTTTTACTCCCATCCTCTTTATTTTTTCCTTTAATTTGTTCTCACCCCACCCTTCCCCCTCCATCTCTCACTTTCTCTCTCTGTTTTGTTGTTATTGTTAGAATATGTGTATTAATTTGTTATATTGTTTATTTAAAGAAAAGTGTGTGCACTTGTGTGTATCCACAATTTAATTCGTGATTGCACTTTCAGGTTAACAAAATCAAATCTTTGCTGAGTAATAGGCAACAACTTATAAAGGTAAAGGGCCTGCCAGTAACCATGGCTACACTGGTGATGGAAAGTTTCACATTATTTTTCTTGGCCTGTTTCTAACATATCTGCATACTCTGTGGTTTTCTAAAGTTGGTTGATAATAATGTTTGATATTTTTTATTTAAAATTAAATTTGTGCGTCGTAGCTATAATATTGTAACACATAACCCAATGACTACTGAGAAAACAAGCATTAATTTTGCCTTGAAAATAAGTGTAATGTTAAAACTGAGGTTACTTTCTATTAATAGCTTGCATAAAAATTAAGATATTTGTTTAATACGAATGTAATGTTTTTATTATTATTAGCTTTTATAGCATTCTGTTATTGCTAATATTAATATTAATATAGTTCTTCAACAGTTACAACTTGTATATTCTCACACACTTAATCTCAATTTGAGACAGTAACATTAAGATAAGTTTGAGACATATATTCACACACTGAATCTCTATTTGAGACAGCAACATTAAGATAAGTTTGAGACATATATTCACACTCTGAATCTCTATTTGAGGTAGCAACATTAAGATAAGTATGAGACATATATTCACACTCTGAATCTCTATTTAATGCAGTAACCACAAGATAATTATGAAACATATATTCACACTCTGAATCTCAATTTGAGAAATTAACATCAAGATAAGGTATGAGACATATATTCTTACACTCATCATCATCATGTAGCATGTCCTTTATAGAACATCGCTCCCATCACAGCATGTCTGAAAGAAACTCGTTCCCTTACCAAAACCAGCCTCCACCACAGTCATAATCAGGCATTCCTGGATATCTTGGCGCCTTCGTCTTCTTGGTCTACCACTTACTCTTTTACCTCCATACCTTCCATCACTGTTCTCTCGAGACCGTTGTGTCTCTTGATGTGACCAAAGTATTTGCATTTTCTAGCCAAAATGGAATTGATAAACCAGTTCTCCTCTATGCTCAACTCTTGCCGAATGTCTACATTTATCTTTTTCTCTGTCCAGGGTATTCTGAGGATCTTCCTGTAACATTTTGACTCGAAGGATTCAATTCTTTGTCTGGAAGTTTTGGTAGTCGTCTATGATTCGCAGCCATAAGCTGCCACAGGAAAAACACAGGCTCTCAAGACTTTTACTTTTATCATTTTATTGGTGCTGTGCCATAAATTCTTTAAGCTGTTCAGCTTCTGCATTGCCATGGCAAGTCTTCTGCTGATTTCTTTCGAGCAGTCGCCATTTTTGTCAATTCTGGAGCCCAGATATTAAAAATGTGTGACCGGATCTATTTCCTCACCACCCACTGTAAATTTATACTGACATTGTGTTTTGTCGGTGGTCATTAACTTTGTTTTATTTATGTTTATAAATAGGTTTTGAATTTTACTGTGTCTATGTACGTCTGAAATTAGCTGCTCTAGCCCTTCTGCACTTCTTGATAGTACCACTGTGTCGTCTGCGTATCGTAACTCTGGAATCTCGTACCTGCCAATCGTAAATACTTACACACTGAATCTCAATTTGAGACGGTAACATCAAAATGAGAGTTACAGCCATCATACATTTTACAATTAGCAATGTATACTGCCGTGACATGGAACCTAGTTGTACTTTTTCTCTTTCATATGCCATGGTATATATGATGATGGGTCTCCGGAACTCCTATTTATCACTTTTGTTGTTGTTGACTTCCATACGATGATATTAAACTGCAAAGTATCTTCTGTCTTCTTTTTTCCACCTGTACTGTTTTTTTTCTGCACAGGTTGCTTATGTTCATCTTCGTTTGTTCTTTTAGCTATCCTATAGAATTCATAACATTTCTTCTGTGAAACATAATTTCTGCATGTGGTCTTGATAACAACTCCTTGTCCATTATTGACTTTCATATTGCTGAATTAATACTGTGCAATATGAAAGTATTCTATTCCTTGCATTAATCAACAAAGACTAGTTGCAAGGAAGAATTTCATTTTCCGGAAAATGTGATTACTTAGGCTATTCTGTTCTTGATTTCTGTGCTACATCATCCATCTTGTATTATTTTGTTTAAATTTGGAAATTGTGTTAAAGTGTCTTCTTTTCTTTAGAGCACTTGACGTTAAATTGTTTAAAATGTCTTCTTAACTTTAGAGCCCTTGACTGGTAAATTGTTTAAAGTGTCCTCTTTACTTTAGAACACTTAACTGACTGAGCTATTAGAACATATCTCGCTCATTGCAAATATAGCAGGTTCTCTAACCGTTTGTGACACACATAGTTCAGTCTACCCATTTATAAATGGGTACCTGTTTTACAGATAAATGGGGCAAAGTGATGAAGAAGAGAATTAGTCACCTCATCTCACAGAAAGCTGTAACCTAGTAGAATGAAATCTCTATGTTGTTATTGTTGTTGCTCAAAGCTATTTGTGTCTGACTTAGCGCCTTAAGTTAAGTTAAGTTAACTTAAGTTAAGTTGATGACATTTATTTCATAGAGGGTTACAGTGGCTCTTTCATCTAACATCCTGAGATGTACTTGCAAAGGGGAACAATGGTTTTCCTGGCTGTAGTACAATGTAAGGTCATCACTAAAGTGATTAAAGTGTCAATACTTCCCTGGTTTTTCAGGCAACTGTGACACAGTCTCTTTCAAGGAGTACAAACAAGGACATTTGGTGATGTCTTGATCAGTATGTTTCACTAGACCCTGATTACTCTTCGCTCTCATCAAATCACTAGCACTTCATCCCAGTTTGCAATGTCTGCTGTGGAACATACCTTACTGCTGTTTTCTCGAGAATGTTTGCCTTCGACCTTACTTTAATGTTGTATTCTCGAAAATGTTTGCCTTCGACCTTTAATATTTTATTCAGAAGAATGTTTACCTTCGACCTTACTTTAATGCTGTATTCAGGAAAATGTTTGCCTTCGACCTTACTTTAATGTTCTATTTGGGAGAATGTTTACCTTCAACCTTGCTTTGATGCTGTATTCAGGAGAATGTTTGCCTTCGACCTTGCTTTGAAGCCATATTCAGGAGAATGTTGTTACTTAGAGATGACCAACACTAACATTTTCATCCATATAAACTAAGCCCATATTTGAACCTTGTCACTATCAACCATTATCCGAAGACCTTTTTCACTGTTTATTAATGAACACAGTGACATTCTCATTTAGCAGGCTGTTAATGTCATGTCCACAGACTGATATCCTGGCAGACTCTCTATGCATCTCAAATACTCCAAATTGCATCATCAGATTATCATAAATCTATCATTGGTTTGATTTATTATTTTTTTTAAATCGTTTTATAATAATTGTATTTTACATCTTGGATACAATGTCTCTGTATAATAAATGTAGGTAGTGTTCTTATAGGGGTCTTAGTTTACTTCTTAGACCAAACTAGTCTCATTATAATAAATGTATTTTACATCTTGGGGTACAATCAGTCTCTTTATAATAATTGTAGGAAGTATTCCTATAGGAGTCTTAGTTTACATCTTGGATACAATGTCTCTTTATAATAATTGTATTTTACATCTTGGATGCAACTAGTCTCTTTATAATAATCTTACTTTGTATCTTTACAATAGTGTCTTTGTAATTATACATCTTGGATACACCTAGTTTCTTTTTAATAATCTTGGCCTTCTTATAATATTCTTAGTGTCTTTATAACAATTGTATTACACATCTTGTATAATAATAGCTGTCCATCGTTGTCGATGAGGACCGCCGACATCATCCTTGTCACAGATTTCCCTTTTGGGTGTGGGTGCGCATGTGGCTGAACAGGCCAATGCGAGCACGAAAACATCTGCTACATATCGGGCACACAAGGGATTTCCGCGTCTCGCGTCTGTTCTGTGCTTTCACAACACGTTTGTCTTCACCGGCAGCTACACCCGATTAGACTGTGCTTCTCCAGTCAGATCTGTTTTGCGCAAGACATTCCCAGGTGTCGATGTTTATCTGGCACCTTTTTAGTGAGTCCTTCAGACCGTCTTTAAAACGTTTCTTTGGGCGCCCTCTCTCGCGCCATCCCTATCTCAGCTCGCTGTAGAGAAGTTTCTTTGGGAGCCGCTCGTCTGACATACGGACGAGGTGTCCGGCCCATCCTAGTTGTGCTTTTTCTAGCAGTGCATGGATGCTGGGCATGTTAGCCCTCGAGAGAACCTCGATGTCAGTGACACGATCTTGCCATCGGATGTGGAATATTCGCCTCGGGTAACCTGTGTGGAAGTGGTTTAACCTCCTTGCATGTCCTGAGTATACAGTCCAGCTTTCACAAGCGTATAGTAGGGTTGGAATCATGGTTGCACGGTAGACTGAGTTTGGTCTTGACGCTGATGCCACGACGTGCCCAGATCATCGAGCGCATTCTACCAAAGGCTGTGCTGGCCTTTGCTATTCTGCTTGCCACCTCATCGTCAGGGCTGACAGATCTCGACAGCGTGCTGCCCAGATATGTGAATTTGTCTACGACATTCAAAGTCTGCCCGCTGACTGTAGTCTCTGGTTTTGTGTATGGCATGCCTGGTGCTGGTTGGTACATGACCTATGTTTTTTTGGCATTTATGGTCAGGCCAAAATTTTCGCATGCGGCAGAGAACTGGTCCATTCCAACCTGCATGTTCAGTTCTGAGTTGCTCATTAGAGCGCAGTCGTCAGCAAATACAAGTTCCCTGATTATGTCGCCAGCCACTTTGGTTTTGGCCTTCATTCTTCTTGGATTGAGTAATTTGCCATCTGTGCGGTACTTTATGGGTATTCCAAGCTCCAGTGATCTGAAGGCGTCTGTCATCGTGGCCGCGAACATCATGCTGGACAAAGTCGGGGCGAGTACACATCCTTGTTTTACTCCGTTTGCTGTCCAGTACACGAGCACACATGCCTTCATGTAGCTGTTTCACCATTGTTATGAACTTGTTGGGGCAGCCAAACTTAGACATCATCATCCACAGCCCTCCTCTGTTAACTGTATCAAATGCCTTTGTCAAATCAATAAATGTGGTGTACAAGGCCTGATTTTGTTCTCGACACTTCTCTTGTACTTGGCGAGCGGCAAAAATCATGTCCACTGTTCCTCTTCCGGCTCTGAATCCACATTGGCTTTCTGGGAGGTGGTGGCTTTGTTCAAGGTGTTTGTTGAGCCTGTTTAGCAGTAAGCAAACTAGGATCTTGCCTGCTACGGAGAGTAGCGATATTCCACGATGATTGTCGCATTCCTGACGGTTGCCTTGTCTTTTGTACAGGTGAACGATTGAGGCGTCCTTTAGCTCCTGCAGAATTTTTCCTTCAGCCCACATGTGACAGAAGAGTTCAGTGATCCTTCTGGTGAGGGATGGGCCAGCTGTCTTATATACCTCTGCTGGTATTGCATCAGCTCCTGGAGCTTTTCCTATAGATAGTGAACTGATTGCCCTGTCGACTTCCTCCTCAGTAATGACTTCATCCAACGCCAGGTTCAGTTCCACCTGCGGCATTTATGGACGATGGGTGGTTTAGTATTTTGCAGAGGTGGTCTGCCCATCTGTCTAGAATCTGAACCTTACCTGTTACTCTTAATTTCCCTCCATACAACAATATCTGTTAAGAGTCTTATCTCTATTGCTAATATACTTCTTTGTATATCTTATTTTCTATTTGATAATATTCATGGTAGATTAATTTGAACATAATAATGTAAAGACATTTACTAATTGTAATTTATATATGAAACTTTTAACAGGAATATGTCAGATTTGAATAACAGGTCATAAAACAAAAAATTACAACAAAATTGAATTCCCGATTTGCATGGTCAGTTGTATATCTTCAGTTATGTGAATGCAATTTCCAATTAATGGCTGTCACAGTTTGCAACATTTGAATATGTGCACTAACACACTTCTCTTACATTTGTTTTATATAACATTTTGTGCATATACAATTCATTGTACTTCAATGAACTATCCTGAATTATTTATTGTGGATTTCTGTAGTAACCAATACACAAACTTTAAAGACATTTTAAAATATTGTTAAAATTCAATTTTTCTTTTTTATTCACCGACAGTGTCTTTGTAACAGCATGTCATTTAATTGCAAATTTGGCTTATGAGAATGAATCTCAGTCTTGTCTTTGATATAGCCTGGAATGTTTTGACTTAACATTTGCTTCATTATGCATATGATCTTTTTCTGATTGTATTTTACTTAGAGATTTGATATATGAGGCACAAAAGCTTACATGCTTGCATTTTAGTTCATGATGAGATGGCTGTTATCTTTTATAGCTGTAATATCATATCATTCATGGCAACCTATTGCTTATGCTTGCATATTGATTATAAATATTTGAGCTTGGATTTTATTGCTTTTTTTAGATTAGTGAAGTTATTTAATTAGAGAATAAATTGTACTACTTTCTTAGTAAATTGTGAACATTGTGTTCTATTTACAGTAGAATATATATTTCCTTTATCTTGTCTCCTTTTTACAACATACAAAGCATAGTTTCATTGCAGCTGGAGTCCTTACAGGAATCCTGTAACAATGCGCTTGTGTTTGTTCTTGCAGTGGTTCTTCTTTCTGTAGCAACTCGTTTGACATGAGGTGAGGTTGCTATTTCCATTTCTAATCCTCTTTAGTTGTCTTTTATAGACATGCTTGCGTTTTTCTTTTCACCGAAGAAACCACTATGGTCAGTAAATATATGGGCCATATATGTGCGAATAATTGTAATATAGAATTAAAGAAATCGGGCAACCGAGGCTGATGAAAGCCCTGAGCACAACATGGTACATCAAGTGAAATGAGTTTACTCAACATTAGGCTACCTGGCGTCAGACACACTTGCCTGATTGAATACCAGGATTTAGAGATTTAAAAAGAAATGAAAGCATTCAAATAATAAATTTATGCATTATAACAAAGAGCTGTAATTAGAACGTGTAATTTTTTTCAGGCAATAAAAGTAGACAGGTCAACAATTTAGACTCCGTGTTAAGATTGTACTTGATGTTCTCCTTTCTGGAGTTATACAAAGTTTTCTCAAGAATTACTGTTGTTTTTCTTAAATGTCAGTTAGTTTTTTGTCAATTTGCAATAAACAATAAGCACTAATAGGAGTGTTAGACTGTGTTATATTAAGAGTACCAGACTGTCATCAAAATATACAGTTACAATAGTAATAAACATTATTATCTTGTGGACTAAAATTAAAATACTGTTTGGTCAAAGGCTATATTCAGCCATAATACTGCTGAATTCTTTACAACAACAACAATAATATCTCAAATTATTATCTCATTATGTTGTTTAACTAGGATTAGGTAGTTGCCCATCGCAAGTAATGATGACGGTAACATCAGATGGTTTTGTCTTGATGATGTAACTTGCGCTGTATTTGGATTATAGTGAGGAAGAAGCAATGCTGGTTATCAACCTCACTCTTTGGTCATGGGCTACCTTGGACCAGTGGCAAGACATAAGTCAAGATGACTAGAAGTAACTCGGGATGCAGGCACTTTGGCTCCACCTCCCTTGAGATCAAGAGTCATTTGAAACTTGCGGGATTTGATTGCTCGCCATTTCCGTTCATCGTTTTGAGACGTGAGTGCTTTACCTCTCAGCAATATCACTCACTGTGTGAGCGATGTGTCATGAACAGGTTGCTAACCGGACAGAGCCAAATCTCTCCAGAATGAACGAACTAACTAATCCAATTGGTAAACCACAACACATTTCCGTGGACACAAGTTTAAGTTCTCAACTAGTGTGAATTGCAGTCAAATCTGTCGCCTGACCACATCTATAATGAATTAAAACACTAGATCAAGACTAGACCATGTCAGGTCAGACACTATCTTGGTGCTATTCCAATTCAATAGCTACAACAATGTACGGCATTCGTTATTATTAATTATTTCCCCCATGTTGGACTTATGTATTCATATCTAGACAATTTTAGCATAAGATTAAATAAAATTCATTTTAATTTTGTAACCAATTTTTCTTTATGCTCCTTGTCTTTCAACCCTAGAAGCTAGAATGCACAAATTCCCAATCTTGTTTCCCATTCCAATTTCTTCTGTTTAAATCCAGGCTGTAAATGTTTTTCTAGCATGTATTGTTTGATGTCAGGAAATTTGTTATAAAACATTGATGTTTGTATTTATTGTTAGAATGTTTATGCAGTATACATTTTTTAAATGTGTTCTGCTGTGAGATGTATTAGCTATAAGTTTCATTCACTGGATTGGTATGAGCATTGATATATGCCTTCTCTGGTATGTATGTATAATGTTTAACTGCCTGAAAGGATATTGCAGAATCTAGTGTAGATGTATTATTTTCCAATCTCTAAATATGTCCAACAATTTGTCTAGGTGAGGGTGATGGTAGTCCTAAGCAGACATTGCAGTCAGGGATGAAGTATTAGAGACTTTATTGTACTAGGTCACAGTTTGTTTATTAGGTGGGGTGGCCAGTTCCTTTCCTACCCAACCCTTGCAGTAAGCCAGAGACCCATTTACAGCTGGGTTGACTGATATGGTAATGGGAGTTGAACTCTGTACCTTTACCATGAAAAGTAAATGCTCTATTTCTATGCTAATCGGATGCTACAATTTACTTTTTGTATAATAAAGATTAGCTTTCTTTTGGCAAAGGTACGCCTGTTTCAACTAAAGACAGTTTTTAATTGGTTTGTGATCATTAACAAAAAGCCTGCATTCAGGTCTAAATTTTACAATTTAGTGCTGACACTTAACCGCAAGTGTGTTTGACTCAGAGCAAACCACAGAATTGGGGCAACCACTGAGTTTGGCCACTTTGAATGATGCCTGAACCAGAATATTTCATGTGCATTTTTTTTGGTGGTAGTTTCTGAAATAATGAACACTAAACTATCTACAAACAGTCATTATTCCATTTATTTTCATTACCAAAGTTCAAGGTGGGGATTTATATGGTTGAGGATTAAAGGCTATTTGTCCTTGTAGTTGCCATGTGCTCTGCAAGCTATGTTTTTATTTTGCCTCAGATAGAAAGAAAATGTATACGTGACAGACAAAGACATCGCCAGTTCCCTCTTGGCTTCACAAGCTCCCATCAGGGGTATTTTAGTGATGGATAGGAGCGACATCTTGAAATCAATCAACGACCATCTGTTGGATGAGGACACTGAAATAGATGAATCAGAACTCCACAGACTGCAAAGATTCAACATCAGTGAAGTAGGGCACAGGAGAGTGTACAACCAGTGAGCTACAGGGGCCATCAGCATCCAGACCCTGCACAATTTGCTGAGAGAGACTGAGCACCTATAAGTATGTCTGAGTGCAGTGACGTTGATTCTTAGAAACGGAAACAGAAGAAAAAACCCTGCTTTACTGAGGTTTTGAATGTGTGTCCTTGTGCTGAAAAGACAGGCATCCAAACTGTTTTACCAGTGACTTCTCAATTAACACTGTAGTCAGTTATATCACAGTTAAGATGACAATCTATCTAAATATTAGCAGTTAAAGCTAATGTCAGGGTTAGGTGAAACATTACTAACCAAGACCTTGCCTCACGTCCCCATGGAAATAGGCTGTGTCACAGCAGTCTGGTCAATGAGATGAGGATAAACACTGTAATTTCTATAGTGATGAGCCTCACATTGCACTATAGCCAGGCAGAGCCTGGCCGACCTTATCAAGGGCATTTCAGGATGTAAGAAGAGCCACTTTAACTACTACCAAAGAAACAAAGAATGAATTCAGCAAGAGTAGCTTCTAAATATTTGCCAGCTTTTCATAAGCACTTCTCCAACTTCTAGCAGTGTTTTCTACAAATCTATAATCAAAGACTGCTGAATGATGTTAGTATGTATTTAGTATATCTTGAAGTACAAGCTTTGTAAGTGGCTTGTACTATAACATAGCATGTTCTGTGTTAAAGTATCATCTTTCTGCAGGACCAGGAGGGGGAGCTTGAACAACTGAAAGCAGAACTGGCACAGCTGAAGGAGGAGGAAGCAAAGCTGGAACAGATTACAGATTCAAGTAAACAACAGTTAGAACAGTTAGCATCATCGCAAGGAGAAATTAGTAGTGAAATTTTAGTGGTAGGTATTTCCCTTTGTCCATTTTTCCATCATTCCTTTTCATTATAATTCTCTAAAGTGCTTTCCTCTTCCTTTACTTACTTCTCCACTGTGATTTCTTTATCTGCATTAGAGCGTCATCATTTGAGAGATATTTTAACAAACAATGTAACCAAAAACTCAGATAAAAATTGTATATTTATGTAAAAAGTTATGGTGTGTATGAATTAGAGAAGTGCCATGTTAATGTCAAGCATATGAGTGGGGTTGCAGTAAAGTTGGAAAAAATACAGGTAGAGGACAGTTTATCATAGACACGTATATCTTCTTCTTTCAATTCTCTGGTAAATGAGGCATTCACTCTTTTAATCATGTATCGTTTTTAGATATTTTCAATCTCAGAAAATTGCTCCACGCTCAACAGTATTTGGGCCTGTGGGAAGGGTGTGTTATGCAATACCACGAGTGAGAGTGTTTTGAACCCTGTAGTGGTCAGACCACACTGTTAGTCACCTAATATAACATGCTCTAATTGCGGCAGTGGTCCTAGTCTCATTTCTATCCTACATAGAGAATTAAGAGTAGCCACTTGGGCAATTGGCACAAGTACAACACAGTCAACTTTACAATGTTGTTCGAAGCTACTTGTGGAGTTAACTCTTAATGTTTATTTGATAGCAGATTACAGTGTCTCTTCTTGCATACCGAAGTATACTTAAAACCTTTACCACGCTAATGTCTGGATGGATAGACACAAAAAAATGTCTGCCAGCCTCCTAAAGGCTGGGTAAACAGCCGAGCGATAAGAAAATTATTCTAGTGCATTGTCGTGTATTAACACAGGTGAATCAGCCGGCCATTTTGAATCAAAATATAGGCAACCCAACATGGCCGTTACGTTAGTTTGAATGCGATTTTGAAACGATGTGTTCTCTTTTTCCGGATGACTAGCAGATTATTCCATTATTACGGGCGATAAAGGTAAGTTGTTGCTACATATTTTTCTGAGATAGATCTGTTTAATTAGTTTATTTAGCAGTATTAAATACGTTTGTAAGGGAAAATAGCAGATATGACGATCTTGTAAGAAACACTATTGGTGTTCTGTGACGATTTTCACATTCCGAAGGTCCCAATTCCCCGCGAAATTGGCAAATCTAAATGTTGTTGCTTTTTTTTTAATTTTCACATTCATCTTCTTGAATCTCAGAAACTAGCACACACACAACAAAAGCAATAACACAAACACGTTCTTCGTTCATTTATGTCTCTACATACAAACAAATATTTGTACAACAAAAAAAAACAAAAAAATACGGGTTTTCAAAGTGAACAACCTAGAAAAACGCGATGTGCTGAAAAATTATTCAGTGGCTGTTGGAACTTCTGTACTTTATTGTTCAGTGCCATAAAGGTTAAGAAGGTTGACCATGATCTATCTGGCTGTAGTGAGGCTCCTCAGTAGTAAGCTGACCACTATGGGGTTTACAGTGTTGACCCCTACCTCGTCAGTCAGGCTGCCTTGACACAGACTCTTTTCAGTAGCAAGAACGAACACATGAGGTGTTTGACCCCTACCTCGTCAGTGAGGCTGCTTTGACACACTCTTTCCAGGAGCAAGAGCGAGCACATGAGGTGGCGATCTTTGTTTGACCCCTACCTCGTCGGCCAGGCTGCTTTGACACAGACTCTTTCCAGGAGCAAGAGCAAGTACATGAGGTGGGGGTCTTATTCGGTATTTTTCACCTGACCCTGATTACTTTTCATACCCTCACTTTATGATCTTGAAGTCCTTGTTAGGGAATTCCACATGGGAATGGTTTAATTTGAAGTGGATACCTTTTGTGCTATTCTCGTAAGAAAGTCAAAATTAGACAATTTCTTTTTTTATAAGAAATAAAGAAGACTTTGTGCTTATGTTAACAATTTTGCATGAAATGATTCAGGCTCTTTCATTCTGTTTTTCTTATTTCATTTTTGCTAAATAATTACAGCAGAGTGCTGTTTTCTGTATTTGGTTTCTGTACAGACAAAAACTCGCCTTCAACAAGTTCAGAGTCAGTGCAAGGGCATCGATGTTGAGTTTTCCGGCTTTGCAGACTTCAGTGGTGATATCTCCAATGGTGCTGATTTAGCCAATGTAAGAGACACATACTTGATGACCTGTTCAGATAAAAATTGTACACTAAACCAAAATATACAAACTTATAAAAATTGACAGTTGATTTCTGTAAATTTGAAACCTGAGCTGGTTTGATAGCGTCAACTACCAATTTTCGAACCAGACCATCTTTGATCACTAAGAAATAAATTGTCCGGAAGTTCATTTACCTAGCCTCAATTCAAATAGACATATGACCCAGTTGAAAATGTGAATTTGTACATTTACCTGGGCCAAGAAATTGCAGTCTGTTTCCAGGGTTTGCCACTTACAGGTTGTTTGTTGTTTCGAATGCTCACGATGAGTAGATCTACTCTTTTGTGAATCCGGAAAGAAACTTTAAGTGGTCGGTTGCAGTAGCTTTCTTCACATCCCGAGCGTACTGATGAAGGTGCACCGGGGTCCTTCGGGGGGGTTGTGCTATGCTTGGCTTAATCTGCGTGTCATTCACTACTACTCACCTTGTTAGCCAGGCTGCCATGAAAACAGCTTGTTTCCAGGGAGGGCTACGAGGAAGCCGAGGTGAGGGTCTTGGCCAGTATATTTTGCTTGACCCTGACTAACATGTCTTATCAGTATATTTTGCCTGACCAGATGTTAGTCTTCCTACTCGCCACTTGTAGGTAGAATAGGGTCTTGGTCAGCAATGGGTCGCTGAGCTGACCATAATGCAAGCAGCCAGGTACGAGTTGCTGGCTACTGTCAGCTCATCTTTGCCCCGTCTGTTCATTATAGTTATGTTTATCCATTTCACAGACTGCTATTAACAGTTTCTGCATTGATTTCACTATCCTATATAGCCATGTGTTTAATTGGATTGGTACAAAGTCTATTCATGTCTAACTCCAGTCTAGCTGGCTATAAATGTGTACCTGCCTCTGAGTTCGGAAAAGAGGGAAAACAAGGTGTTGAAGAAGAGAGCTGGTTACCGCCACCTTACAAAAGCTGAGCCCTCGTACAACCTCATCATGAACATGCAGTATCTGCTAGAGGACTACCTTTTAATGGGCTATATATAGAACATAGTGTAGTAAGTGGTTAATGACACAGCTCATAACCTAAACTTAAATATGTTCAGATTCAGCAAGGTAGTGCCCAAATGGGAAGTAAACCCTGTTTTTAAAATGCATATTGAAGTCAGTTGCACTGGACTGCTAGGTGCAAAACACAGTACAATGCACTTCACCTTACGAAACAAGTCGAACAACGGAGAGAAAAAAAATGTATACACCTGAAGTGCTAGTTTGATCATCTTCACCTCAAGCTGGCTCAATGGATAAGACAACAGTTGTACTGACAACTTGAATGTTGTGAAAGGGAAAAATACAACTGGCAACAGGTAGATGGCACTTGGGGGTCATCATGGACCAAGTAGACTTGTCCTTTTAAGAGTCAATAAGTTCATTGGCTGAAACACTTGCTTGGCTTGGCTTGGTTCATTCTCAATCTCCAACTACCAAACCCTGAAAGGGCTTAAGTAGCAGAATGTAGTCCAGAGAACGGAATGCGTTATGTCGTAGTTTACAGCTTGACTGCGATATTTGCACCTTTGGGTCCAACACATCCGACTTCAGCAAGCATTTTTTGAGTACCGGGTTAGCATTCCCTCTTCGATTCCTTCTACTTAGCCAGTCTGCTCTGTTGCAGCCTGTTATCCAGGATCACCGCGTGGAGGTGTAGAAGGGTCTTGGCAGCTCTGGTTCGCTGGCCCTGACGCTAGCAGTCAGCTATGGGTCGCTGACCACTGCAGCTCATGCGCTGCTCAGCATCTTGATCCCAAACACTTGTTTGACTCGAGGATTTCTTTTGATCATCAGATTGTATAGATTCCTTTTACAGTTTTATGTTAGCCCAATCTACACCTGCATAGATTCCTAATACAGCTGTATGTTTGCCCAATCCACATCTGCATAGATTCTTGTCACAGTTGTATGCTTGTCCAAACCACATCTGCTTATATTCCCGTTACAGTTGAATGTTTGCCCAGTCCACATCCACATAGATTCCTGTTACAGTTGTATGTGTTTAATAATAGATTCCTATTATATTGTATGTTTCCCTATTCCACCAATGCAAAGATTAATATCACAGTTGTATCTTTGCCCATTTAACAGGCTGATATTAGCAGTTTCAATACTTTTTCTGCCGTGGAAGAATTTAAAGATGATCCATTTAAGGATCATGAGATGTTCGGAGGAGATGGCATGCTATCAGATTCTCAGAATGATCCATTTCAGAATGATGATCCATTTAAAGAAAGTGAGTAAATCTCCCATTATTTGTTACCTTTTTAGGTTTTTAAATAGCCAACTCCATTATTTGCCTTCCTTTCTCTTTTTTTTTAACATTCCTTTGCTGCATTCCTTCACTTCACAAAATTGTGCATATATTTTGTCATATCTATTCATCTATTATCTTGTTAGTCTCTTCTTATCATCCTTTGGCTAACCTACATTTATCAGTACTCACTTATCAATTGTGTATTTATTTTTCCTGTTAATTGGGCTTGTGTACTTTTTAATTTTTTTGGTAAGCTTACTTGTATACGCCTTCTCTTATTAGCTTATTTTGTTCAGCCTTTCCATGTTATTTTAATCTTATCAGCCTAATCTTGTTAGTTTAATCTTGTCAGTCTTCTCTTTTAGTTTAACCATTTCAGCCTTGTCATTAATTTAATGTTGTTAGCCTTTGCTTGTTAATATTGTCAGCCTTCTCTTGTTAGTTTAAGCTGATCAACTTTCTGTAGTTAGTTTAATCTTATCAGTCTTCTCTTGTTAATTTAATATTATCAGTCTTCTCATGTCAGCTTTCTGTAGTTGGTTTACTTTAAAAACCTTATCTAATTTGTTTACTTTTAAAACCTTTGGTAGTTTGCTCATTAAAATCAACTCTTGGTAGCTTTCTTTTCTTGACCTAGTCACTTCTCTTCTACCAGGAGGTGTAGACATCTTATTTTTCTTGTGGCATATAGTTTCTCCAGGATATGGTTGCCAACCCCATGCCCAACCTTTCATAGTCACCTATAATGACATGATTAGCAGGCTTCAGTGTTACTATACTTTGTTCCCTTTTTGGGCCGTGATAACACACTTCTTTCTTTCTTTTCGCTTATCCTGTTATGCCTTTCAGCATCAGTTTATGAAGAGTTTACAGAACGACCCAACTGTGTGCCTCATGCACAGTGGCATTCGCCACGTCAGATATTTCAGAAAGCCACCTTTTTTGTGGTCTGCCTTTGGCCTTAAATCAGTTGTATCTAAATACCATTGCTTATTGGAGGGTGCTGTGTGGTGGTAGTCTTGTTACGTGGCCAAACCATATCTAGATATCTCTACCCTTGGAATTACTTTAGATCTGCTTATACAGCTCTTGTGGTCTGTCTGATAATGTATAGCTTAGGACAGTAGACTAACTGTCACTTGTATCTTGAAATCATGCATTTTCAACAGAACATCTCTCAATGTTGTGTTTCGTTTGATTTGGGTGTATTTTACAGGTGATCCATTTAAGTCTGCTGATCCATTTGACTCTGAGGATCCATTTAAAGAAGCTTTTGGTGATACTACAGCAGCAGTTAAGGTAATGGATATTATTCATGGGGCTTCAGATCTGAACCGCAATATATCTAAAGAAAGCAATAGTTAGCAGGGACTCGAGGTAAGGTGTCCGCCTCAGGTGCTGGAGGTCGCGGTTTGAATCACTGTGGAGACTGGGATTTTTTCTTGTGAATCTTCTGATAAAAATTCCCCTGGGTGGTGAGATCGGACTCCCGTGTTCAGTGTTGAGCACATTAAAAATCCCTTGGCAGTTAAAAATTGAAAAGAGTAGGCTTAACAGCCGCTCCCTCAGACAAAATTCAAAAAGTCTAGTTAAAAATCTACCCAAAATATTTGTACCTTCCCCCAGGCCTAGTAAGTCGCAGGAAGTTTAAAATACCTACTACGGATAGCCTTTGGCTACCTGACAACAATCATTAACAACATGCCTCCAGAAGGGTCACCCAAGTTGAATAAGTCATGGGGGAGGGAATAGACTAAACATGGACAACTCACTTAGAGTATAATAGGCTAGGTTAGGGCAGACCACCCAAATCTATTTTTAAAAGTCGGTTACGAAAACATTGATTAACAATGCAAAAGCAAATGGCCTTGTGAAAGGAAGGGCATTCGGAAACGAGAAGAATGACACACTGGAGTGAAAGCTGCAAGGAAGCTCCACGGCTGACTGCCCGTCTGAATACCAAGAAGAAAACAAAATAAAGTAACATGGAATGTTAAAACAATGTACCAGGCAAATAAACAGCCCAAATAGCTAAAGAGATAGGAAATTACAAATTAGCAGTGCTAGGTCTGTACGAAACAAGATGGACACAATCAGGAAAGATGAGGCTGACTACTGGGGAAATGATAATGTATTCTCGAAATGAGGGAACTGATTCCCAACATACAGAGGGAGTAGCGCTGATGCTCTCCAGAGAAGCACAACAGGCGCTAATAAAGTGGGAGGCTATTACCAACCGAATCATGAGCGCAAGCTTTAGAACGAGGAACAAACACATCAATATAAACATCATTCAGTGTTATCCCCCAACTAACGAGACTGACGATGATAAAAAGCAAGAGTTCTACAACAAGCTGGAAGAAGTCCTTGACACTCAGAAAAAGAAAGATCTCTTAATTTTAATGGGAGACTTTAATGCTAATAGCAGACAACCTAGGCTACGAACAGATTATGGGAAGACAAGGAATGGGACAGATGAACAGAAATGGAGAAAGTCTGCAGAGTTATGTGAGCTACACAAGATGATAATTGGAGGAAGCATGTTTCCACATAAAAGATACATGGAGATCTCCAGACCATGTAACGGAAAATCAGATTGATCACATCTGTGTCAGTCAAGCGTTCAAAAGTACACTTCGAGATTTAAGAGTAAAACGAGGTGCAGATGTAGCTTCAGACCACCACATGTTGATGGGGATTTTGCAGCTCAAACTAAAAGTATCCAGTACATGTGCAAGGAGAACAAGATATAATGTACACTTATTGCAACACCAGGAGAAGAAGACAGAATTTATCTTAAAACTTAATAACAGATATCAAGTGCTACACAAGCTATATGGGGATGAAGAAATGTACATTAATAGTATGTGGGACACGGCTAAAGAGATGTGGAATAAGACGTGAAGAAACTGTGGGATTCAAGAGAAATCAACACAAAGAATAGATCACAACAGAGACATTACATAAAATAGAAGAAAGGAAAAATAAGAAAGCTATACTCAACAATTGTCGAAACCGGGCCACTAAAGCAGAAGCACAGAGTAATCATACTGTTACAGGCAAAGAGGTCAAGACATGTATAAGGAAAATGTAAAGGGAATATATTGACAAGCTGGCACAGTAGGCAGCAGAGAGAGGAAATATGAGAGATCTCTACTCATTAACAAAGAAAATGGCAAATAGATATATTCAGACAGGCAAAACAATCAAAGATAAGACAGGATATTGACATCATCAGAGGAAAAACAGAAACGATGGGTTGAGTATTTCAAAGAAAGTCTAAACAGACCTCCACCACAAGAAAATACCAAATATCCTACCAGCAGAGGAGACCCTGAACTTGGACAGCAACCCACCAAGTAACATAGAAATCCTAAGGGCCAAACCCAAACTCAAAAAAGGGAAAGTGGCAGAACCCGATGGAATAGTAGCAGAAGCCATAATGGCAGATATAGATAAGGCCACTGATACGTTGCAAGGATTATTCAAGAAGATATGGGAAGAGGAGAGAGTGCCAACAGAATGGAAAGAAGGACATCTGATTAAACTGCCTAAGAAGGGGGACCTGCCAGATTGCAGCAATTATAGGGGATTGCATTGCTGTCGGTGCCGGGCAAGATATTCAACAGAATCATCTTGGGCAGATTAAAAACTGAAGTAGACAAAAAGCTCAGAGAGGAACAGGAAGGATTTTGCCAGGGAAGATCATGCACAGATCATATAGCTAGGCTACGCATCATAGTAGAACAAAGCATTGAATGGAAATCATCCCTATATGCAAATTTTATAGACTATGAATAGGCTTTTGACAGCGTGGATCAAAGTACTCTATGGGAGTTGTTGAGAAACTATGGGATACCAGAGAAGTACATAACCCTCATCCAGAAGATGTACAAAGACACAATTAGTAGAGTGGTACATAAAGGAGTACTGACTGACAGTTTCGGGGTGCAAACGGGTGAGACAGGGATGCTTGTTCTCACCTTTCCTGTTCTTGTTGGTTATAGATTGGTTATACACCTTTGGGTCCAACACATCCGACTTCAGCAAGCATTTTTTTAGTACCGGGTTGGCATTCCCTCTTCGATCCCTTCTCCTTAGCCAGTCTGCCCTGCTGCAACCTGTTATCCAGGATCACCATGTGGAGGTGTAGAAGGGTCTTGGCAGCTTTGGTTCGCTGGCCCTGACGCTAGCGGTCAGCTATGAGTCGCTGACCACTGCAGCTGCTCAGCATCTTGATCCCATCATAGATTGGATAATGAAGACATCAATCGAAGGTAAAAAAAAACTGGTATTCATTGGACACTATTGTCACAATTGAGGGACCTGAACTATGCAGATGATCTGGTACTTTTGTCACACAGTCATAGTCAAATGCAAGAGAAACTTGATATGGTGAAAGAGCAATTGGCCAAACTGGGACTGAATATCAACATGAAGAAAACCAAGCTACTTAAACTCAACGCTATCAACAAAGAACCAATCTTGCTGGAGGAAGAGCAGTTGGAGGAAGTGGATACCTGTACCTATTTAGACAGCACAATAGACACATCAGGAGGTACAGATGCAGATGTAATGATCAGAATTGTAAAGGCATGAGGGGTATTCCTGACACTAAACAATATATGGAGATCCAGAGATATCAAGATTCACACCAAAATTAGAATATTCAACGCAAGTGTCAAGTTGGTGTTGCTGTATGAAGTGGAGACATGGAGAACGACCAAGGTCATACAACAAAGACTCCATTCCTTCATTAACAGATGCCTAAGAAGGATAATGGGCATACAGTGGTAGGACATGGTGAGGAATGACGACTTGTGGGAAAGGAGCCAACAACAGCCATTGGAACAACAAATTAAATGAGGAAAATGGGACTGGATAGGACATATGCTGCGGAAGGCACAGTCTAACATAGCCAGACAGACTCTTACATGGAATCCTCAGAGAAAAAAAGAGAGAGAGAGGTAGACCCAAAAATACACGGAGAAGAGAATGTGAAAAGGAACTAAAATTAAATAATTACACCTGGAGAGAGGCAGAAAAAGCAGCCCAGGACCGTGTACACTGGCGAGATGTCAATGGCCTATGCACTGAGAACAGCGACGGGGTTGATTGATTGATTGATTGTTTGAATAGCAAGATACCAAGTATTCTAAGCAATAGTTAGCTTCTTCATCTTGTGTTGGCCTATTCATGAGTTACACCTTCAGATGAGTTCCTGTGATGAACTATACCATTGTCTGGAACGTCTCTTTACCTCCGTACAATTTTGAGTTAATTTATGTCTCTTCACATGACAAACTCGTATATATAAAAAAAATTGGTTAGAGTCTCTCAAAGAGAACAACCGGGATGTGACATATATGTATACAATTCTCTACATTGTTGTCATTTCACCAACAATGCACCAGGGAAAACAAAAGAAATGCACCACTCTGAGATTTGGAAAGTGAGGAGCTAGGCAGAGATTGGGGTGGAAGGGGGGGGGGATGGGCAGGTTGAGAGGCAGAAGAAATGTGGCGCAGGGTAGGTTGAAGGCTGAGGAGATGAGCGGGGAGTAGGTGGGTTGGGGAAGAGATGGATGTGGGGAGGGATGGTGGATAGATGGAGAAGAATTTGAGGGGAAACAGTTTGAAGGTGAGAAATGATGAACAGGGAAATGGGTTGGGTTAAATGGGGAGAGAGGGCAGTGCGAATTTGAGGGTGGGGAAAGGGACCCTAAACGTTTAATACTTACATAACTATTCTAGGCAATACCTGGTACTGCAGCTAATTAATGCATATCGTTGTGCTACTAATGTCCTAATGAAATTGGCTCATACAGTCATTTATCACAAGGAATTCCTTTAGTATGTTTATAATTGTGTATTACAGAGCGAGGATGCTTTCGGCTTAAAATCTGATCCCTTCACCAGTTCATCTCAACCAGAGAAAGATGCAGGTGGTTTTGATGCATTTGGTGTAAGCTGGGATGCGAGCAGTGCTTTTAGTCAACCTAGTAATGTAAGTATATGTCTGTTTTCTGCAAGTTAGATCGATATATGAATAGTCTTTCAGAATGTCTGCACAGACATTCTATTTCATGTTCTCAAATATGGGGCATAATCATTTCGTGAGCTTGTTTGGCTTAATTCCTTTTTATTTTCATATTGTCTTTGGAGTTATTGGAAACCAGTTTTTAAAAATAATATTCAGTTTCACATTTTAGTTACATATTACAATACAGTGCATTACCCTTTGGGCTGCTTTTTTTTGTTACGGTTTTGTTGAAAAGTTTTGTTTTAATGATATATATTTCTATGCAAAAGATATTACTAGTCCCACGCCAAGACAACAGAATGGACAGACACATCAAAAACAGAATGAACAAGGCCAGGGTGGCCTTTACTAGCTTGAACAACATTCAGAAGTCATCGCAATATAGCACAAACACCAAACTAAAAATATAAAAAAGTTGCATGCTTGGAGTGGAGTGGAGTCCTTGAGAGTAACGGAAAGAGAAAATCAAATTTGTCATCTTTTCATACTACCAGCCTAAGAAAGAATAATAGACTTTTCTGGTCAAGCTTGGAATGCATTGTCAGGGGAGGTAGTGGAGGCAGTGACAGTTAATGCATTTAAGAATAAACTGGATGTGCATAGCTTTTAGAGCAAGGTGATGTAAACAGACTCTGCAGGGTCTTCTAAACCAGTATAAAGACGTTAAGTTAAGTTAAGAACCATCACCAACCATGAGCTGTTTGCCCGGAGCAATCAAGAAGACATGAACACCATCATAATTGGCAGACACTGGAATTGGATAGGCCAAGTCCTAAGAGAAGAACCAGACGACAACATCACCAGAGCTCCCTTGATGTAGACTCCAGAGGGAAGCCGAAATAGAGGTCGGCCTAATTACAACTTGGCAAAGAACTGTGGAGACTGAAATGGGAATTATGAATCAAAATTCGGGCACAGCACAAAGGATGGCCGTAGTCCGAGTGACGTGGAGGGAGTTTGTTGCTGACCAGGGAAATTAGAAGAAATCTATCATCATTATGTTAATTTATAGCTGTGCTCATTTGATTAAAAACTCAAATTTAGCATTCATTTAAATTATAACTGTACTTTGAAATCTGATAAAAATTGTGTAACGTTCACTTACTTCATTAATCATTTAATTTTGTTATGATAATCAAGTGCATATGGCTAGTAAACTCATTATGTAAAACCAATTTTCTACAGAAATCACAATTACAAAAGTGGATCTCCCAATAATTTTGTATAGTCTTGTGAAGCCAGGCTGCCCAGAGAATCTTCAGATATACCAGTTGGCTGCAGTTCCCATATACTTGACTATTTCTGGTGTTTTACCATCTCCAGCTGCTTTCCCAATCTTAATTTTATCCAATGTTGCCGTTAGCTCTTCCATCGTGATGTTGTTTTCCTCAACATTGATTTTCTTCTCTTTCTTAGAGCCTGTTGTATCTACATCCTGGTTGCCCTCCGCACAGATGAACTCTAAGAAATAGTCTTTCCATCTATCTATTATCTCTGTCGGAGTGGTAACCAAAGCACCATAGTTGTCTTTTACAAATTTCAGTCGGCACACATTTTTCTTCATCATGTTCTGTAGGGTCCTGTGGAACAGCTTCTGATGTTCTTCTGCATTCTTTTCCAGTCTTTTTCCCATGTCCTCCCAGGATTTTTTGTTTTTCTGTTAGCACTGTTTTCATTCTGAGTGTTTATTTATTCCTTGTATTTCTCTGTTTTTCCAGCTGCAATCTTGGCTTCCAAGTATTGTTTACATGCCATTTTCTTTTCACTTATTATAATTTTGACTTCTTCTGTCTAGTAGTGTATCGTCGGGTGGTTACCTCGCACTTCCCATTGCTGCCATTTTAAGTCCCTGATATGGCAGTGTCGACAGCCTCAGGATGACCGCTGCTTTTTTCGAAAAAATACAGGTTGACGTCTGACAGCGTACGAAGAAGAAGAAGAAGTCCCTGATATCTGGTCCATACTGTTTTTCTCTTAGCTTGTAGGCCTTATTATTTGCTTCTCCTTTTCTAGTGTTTGATTTATTACTTGAGAGTAGATGTTGTTTTGATGGGGCTATTTTTTCAGTTGTTTTCTTTATTTTCATGAGGTAGTTGTCACCTCCGTTTTTAGTCCTCTTCAGAGTCTGCGATCTGTCACATATTTTAATGATTCTTTCCTCACAGTGGCATAATCAATATTGTCATCTTGTCTTATGAATAATACAAAATAACATAGAAACAATAATAATATTTGAACTATTTCATCCAGAAGCAGCTCTTTTCACTGCTTAAGCTCAAGGACAAAAACAACTACATTTCGACCAGAGGGACCAACACAAATGAGAATATCCAATTAATATAAATGAATAAGTTCCCAGTGTGAGTCTTTAGACTTCTTGCTGCAGAGGAAGAATAAGCCCACTGCCCCTCCACACATATCAAAAAAGGTGATGAAAGAAGTTGTGTATAAAGCTAGGAACCTCATCATGCAAAACAAATTGTTACAAAAGTTACCACTGCAGAAGCACACAAAGCGCTTTGGCGCAGGCTTCCTGAAGAAGGCCAACTGTAGTGGTGGCTCTATTCTCTAGCTGCAGTGAATAAGGGACAAGAAAGAAGAAATGAATAAGATGCCAACAGATATGAAACAGGTTTATCTCAATGCTATCATTTGTCAACACACAAATAATAATGGCAGAAAGCAGAGCATATATCATGGAAGAGAAGAGAATGATAAAATAGATATGTGGATTGAAATTATAAACTTAGAAAAATATATTACAATCCTTATGATTTTTACCTCACTGCATCATTACCTGTTTTGTTTCATTTCTTGTTTCTCCATATTTTACTTATAGAAGACATCCAGTTTTAGTAGTGATCTATTTAGTACTCCACCTAAATCCAGTCTTAGTGCTACACAAAAGAAAGCTCCTCCGCCCCGACCTGCCCCGCCAAAATCAAAAAGTCCCATTACATTTGGGTCCATGTCAGTATCACCAAATTTGACAGCTCAACCTACAAGTGGGTTTGATTCTGACCCTTTTGGGGGAAGTGATCCATTTAGTGGCTCAGGAACCAAGAACATCACAGGCGGTACCTTAGCCGATCCATTTGCAAACTTTGCTGACTTCAGTCCGGGAAAGGTAAGACTAATGCTATACAAATTTGTTTTAGTAAAAACTTATGTACATGCTTGGCTGTTCAGACTAACTTTGTTGTCAATCAGTGATTCTCAACCGATATGCCTCGGCACTTAGGTGTGTCTGAAAATTTGTGAAGTGTGCTGTGAAATTTTGTGAGTTTTGAATACTATGTTGTTTTTTTCAAAGCTCGTACTTCACTCATCACGCTTCTCAAATGTTTTTTCTGGTGACAGATTTGCAGTGGGTCTTATTACATCCCCGGGTGTAGTAAAGAAGGTAGACCTGGGTCCTCCTCACTGTAGTGCAGCGCAATGCTTCTCAGCAGACTCACCACTAAGGAATCAGTGTGTCAATCCCCACCTCATTGGCCAGGCTGCTGTAAAATATCCTGTATATAGGCTCATGACCTAATGCAGACCTAAGGAGACTATATGACTACTGCTAAACATGAAAACTAAAAAGTAATTGGGGAAAAGACAGTGTTTACCATCTTCACCAAGAGCCACAAAGTTAACAAACAGAATACAATTTTTGAGATTAGAGGAGCACCAACTGATTAGAGAGGAACACCCCACATATCTTGGAGTCATACTTGGCCGACGGGACGGCATGGCCTAGTGGTTAAGTGGCACGGGTCACAATCCGAAGGTGCTGGGTTCGATCCCCAACACAGCACCGGCCGTTACCCAGGGGAAGCAAACCATTAGAAAATGCAGGAGTAAGCAGATCCTTACATAAAATGCATGCTGAATTCAGATGCATTGGGCCGACAGGCGCAAAATAAAAACCACAGTGCAACGCACACCGCCTTGGGGATTAGAGAAATAAGGCGAACGCAAAAAAAAAAAAAAATACTTCGCCGACAACTCAGTCTGAATCATCACATCCAGAATGTGAAGAATAAGGCAATGAGGTGTCTACAGCTATTGAAGAGACTTGCTGGTACATCATGGGGATCAGACAAGTATACTTTGGGAGGCTTGTACATTGGTTATGTGCGCTCAGCAATATAATATATTAGTACACTCCTAACAACTTGTTCAAAACCTAACTTGGAATCCCTGGATAGGGTGCAGTGCTGTATGCTTCATTAATGCAGCAATGAGGTCAACACCAATGGCAGCAAAATCTACACAAATGTGGAGCCCCTTGAGATGCAGAGGGATAAAGCTATTATGGAAGCTTATGAACCAAGTAGCAGAATGAAACAGGATCATATCAACAGACTCCTTGTAGAAAACTGGTAGCCAAAATGCAGAATCAAACAAAAGTCTGTACATCACCATGTTAGTGAAATCAATGACGGATACCACCTCCAAGAAAGAAAACCGTTACAAAGAGTAGCAGAAGACATACCTCCACTACAATCCTTAAAATGCCAGAAATTCTGACAAAATTAATAGAGGCTGCAAACAGAAGTTCAGATCCAAGTATCCTCATGTGAGCTGATCAAAGAACTATTGATGCCTATCCCGATGAATGGATACATGTATATACTGATGGGTCTGCATCTAAGGCCACCATCAAAGCAGGTTATGGTGTTTATATAGAACACCCAGGGGACGGCGTGGCCTAGTGGTTAAGTGGCACGGCTCACAACCCAAAGGTGCTGGGTTCGATCCCCATCTCAGCATCGGCCGTTACCCCGGAGAAGCAAACCCTTAGAAAATGCAGGAGGAAGCAGACCCTTACATAAAATGCATGCTGAAGTTGGATGCACTGGGCCGACAGGCGGAAAATAAAAACACAGTGCAACGCACACCGCCTTGGGGATTAGAGAAATAAGGCGAACGCAAAAAAAAATAAAAAATATAGAACACCCAGACAGATCCTCTGATGGTTGCGAGAAGATTTGCTCTAACTATGAAGCTGAAATCACTGCACTTGAGACCACCTTGTACCATCTGAGGATGGTGTTTGATGCCTTTCCCTCAACAAGTTTAAAACATTGTTATTCTCACAGATTCAATGTCCATCCTTCAAGCATTAGAATATGCTGGACATTATAGACCTGATCTTATCCAAATATCTCTAGACGTTGACCACATTATCACCTCTCATGTCATCAAAATAGATATTCAGTGGATCCTTGGACATTGAAACACACCTGATGATGGCAAGGAAGACAGACTAGCAAAGAAAGGATGAAGACAAGAACAGCCAAACACACAGCAACAACTCTATAAACAGCCATACAGCTCATAAGAATAGCAAACATGGGAAACACAGGAAAGGAGGTCTAGAGACATATGGCAAGCGCCAATCCTAATGACAGTAACAATCAACTCGCATGGAAGGATCAGAGCACCATTTTCCAACTGAGATCTCAACACATTCCACTTAACAAGCACCTGAACAGAATCCAACCACAACACACTCCTGAGTGCCAGCTGTGTACACATCCATATGAAACCGTTGATCATCATCTCCGAGTGCTCTGCATTCAACGATGTTAGGAAAATGTTTTCTCCTCCGAGACCAGATAAATGAAACACTTTGTATAGCGCTAAACAACAACTAATAATCTTGTGCAGATACCATTACATGGCGTTGGGCCAAAAAGCGAGAGCCCAGGTGCTGAGGTGGGGGTCTTGATCAGGATGTTTCATCTGACCCTGATGTAAGCATTTGTAACCTTGAATACTAAGTAGTTAACATCACACATAAATTATACAACTTTCATGTTTGGTAGGTGTAGAAAATGACCCCATTATAATTATTATTGATCATTGTTGAATATTATTATGGTCTGTTATTACAATATAAGTTGTGTTCCATGGAAGAGTCTTCTTCAATCAAGTGTACCTGGAAGTAAGAAAGGTTGAGAATCCCTGATGTAAATATGTGATTTCTGAGACTGACATTGATGTAAATTCTTTATTGTACAGACTGACATTTAATGTAATCTAAAGATGCTGAAACTGACATTTGATGCAAATAACAATTTACTTAAATGATGTTTGGCAAAATGTGAACATACATTGCTGTTGAAATTGACATTTTGTATGTGTATATAGAAGACTGTTTATACTATGGAAATAATTTGGTTTCTGTGCCTTTAATGGGCCAAAATTTTAAATAAAGATGTTATGATATGGAAGAGTGTTCAGAAAGGGTGAAAAAAAGGTAAATGGAGTTCCACAATCATAATGTTCACTTAGGCATCTGAAGCCCGTTGCATCGGTCGGCCACATCCATGACTTGAGTTCCATAATAATAATGTTCACTTAGGCATCTGAAGCCTGTTGCATCGGTCGGCCACATCCATGACTTGAGTTCCATAATAATAATGTTCACTTAGGCATCTGAAGCCTGTTGCATCGGTCGGCCACATCCATGACCTGAGTTCCGTAACACTGATGTCAGGGATAAAGTATTAAAAATTTAATTCTACTGCTCAACTCCGTTTCAATGTGCTGCTCAGGGTCTAAAGAATCACTCCATGAAAACACATTGTGTTAAAAAATTATGGCCATATTTTTTACTTAAACTTAAATCTGCTATCAACTTGGCGTGGGTTTTGTTCTTGTTCATGATAATTGGTGTACTATAGAATAACAATATATAAATTCTTGTTGATGAATGGTACATTAAAATATTTAAGACACTTGCAGAGTGTTGGGTGCCATGAAAAATGTATCATGGATGTCAAGTGGCACGCACACTTAGGACAAAACTGTCTGCCGTGTCATGAGCACACGAGTAAAATGAGAATGAGTGTCATGCATTCTTAATAAAGTGTGAACATTTCAATGCGTATCAGAAGAAATCCACATATTGACTATGTTTATTGATAGAAACACATTTCAGCGTACAAAAAATTAGAGCCATTCTTGCAACGTTATAAGGGGATTCACATCGTAACTGTCACATTATAGCAGGGTTGAGATGTACTAGGTCACCGATTTTTATGAGGTGGTGGGACCAGCTTCTTTTCTTGTCAATTTATCTCCCCTAACTGTCAGCCACGTACCCGTTTATAGCCAGCCGCGTGTGCTGCTGGACTGCCGAGTTCGGCGATGCAAATGCCACAAGAGATGAGCGCTTTAACTGTTCTGCCACTCAGACGCACAGGAAGGGAATAGTATAATCTTAATTTGCCGCAGCCAACAAAATAGCTAGATGTAATTCTTTCCCCAAACTGACATTTTGACATACATAATATGTCAGCCTGATTTACGACACATACCCAACAGTTGACACATGCTCTAGTTCAAGGCTTATCTCTGTTAGCTTTGGTTTGCTTATATTTGTTATCAATTATACTGCGCTTTTCTGCGATTGGTCATCCTTGATACTTTATGATTATTGCTTGTTAACAAAATAAAATTATGGAATATTTTCCATAACTGAGATATGCTTGTGGGATTTGTAGGACTGTATGTTATTGCTTGTATTATAGTAAAATATACAAATTGTGTTAACTTATTGTTTATTCTTGTACTGTCAGGAAAAAAAACAATACAAGTAAAATAAATACAATAAAATAAAGACTTGCCTTAAACCTTAAGAAAAATAAAATGGGGGATAGATGTGATTATGTTGAGACAATGACAAATAATGAGCTGTGGTGTACCTTTGCTTGTATTATAACAAAGGAAACATTGAAACATGTGGGGGGGGGGGGGGGGTGGGATACGTTGTAATAAGAAGACATATCAATAACATTACATCATTTACTTGCTGTAATAATGTTTGCATACTAATGCTGCAGCAGTTATCAAAGTTATTGATTTTATCTATACAACAACAAACTACTGACCCCCAACAACAATGTGAATATTTATCTGACCAATAGGTGGTAGGATAGCAATATCATCAAGTGATAGACCCCAAAGTCCGGGTAAATGGGTTACTTCTTTCTTTCTGGCATTTTTCCTGAAGTGGACATTGCGTCGCAGTTTACAGCAAGGCTGTGATTTCTGTCTTTTGACCAGACACACCTAGTTTCAGCACAGCAGTTTTGGGACCGAGTTTGTCTTTTCTCTTCAATCCATATTCTTTTAGCCAGACTATATGACTGCTGCCTGTTCCCAAGGCTGCATCTTGGAGGTGGAATAAGGTCTTGGTCAGCTTTGGCTCACTGACTCAATGCAAGGAGTCAGCTATGAGTCGCTGGCTGCTGTAAGCTCATTCACTTCTGCATCTTCAGCCCCAGGTTACTTCTGAAAATCACAGGGTAACATATTATATGGGTTAGGTTATTTTGCAAAACCAGTGTGATAAACAGAATTAAGTATTATATGGGTTATTTAGCAAAAACTGCGGTGAACTATATTGGGTTAATATATTATTGGTCGTTCAGTAAAAAATAGGATGAAGTATTATATATCATTTATCATAACATTAAATGGAATACTATATGGGTCATTTAGCAAAAAATGATGAAATATTATATGGGGCATTTAGCGAAAAACAGGGTGAAATGCTATATGAGTCGTTTAGCAAAAACATGGTGAAATATTATATGGGTCATTTAGCAAAAACGTGAAATATTATATTGGTCGTTTAGTAAAAATAGGATGAAGTATTATATGGGTTATTTAGCACAAAACAGGATGAAGTATTATATGGGGCATTTAGCAAAAAATGATGAAATATTATATGGGGCATTTAGTGAAAAACAGGGTGGAATGCTATATCAGTCATTTAGCAAAAACATGGTGAAATATTATATGGGTCATTTAGCAAAAACGTGGTGAAGTATTATATTGGTCGTTTAGCAAAAATAGGATGAAGTATTATATGGGTTATTTAGGACATAACAGAATGAAATATTAAATGGGTTATTTAGGACATAACAGAATGAAGTATTATATGGGTTATTTAGAACAAAACAGGATGCAGTATTATATGGGTTATTTAGCAGAAAAACAGGATGAAGTATTATATGGGTTATTTAGCAGAAAAACAGGATGAAGTATTATATGGGTTATTTAGGACATAGCAGAATGAAGTATCATATGGGTTATTGAGAACAAAACAGGATGCAGTGTTATATGGGTTATTTAGCAGAAAAACAGGATGAAGTATTATATGGGTTATTTAGCACAAAACAGGATGAAGTATTATATGGGTTATTTAGGACATAACAGAAAAAATATTAAATGGGTTATTTAGGACATAACAGAATGAAGTATTATATGGGTTATTGAGAACAAAACAGGATGCAGTGTTATATGGGTTATTTAGCAGAAAAACAGGATGAAGTATTATATTGGTTATTTCACAAAACTACTGATAGGCACACATTTAAATGACTGAGTAGTATATTACTTTTCAGTTGACTAATTTCTACAAGATGAGATAGCTGCTCCCATGCCCAATCCTTCCTACAACATGCTTGACGGTTTACAGTGTTAGTATCCTTTGCTCCTCTTTAAGGCCCCAGCAACAATTGGGCACCATGGTCCCTTTCTGGGCACAAAGGAGCATGACCATGACACTCTGCTGTGTCATCGTGTCAAACAAAATGCTACAGAAGCTGCCGACCCATTATCCCAGAAATACTTTGGTGCAGGCTTCCTTCAATGAGACCAAGTGTAGTGGTGCTCACATCAGAGTGACAATGGAAGAATAATGATGGTTTTAGCATCCATGCATGTGGCTTCCTCGAAGGAAACCTGCATCATATTCTTTTGTAAATGTGGTTTCTTAACTAACTAAACGTCTTTATACTGGTTTAGAAGACTTTACAGAGTATTTATACAGCCAGTTTCTTGGAGGGTGGTTAACCAATGTGCAAGTCTATCTTAATAGACTCAGACACTAGAGCAAAGAAGACCTGCAGCCTGTTAGGCACCATCTATGCTGCTCATAACAAACCACTTATCCAGGGCCGGTGTTATGCCATGTCACACAATTTGTCGCCTCTTACAACATGTGGGGCGGTGGTGCTATTCTTGTCTTTGTCATACACAAAGACCCCGGCAGACCACTCGGGACACTCGTTCTGTTACACTTTGGTTTATATAAATAGGTTGCAAGCCCCATGCACAACCCTCTACAGTTCCTTTTTACCACATTCATAATAGTGTGTAATATTCCTAGTTTTTCCTTCCCATTAACGAGCCCTAATATCTGCACAGGGATTTCTTTAAACTGCTGATAAAAGTGCATACTCTGTTGTCTAAACTATGAGAGCGAGGGCTATGCATTAAATATAACACAGCTTACAAATGAACACAGCTTATTAATGCTTTTGCTTGCTAATCTAGAAATGTTCTACACTTCAAAGCCTAAATCATTCTACCATTTCATTCATGTAGATCATATCATTTATGCCAAATTTTTTGTGTGTGCTCTGCTTATGCCAGTTTGAAGACAATGCACCAAGCTGGGGCCAGTGATGCAGGCATGCAAGCTCCAACATTGACCTTAACTGCATTAACTTTTCATGTGCGTGACCTTGCTTCTATTATTTTGGCACGTTACTGGTGTTGGTTAACTTTATTTAACAATCTCTATTTAGCCTGGCATAATGTAATTAGTATAAGTTGCCAAATGGATTGAAAATTGGTTAACGGGAAGAAGGCAGAGGGTGGGCATAAATAAGGAGTACTCTGAGTGGTGTGAAGTGAAAAGTGGAGTGCCACAGAGCTCGGTTTTGGGACCAATTTTGTTCTTGATATAAATAAATGATTTGGACATTGATATGGGATCCATGATTGCAAAATTTGCTGATGACACAAAATTAGGCAGTAATGTCTCATCTAAAGCAGAATTGGATATATTGAGGTCGGATTTAGATAAAATTCAAGAATTGTCTGTGAGCTGGCAAATGGAGTTTAATGTAGATAAATGTACAGTCATCCACATGGGTAGATCCAATATGGAACATAATTACAGAATGGGAGAGAACAATATTAGAAAGATAGATAAGGAAAGGGACCTAGGGGTTATAATAGATCATACAGGTAAGGTAAGTGAGCAAGTTCAGGTGTCAGTGAAAAAGGCAAATGCAATGTTAGGAATGATGAAAAGAAACATTAAACATAGGAGGAAGGAAGTGATAGTCAAACTGTATAAAGCATTAGTTGAACCTAGATTGGAGTACTGTGTACAGGAGTCCTTATCATAGAATGGATATAAACATGCTGGAAAGAATACAAAAAAGAGCGACAAAGCTGATAGTGGGATCCCAGAATTACAGTTATGAGGAAAGACTCAGATAAACCGGCCTACAGTGTCTAGAAGAGAGAAGAATTTGAGGTGACTTAATACAGGTTTATTAGAGGATCAGAGGAATGGATAAATTAGGCTATAACAAGTTTTTCAAAATACAGCCACTCACAAGAACAAGAGGGTATAGCTACAAATTAACTAAAGAGAGGTCCAGATTAGTTGTTAGGAAATATTATTTTTTTTTTTAGTCAGAGAGTGAGGAATGCTTGGAATGCATTGCCGTGGGAGATAGTGGAGGCAGGGACAGTTAATGCATTTAAGAATAAATTGGATGCGCATAGCTTTGAGAGCAAGGTAATGTAAATGAAACTGGTTGTATACAGACTCTGCAGAGTCTTCTAAACCAGTATAAAGACGGTAAGTTAAGTTAAGTTAGAGAGGTCAGCTGAACTGAGCTGGTTTAATGTTTAGACAAAATAAAGTTAATAGCACTTCAGGATAGCCTTCCCTCTTTGATCCCTTCTCCTTTGCCAGTCTGCTCTGCTGCAGCCTGTTATCCAGGATCACAGCATGGAGGTGTAGAAGGGTCTTGGCAGCTCTAGTTTGCTGACCATGACGCTAACAGTCAGCTATGGGTCGCTGTCTGCTACAGCTCATGCGCTGCTGGGCGTCTGGATCCTCAATTCTCATATATGTTGATTTTTGTTCCAGTAGCTGCTCCATACTTTCTCAATTGTTTAGATTTTAGCGCTACCCTTTTATTGCCTGTGGAAATAATGATCTGTTGGATATTGACATTTTTCATGTGTCACTCTTATGTATGCAATCATGGATCGCCTCAATTTCATGTTTGTAGTGCTATTTATCTATAATATTGTTGACCCTCTTCAAAGTCTTAATTTTAATCTCCACACTATCTTCTTTGTCAATCTCTGTCTCTTTTTTTTCAAAGAAAATTTGTGTTATAGTGAAAGAAAAATTGCTAGAATTTTCAAGTGATAATTAACGCTAGAATTTTTTTAATCGACAGTGATAATTAATGCTAGAATTTTGTTAATCGGCAATGAAAATTAATGCTAGAATTTTGTTAATTGGCAATGATAATTAATGCTAGAATTTTGTTAATTGGCAATGATAATTAATGCTAGAATTTTATTAATTACCAATGATAATTAATGCAAGATTTTTTTAATCAACAGTGATAATTGATAAGCATTATTTACCTGGCTTGTGTTGTGTATAAAATAGTGATGCCATGTTGGTCATATACATACATTAATTCTTCTCTCACACAGTTCACTAGCTCAGATGATGATGTATGGAGCGGTGGGGGACCCAATACTATTACCATAAAGAGCTCAAAATCAACAGAACCACATTTGACAAAGCAGAATGTTTTATTGAATAACGTCAGTAGAGCATTTGATGACTCCGAAGCTTAGACAAGCTTGAAATCATATCATTGACTGTTATCATTAACGTTGTAATATTTTATTGTAGGAAAAACAGCATGGGAGGACCAGCTTTACATTGATATGATATTGTCTTGTTGGTGCTCAGTATAGTTGCTAACAACTTTGCTACTGTTAATGATGTTAACTACTGCTAGTTTCTGTAGTGCAATGTTCTCTGTCTAGATCAATCTTTGCTTCAGTTTTACCAGCCAGCATTATTGCCTTCTTTTGTGTATGTCCCAATTCTATTTGTTGTTTCTGTAGGGTGTTAAACCTGTTTTTTATATGCACACCGAATATATTCCGTATGTAGCCCAGCAATGTGTTAAATTTCTTTCTGTTTCATTATATTGTGAACGTGTTGCATAGCACATTCCATTTGCTAGTTTGTATTCAAATTGATATGAGAAAGGACAAGGCAGAGCCGGTGTCTCTCTGTAAAATAATTGCTAAAATCAGCTCGATTAAAAAACAAAATGAAAATGTTTTATGATGTTTATAACGTAATTCTAAAATCATGGTTCATTTGACTAGTTAATGGACCATTTGTTGTTCAGAACTCATGTGTCAGCACCTTTAAATCATAAATCAAGCATTTGATAAAAATAGAAAAGCTAAATTAATAACAAATTATGCTATAAATATAAAGAAAAGACAAGAAATAAACATAACCAAAACAATAAAATGGCATTCAACCTGTCAGGAGAATAAAGGAGCATTTGAAAATGTTGCAATATTGTGGGGAAACAAATTTGTTGAAATGGAAATTATTTGTAGAAAGTGTTCATGGCACAGGATAGTCTTATGTTTTTTCAACCCTTCTAATGTATCTCAGCTGTTACCCATCTAATGTTGTATCTCAGCTGTTACGCGTCTAATGTTGTATCTAAGCTGTTACCCATCTAATGCTGTATCTAAGCTGTTACCCATCTACTGCTGTATCTAAACTTCGACTGTTTCTAATGCTGTATCTGAGCTGACACCCAGCTAATGCTGTATCTGAGCTGTTACCCATCTTATGCTGTATCTGAGCTGACAGCCAGCTAATGCTGTATCTGAGCTGACAGCCAGCTAATGCTGTATCTGAGCTGACACCCAGCTAATGCTGTATCTGAGCTGTTACCCATCTAATGCTGTATCTGAGCTGTTACCCATCTAATGCTGTATCTGAGCTGTTACCCATCTAATGCTGTATCTGAGCTGTTACCTATCTAATGCTGTATCTGAGCTGTTACCCATCTAATGCTGTATCTGAGCTGTTACCCATCTAATGCTGTATCTGAATTGTAACTCCTTCTAATGCTGTATCTGAGCTGTTACCCATCTAATGCTGTATCTGAGCTGTTACCCATCTAATGCTGTATCTGAGCTATTACCCATCTAATGCTGTGTCTAATGCTGTATCTGAGCTGTAACTCCTTCTAATGCTGTATCTGAGCTGTTACCCATCTAATGCTGTATCTGAGCTGTTACCCATCTTATGCTGTATCTGAGCTGTTACCCATCTTATGCTGTATCTGAGCTGACACCCAGCTTATGCTGTATCTGAGCTGACACCCAGCTTATGCTGTATCTGAATTGTGATTCCTTCTATTGCTGTATCTGAGCTGTTACCCACCTAATGCTGTATCTGAGTTGTGGCCCACCTAATGCTGTATCTGAGTTGTGACCCACCAAATGCTGTATGTGAGCTGTTACCCACCTAAAGTTGTATGGATCCTCTTACCCATCTGTTGCGGTATCTGAGCTGTTACCAATACCCATCAAATGTTGTATCTGAACTGTTAATATACTGATGGTCGTAAAAATAAGAGGTAGAAAAATGTAGAGGAATATGTGGCATCCACAATAATGTCCTTGGTTATCAAAGAGCAAGAAATATAATTTGCTTATGTAGTTGTTGTTTTGGATGATCGTCATCTTGTGGTAAATCAGAAATGATTGACAAGAAGACAGGCATGAGAATTGAAAAGGGAACTGTAAGCCTTCTTTCTTTGAGCTCAAACTGATTAATGACATATCTCACAGAGTAAGATTTTTATTGTTGTTTAATTATGACTGCCAAGTGGTGAGACATTTAAAATGGCTGTGAAATATTTGATTCTTTGCTCGCAAATTTTGTTGTTGTTGGTATTTTTTTTAGCTCTTTAAAATGTTAAATTTTTGTGTGTGTCTTTTTAGCTTGTTAAAATGTTGCCACATCCACTTCTGACCATGCTTTTAATTTGGGTTAACTTCCCCTAGCCTTTGACTGTGACAAGAATACCTCCAAAGCAACAGGTGTTTGGAAGTCAGGGTTTTTCTTCTATTAAGTTAAATTGTCACCCATGACATATGGGCTTCATCTATCCAGAGCATTCGGATGTTAGAGTGCAAGAGAATGTGGGGACAGTGGTCTCGAGGTCACAGGTTCGAATCACGGTGGTGACCGGCATTTTTTCACGTGGATCTTCTGGTTAAAATTCCCCTAACCTTTGGGTGGTGAGATTGGACTCCTGTGTTCATTGTCGAGCACGTTAAAAATTCCTTGGCAGTTAGAAATTTAAAAGAGTATGCTTAATAGCTGCTGCCTGGACAAAATCCAAAATTTATAGTTGAAAATCTACCCAAATCATTTGTACCTTCCCTCAGGCCTAGTAAGCGGCAGGAAGTTTGAAATACCTACTACGGATAGCCAATGGCCTTCGGCTACCTGGCAGCAGACATTAACATGCCTGTTTTAATGCAAGTATAAATATAAGAGAATCAAACTCTGTCTCTTCTATTGTTAATGGAAAGTCCTACTTGAGGTGGTCAGGAACTAGTAGAAAATGTCCTGCCTGAGGTGGCCAGGACAGGGGTTCTTCCTGGTTTTGTGTTGGGAACATTTAGTTATAATTGAGATCTCATCCTGAATTCCAGCCCCAGTTATGGCAGAAATTGGGACCACAATATGCATTTCGACTTCATCACAATGAGCCTGGAAAAATTAATTAATTGTTCGTAAATGAATTCATTGATGGGTAAACTGCACATTCGTATTATAGATAATATAAATATATATAGATATTTGTGAATACATGTTAATAATTCACTTGAACAATGTTACTGATAATTTTGCTGTAAAAAATCCAATAGTGTTCTAGAATAAATGTTTTAGTATAAATGTTTTAGCATATTATTGTACTCATACGGTAAGTGTTTAGTGTTTGTATGTTGCTAGACCTGCAAAAAAGACCTTAACTGGCATGTCACAGACATTAAGTTACTCTCTTCTCTTAGATGTAATTTTTTTTGTTTATATACTTGCAATCAAGTATGCAGGAAGTGTGAAATTTCCTCTCCTTTGTTTTTAAAAAAAACAGCTGTTTACCTTTTTTTTTTTTTTTTTAAGAGCAAAGAGATTTATAACCAAATGACTTTCATGAAATAAGGTTAATGACTATGGTTTACTCCCTCGTCACAAAGCGCTCCAGTATACCCAGGGTTTAATAGATACAAGACTTCCAGTTATGGAAATCAAGAAAAGACCACAAAAAGCTGAGGTTTTGTACAATACTGAACTATACTACTATACTATCACTGCAGCATTTATTTCCATTGCTGAGGTCCACCAAAGAGGGTTTAGAGTGCCGAGGAATGAAGATCACTTGCCCCTGCAAATGTCACACACTGTATAGACATAAGTTTGTATTTTACCTCTGATATACAACAAAATATGCCTTACTGAGGGTTTAAACACATGTCCTTTTTGGTAAAAAGCTGACATCCAAGTCATTTGATCAGACATTCCTTGTACAATAAAAAGTACTTTATTGCACTCACATCAATAAGTATGTGATGAGTGTTTTAATGTACCTATGAAGTCTAATAGCATTGTTGAACAATTTGTTGTATAGTGATGCTGTGTAAGTGCTCATGTGTGTAAGAGAAAACTGAATATGTAAACAGGAATGTGTGCCTCTTAACAAAATTGTATGATTGCTGTGCATGACAAATAAGACTGAATGCTCCAAGTGAACAAAATAGTGTTTAATGCAGAACACTTTAGTAGAGGATATGTAAAAAACAGTAGAAATATGTTGTAGCTTGGAGAATTATTAAACATCTACAACTAAAACTACTCACTTGATTTCATAATCTAGATGCTGAGCAGTGCACGAACTGTAGCGGTCTGCCACCCAAAGCTGACTGCTAGCGTCAGCGATCCAGAGCTTCCACGACCCTTCTCTATCTCCATGTGGTGATCCTAGATAACAGACTGCAACAGGACAAACTGGATAAGTTGAAGGGATTGAAGAGAGAAAGCTAACCGGGTACTAAAAAATGACATGCTGAAGTTGAATGTGTCGGACCAAAAGGTGCAAATATCGCAGTCAAGCTGTAAACTACAACACAATGAATTCCGTACTCAAATTTTCATCCTGCTACTTGCAAAGCCCTGTTCAGGGCTTGGTAGCGGGAGTTTGAGAACGAACGACGAGAAAGAAGATAATCTAGAAAAGTGCAGTTGAAACCATTCACATGATCATTCTGTTATCCAAAGATCTATCCTTACATGTGCAATGTAATACTTTAAAAAAATGAAGTGTATGTGTGTTGTATGCAGGAGTATTTTAGATGATTTTAAGACCATCTGTATTTCTTTTGTGCTTGAGAAATTGCTTATAATAAATCTGTTCATTATATGTGACATGTCATTTGCCCACATCTCTCCAATCATTTTTGCATTCGGATGTTAGTTGTTTGCCATATTTTTTACATGTTTCTTCAAAGTTGGTAAAGAAGAAGCATGGAAGAAATATGATAAACAACTAAAGTCTATATGCAAAAATTGCCCAAGAGATTTTTATAAAAATATCAAAACAATGAGATTCAGAGAGCTTCATTCCCACTTCCATCATTAATTTCAAAAATGGTTTTCCGATATCTAACAAGCGTATTCAGCAAAATCAATGGGAAAAAGTACTTCCACAAACTTTTTAACCTGCCAACTGCCCAAAGGCAATCAGCATTTACTTCCAGAAACCTATTTGAATTGGCTAGAACCTGCTTCATTGATTCAAGCAATTGAAAATATGAAGAACAGTCCAGAAATAAGTCACTGAGTGTGGATGGCATAACAACTGAGACAATTGAAGAAGCTTGTGGTGAGACAGGAGTGAAGTGCCTGTTGAGGATTTTTACGAAGGCACAGGAGTTCCAGACAGTTGACAACAAGTTATAACAGCACTAATTTAGAAGAAAAAAGGCAGTAAAAGAAATCTTGGTACCCTCAGAGACGTATCACTACTAAGTCAGCTGTATAGGAAAAATATATGTGAAACTTTTAACGCAAAAAATAAAACCAATTGTTGAACATATCTCAGTTTGGCTTGCACAAGGAGGTGGGCTGCTCTGATCTATTATTCACCTTTAGACAATAATATGAGAAGACAGCAATAGAATATAACAAATCATTCAATATTTCATTTATTAACCAGGAGAAGGCATTTGATAGAGTAAATAGACTCTTGTGTGTGTACTGAAGCACTACAGAATAAAGGGCCAACTCTTGGATAATGTGAGAACACTATACTTACTGTGTTAATAGCTATATTATAAGAATGAATGACTGATGGAATCACAGATGATTTTGATGGAATGGAGGGAGTCTGGGGGCCCTCTCCTATTCATATACCTGACCACATCTGTTTAGTCATAGTTTTGATTTCTCTCTGTGTATCAATTTGCAGTCTCATAAGACATAGTTTCTGAACGCAAATCACATATTTTTATTATAATTCATTGCTTCTCTACACTGTCCATATGTCATGTATTTCTCGTAAGTCATAGTCTCTCTCAACATTCTCTGTGCATAGTTTTACATTTCTTGTAAGTCATATTCTGTACATGTTTTTACATTTCTTGTAAGTCTTAGTCTCTAAACAATGTCTGAATCATGTAACCACCAGTGAGTCATGATTTTCAAACATCATGTTCGATTTTATCATTGTTAAAAGAACTAATTTCTTGCTAGACTAAAATAGAGTATGCTTCATGCTTACCTAGCATTTTCTATGTATGACATGAGTTTTGTAATATTTCTAAACACCACATTAGAATTAGTATAAGGAAGTATGAAGTAACCAGGGCCCATAAGAGCAGCAAAGAATAGTAACACTGTAATCTGTTAGGCATGTCATGGGACTGGCTACTCCATTCTGTAGAAACCTAATACTTAAAAAATGCCTAGAGATACAGACAGGTCAACGTTTGATGGTATGACACGTATTTGTTGAAGACCTGTGTTCCGCAGGAATTTGAAAAATTTTGATTGATTTGATAGAATGACATATTCCAGTGTATGTTTTTGAAATTAAATTACATTTCCATTCATGTTTTTGCAAGTAATTCCAATTTTGTTTATTTCCTTTGTTGTGATGAAATAGATATCAAATTTGTAAATACAGACAACTGCATCATGGTAGTATGATGTATACTCCATATGAGAATTTCTCTACACTCAAGCAGTTTGCACAACATGTCTCAGAAAAGTCTGACAAAACTGAATAGAATTAAAATAATGATCAATGTTGTGAATACTCATGTGCACTTGTGTTAATGCTTCTTTTCTTATGCTTTGTACCAGTGGCTTCAAACAATCTGGGAATGGTAACTATAATTTGACCCTTCTGGTTCCCCTTGGAAATTTCTGGCTGCAACAAGTGCTTTCCATAATTTGGATTTTGGGCTTTCTTCTTGAGCTCTGCTCATTAGACTACAGCTGCCCCAGCCTCCTCTTCTACCATTCGTTGTTAAGTGTTCTTTGGCCTCCTCATTTTTATATTTCCTTGTGGGTTCCAAGAATGATCCCAGTTTACAAATATTTTGTTACAGTTCTTTTAAAGATATGGATTACCACCATTCATCTTGACTTTGGTATGTGCATGGGGACTACCAACACAGTTGCTTAATCACTTTTGACAATGTGCATATTCCCATTCTTCATTTCTGGTCCATGACCCTGTGATTCACATGGGGGACAAAGTAACAATAATGTTACTATAAAAGCAGGGAGTTGTATAAACAAGTGAAAAATGGTGAATGCATTTCTTCTTTCAAAAGTTTCAGGAATCCACTGGTTTAATGCAGCGATCCTCAATCTATTCAAGATCGCATACCACTAAAGTAATAATAACATGATGTGGCCACTCCCCCTCACACGAGGTGAAATTGAAAACCTACACATAAATATACAATTTTAATATCTAGATTTATTTCACAGACCTCATGTTTGGGGCAACTGGTAAAAAGAATAAAAAATATGATTTTTAACATCAAAGTCTTGTAGTTCAATAGTATGGTTATTGTCTAAGTTAGTTCATGCCAGTTTATGCATATGTACAGCTAGACTTGAGTTTGTAGGTCAGACACAGAATGAAGGCAATGCTAGTTGTTTAAGCAGACCTGTACCTGTCTCTTGTTGGTGATGCAGTGTTAACCAGTTTGGTGGAGGACTGACATTTTAATAGTACTATTTTTTCTATCCATCATTCTTAATGTCTGCTTGCTTGAGCAAGTCATTTGAGGACTGGTAATCACTTTCTTTGTTTAAGGAGTTTATTGTACTCTAATTCAAGAAGTACATAAATATTTGTTTACTATGAATTAGCAAAATAGTTGGTCAATTCACGTATTTGCTAAATTAGATCACTGTTAAGCAGGAATACAATTTGTTAATTCATGTATTTGCTAAATTCGTTCATTTTGACATAGCAGCATAGTTTGTCAGTGCTAATATATACAAAATTAGTATATTTAAAAAAAATTAACCACATGGTTTGTCAATTTAAATATTTGCAAAATTAATTCATTGTGAAGTAGCAGAGCTCTTACAGGTAGGTAGGGGAAGTAGTGGTGGAAGGCCTGACACACATCTGCAACAAAATATGGGCAACAGTAAACTGACCGGACTTATGGACAAAATCAATGGTTATACTATTACCTAAGTCTGGAAACCTAAAGCTGTGCTAAATTTACAGAACAATGAGCCTCATCAGCCACTCTAGCAAGGTCATGCTTAGATTAATCCTCGACCGATTGAAACCTCAAGCAGAGAACATCATTGCTGAGGAGCAAGCAGGGTTCAGACAGGGAAGAAGCACTACAGAACCGATATTTAATTTAAGCGAGAAATATCTAGAACAGCAGCAAAAACTGTATGATGTGTTTGTTAATTTTAAGAATGCGTTTGATAGGGTATGACATAAAGCGCTATGGGCAACCATGAGGATGTATAAAATCAACCGAAATATTATAAAGGTCCTTGAACACCTGTATGACAAGGCGTCCAGCACAGTTCTTGTGAATGGGAGGCGAGGGGACTGGTTTCACACATCAGTTGGTGTGAGACAGGGTTGTACACTATTTCCAACTCTTTTGAATATATTCCTTGAGGGAATTATGAGTGAGGCACTTGGAGGTCACGTTGGTACTGTCAGGACAGGGGGGACCGAACGATTACCAGCCCTCGTTTTGCAGATGACATCCACAGATTGGCCGGTTCAGAAGCAGAACTCCAGGAATGGGTCAATGAAACAACTCTTGACTATGGTATGGAGATAAATGCTGGAAAGACAAGATTAATGACCAACAACGTAGAGGGCTTCAACAGTAGGATAAAAGCTAATGGCCAGGAACTCGAAGTGGTTGACCGTTTTAAATATCTGGGTTCGATTGTCAGCGATGAAGGATCAAAATGTGAGGTGTTGGCCAGAATAGCACAGGTAAAAGCAGCGCTTGCACGGCTTAACAAAATCTGGCAAGGTTAAACGGTTAACACTATGCACAAAAATCAGATTAAAACATACATTGGTCCCTCTATGCTTGTGAGACATGGACGATTACAGCTGACCTTCAGCGAAGGATACATACCTTGGGCCCCTCACTGGTTGCAGGATGACCTGACGTAAAGTAGCAATTTAGCTTTACATTTCAAGAATTGAAAATTTACTTCTGTTTTATAGAGCAATGTATTTTTACAGCATAAATTTCAGTTAGAGAATTCAGTCACTGAAAACCAGATTGTAGTTTATGTTAAGTATGCTCATTAACCCCAATGTACTTATGGCGTGAACAATTCTTCCTTTTTGACTTTATGCTAATGCCCTTGTGATTGTGTTCATATTTGTGTTAATAAATGCACATAATTGTACTTCTATATTGGCTTTCTACTGCATATTTATCTTGACTTTCTAACTGCATATTTGTTTATACTTTCTAACTGTATATTTATCATTGGTTAGCATATCATATTTCATTTGTTGATTACCCTTTTAATGACTGTCACAAATTAAGATAACCTTCCTTAGTGGTTGTCAATCACACCCATTCACGGAGCTACATTTTTAACTAAATATGTAACAATTATTTTATCAAAAGGTACAGACTTAGAATTGAATTTGAAAATGTTGATTATGCATTAGATGATTGATTGTTTTTGTCAAGTAGAAGAGTTAATCATGAATTAGATGATTGGTTGTTTTTGTCAAGTAGAAGAGTTGATTATGCATTAGATGATTGATTGTTTTTGTCAAGTAGAAGAGTTAATCATGAATTAGATGATTGGTTGTTTTTGTCAAGTAGAAGAGTTGATTTTGCATTAGATGATTGATTGTTTTTGTCAAGTAGAAGAGTTAATCATGAATTAGATGATTGATTGTTTTTTCGTTCAAGTAGAAGAGTTGATTATGAATTAGATGATTGATTGTTTTTGTCAAGTAGAAGAGTTGATTATGAATTAGATGATTGATTGTTTTTGTCAAGTAGAAGAGTTAATCATGAATTAGATGATTGATTGTTTTTGTCAAGTAGAAGAGTTAATTATGAATTAGATGATTGATTGTTTTTGTCAAGTAGAAGAGTTGATTATGCATTAGATGATTGATTGTTTTTGTCGAGTAAAAGAGTTGATTATGCATTAGATGATTGATTGTTTTTGTCAAGTAGAAGAGATGAATTAGATGATTGAGATAAATGTTGTAAATGTCATGTACTGTCCTTCTTGGCATAGCTTATAGCTTGGAGAGTTTTATCATGTGCTCTATGTGTACGAGCATATATATTCTTCTGTGTTATGTATAGATGTCTATATTGTGTATTCTGTCAGTCTAGTATGCACTTTAATATTTTGGATAATACATTCCTGTATATCTGGATTTTGTTTATAAACATAACTGTCAAATCGTATGGGATAGTTTTATTTACCTGTGAAACAGATAATATATAAATGAGGTGTGTTCAAATGAAACTAACCCCAGTGGATTTATTACAAATGAAAGGAACATCAGCAGTTGTGGCAGAATGAAACAAAGCAATTGTTATGAACCAAGCATGCATCAGGGTTCATTAGAAAAAGTTGCCATATGCATTCAGAAACACATCCGACTACTTAGGTAGACATCGGATGTCGCCCCAAAAAAATGACTGGTTGCTCATTGAACCATTTCGTCTCTGAGGCCATGACGTCAGAGATCGGAGTCGAATTGTTGTCCTTTTAGACATTTTTTTAAGGGTACGAACGACGATGAAAATCACATGGTGACAGATCGGGACTAAAGGCTGAGTGTGGCAGAACATCCCACCTTTTCCGTGCTAATGCTTCTTGCACAATGTTCGCGACATGTGCATTATCGTGCAACATGATCATACCACGTGAAAGCATGCTGGGTCATTTATTCTTTATGGCTGTATGCAGGATGTCTATAGTGTTATTGTAACGATTGGCATTCATGTTCACGCCAGGATCTTTGAAATGTGCCAATGGAAGATCTTCACAGTAAAAAAAATGCGGTCAGCATAACCTTACCAGCAGAAACCTGGGATTTGAATTTTTTGGGTTTTGATGATCCGAGATGCTTCTAATGCATGTGAACACATCTTTTTTACCAGCATTTGAACTGTCCCAAGCGACACAGCGAATCTCTCTGTTTGTGAACCTATGCTCTGAAGGCGGTCTACTCAGATTTCTGCATCAATATCAGCAATGGTTTCTTCTGTCGCAACAATATGCACCTGAACTGGTCAAGGAAGATCTTTCGTTAAATCACGTCCTTCCCGAAAAATATGTGCTCATCCTTTGCTGTTGTCTTCGACACCCTTTTGTCACCATACACTGTTTGCATTCTGCGATGAATGTCGACTGGTCAGATGCGACGTCATCATGCTCCTCGCATGTATGTCCACGTGGCGCAGCACGGGCTGGTTTAATTTAAACACGCCTCATAGAACAGATACAATGATTGACTCTCTGGTGCTATATTAGTGCATATCATCAGGTACAGTACATGGAAATGGGGATGTTTGATAGATGCAGGTAGTGGGGGTTTGATAGATGCGGGTAGGGGGGAGGGGTGTGTGCCCTTCATTAAGGTTATTATGTGTTATTTTGAGGCTAAGCCAGTCAGTGGTTGCCTGGTTTGGTGTAGCACCTTCTGAGAGGCCCAGCATAATGTAAGCAGTAACAGGTCATTGTTAATAATATAAATTGTGACAGCAGTTTTTTGGTATGTGGAAACTTGACGAAGACTTAATGTTATTTGTATTTATCCATTGTGGTTATGTTGGGCAAATTGCGAATACTTTAGTTAGCAACATTTTGGAATTAACGTGAATCCTACAGTTGCCTTTTGCCATCTATTTCTGTTTTGGTTTGTCTTCTTGAGTTATGTTAATGTACCTCAGACTTCCTATTCTACTGTTATTCACTTGAAAATTTGTTGGTGACCTCACTGCCAATATTTTGCTTCTATCAGACTCAACCTCGGCCTGCAGTTATATTTAAGTTAGGCTGGCTGTGTTAGTTGTTTCTGTTTTTGTTGCAGTTTCTGTAAAATAAAAAATCTATGTATCTTTGGGACATCGAGACATCCCCAACCTGGGTGACCAGTGTACTGACTTTGACCTTTCTTGCAATTACCTCTTTTGATTTTGTTGAGCCAGCCAAAAAGTATATGGCTTGATCTGGCATAGATCATGGGATCAATAAAGCATGCAAGACATTCCACCACATCAAGTTGGAGTGCATGGAACAGACTATTACAAATTAGTAGGAATTACTTTTTGTTCTTGAGAAATTTGATATAATTTACAGGGTCACTTTCATCAAGATTGAGTCATATACTGACATTATTTTTTGAGAAATGTTACTATTTGTCAGAGATGTGAAAGTTGGTTAGTCATAGTAGTGTATTTTCTCCATGAAATAATGTGATCATGTGTTGAATATTTATTGACTAACAAAATAATACTCCAGTCAAAATCATGTTTAAGGGTAACAAAACAATAATATACGTGTTAACAAAACAATGTCTACAGTAGTAATAATATATGTGTTAACAAAACAATGTTGTTTACAGTAGTAATAATATATGTGTTAACAAAATAATGTTTACAGTAGTAATAATATATGTGTTAACAAAATAATGTCTACAGTAGTAATAAAATATGTGTTAACAAAACAATGTTTACAGTAGTAATGACACTGTCTAACTTGCATAACAATACATAATACACTTGCTAACTATTCAGACATCATCATCACCCTGGTAAGTTATTGTGCTTAATCAATCATGAATCATTACTGAGATAAGCATACCCAAGGCTACTGCAGTCAATGCAACCAGGTTATCCCTGCGACACTCTCACACACAATGGAAGGGTTGAATTTTGGGGATGTTATTGATCATACATTTGAGGATCTCTGCGACACTCTCACACACAATGGAAGGGTTGAATTTTGGGGATGTTATTGATCATACATTTGAGGATCTCTGCGACACTCTCACACACAATGGAAGGGTTGAATTTTGGGGATGTTATTGATCATACATTTGAGGATCTCTGCGACACTCTCACACAAAATGGAAGAGTTCAGTTAGGGGACATCATTCATGTTATTTAGAGACACCAAAGATATAAATAAATGTATTTCTTCTAAAGTTGACACTAATGCCTGACTGTTTGTTATTCATACATAGTGTTAGTAGGCTCACACAATTTTGGTTATCATCATTCACTATATGGCTGTTTAATTTTTACTTTGTGCTTCGCCTAAAAATGCCATAAACCAGCCTGCCATACAGGGAATAATAGCTCGTAATTTGTTGCTCATGCAAGCAATAATTATTATTGTCGTTATTGCTGAGTCGGGTAATCATATCTTTGATAACATATAAAATATAACATATATGAAGGCTCATAATCAAAGTATAGGCATAACTTTTATTGCTTATAATCAAATTGCTCACACTGGTGTTCGAGTTATCTTATCTCAACATGTAATCATATACCATTCATTATAAGGCTTGCAGCTTTGGTCACCGATTCATGTCTTGTGCTTCCCATCTGTTAAATGGTTCCACTGGCTAAACATGGAAGGCAGAAACTATCGTGACCATCTTTTTAGAGATTGATCGAAGTAATGATTGTAGTATAAGACAGTGACGATAACTGTTGGCATCAGCAAGGCTCATTCTTATATTCACATATATATAAGAAACAACTAGAAAAAGCACAATTAAAAAAATAAGCAAATGTGTACTTATGTCAGTTTCGTGCAAGAGCAACCAACAAACATGACTATTTTTTGGGGTAAACTTTCATCAAGACATCATTTAAGTATCATGACAGCCAGTAGCGAAGCATGATGATAATTTTAGGACAAGCTGAGTCATGAACTTAAAGGGACATGATCGTTCACTGTTCTAAAAATAGAAATTCAGTCAGTGAAGGACAACCTAATTTGTGGTTATTGAGCTGTGAGAAAAAATTTGCGTGCTAATGACCGTCTCCTAGCTACCAATTGACTTGATTCTTATGCTGTATTAGGCTAGATGCAGTCAGCTTTGCTGCTTCATGCCCTAAACCAAAATATCTTCTCTAATTCTTCACAAAACTTTTGGGATAGCTCAACCTATCCTGTTTATTCTAACATTTCGCTACTGATGACAGCTGACATATGTGATCATGTCTATCCCTAACTTTCTGTCGCTGATGCTGTTATACATTCTGTTGTTGACTTACTGCTGTGCTGTTAAACTGTCCTGTCATCTCTCTTCACCATTATGTTTCTGTTTTCCTTTTCTCATCTCACTTCACCTGTCTACTGATGCCGTTAGACATCGTAGAGAGGTGCAGTCTTCTTATCTGTGCCAATATTTTCAAACCATGCATCAGCAGTATTTCTTTAACATTGCTAATCCATGTTTTACTTAGTCTTCCTCTTGCTCTGTAGGCTCACATAATGAATAGGTTTAAAGACTATTTTGTCACATGACCAAACTATTTAATTCTCTGGATGCCTACATATATCATGGTCGGTATTGTCCTACTTTGTCAAATTTCTTCATTTCTCACCTTCACATCCATTTCTCATCTTCACATCCATTTCTCACCTTCACATCCATTTCTCATCTTCACATCCATTTCTCACCTTCACATCCATTTCTCACCTTCACATCCATTTCTCATCTTCACATCCATTTCTCACCTTCACATCCATTTCTCATCTTCACATCCATTTCTCACCTTCACATCCATTTCTCACCTTCACATCCATTTCTCACCTTCACATCCATTTCTCATCTTCACATCCATTTCTCACCTTCACATCCATTTCTCATCTTCACATCCATTTCTCACCTTCACATCCATTTCTCACCTTCACATCCATTTCTCATCTTCACATCCATTTCTCACCTTCACATCCATTTCTCATCTTCACATCCATTTCTCACCTTCACATCCATTTCTCATCTTCACATCCATTTCTCACCTTCACATCCATTTCTCACCTTCACATCCATTTCTCACCTTCACATCCATTTCTCACCTTCACATCCATTTCTCACCTTCACATCCATTTCTCATCTTCACATCCATTTCTCACCTTCACATCCATTTCTCACCTTCACATCCATTTCTCACCTTCACATCCATTTCTCATCTTCACATCCATTTCTCACCTTCACATCCATTTCTCATCTTCACATCCATTTCTCACCTTCACATCCATTTCTCACCTTCACATCCATTTCTCATCTTCACATCCATTTCTCACCTTCACATCCATTTCTCATCTTCACATCCATTTCTCACCTTCACATCCATTTCTCATCTTCACATCCATTTCTCACCTTCACATCCATTTCTCACCTTCACATCCATTTCTCACCTTCACATCCATTTCTCACCTTCACATCCATTTCTCACCTTCACATCCATTTCTCATCTTCACATCCATTTCTCACCTTCACATCCATTTCTCATCTTCACATCCATTTCTCACCTTCACATCCATTTCTCATCTTCACATCCATTTCTCACCTTCACATCCATTTCTCACCTTCACATCCATTTCTCACCTTCACATCCATTTCTCACCTTCACATCCATTTCTCACCTTCACATCCATTTCTCACCTTCACATTCATTTTTCACCTTCACATCTATTGCTCATCTTCATATTCATTTCTCATCTTCACATCCATTTCTCACCTTCACATCTTTTGCTCACCTTCACATTCATTTCTCACCTTAACATCTATTGCTCACCTTCACATCCATTTCTCACCTTCACATCCATTTCTCACTATCACTCTCATTCTTGTCTGTCCTGGTAACATTCCTTACTGATAGCAGGTCTACTATTTGATTATTATTTTTTTCCAATGTGTTCCAAAAGCTTCATTTGAGCTATTATTTTATGTAGTCCACTTTCAATTATTAATTAGCTGGCTATGGGGTTCTTCATATTCTTTTGTAAAACCATATCTTTGTGGCCTCTAGTAATAGTCTAATTTGTTAATTAATTGTCCACAACTCTCTACTACATGACAGGATTGACTCTATATTGGAAACTGAATATATGAAGTTCTGCAGTAAAACGCAAAACCATTAACAGATGAAATACAAGCAAGGTTAACATGACGTTTAACTTAACGTCTTTATACTGGTTTAGAAGACTCTGCAGAGTCTGTATACAACTAGTTTCATTTACATTTCCTTGCTCTAAATGATATGTGCATCTAATCTATTCTTAAATGAATTAATTGTCCCTGCCTCCACTGCTTCCTGTGGCAATGCATTCCAAGCATTCACCACTCTCTGACTAAAAAAATATTTTCTGATATCTAATTTGAACCTTTTTTTAATTAATTTGTAGCTATGCCCTTTTGCTGTTGTTGGTGGTTGTATTTTGAAAAAAACTTGTTAAAGTCTAATTTATCCTTACCGTTGATTATCAGCAACAGACAAGTTACAACAATATCACAAAAAATAAACCTTTATCGAGGACTAAACAAATAAGAAGTATTGAAGTTGCTTACGAGCTCAAAATTATGAAGTAAAATATATTCATACTGCAATCATTCAAAACAATTTTTTCATGGAAATATTTTTTTTTAATTGTACAGCAATGCACTTTAAAATATACAGTTTTCTGACCATTAATTACTGGGTGAGGAAAGAATTCTTATGAAATTTACTTGGAATAAAAAGAATGGCACAGTTGAAGTCTCAAGGAGATGGGTCAAGGGTGTTTTGCTTGTATCATCCCACTAGTTTGCTTATCTTACCTATGATGCCCTGCCAAAGTACTCTCTGTGTAATATGCCTGCTTACTTATGACATAAACAAGTATTATTTTTATTACCAAAAGTGCAATGTTTTATGACAAGAAAAAGGTACACATTTCATTTTGTGACAAATATACTGTTTTTAACACCTCCCTCCCTCCCTTTTCTTGTGAAGTTTCGAAAGGAAACAGTTTACTACTGTCACCTGTAGATCATGTCAAGAATGAACATTTGTTATCGATGTGAAAGGTTTTATAACCTTTAATTCATTTACATTTTTAGGTTGTTAGAGGCCTTTGTTCCTCTCCAAAAATAAAAATGACAAAAATGTTTGTGTGTTGTATTTAATTCTTGTCTTTAATTGAGACCATGTTTATTTGTGTGCACAGATTGCCTCAGAAGGGAGAAGGTAAATGCCAGGCTGTTTCGTCTTTGAGCTTTTGACGGCTTGGCTTCGTTCTTTCTCAATCTCCCTCTACCAAACCCTGAAAGGGCTTAAGTAGCAGAATGTAGTCCAGAGAACGGAATGCATTGTGTCGTAGTTTACAGCTTGACTGCGATATTTGCACCTTTCGGTCTAACACATCCGACTTCACCAAGCATTTTTTTAGTACTGGGTAAGCATTCCCTCTTCGATCCCTTCTCCTTAGCCAGTCTGCCTGCTGCAGCCTGTTATCCAGGATCACCGCTTGGAGGTGTAGAAGGGTCTCTAGGCAGCTCTAATTTGCTGACCTTGATGCTAGCAGTCAGGTATGGGTGGCTGACCACTGCAGCTCATGCGCTGCTCAGCATCTTGATTCCATTTGAGCTTTTGAAGTGTTTTATACAGGAAATTGGGGGACTTAGTGGTTAAGTGGCACGGCTCACAAGCCGAAGGTGCTGAGTTCGATCTCCATCACAGCACCAGCCGTTACCCCGGGGAAGCAAACCCTTAGAAAATGCAGGAGGAAGCAGACCCTTACATAAAATGCATGCTGAAGTCGGATGTACTGGGCCGATAGGCGCAAAATAAAAACCACAGTGCAACGCACACCGCCTTGGGGATTAGAGAAATAAGGCGAACGCAAAGAAGAAGAAGATACAGGAAATTGTGATTAAAAAGGTTAGATCACATACAATTGCTGAGTCAGTAATTTCACCTGTATGCTGTCAAATGTTTGACGAGAATATGAAAAAGAGATTTTGTAAATCCTAGTTATGCAACATTGAGAGTCAGCATATACAAAATATGACTAACTGCATTCAGTCACAAAAGTGATAGCTAATATTAATATGTCACCCAGTTAGATGAGTCCACTGAAATCACTGAAAATGCTTAATTCCAAGCATTTTTATTTTTTGTTTAGTCAGTTCTTTCGGCCGAGTGTTCCGTGAGTCGGGGTTGTGGATGGGTGTGGAGATAGCTGACGAGTTCGATTTGGGATCTGCTTACTCGCAGGCAGTGTGGGCATGAAAAGTTTGCTTAGTGAGGCAGTGATATTTCACTGGCTTTTCTGGCCTGTGTCCGTTGTTCTGCTGCTGCCTTTTTAGAAGCCTCGCATGACACTGCTTCTCTGCGGATAACTGTGCACCAGGTTGTACGGTCTTTTGCAGCATCTTCCCATGTTTCCAGGTTATGCTGGTCTTTTAAAGACGTTTTTAGTGTGTCTTTCAAGCACTTTTTTTTGTCCTCCCGGGAGCGTTTACCCTTATGTATCTCGCCACAGAAGATTATTTTTGGCAAACGATAGTATGGCATGCGAACCACATGACCCGCTCAGCGAATCTGTGATTGCATCATGATGGTATCAATGCTAGGGGTACCATCTCTCCCAAGAACAGCAGTGTACGGGACCCTGTCTTGCCATTTGACATTCATCACCCTCCTAAGAGAGTGTGTGAAAATGATTCAGCTTCTTCGCGTGACACCTGTACACAGTCCGTGTTTCACTTCCATATAGCAACACAGGTACAATCACTGCTCTGTACACTTTCAGCTTCGTCTGGAGTCTTATGCCATTTCCACGCCAGATATTTTTCAGTGTAGTCTGCCAAGTGTGGCCCTACCCTTGGCGATTTTGACATTTATCTTATCATCCATGACTATATTCTGATACAGTGTACTACCGAGGTATGTGAATCTATTTAGAACCTTCAGTATTTCACAATTGATCTTGATGATGGGCTCAGTATACATTTTGCCAGGAGCTGGTTGGTACATTATTTCAGTATTCTCTGTGTTGATGGTAAGTCCAAAATTTAAACACGCCAAGGGCTTTTTTGCAGATCAGCCTCTGAAGCAACACTTAGGGCATAGTCGTCAACAAACAGAAGATATCTGATGGTGTGTGTCTTGACCTTAGTTTTTGCTTGAAGCCTCCTTAGGTTGAACAGCTGGCCATCTATACGATATATTATGTCGATTCCTATGTCCCTGTCTCTGAAAGCATCGGTCAGCATTGCCGAGAACAGAATGCTGAACAAAACTGATGCAAGCATACACCCCTGCTTAACGTAGTTTGTTACTGGAAAGGACTTCGATATAGCACCATTTTCCTGAACTATAGCCTGCATTCCATTATGCAGTTGCCGTACTACGTTAACAAATTTCATTGGGTAACCGTCCTTTGTCATGATTTTCCATAGGGCTTTTCTGTTGACCTTATCGAACGCCTTTGTCAGGTTGATGAAGGCTGCATACAGGTTGCAGTGTTGTTCCTGTCATTTCTCTTGTAGCTGTCTGACAGCAAACACCATATCCGCGGTTACACGCTCTTTCCGGAATCCAAACCGACTTTCAGGTAGCAGACCTTCATCGAGATGAACTGTGAGACTATTGAGAAGGAATCTGGCGAATATCTTTCCTGTGGTGGACAATAAAGAAATGCTGCTGTGGTTATTGCATGATTGACGGTTACCTTTCTGTCTATACAGATGTATCATTAGCCACACTGGTAAAATGTATGCCAAAATCCTGGAACATAGAATAAGACCTATTGTTGAACCTCAACTATTCAGAGCTCAATTTCGATTCCGTCGAGGTATGAGCTGCACGGACGCCTTGTTCACCTTAAGGTAAATGAGCGAAAGATCAATAAAATACAACGAAAATCTATATGTTGCTTTCATTGATCAGGAAAAAGCGTTTGATAATGTAGACGGGATTAAACTTTGGAAGATATTGAAAGATTATGGTGTACAAGGCCAGCTTCTTGATAATGTCAGAGCACTGTGTCGTTGAGTACAAACGTCGTCAGAATGACTGATGGTGTCACAGATGCTTTTGAAATCCCTGCCGGCATGAAACAATGGTGTGTGCTTTCTCCTCTGTTGTTTAACATCTACATGGACAAAATCCCACCAGAGACTGGTCAAATTGAGACATCTTAAGCAGAACATAACTCAATACACGAGTTTATCTTTGCAGATTATCAGTGCTTGATGTACGACGATGAATGCAAACTGCAAAACCACATGAACGCGCTTGCGACTACCTGTGCTAAACGCAATATACGAATTAGCGAGAACAAAACAGAAACAATGATGATCAGCAGAACACATGGGCCACTCGAGATAAGTGTAAATGATATTGCTTTTCAACAGGTCCATGAGTTCAAATATTTGGGCAGTATTTTTTTGGCAGGGACCGACAGGGAAATTAAGACTAGCTGTCAGAAACCGTATGCTGTGACTTATCAACTGTCCTCACTGTTGACACTCGAGCATTAGTTTGGCAACAAAGCAACAGCTGATAAACAGTATATGTATGCCGACTCTGTGCTACCAGTGCCAAACATGGCCTATGTCCATGGCGTGTAGAGCAGAATTTCGACTTGTGAAATGAAATGTTTGAGGAAGGTCATCGTTGTTATAAGAGAGACAGAATGGGGAAGGATGACATTCGAAGTATGGTCGACACTACGTCTTGCGTCGAATACATTTTCAGACAGAAAATAAGTTGGTTTGGTCATCTCATACGAATGCAACCTGGTCAACTTCCACTGATGGCTTACAGCGCTGGTAGATCGGGCTACAGGGTAAGAGAGCAGCCGTAATCCAGGTGGATAGATGCCATTAGAGTGATTGTTCAGCGACAAGGGCTTACATTGAACGACGCAACGCTCTAGGTGCAGGATAGACGACTGAAGCTCCCCATTATTGACGCATCCTTCAGATCTTGCAGGATGGTTTCACTATGCCACATCTGTTTGAAGAGCAAGTGGAGTTTTTCTATTAGTGTTATACCGCCAATTTTATAAACCTCACGGGAATTTAGTTGGAACCAGGTGTTTTGCCACTGGAGAGTTGACTAACTGCTTTTTGGGTCTCCTCTACAGTCGGTATATCATCCAGAGCCTTGTTTAGAGGGTACTGGGGAGGTGGTCAATGGCTTCACTGATAACATGTCGACTGGTTCAAAATATCACCAAAGTGCTCTGCCCAGCGCGTGATAATTTTTTCTGGATCTGTAATTAGCGTTTTCCTGAGGAAATTGTGCCATAGACCGCCCTGAGTGCATGATAGAAGTTTCTCATGTCATGATTGTCAGTAAATCCATGTACCTCATCCGCTTTATTGCTCAGCCAGGAGTCCTGCAACTGACACAGTTTGCTTTCAACAGTCCTGCGCGCGTTTAGGAAAACTACTTCCTTGGATGTTGACGCTGGGTCGTTGGAATATATTTTGTGAAAACGGTATTTTTTCAGCTAGCATCGTTTATATGTCCTCTGAGTTCTCATCAAACCAGTAATTTTGTTTACTAATAGCATAATCCAGGATTTAGGACCGCCCAATTGGTATTTACACTTTTGTCGTCTAGCGAGACAGTTTGGAGACTGTTTTCTAAGGTAGCAACAAACACCTGTTGGAGCGACACGCTCTGTAGCTTAGTAACATCTAGCCTTTTATTTGTCTTCTTTCCTTGAGGACGTCTTGATAACTTAATACGAATTTTTAACTTGGACACAATGAGTCGATGGTCTGTCCAGCACTCGACACCACACGTAGACTTAGTCATCTTGCCTGTCTTTCTGTCTGACAAGTACATTGCTAATTTGGTGCCAGTTCTTTGAGCGAGGATGCATCCAAGAGGTCCTGTTTCGGGTAGGAAGTCGAAAAATCGTGTTAGTGACTAGGAGGTTATGTTCTGCACAGGTCTGGAGGAGTGTCTCATCTATAGCAGAAGTGAATATATTGAGGTCGGATTTAGATAAAATTCAAGACTGGTCTGTGAGATGGCAAATGGAGTTTAATATAGATGAATGTAGTCATCCACACGAGTAGATCCAATATGGAACATAAGTACAGAGTGGGCAAGAACAATATTAGAATGATAGACAAGGAAAAGGACCCAGGGGTTATAATAGAGCATACATGTAAAGTGATTGAGCAAGTCCAGGTAGCAGTGAATATGGTAAATGCAATGTTAGGTATGATAAAAAGAAATATTAAACATAGGAGTAAGGAAGTGATTGTCAAACTGTATAAAACATTGGTTAGACCTAGATTGGAGTACTGCGTACAGGTGTGGAGTCTTTATCGTAGAGGAGATATAAACATGCCGGAAAGAATACAAAGACGAGCGACTAAACTGATAGTTGGATTCCAGAATTACAGTTATGAGGAAAGACTCAGAAAAACTGGCCGACAGTGTCTAGAAAAGAGAAGAATTCGAGGTGACTTAATATAGATTTATAAGATTATCACCGGAAAGGTTAAATTAGACTATTACAAGTTTTTTTTCAAAATACAACCCCAAATGAGAACAAGAGTGCACAGATATAAATTAACTAAAGAAAGGTCCACATTGGATATTAGGAAATGTTATTTTAGTCAGAGAGTCGTGAATGCTTGGAAGGCATTGCCCCAGGAGGTAGTGGAGGCAGGGACATTTAAAAATAGATTGGATTAGCATAGCTTTTATAGCAGGGTAATGCACATGTAACTGGTTGTATACAGACTTTGATGAGTCTTTTAAACCAGTATAAAAACGTTAAGTTAAGAAGGAGTCCATTGCTATTGCAGTTATCCACGCCATATTTTCCGATAGTGCCATTCCAGTATATGCTATCTGCACCTACTCTTGCGTTGAAGTCCCCAAGAATTTTGAGTTTATCCGATTTTGGAACTGATGCTATGACTGCGTGTAGTTCTTCGTAGAACTTGTACTTGACATCGTTACGGTTCGTCGTGGTCGGTGCTGATGATTGTGGCATGTTTCCCCACCATGGAGCAGGGGAATCCTGACTGACATTAGTCTGTCATTTACACTCTTTGTGGGCTCTGCTAATTTGTTATCAAGTTCTGTTTTCATTGCAAAACCAACCCCTGCCTCATTTTTTTCTCTGTTTCTCTTCCACGCCAGTAAAATATATAGCCTGACCCTTTGTCACAGAGTTGACCATCGCTCGCAAAACGGGTTTCGCTTAGTGCTGCTATATCAATGTTGTACCTGGCTAATTATGTTCCAATAAAGGCATTTCGTCTCTCTTGTGTGTTTATATTAAAGTCAATGTCAAGTAGGTTGCACACATTCCTAGCACTTAGATTGAGCCGGGAGAATCTTTCCCGTGTTTCTGGTTTTTCTCTTTGTTTAACTACAGTTCCGATCGAGCATCAACACCGACAAAACAAGAAGTTTCCCTGTAGCTGATATAGGAAGCGACCACGATCTGGTTATGATGACCATGCGTCTGCGATTGAAGGGAGTCGCAAAGAAGGAAGCGACCACGATCTGGTTATGATGACCATGCGTCTGCGATTGAAGGGAGTCGCAAAGAAGGAAGCGACCACGATCTGGTTATGATGACCATGCGTCTGTGATTGAAGGGAGTCGCAAAGAAGGATGTGACCACGATCTGGTTATGATGACCATGCGTCTGTGATTGGAGGGAGTCGCAAAGAAGGAAGCGACCACGATCTGGTTATGATGACCATGCGTCTGTGATTGGAGGGAGTCGCAAAGAAGGAAGCGACCACGATCTGGTTATGATGACCATGCGTCTGTGATTGAAGGGAGTCGCAAAGAAGGAAGCGACCACGATCTGGTTATGATGACCATGCGTCTGTGATTGGAGGGAGTCGCAAAGAAGGAAGCGACCACGATCTGGTTATGATGACCATGCGTCTGCGATTGAAGGGAGTCGCAAAGAAGGAAGCGACCACGATCTGGTTATGATGACCATGAGTCTGCGATTGAAGGGAGTCGCAAAGAAGGAAGCGACCACGATCTGGTTATGCTGACCATGCGTCTGTGATTGAAGGGAGTCGCAAAGAAGGAAGCGACCACGATCTGGTTATGATGACCATGCGTCTGTGATTGAAGGGAGTCGCAAAGAAGGAAGCGACCTCGATCTGGTTATGATGACCATGCGTCTGCGATTGGAGGGAGTCGCAAAGAAGGATGTGACCAGGCTAAAGTTTGACCTGGACAAACTAATGGACCCAGAAATCACCGAAGTGTTCCAAGCAAGGGTGGGGGGGAGATTTGCGCCACTGTTGGCTCTCAGAGAGATACTGGATACAGATACAGTTACAGAGTCTCTTAACGCAGCTCTAATAGATATTGCAACAGAGATCCTGGGATGCCACAAAACAAAAAAGAAGCCATGGGTGACAAAGACATTCTAGATCTGTGTGATAAAAGAAAGTCACTGAAAAAACACAATCACCCACCGGAGGAGGTCGGCAGTTATAAAGAGATCAAGAAAGCCATACAACGAAAGATGAGAGAGGCGAAAGAAGCGTGGATATGTGAGCAATGCGCAAACATCGAAGAGAGATTAAACAGAAATGATGCTAAAGGAGCATACAAGGTGGTCAAAGAACTGGTAACACCAAGACAAAGCAGGAACCTTATGATTCATGATAAAAACGGCAAGTGTCTCATTGAGGGAAATGACGTACTGGCAAGATGGTCAGAGTACTGTTCTGAGCTATATAACTATGAAGGGCGAAACAAACCCGAGAAAACATTCCCCCCAACACCAACAAATATAGAGGATAACCAACTGATAACGAAGGAAGAGGTAATTGCAGCGATAAAGACATTGAGAAGAGGGAAGGCGGCCGGCGTGGACAATATACCAGCAGAGCTCTTACAAGCAGGTGGAGAGGTAGTGGTGGAAGGCCTGACACACATCTGTAACAAAATATGGGCGACAGGAAACTGGCCGGACTTATGGACGAAATCAATAGTTATACCGTTACATAAGTCTGGAAACCTAAAGCTGTGCCAAAATTACAGAACAATAAGCCTCATTAGCCACCCTAGCAAGATCATGCTTAGATTAATCCTCGACCGATTGAAACCCCAAGCAGAGAACATTATTGCCGAGGAGCAAGCAGGGTTCAGACGGAAGAAGCACTACAGAACAGATATTTCATTTAAGGCTGCTAAGCGAGAAATATCTAGAACAGCAGCAAACACTGTATCATGTGTTTGTGGATTTTAAGAAGGCGTTTGATATGGTATGGCATAAAGCGCTTTGGGCAACCATGAGGATGTATAATATCAACGGAAATATTAAAACGGTCCTTGAACACCTGTATAACAAGGCGTCTAGTGCAGTTCTTGTGAATGGAAGGCGAGGAGACTGGTTTCGCACATCAGTTGGTGTGAGACAGGGGTGTACACTCTCTCCAACTCTTTTCAATATATTCCTTGAAGGAATTATGAGTGAGACACTTGGAGGTCACGTTGGTACTGTCAAGATAGGGGGCCGAACGATTACCAACCTTCGTTTTGCAGATGATATCGACGGGTTGGCGGGTTCAGAAGCAGAACTCCAGGAATGGATCAGAAGGCTCGACGAAACAGCTCTTGACTATGGTATGGAGATAAACGCTGGAAAGACAAAATTAATGACCAACAACGCTACCGGCTTCAAGAGCAAGATAAAAGCTAACGGTCAGGAACTCGAAGTGGTTGACCGTTTTAAATATCTTGGGTCGATTGTCAGTGATGAAGGATCAAAATGTGAAGGATTGGCCTGAATAGCACAGACAATAGCGGCGCTTGCACGGCTTAACAAAATCTGGCAAGATAAACGGTTAGCACTACGCACGAAAATCAGATTAATGCGTACACTGGTCCTGTCAATATTCCTCTATGCGTGTGAGATATGGACAGTTACAGCTGACCTTCAACGAAGGATACAGGCCTTGGAGATGAGATGTTTCCGAAAACTTTTAAACGTCACGTACAAAGATCGAGTTACAAACGAGGAAATACGAAATAGAATTACAACGGCAATAGGGCCTTTCGAAGATCTCTTGGCAACTGTCAAACAAAGGAAACTCACTTGGTACGGTCACATATCGAGATCAAATGGTCTTGCAAACACAATCCTCCACGGGAAGGTGCATGGCAGACGACGAAGAGGTCGGCCCAAAAAGAGATGGGAGGACAACATAAAAGAATGGATCAGTCTCCGACCAGAAGAGTCACAGGCATCTGACAGAGAGGGATGGCGTGGAGTTGTGAGGATGTCTTCATGTGCGCCCCAACTATCTCACCGGTTACGGGATGACCTGACCTGAACTACAGCTTAGCTTGTCAGCGGACTTACCATTTCCGTTTCGCCGCTCGCCCGTCGTCACAGGACTCGACTGGTTGAACGAAAAGAGACTGACGTGTGCGATGAATTTGATTTAAGTGAGGAAGGGTTGCGCAGTTCGTTGACCTCACTCTCTCGCCCGAGTCCAACTGGAACCAGTGACGAGACAAGTCAGGATGACTGGATATGGACTCGGGTGCAGTGGATGACCACGGCTGCTCAAGTGCCTCGCCGTATTCTGTGCAGTCTACACCGCTCAGCGTGGTATCCTGATGACAAGTTTCCTGCTTAGCTGGCTGGGCTTGAGCAGTGTAGGGAAAATCTAAAATAGCTTTCCCTGTTCTTGGCTCCCTACTTTTTCTTTTTCCACCTATCATGTGCTTCTTCTATTGCTACATGGACAGAGCTTCCTCTATTGTTGTTGTACTGACAATGATCCCTCTATTGGTATTGTACTGATAGTATTCTCTATAATGGTTTTGAACTCCCTTTATTGTGTTTTTTGTTATTGTATAGTAATCTCTCTATTATTGTTGTGCAGACAGTGCATCCTCTAATATTGTATACACGGTATCCCCTCTCTATTATTTTAGTACAGACAGTGCCCTCTCTATTATTGTTGTACAGACAGTGTCCCTCTATATTGTTATTGTACAGACAGTGCCCTCTCTATTATTGTTGTACAGACAGTGTCCCTCTCTATTGTTGTACAGACAGTGTCCCTCTCTATTGTTATTGTACAGACAGTGTCCCTCTCTATTGTTGTACAGACAGTGGCCCCTCTATTTTCATTGTACAGACAGTGCACCCTCTATTTTCATTGTACAGACAGAACACCCTCTATTATCATTGTACAGACAGTGCACCCTCTATTGTTGTTCAAAAGCTACTTGCACAAGTTTTTCACTATCAATTTTCTCTGGTAGCAGATTTGCAGAGACACTTCTTACATTCTTGGTTGTAATGGCTGTAGTGCAATGTCAGTCTTTGCAACATGGGGATCGCAGTGCTCGGTCCTGACCTTGTTGACCAGGTTCATGTCATGGATGTTAGGTGGGGGTCTTGGTCAGTATGTTTCACACTGAGACAAATCTTGGCTCCTGTGCTCCCACTATGTTAAGAAGACAAAGGGTTCATTGCAAGGGCCAAGAAAGTGAATCCTGGAATTATTTGTACACACTGTTTTCTGCACAGAGTAGTCCCCATTTAAAAATCAGTAGTACACGAGCTTCCGAAATGACGATGAGATGATCAAAATGGCTAGGAGGCATAAGCGACAGCACAGCGAATGAGCCCACAGCAGTCAGCGGCTCATAACTGGCTATTTGCATCAGCGTTAACGAACCACAACTCACCAAGATACAGTTTCACCTCCCAAACGGTGGCTTTAGAAACATTCACACTAGTGTAGTCTCGCTAAAAGAATAGATATGCAGTGGCCCTGCCGAAGACGGATGTGTCGGACCGAAAGGTGCAAATATCACAGCCAAGCTGAACTAGCGACAACGCATTCCGTTCTCCGAACGACATCCTGCTACTTGCAAAGCCCTGTTCAGGACTTGGTGGCGGGAGATTGAGAACGAACGCAGAAGAAGAAGAGATTGCAGTGGGAAGGCAAACCCGGTACTCAAAAAAGGCAGCTGAAATTGGATGTGTTGGACCAAAAGGCACAGATATCGCAAATTAGCTGCAAACCACATTGTCCTTTTCAGGATGGACACCAAGGAAAAATAATTGGTTAACTACATAAAGAGTAGACCATTAACATAGCGATTGTTTACAACATTGTTCTGTCTTGGAAGCTACTCACAAACAACTCCTAGATTACACAAAGGTGATGTGGCTGCCTGAAGGGTAGGTGCTTTCAAGATTCTATCAACTCATGGAAGAAATAATCATTTTCACATCTGAAAAGTCTAAGCTGGGTAAATGACAAGAGAGAGGGAGGAACACTCTTTTATGGCAATAGAAAATCTCATAGAATTTGTTTGATAAATTATATCTTTTAAAATATTTCATTTCAATATTGGATTAACAAATAGAAGCATCATTTTTGTCTTTTGTATGTTTTGAAATTCATGATGAACATTAATTTTTATAATAGTTATGTTTAAGCTATCAAATGTGTATGATAAAGGTAGTTCCATAGCAAGCACTGCTGTCAGGGATGAAGTGTTAAAGATTTCATTGTTTTATGATTGTCAAATTCCCCTCCTCACTGCCGTTTCCTTCCCTAACAGTATACCCAGTATCCATTTACAGTTGGGTCAACTGGAGCAAACGGGTAATAAGAGTTTTACCTGTACCTTCACCTTGAAAAGTGAATGCTTAACCATGGAGTTATAAATAATTGGTGAAGGATTCACCAGAGAAGTTGAAAAAGTGACTATGGATATCAGTGTTTCTAGTTAATATTGTTTTTAAAGAACATTATATTACAACTGTTGAACATAAAAGAGAACTGGTTTAATAATTCCATCATTGCCAGAAAATTGAAATACTTTGGTCAGCTCAACATACACAACAATCTTGAGAAGATAGTGATGGAAGGTATGGTATTGGGCAAAAGAGGAAAGGGTAGACAGAGAAGATGATGGCACCAAGATATCAAGGAATGCCTGGGCATGACATTGGCGGAGGCTGGAGATTTGGTTGGCGAACAAGTTTCTTTCAGACAGACTGATGGGAGCAACGTTCTACAAAGGACATGCTACACGATGATTACAACTAAACATGCTTTCTATGACGTATGTCCTGCGTACAGTCACATAACAACATGAGGAACTGCAATCAAACAGTACAAATGGTAAATGAAAAACAAAATAAGTACCTGACAAATCAACACACAGGGGTCAAAGATGCAACACAGTGAATGAGCTTGACAGCAGTCAATGACTCATAGCTAGCTGGATGCTTGTGTCAGGGTTAGAGAACCAAAGCTGCATAAGACCTTATTCTGCATCCAAGAGGTGACCCTGGAAACTAGCTACATTAGTGTAGTTTGACTAAGAGAAGAGGGGTCGTAGTGGGAAGGCAAACCTGGTACTCAAAAAAGCCAGCTGAGATTGGATGTGTTGAGCTGAAAGGCGCAGATATCGTAGCGTTGCTGTAAACTACAACAAAATGTCTCAACACCTTTGTCAGGACGAACGCTGAAGGAGATATGGCAGGGGCAAAAGTTGTCACACAGCAGATATCTCCATAGAGAGATGAAATGTTGTTAGAGATTATGATATACAAAGTCTTAGCTTTTGTGTGGTGAGGTAACTAATGTCCTTCCTTGCCACCTCCCCTTCCTCAATTCGGTGATATATTTTATGTTATACAGAAGCATCCTCACTCTTTGATGTCTATCTCAGCAAATTGTGACAGCTATTGATAACGATCGTTCCTGTAGCTTGCTGTTGTACACCATTCCTGCTCTGTGCCCTCATGCAGAGATATATATATTCGAACCATGTTTTATTTCAAGCTGCTGTAATTTATGGATAAGCAATTGCAGTGTCACCATCTAGTGGTGGTTACGGATTGATTCCAATATGCCGCCCTTATCAATATCTAATATCCACACCATGGGTGCTTTCAAAGCACGGTTATCAGCCATTTCATTGGCAGGTTTGGACGAGGAAGATCAAGCGTCTATGTCTGTTATCAATGCATGCCACAGAGATACAAAGCAAGGTTATCAGATATTTCATTGCTGCAAACTCCTTCATGACCAGAAAGTGGCATTTAGCGTGGTGCTTGGACATGAAAGGTAAAGTAAGTACCAGAAAGTGATGACGATACAACCCCTTTAGCCGTGTGCTGGTAGCTCTTAACAACCCACTGTCTCATGGACAAAGGCACATGTCCTTCTCAGTTGTTGTGGTGGTGATGTGTACAGTTGTGTATGATGGGGTACTGTAAGAGTAGCCAGTTTCTCATGTTGGTTTGCCCTGTGCACAGAGTCAGGAGATGCTCAAGTGATTCCTCGTGGTCATGACAGAATCTGCAATTTGGTTCACAAGTGGGTCTATTCTATTTAGATGTTTGTTGAGAGGGCCATGACCTGTTCTCAGTTTGAAGATGACACCTTTGCTGCTACTATTTGTTATCTCGTGTCGTCTTACCATTGTTTTTTGTTGTCCCTGATGAAGACCTATTGGTCGTAACGTAGGTTTTGTTGGTGTTCTCGTCTCGGTGCGGTATCTGACCATACCCATTTTAAAATTTTGATTAAACTCAACCTTAACTTTTACATTTTTTTCAATTGTTTTTTTTCCCCAAGATGAAACTGGTATTTACATTTAAATTTCTCGGCTGCGTGAATGGGATCTAGTTTTGCTTGGTGTCTGAAATATATTCTGCCTGTCTGGGATGCATCCCACTGATTTAGCCATTCAGGACAGTAGATTCACACAAACCTCTGAAGGTTGGAATGAGGAAGATCAAGCTTCTATGTCTGCTATCAACTCATGTCACACTTATCCATTCTCTACCTTCCAAAGTATGAATTAGGAATCTGGCAAAATAAGTGCCCTAGTTAATTAGGTCTCAAATAACCACAACATAACTGCCTGTTTCCTAAATATAGAAAAGATCAAAATAAAACAACTCTGTATTTGAAAAAAAACGCTTATTGTGCAAAATAACAAAGACAGCAATGATGTGTTTTAATAACTTCACAACAATAATAAATATAAGAAATTGAAAGATTTAATGAGCTGATGTTGTGACCATAATGATCCCACAAAAATAGTCCTCACTTGATGCTATCAGCAACCTATTGAGGCCAAATGCTTTATGACTGATAACAAAGGTGATCAACTGAAACACAATAAATGCTATCAAGTTTAATGATTGACTTCAAGCCTGCAGCTGTATCATGGTAATGAAGCTAGATTTTCCTCAACGTTATACATAGCTATCACAATAATCACAATGATAAAGCTGCCTATAAATAACAAATGTCATGAACTTTAAATCATTGTTTTCATTAACATAAATAAAGCTGATTACATCTATGGAATGATAGAGCAGATAGTACAAGAAGATAACATTTTATCTCAAATGTTAGAAAGCTCCGGTAGAGCAAGTTATCTCTTAAAATGTTTTTATTTCCACATATAACTATAGCAGTCTGGCCTGGCAGATAGTTAGTTATCTGTTCACAATGATACACTTAACTACAAGCTGTACTCGTGCTAGAAACAAACTGCATGTATTCTGACCAGACAATAGTTATCATTAGAGCTCACTGTTTCTCTACAAAATTGGGTGATTTAGTCCATCTGGGTCATGTATTTAAGACACTTTGTGATCTAGCCCATCTGGGTCATGTAATGTAAGACACTGTGAGCTAGTCCATCTGGGTCATGTATTTAAGACACTTTGTGATCTAGTCCATCTGGGTCATGTATTGTAAGACACTGATCTAGTCCATCTGGGTAATGTATTGTAAGACACTTTGGTTGAATGTGTTAAGATTGAGCAAACATTAGGCACGCAGGAACTTTGCATGAGTTCAAAGTAATCTCAAGCTACACTTGTAAGGACCAAAGATGAAAATTGTGCAATCTTTTATTTTGATACTTATAATGGCATAAGTGGTTATTTGTGAAAGATATAGTTTGTGCAATCTTTACAAAAAAGCTGCATTTGAAGGAAGTGTTTAAAACAATATTTTATGAGAATTGCAAAATATCTTACTCATGCTGACACAACAAAAAGCGTTTAAAACAATTTTAAATGAGAATAACAACATTTCTAACATTAATGCTGACTCTAGATAATTAGGTTCATTCTTAAAACCGAATATTGCAACGTTTAAAATGGTATATGACATGTTTATTGAATGGTTACATATGTAGCGGCAGTGGCCACACCACAATTGTTATCTTTCTGTGACATCAGCACATAACCATCATTGCCCCAGTAGGTCGACCAAGAATTTTTGACCAGCCAGTAGTTCTGGTCATTCAGTGATCCATAGCCCACTGCCAGAACAGAGTGATCGAGTCCATCTGGGTCATTTCCTAAAGGAAAGATAATAGTGTCAGTGAAGGTCAGTTGTGGTTGTAAAGTTACTAGCTAATTCATTAGAGCAGATTCTCAGACATTTTATTCTTTGTAAGGTAACCTGAACATACAAATGTGAAATTATAGGCATTATAATAACACATGTTTTTTTCTTCAATCGAAGCATAGGGTCACCACAGCAGTTGGCTTATGTGCCAGAAATCTGCAGTTGGCTTATGTGCCGTGCCAGAAGTCTGCAGTTGGCTTATATGCCAGAAATATGCAGCTGGTTTATGTGCCAGAAGTCTGCAGTTGGTTTATGTGCCAGAAGTCTGCAGTTGGCTTATGTGCCAGAAGTCTGCAGTTGGCTTATGTGCCAGAAGTCTGCAGTTGGATTATGTGTGAGAAGATTGCAGTTGGATTATGTGCAAGAAGCCTGTAGTTGGTCTATGTGCAAGAAGCCTGTAGTTGGTCTATGTGCAAGAAGCCTGTAGTTGGTCTATGTGCAAGAAGCCTGTAGTTGGTCTATGTGCAAGAAGCCTGTAGTTGGTCTATGTGCAAGAAGCCTGTAGTTGGTCTATGTGCAAGAAGCCTGTAGTTGGTCTATGTGCAAGACGCCTGTAGTTGGTCTATGTGCAAGAAGCCTGTAGTTGGTCTATGTGCAAGAAGCCTGTAGTTGGTCTATGTGCAAGAAGCCTGTAGTTGGTCTATGTGCAAGAAGCCTGTAGTCGGTCTATGTGCAAGAAGCCTGTAGTTGGTCTATGTGCAAGAAGCCTGAACAAAAGTTGTTATGTGTGTTTGGAGTGCTTGTATCCGGTTGATGTACCTTTTTTTCCGCATGATGAGGTTAGTCGCTCCATGCACAACCCTCCTAAGTCACCTTATAGAACATTTTTAGTAGAGTGTGCTAACACCATTTCTTTCTTCTCAATGAGGGGTGTAAGGGTGCACATGGGGAATAGAAATCTCTTGGTACATCCTTTAAATAGTCATCCTTGGTTGAAATGTTCTGATTGTTAAACATATACAAGGTAATAACAACTAATGGTATCTGGGATGGTTAAACCATTTCACTCAATGCTGCTCTACATATGCCAAGCAAGACTTAGCTCAAATTTGTGCTCTTGTATTTTAGACTTTATCTCTCTCGTGTTGTTGGTCAACTTTGTCAGTGTATTTCACAGGGTGTGATTGTCAGATTTTGTGATTTGCTCAACGTTTATTATTGGCTCTCACAGCACAGTGTGGGTATAAAGATTGTACTGATATTTTGTATCGCAGCTCAGATTCTTATCAGTCAAAACACAACTTTAAAAAAATAGATAATTCTATCATTCTAAGACTCCAGGATCATACTCCAAGCCATCTCAAACCCAAACAAGATCTAGTCCTACAGTGGGATCCTTAGAAATGAGAAAGCAGATAGCTCACAAAAGTTAGAAGTGGATGTGCGTAGATTTGCCAACCAGAGCTATAAAGTAGCAAAGATACTTATCAAACGATCCATGAGAACAGAATGGAAAGACGTGCACAAAGAATACAAGCCATAAAATGACATTATAGATAAACTTAGCAGAGATGGACAGACAAAGATCTTCTGATTCAGAACGGAACATTGCAGACTCTCGGCCCACATTCACAGAATGGGTCTTAGAGACACTGTCACGTGCGATTGTGGAGCACCCAAGCAAACACCAGAACATATCCTGTAGGACTGCCCCACTTATGCAGACCACAGAGAGGCAGTCTGGTCTAGGGCAGCGCCCGTGCTTGAAAAGCTGTGGGGGACTGGCGAAGATCTGAAATGCAGTCTCCTTTGTGAATCTCACCAGGCTAGAAGCACAGCATCAGTTGATCGAAGAAGAAAAAGTTATTTTGTTTCAAATTATATTTTGAAAATGTTTTAGGAATGGTAGCAGTTGTTTTATGGGCCTACCAATTTTATCATTGCAGTGGGCGGGGGGTGGGGATGAATCATAGCCGGCTGCTTGCATCAGGGTCAGTAACCTATAACTGACCAAGACCCTTTTCCGCCTCCCAAGTGGTGGCCCTGGAAACAGACTGCAACCATGCAGCCTGACTTAAAGATAGGGATTGAAGAGGGAAGGCAAACCCCCATCCCAAAAATGCCATGCTGAAATTTGATATTTATGTGATCTATAGGTGCAAATATCATGGTTTTGCTGTACTACAACACAACATAACATACTCTCCAAGATGAACAATGAAGAAGACATTTTACAGCTGTCCTGTGATATCTGCACCTTTCTGTCAGGCATATTCAATCTTTTTTTTTGGGGCGTTGGGTAAAAGGTTAACTCTACCCAACCTTTGACTATCCCCAGCTTACCTGCATGGCAGCAGGCAGTTTTTGATCAGAGCCTACCTTCAGATAGATGAGTGTCATCTACAGAGAAATTATTATACTAAATACATATAAAGCAACTTACTGCACTGTGGCTCAAAGTAAACACCATTAGCATAGAAACCAAATGATTTATGGGATGCATCGATGCCAACTGAGATAGGCCCTTGGTTGAAAAGAGAGATTTTGAGAGCTGAGAGGTCACCCTGGGTAATGGTGGTGTAATTTGTGATCTGTACAACTGGCTTCACGAGTTTTCTCTTACAGAAGCCATCCTGAAAACAGAATTAAAGAAAGCAATAATGACAATAACACACAGCAATATTTTTAGAGTAACAAAATTTAACCCCTTAGCTGTGGAGACATTCTGTAGACATCACATTAGAGAGAGCTGCCTCTTTTGCCTGACTAACTGGTAGCACACATCATCTTAATATCATCTAAGCTCCGATTGGCTAAATTTGAAACTTAAATTATGACATCTACACAAATATCCATTCTAATGGAACACAATAGCTCTTCTATCATTTGCTTGTTTGTCATCAAAGTAGGTGGAGTGTTTTGTGTAACTCTGCTTGTTCTACAAATATGGTGAAACATAGATAAGATCAATCACATATTGATAAACAACCTTTAGAAGATAATATTTCAGATTCTTCAAGCATTCATTTATCTGATTCAGAAAGTGATATAGTGAGTGTTCAATTAGTCAAGTAGTGATTCAGATGCAGAAGATTTAGTGAAAATGCTTTTGATCTGTAGTAAAATGTAAGAAAACCATGTGAGTTTACAGGTAACGATGGTGTAAACATTTTTAAAAATGGATTTTAACGATGTTTTACAAATCTGTTGAGTGCATTCCAAATACAAATGACAGTCTCACATGTTGGATCGGTACACTCAGTCAAACAGTTTGCATTCAGTCCAACATTAGGATATGTACACTTAGTCTATCAGTCTGCATTCAGTCTACCATGTAGGATATGTACACTCAGTCTACCAGTTTGCATTCAGTCCAACATTAGGATATGTACACTTAGTCTATCAGTCTGCATTCAGTCTACCATGTAAGATATGTACACTCAGTCTACCAGTTTGCATTCAGTCCAACATTAGGAAATGTACACTCAGTCTACCAGTTTGCATTCAGTCCAACATTAGGATATGTACACTCAGTCAAACAGTATGTATTCAGTCCAACATTAGGATATGTACACTCAGTCTATTAGTTAGCATTCAGTCTCACATGTTGGATATGTATGCTCAGTCTATTAGTTAGCATTCAGTCTCACATGTTGGATATGTACACTCAGTCTATTAGTTAGCATTCAGTCTCACATGTTGGATATGTACACTCAGTCTATTAGTTAGCATTCAGTCTCACATGTTGGATATGTATGCTCAGTCTATTAGTTAGCATTCAGTCTCACATGTTGGATATGTATGCTCAGTCTATTAGTTAGCATTCAGTCTCACATGTTGGATATGTATGCTCAGTCTATTAGTTAGCATTCAGTCTCACATGTTGGATATGTATGCTCAGTCTATCCATTGTCTTGTAACTATGTTGCAGTGAGTGTGTGAGTTGTGCAATGTCATCTGCATATTCTAGATGTTTCTGTGTAGAGAGTAATGTCCCTTATTCCTCTAATTCAAGCTATATATTGCACACAAGAGGATGAAGTAGCTTGCAGGTCATCCCTACAGTTTTAAGAGACACCCCCATATTGATTACACTAGTTATGTAAAGACCACTTGCTTGACAACAATTTTCTTAAATTGAGACTGAATGAGCTGACAGTACAGTGAATGAGCTGACAGCACAGCAGCCAGTGGCTGATAGTTGGCTGCTTGCATCAGGACCAGCAAACCAGAGCTGACCAAGACACTATTCCACCTCAAAGCAGCAGTCCTAGAAACAAAGACTAAGATAATAGGAATCACAGTGGGAAGGAAAACCGGGTACCAAAAAAAGCCCAGTGAAAATGGATATGGTGGATTGAAATATGCAGATATCACAGCAAAATACAATATAATGTCCTTTTCATGACGAACACAGAAATGAATATTTTTAAACAGTTGATTACAAATGTAATATTTATAAGTAATTAGACCACGAACGGGATCAAGATGCTGAGCACATGAGCTGCAGTGGTCAGCAATCCATAGCTGACTGCTAGCGTCAGTGCCAGCAAACCATAGCTGCCAAGACCCTTCTACACCTTCACATGGTGATCCTGGATAACAGGCTGCAGCAGGGCAGACTGGCTAAGGAGAAGGGATCGAAGAGGGAATGCTAACCCGGTACTAAAAAAATGCTTGCTGAAGTCGGATGTGTTGGACCGCAAGGTGCAAATATCGCAGCCAAGCTGTAAACTACAACACAATGCATTCCGTTCTCTGGACTACATTCTGCTACTTACCCTTTCAGGGTTTGGTAGTGGGAGATTGAGAATGAACGAAGAAGAAGACCACGAACATTAAAACTTTTAAACTTTGCTGTATTCTTGACAAATAGATAATACTAATGATAGTAAACCCCAGACGATATTTAAAAACCTTCTTTTAGCACCTTTCACATATATATTTGCACAGTCAAAGGTTTCATACAGTAATTCTTCAACAGGTTCTGAATCTCACCTTTATGTATACTTTAAGAAACAACTTCATGTCTGTCTCTTTATGCTTACATCCTAATTATACAGCTGTTTTCTCCTTGGTCCGATACCATAAGTTTTTCTTCTATTATACTTTCAAATAATATTATAATAGTAGAAAGGCTACAATAAATCTTAACACTAACACAGAATGATAACACATTTATGTCAGAAGATTTGCATCAAGGAACAATAAATAAGAGGATTATCATTTAATGGCTAACGATCTAATTTAATTAAGTAAGATAATCACAAAAATAAGGTAATTAACTATGTCCTACAAAAGAAAATAATGCAATAATATCAAAGGACTAAACTATGTGTTTTTACATCAAACATCTATGAAAGCAAGCAAACTTATAAATGCTTACAATTGCCAGATACTGTCCATACTGATCTGCAGTGGTCAGACCTCCATTCTCAATCATGAATTTGTAAGCTCGGAAGTCCTCACCCCCATCACAGCCATTGTTACCATAACCCCAAGAGCAGTCAATCAGCTCTTGTTGAGACAATCGAACCAGGTTACCAGACTGACGAAAAAGAGAAAACAAAAATTCATAATAAAATTAATTTACATTTGACTTTCAATCTCTCTCTGGGATCAAGATGCTGAGCAGCGCATGAGCTGCGGCGGTCAGTGACCCATTGCATTAGTGCCAGCGAACCAAAGCTGCCAAGACCCTTCTCCACCTCCATGCGGTGATCCTGGATAACAGGCTGCAATAGAGCAGACTGACTAAGGAGAAGGGATCAAAGAGGGAAGGCTAACCTGGTACTAAAAAATGCCTGCTGAAGTCAGATGTGTCGGACCAAAAAGTGCAAATATCACAGTCAAACTGTAACAACGCATTCCGTTGTCTGGACAACATCCTGCTACTTGCAAAGTCCTTTTCAGGGCTTGATAGCGGAAGATTGAGAACAAATGCATAAGAAGAAGCAGAAACATTTCTCTTTCTCACTTTTGCTGAGCGACTTTTTCTTTACTAAACAAAAAGTGGTCCAAATTTCATATGAGCTCAGTTCAGCAGATGCTGTTGTAAAGATTTCTTATGATAGCTGCGATATGCAAGACAAATATATTGAAAAAGAACTCTCAGATGAAATAACTACCAAAAATCTAAGAAAGTTTTGAAAGTATGACTTCAGTGTTAATAAGTTTTGAAAGTATGACTTCAGTGTTAATAAGTTTTGAAAGTATGACTTCAGTGTTAATAAGTTTTGAAAGTATGACTTCAGTGTTAATAAGTTTTGGCATCTACACATAGTATTTTATTTTTTTAAATACCTACATAAAGTATCATAATGCTAATCAATGCCACCTATTATCAAACAAAGAATGCATATGACAAAACTGACATTTATGGGAGGACAGAGTTTGCAACAAGATTTTACCTTCAGAAAGTAAGCCCCCTCAATGGTACCAGTGGTCCCAAAACTCCAGCAAGATCCACAGATAGCCTGATCTTTTACAGGAGTCACAGCACCTAAAAGAAGCACACATGAACGTGTTTATGATTATGTAATTCGTCAACATTCAACGAAAATTTACATAGCTGTTTTACCAAATACTAGCTTGCATCAACTACACTATTTCTGACAAATAAATTGCATGTCGTATCTACTGTAGATCACCAAAAAGTTGACAATGTCAATGGCTATAAAAAAAATCTTTAGTGTAGACACGGTCTTCTTACAGAGAATTCTTGTTTTTCTTTGTTCGTTCTCAATCTCCAGGCTACCAAACCTTGAAAAGGCCTTTGCAATTAGCAGTCCGGAGAATGGAATGTGTTGTGTCGTAGTTTACAGCTTGGTTGCAATATTTGCACCTTTCGGTCCAACACACCTGGCTTTAGCTAGCATTTTTGAGTACCAAATTAGCCTTCCTTCTTCGATCCCTTCTCCTTAACCAGTCTGTTCTGTTGCAGTCTGTTATCCAGGATCACCGCATGGAGGTGTAGAAGGGTCATGGCAGCCTGAGGTTAGAAGTCAAATATGGATCGCTGACCACTGCAGCACATGCACTGCTAGCATGCTCAGCATCTTGATCATCTTACAGAGGATGAAACAATAAGGCCATTGAACCATTCTAAACATGTAACAAAAAGCTAAAAAAATAAGGGTTGCGTTCAGGTTGGCAACTTCATCATGTGCAACAAAGTGTTACTGACCACTATGTTTCGTCAATTACAGTGGTGGCCCAATGCTCCTATTGGAGTGAAAAGAGAAAAATTATAAAACAGGTAACTTCTGACTACTCACAAATCCCAACAAACCTTCTCACAAGTCCTCTGTAAACCTACCCACAAGTCCCCACTAAACCTTCTCACAAGTCCTCTGTAAACCTACCCACAAGTCCCCACTAAACCTATCCACAAGTCCCCTCTAAACCTACCCACAAGTCCCCTCTAAACCTACCCACAAGTCCCCACTAAACCTATCCACAGGTCCCCTCTAAAACCTACCCACAAGTCCCCTCTAAACCTACCCACGTCCCCTCTAAACCTACCTAGAAGTCTCCAATCCCACTGATCAGGGACATCTTGCACCTTCAAAGCTCCAAGGGAGAACTTCTGGCCGCCATGGTCTCCATGAGTGTAACGGTATCCTCTCATAACTTTCATCTCCTTCTCTGTCTTGTCAGCCAGGTGATTCACAGCCAGCGTATAGGACAGACCAGCACGATTCTTTGAGTGGATGTACCTATAAAACACAATATTCAAAATGCACTGTCACACCTGGCAGGAATGTGCACTCAATGTGAGTAAGGATTCACTATGACTGGCCTCTGCTTCCTCTCCTTTTCATCTCCAAGCTCTTTCAACAGATGGCCCTTAAAACTTATCCTTTATCTTGAGAAACTGAAATAAGTTCCAAGCTCATATTGATGATATTATCAACACTAAATATTCGAGGAATAAGGCCTATTTGATTTCATTTGTTTCTGTAACAAGATCATCTGTGAAAATGGATGTCTACATACTTTCTTGATTTCTTCTCTATTGGCGTGCATCCTGAAAAAAGCATTGTGACGTTCTGTTGCATTTTACAGTTTGACTGCGATGTGTGTGTCTTTTAGTCTGGTGTATCTGCTTTCAGCTGACTCTTGTGGATACCGTGTTTGCCTTCCCACTGCAATACCTATTCTCTTAGACAGACTACACTTATGTAACCTGTTTCTAGAGCTGCCACTTGGAGGTGGAATAGGGTCTTGGTCAGCTCTGGTTCGCCTACATCTAAGCAGTCAAATATTAGTTGCAGAATACTGTCAGCTTATTCACTGTGCTGCATATTCAGCCCCACTTCCTTTATTTTAACAATGTTCACAATAAAAATATTATTTGAAAATAAATGCAACTAACAATGATAGAATTGAGTTGGGAGTTACACAACTTTAATTGTGGAGTCTTTCACATACCTTGGCAGCAATATAGAAACCTTGCAAGGAATCTCACAGTGGTGCAGCGACCCAACCTCCAAGATCAATCCGAACAAGGCCTGCATGATGTGGTGCTCTTTGAATAATTCCATAGTAAAGGCTGAACTCCTGGGCATCACTTTTGATGGCTGCACCATCGACAAGTGTGACAGGTTGAAATACCTCGGAGTGACATTTGATCGCAGTCTTTCATGTAACTGCCATGTTGACCACATTGTACAAAGATGCAAGAGAGGGTTAGGAGCACTCAAGACCATGGCTGTTCATCCTATTTCGTCAGGTCGTGATGTCTGTCATCGATTACGGACTAGGCATCCTCACACTATCAAGAACACAGTGTGTAAGGTTGGACCGCATCCAGAATGAAGGTATGCGTCTGGTTCTGGGCTGCACTAGAGATACCCCGATTGTGATGATGCGGTACATGTTGGGATTGTTATCGGTGACATCCAGACATAAACTGGCACAAGTCAAAGCCTATATGCGTGTCACCACAGACGCTCTGCACAGTAGTATCTCAGATATCAAGGGATCAAGAGAGGGTCGTCATGGATGACACAGGCTGAGACAACAATCGGACACGTCACTCCAGCTGAGACGATAGCCAAAGGGGAAGAATGGGTCCACACTGGTGATAGAATGATAGAGTACCAGAGAGTCATCATAACCTTAGGCAAGGAATACAGAGAACGGAACAATGAGATTGCAGAGCACGAGGTAAATCAGCTGATAACTGAGAACACGCAGGAGAGTGACGCTGTCATATACACCGACGGATCAGTGCTGCGCAGTGGGACATCAGGCTGGGGTTTCTCGGCTAGAGTGAGAAGAGAGGTCGTGACTGACCGCAGTAGGGCATACATGTCAACAACCTCCAGTATGAGAATGGAGACGGAAGCAGTGACCTCAGCACTAAAATGGATATCTGAGACTTCTATAACAAAGGCAGTCATCGTGACAGACGCACAAGCCGTACTTCAGAAAGTACAGAAGGGATGGCTTAGGTACGAGTGGATAGCTGCTGTTGAGGCCTCAAACCTCCAGGCGCTGACCTGGATCTACTGTCCTGCTCATGCAGGGGTTCAGGGCAATGAAAGAGCTGACATCTTGGCTTCACGGGCTCCCATCATGGGCACATTGGTGATGGACAGAAGTGACATTTTGAAATCAATCAATGACTGCCTGTTGGATGAGGACACCGCAATAGATGAAGCAGCAATCCACAGACTGCAAAGTTTCGACATTAAACGAGGTTCATACAGAGTAGAGCGCATGAGAGGGCCGCGGCACAGGAGCGTGTACAACCAGCGAGCTACAGGAACCATCAGCATCCATACCTTACGCCATTTGATGAGAGAGACTGAGCACCTATGTGTATGCCCGGAGTGCAGTGACGTCGATTCTTAGAACCAGAATATAGACACATTAGGAGGTACAGAAAATGATGTTCAGTTAAAAATACAGAAGGCAAGAAAAGCTTTTATTGCATTGAGGAATTTATGAAAGTCAAAATAAATTAAAGCCACCACCAAAATAAAATCTTCAACTCCAATGTCAAAACCATTCTAGTATATGGCTCTGAAATATGGAGGACAACACAGGTGCTTATGCAAACGGTACAGACTTCCGTAAATGGTTGCCTGCGCAAAATACAAGGGTGGAAACGGTAGGACAAGATCACCAACGTGGGACTGATGGGACAAGATCACCAACGTGGGACTGATGGGACAAGATCACCAACGTGGAACTGATGGTAAAAACGGGACAAATACCAGTGGAGCATGAAATACGGAGGAGACAATGGCGATGATAGGCCACACATTATGGATAATATTACCAGACAAGATTTCTTCTGGAATCCACAGGGCAAGAAAAGTAGAGGAAGACAGACACTCATGGAAGAGGGAACTGGAGGCAAATGTCAAGGCAGCAGGTATCACGTGGACAGAATTAGCTCAGACTGCTCATGATAGAAAGACTTAGCGATAATTTGTTGATTACCTATGCTGCACAGGGAGCTGACAGGTTTTTGATTTAATTGAAAATAGATTAATGCTTTATGTTTCTTTAATTTCGTTAGAGATCTTAATCATTCTGTTGTCTGTACTTATAAAGTGCAAAGAATGTGTATCAAATCTGGTTATTCTCACCTGAGGTTTTGTCTGAACACGTGCTTTCTGGAGTCATGCTCATCAGGTGAGTACCGTTTATTGTGTGTCTTTTTGAACAGCTCAAAGCTTTCATGGACATGATGGTCGTGGTGGTGGACATACTCTTGGACTGGGTTCAACAAAATCTTCTCCGTGTGTGATATGCCAGGTCCAGGGAAGGAACCACAAGTCAGATCTGATATGATATGAAAACATCTGATATTAATCTATGCAAAACTATTAACCATCACTGGCTTATTATCATCATAATCACATGTCATCCATTGTGGGACTGATGATCAATTCCCTCCTCACAGAATCCTTTGATGATTTCATATATCAGATACATTTATAAAATGGCAGAAGATCATAAAATAATTCATTTCTAAACAGTCACACACCTATATCTGATCAATAAAAGTCTTAATCAAGGACTGAATAAATAAAAAAAAAAGCTCAAAAGCAAACTGGTCTAATCCAAACAAACCACAAATTAAAAGTTATCCATCGATCACAACAACGTGCTGTTCATTAGTCTAGCAGCTTAACAATATTAGCACCATCAGAATTATATAAAGAATAAACTGAAAATGAGAATCACAAGGTGTGCAAATAACTAAAATCGCTGAATCTAAGTAATCCCATGCAACAGATTAAACTGTTTTAGAGAGCGAAGCAACAAAACAAATATTTTTGTATATACCATAGAGAAGTCTGAGTGAAGTCAGTGCATAGTGAGCAATTTGCTATTTTCTGTGGTAACAGTGTGCCTCGGTTCGAATCACGTCCGGAGACTAAAAATAAAGAATCTGGGTCGTGATTTTAATTGGGGACTGCTTCTCCAGTCGACACAGCTGTAAATGGGTACCTGACACATGAGTTAGGGGAAAGTAAAAACAGCAAGGAAGGGCACTGGTCATCCCACTTATCACAGGATGCAGCTTAGTACAATGGAGTCTTCAAAAACTATATTTCCAACCAGTGGTTAATTCTGCTGAATTTCCACTTATTTTACGTACCGTAGCAAATTGATGTTACATGAACCAGTGTAAAACTTTTACATTCAGAGTACAGAGATTGTTGACTATAAAATTTCAATGTCCACGAATTGTTTATAAAGTAAAGCTGGGCTTCACTAAATTATTTGACCATCTGACAATACATTTTTAAAAATAAAGTACAGTACTTGGCCTCAGACTGTTAAAGAAAGACACAAAAGATGTCAATATATATGGGTCTCTAAACATTTGTATTTTATATCTTTCAAAATTATTTAAACAAGTATTTTGGCCATATGTTTTCACTCACTCTTTGGTACAGCAAAGTCTTGGTCATTAAATTGGGCAGGTGAATTCCATTCCAAGTAATCCACAATGTATTTGTCAAAGTGGGAGCCCAGAAGTGAATCATATCCCATCATTTCATAACGAAGTGGGTTATTGTTGGCAACGTATGACCAAAAGGTGTAGGTGCTCACCTGTGAAGTAAACCATACACTTAAAGCAACCAGAAAACATATAAAACATACATTTCTTATTTGGCTTTGTTCATTCTCAATCTCCCGCTACCAAACCATGAAAGGGCTTAAGTAGCAGAATGTAGTCCAGAGAACGGAATGCATTGTGTAGTAGTTTACAGCTTGACTGCGATATTTGCACCTTTCGGTCCAACACATCCGACTTCAGCCTGTTATCCAGGATCATCGCTTGGAGGTATAGAAGGGTCTTTGCAGCTCTAGTTCCCTGACCCTGACGCTAGCAGTCAGCTATGGGTCGCTGACCACTGCAGCTCAGCATCTTGATCCCCATTTCTTATTTGAAATTATTAGTTTCTCTTGGCATTTCCAACTTTGAGAAGGAGAAATAGATTTGATCACCTCTTTTTATTTAACAAAAAATAAAAATAAAATGCAAATTAGCAGTTATAAAGAATGTCCTTGTAAAATGAAGCAAAAATAAGTTAAAGATGTGACACACTGAAAAAAACAGATGTGGTAATATGGACAATCATAGTTCAGATATTGCATCGAGGCCAAAGATGCAGCAGTGAATGAGTTGACAGCAGTCAGTGACTCATAGCTGGCTGATTCCATCAGGGTCAACAAACCACAACTGACCAAGACCTTATTCCACCTTTAAGTGGTGGCCGTGGAAACAAACTGCAACCATGCAGCCTGGATAACAATATTTGTTTTTGTTTTTGCATTCACTTATTTCTCTATTTACACTGTCTCCTACTAACAGTTTAATAAATAATTGTACATCATTGTTATAATTTTATTTATTTGGCAAGACTTGTCATATTTTGCAAATTTATCTTCTAAAAATATTGTATTTGAAAAAATTCAAATTTGTAACATTTAGCTAGAAGGAAATAAAAGAATTGCCATTTGTTAATATTCAAATAACTGAAATTGTGTAAAACTGTTTTACATAGTATTTAGGTCACCATTAGTTTTCAGTTTTACTGCTGCTCTCCTTTTCTGTTTTTTAAAATAGCTTGCATATTCTATTCTTGTCACGCCAGGAACACACAGCCTTTCCCTCTAGTTGGAACATAAAGCTGTAAGTGCATACAAAGCACAGATTAAAAATAACTCGCCCAATAAAGTCCTTAGCATCTTGAACTGTCTAGTTTTGTATTCTGAATTTCCACTTGAAAAGCTTAACTATAAGTGTCACACTGTTTACAGTCAAGGCTACAGTATGAAGCAACTCTCTCTTTTCTCACCTCACTCTATTTCATTTGACTCTGTCCTACAGTCACACCCTTGCACAACTTTCACACGCGCCCTCGTGGTAAAGCCCTTCCATAGCACTTTGGTTGGGCTAGCTTCTGAGGGCGCACAAACCTAGCATAGGTACATACAGATGCACACATGCATCCAAGCACTGGTTTATGCGTCCTGATATCGCCCAATTGACTACGGTCTGGGGTGGAAAATGGCGCGCCTCCGCCAGTAGAAACTAGTGAGGCAAACATCTAAGCAAAAAAAAAAAAAAAAAAAAGGCTACAGTACAGTTAATACCACTAATTTTCTCTGCTGCCTGTCTCTTTTTATGCACAGTTTGTGTTATCAAATCATCTTTATCTTCTTTGCCTGATGTAAAATATTGAACTCTTTTACTTCTAATTGTTCTCCCTTTTTTGTCACCCAAAGTTTTAAAAAATGTTCAAGCTTTGACTTCACATTTCTCTTAGGGAGCTTTAAATGTTATATACAGTTTACAAGTTTCTGCTCCATACAAATAAACAAATCTCAGTGGTACATAAAACAGTTTGACTTAGTAAATGAATCTATGTGTACCAAAAACAAGGAATTTGTGTTACGTATAGCAAAACTGGCCAGACCCTTAAATGATAATTTTCTTTCAGCAGATGATGAAGGGTGTGGATAATGATAATTCCTGTAGTCTGCTAGTTGCACACACTCATAATCTGTTCTATATTTGATTCAAAATCCCTGTGGTCTGTGAATTGCAAATTTATCAATTGCAGTGCAATCGTGTCAAAGTAGTAATGGAGCATGAATGTTTTGGTTTTTAGCTTCATATAGACACCCCATCCCAAGTGATATCTCACATATATTACAGAAAATTCTTTAAAATAAATGACTTAGTGTAATTAAAGTATCCTCATTAGAATATATATATAACAAACATAAAATACAATGCAGAGAAAATGACTTACTTTCTTTCCATCAACAACAACTTTCTGGAAAGTGTTTGTTGTTATTCCAACTAAAACCTGTTCCCCGAGAAACTGCAATAAAGAAGAGAACAATAATATAAATAAATATATGCCATTTTCGAGATAAATAAACCAATATTTATTTTGAGCTATACAATTATTCTCCTTCCATTGAACTCCATAACTTCTTTCATTTAGCTTCTGACATTACAATTATGCTTTTTTCATTACACTTCATAAATGCAAAATATTTGTCACTTTACTGTACAGCTATTCTTATTACCTTTAGTCGACTAATTGTGCAAAACCTTTTTTTGCTTATTATAAACACAGTATGATGTCCAGTTGAATAATCTTCTAAAGAAATTACATAAATTACATCTAAAAAAAATACTTTTCTTGAATAACAAAGGAACAAAAGAGAAAGCATGCAACTATTATTAAGACAGTTTAAACAATTGTAATGAAAATGATGAATTTGTAAATAAATTTACTTATAAACAAGGACTAAGATTATATCATATACAAGTATAATCACTTATACAAACTTACTAACAAAAATATAACATGCATGAACTACATTAATTGGAAAATTACTCAACCATTGCATTGAATAGTTAAATAATGACTTTATAAAAAAGTTACAAATATTAATTTATAAATGTAAACAAAAATATCACATATATTCAGTTGCAAAAGTAAACAAAAATTAAAACACATTTTCCCTTGTAAAAGTAGACAAAAATATCACATATCTTCACTTATAAAAGCAGACCAAAATATAACATATTTTCACTTATAAACGTAGAATAAAACATCATATATATTAACAAGACTGAGTGATCTCAAGGTAAAACGTCGGCCTCGGGTTCAAATCACGTTTGAGGCCGAGATTTTTTCATGTGCTTTCCTCGTATTTCCCAGATAACTGGGTAGTAGGGATCGAATGCCCATGTGCAGTGTTACGCACGTTAAAAATCGAAATAAGTAGACTTAATGGCCGCTGCCCAGACAAAATTCAAAATTATGTTCACAATCTATGACAGGTTCCTCGCCGGTGCTACAAAGTTCGTGCATTGTGCTGAGATTCTCCCAAAAATTTGAGAAGAACAGAGAACTTAAAACCATGTACAATGATGTTGATTCTTCGACTAAACTAAACTATATATTAACTTATTAAAATATCACATATATTCAATTTTTTTTAAATAGACTTAAAATAGCAAATATTTCACTTATGAGAGTCTGAGCTGTTATAGCACTCATTTCTAATGACAAAGAAACCAAGTTTAAATTCCAGTCACAAATGACGCAGTCTTACCCAAATGCAAATGGGTACCCAACTTACATTTAAGAAATCAAGGTAGTGAGTAGAAAGAACTTGTCACCCCCAACTCACAAAAAGCTGACACTTAGTTCAATGAAGCCTCTTACTCTATTCTCAGATAGTAGTGTATGCTATGAGACAACCTTTTATGTTCTCTTTTAAAAAATAGGCTAAAAATATATACAACAGCACTCAACAAAACATATCACATATATTAAATTATTATCACAGTCATATGCCATTTGACTTAGTACTTACCACAAAGCCAGCGAGATCTGGCAAGACTGTGGTAATGTCACTAGGGCTGTCCTGAGACCCATTCACTTGAAAGCACGAGACTTGATTATAAACAGTCTGTGTGGTGAAGGGAATAACCTTGATCTGTGCTCCAAAAGGAAGACCAGGAGTTGATCCAAATTGAACTGTGCGCTGAATACCTGGATTAAAAATAGTTTAGTTACATTTTAATATCAATAAATTGCACATGTGCAAACAATCCATTAAAGAACTACTATATACTGGAATCCTGATATTCAAACAGGCAGATGTGTCTAATGCCAGGTGACCAAAAACTATCCATTTGTTTTGCATACCAAAACTTATCTGGTCGACCCTTAGAAGGTGCCATCCCATGTCTTCCCTGGTTTGTCTTTCGAACATTCATTTGGCTATTGATAGTACATTTCTGGGTGGTTTCGTTCTTGCGGTTTATTAGGCCTGGGAAAGGCATGGCTCTCGGGTTTCCTGCTTCCAGGATTTTCTTTCCTCATTATAGACTTATTTATAGATAAGGGTTGTGTTCACTGCTGATAAACAGAGTAAAACTAAAACCTGGGGGGCTGCAATAAAACTAAATGTAAAATGTTAAATTATAAACAAAAATAATGATTCTTCAGTTTTACACGTGCACAAATGTCATGATGAAAGAGTGTAAATAAGAAACTATGGCCAACACAATTGTCATTATGGGTGTGTGTAAGTCAGGCACTAGAGACAACACAAATGTCATGATGGAAGGGGGTAAGTCAGGCACTAGGGACAACACAAATGTCATGATGGAAGGGGGTAAGTCAGGCACTAGGGACAACACGAATGTCATGATGGAAGGGGGTAAGTCAGGCACTAGGGACAACACGAATGTCATGATGGAAGGGGGTAAGTCAGGCACTAGAGATAACACAAATGTCATGATGGAAGGGGGTAAGTCAGGCACTACGGACAACACAAATGTCACGATAGAAGGGTGTAAGTCAGGGACTAGAAACACCACTAATATAAATGATTAGGATGATAACAGATATACTTATAGAATGTCATCTAATTTAAGAAAAGCATCTTCTATACTCCCTATGGTGTTTTCAGTAACAATTGGTGAGACCAGAAATGGATGTAAAATATGAGGCATTCTATAGAAGAACCGTAAGTCTGTCATGAGTTTGAAAATGTAAAAATAATGTAATAGCTGAGCCTCTTCTCTATCACAGTAACTTATTGCAGAGAAGCTGACTTGCCTGTAATTTTTTTAATTGTATGAGTATTTACAGTGACCTAAAAACTATGCTGCAAACTTGAGATATGAGAGCATGTGTGCTGCTGTGGCACATAACTGTGCTAGCCAACTGTCTATTAGGTGAAACAAAAAATGTAGCCCAACGCTAGGAAAAAATAGATCACTGGCTGTGTATATATTTACCCTCATTGGCTCTTTCCGTCTTGTCAGACAATAGTAATTGTTCTTTGGAAAAAAAAGGTATATAACTACAGTCCATGACGGTAATGATTGTGACTTGTAAGACCAATCTGGGCGGAGAAGCGTCTTCCACGGTGTGTGCAAGGAAAATCAGAGTACCATGTCTTCTCAAACACTGAGTCTTTAGCCTATCAGCAATCAGTATCTCCTTTATCTGCATTCCCTGCTTAATCCTGCCTCTCCGTGTAACATGACTCATGCGTCCTGTTCCCATAATTCCAAATCAATGCCTGCATCATTCATATCCCCTTTGCATACATCCTTGTACAGAAGTAGTGGCCGGCCCCAAGATCTTTTCCCCAACTGTAATTTCCTATAGAGAAGATACTTTGGTATGCTCCCATCATCTATCCTCCGAATGTATCCCAGCCATCGAAGCCTTCGAAGACTTAACCATGGAAAAGATTGTGACAGTGCCTTTTCTCTCCAACACCTCTGCGTTGGTGATCTTGTCTTGCCACCCAACCCCAAGGATTCTGCACAGGCACCTCATGTGATAGTTGTTTAGCCGCCTCTCCTGGTACATGTAGGTAGACCATGTCTCATTGCCATAAAGAAATACAAATGTCATATTGACACTATACATTTCAATAATGGGGTTGACTAACTGCTCCACTTCAATTTTTGTGTGGCTAATAGATTTTAAAGAAAGTTGTTGTCGACTTCATTCTCAACCCTCCTTAGTCACCTTTTACAATATTCCTGATACTTTACAGTACTTTTATTCACCAGTGGGCCTTGGTAACACACAGACACATTTTAATAATAGTCTGTCCCAAAGTAATCCATAGTATGAATGTGTCTAAATCGCTGGTTTCTCAAAGAAATATTTGTAAAATGCAATGCTTTTATTGAAACAGCTTTCAATTTAGCAGTTGTTTTGACATTTTGTTTCACATCAAATTTTAAATAACAATATTGTGTTTTTTTTTTTACAAAGGCACTGTGCGCTGTAATGCGTTTTGTGCCTAACGGCCCAGTGCACTGATGTCAGAACTTTTTTTAATGAGTTTACTTCCCATTAGTGTACAAACTTGCTGGTTTGTGAATTCAAACCCAGCAAATTTTGGTTGTAAGTCATGTCACTAACCGCTTTCCCCTGAAACCATGTCACGAACTGCTTCCCCCTGTGTTTTAGAAATAAAGAAAAAGCTGCTTATGTTTCTATTAAATAAAACAATCACAATACAACAACTATACAACCCACCATCATAATAGTCCACCCGGCTGCGGTTGTTGGCAGGATCATAGAAAGCAATAATTGGCTCCTCTATCTCTGCATATGGCAAGCGAATTACAGCTCTCACCCTGTAGGGTTGTGTGAAAGTTGGTGGGTCTACACATTGGCATACAACAACTGAAATGAATGGTGGCATCTATCAAATATTATCACATGATGTAAATGTGAGCAGATATATACACTATTGCCTTTCTTCAGCAATGATAGTTTTATAAGAGAGAGTTCACATTTTCATGTTCAGTGTCAACATTATCAGGTTAGTCAGTCCGTGGACTGGTGTCGAAGTCTTCTGATCATGTCACCCCACTGTTCTTTGTTCCCAGCAGCAGATCTCTTAAGCTCAGTATAAGTCTGCAACCCAATGTTCTTGCACGCCTGTGTGATAAAATTGTTTTTTGACATCCTTTTCTTTTCCCCTGAATTTTGCCTTCTAGCATTTTCAACAAGCCTCCATGCTATAACCAAGACAATCTACATTTCTGTATACTCTGTATAGTTGTCTATGTCTCTATATCTTTAAGCACTTGTTCATTTTACATTTTTTTGGGTCCAGTTCACCCTCTGCATCCTGTGATAGACCCACGTCTCAAAAGCTTCTAATATTTTTTCATCCCTTTTATTTAGAGTCTATGTTTCAGAGTTGTACAATGTTATGGACAAGATATGTGATTATTCATTTCTGAAGCTCAATATTAATATTTATTTGTAGACGTTTTTGTTTGCAGTGGAATGCCGTTTTTGCTAATGTGATCCTAGAGTTTCCTCTTTATTGTCTTTGTCATTATCTAAGTTTCTGCTCTGTACAGGCGTACTGACGACATTTTGGAATTAAACAATCTTAACTTTGTATTAGTCTTTATTTCCTTGGATTTCCATATATTATTCAGTATTAGGAGTGTTGTTCTTGCCTTCCCAATTCTAGCCTGTACATCTGGTTCTGAGCCCTCTGGAGTATCAATGCTGCCGTCCAAATATGTGAAGGTGTCCACCTCTTCCAGTACCTCACCTCTAAGCATGACTTGCTCTTTACTTAAGCTGCTGATTTTAAACAGCTTGGTATTCTTCATGTTAATATTGTAGCTGAGTACCTGCTGCAATCCTCTACATTTTGCCTCTTGCATTTAGACCTGAAAGAAAAGTTTTATGAAATATTTTGTAACCTTTCTTCGTAAATAATAGGAGGCCAGAGTGTTTTCTGGTTATGTTAGAATATATAATTAACTAACCATTTTAAACAGCTATCAGCACACTGTCAGAGATGTATTACTCAACTGTGATTAAAGCAGATGTAATAATTTACTGCAGTGTCCGTCATTAGTTGTTGTGTCTTTCTGTTTTATAAACTTACTAAGTTTTAATTTCTAAGCACATTTCATCAAGTCATTCAAGTGTCTGCCTCATGAGCGGTGTTTAGAGAGTGCTTGTCACATTTAAATTGAATTTGTCTCTTTCGACAGGGGCAGCCTCGTATCGATTCTTGGTCTCAGGGGCTCCGGTCTAACCAGCTGCAAATCGTCACCTGACTTACAGTTATCGTAGATACTAGATGAGGTGACGAGGAAGGGAAAACTGCTCTTTTATTTTTTTAAATGCAAAAAGTCCGCATGACTTCAGTCTTCATCCCCGATGACAGTCTTTACCGTTTACATTTCACTAATGTTAGTTTAAAGGCAGTGATGATATGACTTACATATTGTGTTACTATTAGTAGTGATGATTATGCACACTTATGCCACAAAATATACTTACCGAGGCAAAGAAATGCAACACAAAAACCGACTGAAGAAGCCATTTTCAGCATATTGGAAATCACATGACGTTTAAAAGGCTATTTATAGTGGGATAAGGGTTAGTCACATGATATACTTGAAAGTCATGTGACAATAGCTTCCACCTGATAGAGATAAAACGAAAAGTCGGATTAGCTGTCGATTAATTTCCGTTGTCTCAGCTTTAAAAACAACCGTCAATAGCCTTTAATGCAGGGATGGCCAGCCTGCGAACCGCCGTATACTTTTGACGGGCCCCAAAGTTGATAACACATTTACTAAATCAGGCGTCGAACAATTTCACTGTTGGAAATCATGTCGTGGCAGACGATCTAGAGGATGCGCCTCTGGTTGCGCAGGTGGAAGCCTTCAAGACGTTGTCGGTCTCGCTGTAGAAGTGTCCAGGACTCGGAGCCGTACAGGAGAATGGGGATGAAGCAGGAGGAGTAAATAAGAAGCAGGATCTCCCGCGAGGACCTTCGCTGGGACCAGATTCTGTAGAACGAGTGCATGGATGAAGCCGCTAGGCCCATCCTCCAGGTGATGTCGTGACTGCTGCCATGCGTCAGTGCTGCTGAGGTAGACGAAGTCCTCAGTGGTTGCAACGGGGTTGTCGTTCACCGTCATGCTCAGCGCAGAGAGGCCCCTGCTGAGGTTTTGGATGTTCATCTTCATTAGGGAAATTTGCAAGCCTAGGTGGGTAGCCGCTCGATCCAGTGCCTCAAGGGGGCCTACCAGGGCCTGAGAATCGTGGCCTGGTATGACGACGTCATCAACGTAGACGAGATTGGTTACCAGTTGTGAGCAGAAGACTGAACGGATCATGTCCATGTCGCAGCAGAGAAGCACAGGGGTGAGAATGCAGTCCTTTTGGACACCGGATGATGTAGAGAACTCCCGCCCAAGCCGAATTTTGGCGCTTGTGTGACTGTGAAACTCCTCAGTTAGGCGCAGTAGGGTGCCTGAAATACCCACGCATTGTAGGGCCATCCATAGGACTTATCTATCCACAGAAGCGAAGGCAGCCGTAGGTCAACGTAAGAGACGTGAAGAGTGCGGCTAAACTGGCGGTGCAGTTCCGTGAGGAGGGCGTGAATGACCTAAATTGTGGAGCGAGAAGCTGTGAACCCTGACTGTTGGGGGCGACGATGTCTCGTTAACAGGGGCTGCAGTCTAGCGAGGGGCACATGTGCGAAGACATTACCGGGGACGGACAGTAGGATAATAGGCCTGTAATTGCCGCATTTCAGACAGGAGGCCTGTTCTTGTACAAGGACATTATTATTTCTTCACGCCATGCCACGGCATTTGGCCAGTGTTCCCCACCGTGTGAAGAGTTGGTGCAGGCCGGGGGTAATCGGGTTCAAGGCGTACTTTAATAGCTCAGGGGGAGTATTATCGAGGTCCGCGGCTCTGCCGTCTTTCTGTTTTTCTATTTATGCCTTTACCTCATCAATGGTAGGGTCGTCGGGGTTAGTGTCAGGAGTTACTGTGAGGGACTCATGTAGTAGATCTGGTGACGGTTATGTGGGGGGCGTTCAAGACTGCGTTGTAATATTCTAGACACCTGCTTGCTTTTTCCTTTCGTCAGATGCAGAGAGTTCCATCGGACTTATTCAGGAAAGGGGGGGGGGGGGGGGGGTTATGTCGGTGTGATTTTGGGAAGTTTCGGAGCCAAAAGCCTTTATCACGCGATATGTCGTTCTCATGGCGTTTCGAACTAGGCCTTCCAATGCGCTATCGATCATGGTCACAACACCAAAGCCGATTATCAATCAAGCACGTCGTTTCTCTCGGTGCAAAGGTCATTGACCAAATGGCGAACTAAGGCAGATTAATACCCGGGGAACAACGCATTCCGTTCTCCGGACTACATCCTGCTACTTGCACAGCTCTGTTCAGGACTTGGTAGCGGGAGATTTGACAACGAACGCGGAAGAAGTAGAAGAACACCCAGGGCAGAATATTTTACGGCACCCCGCAACTGAAACTGATTCACAAATAGTTTAGGCTAACAAAAATGTCTTTAAAAAAAATCACATGCATTTAGAGAGGTTTGGGTTTTTCTAAGTCCCATTTCACAATGGACCTCAACATTTCCAAAGTTGTTCCTTCATCTGTCCCCTTTAAATTGTGTGTGTGTGATTGGTGGTGGGGGTGAGGGCGGAAGGGGGGGGGGGAGATTGTAATTGACGCTGCAATGTGTCAGTTAACGATATTATCATCTGCTTTTTATGATACTACGAGAGAGTTGGTTCCTCTACAGTCATTAACATAGTATCATCTACTTGTGTTCATAATTTACATGGATAAAACTACACATTTGGCTTACCCAATGAGGAGTCTCTAAATGAACTGTTGTTTGCTGATGATCAGGTAATCTTTTGCCAAAATGGAGAAGACCTACAACACCACCTGAACGTTCTCTATTTCGCTTGTAACGAGTATGCCATGAAGATCAACACAGACAAGACAGAGACTTTGTGGATATAGAGTTAACATGTGCAGAGATATTTCCACAACAGTGACAATGGTATCAAGCAAGTAAGGGAGTTAAATACCTAGGACGTATGCTCACTGGTGACGGCAGAGTGGACAGAGAGATTGCACAGAGAATTTAGAAGGGGAACTGAATCCCTATCAAATTGCATCAATTTTGAAACATCCTAGAGTGCTTCTCTCAACTAAGAGGAGGCTGATAAATACACTATTGATTCATACATTGTGTTACCAATGTCAGTCTAGGTCAATACTTGAAAGATATAAGAGTAAGATCCAGAGCTGTGAGATGCTCTGTGTGAGAAGGGCAGCGGGAAAGATAATCCGTGACCGAATTCGCAACACCACGATGAGGCACACAGAGGCACAACACCAGTTTGTGCCTACATTAACTCTCAACAAATCAAGTGGTTTGGTCATTTAATCAGAATGCATCATGACCGGCCTGCATCAAGAGTATATTATATGCAGATCTCTGGTTCACGAGCAAGGGGCAGACCTCGATGTCGGTTGATCAAGGGTGTCTCTGATACTCTCAGGAAGTTACACCTAACGACAGTACAAACCTTCCACTAGGCGATAACAAGAAATATCCACACCACTCTTCTGCGTCGCGTTATAGCAAGGGTAGTAGGACAAAAGAAAGAAGAAAATTATCATCTGTAAATTTGTGTTTGTTTTCGTCAGACTTGGAACAAGGGAATACAGTTATTCTTCTGTTGTATATAGGAAAGCCTTTACTTGAATAACTGCGAATATAGAAACAATGTTATCCATTGCCTTAAACAAGGAAATAAACAAAGCTTTTGGATTAATTTCTGTAACCTTCTTCTGAACTCTGAATTCCTGCCATAGTTGCAGTGGTATGATATCATTGAGCACGGCAAAGCTTTAGGTCGAGTTGATCTTCATTAAACTGCATCAATATATTATCAAAAAGCTCAGCCTTGTCTTGTTCTATTTGGACGTTTCTAATAATTTCATTGTCTTTTCCACATCTCCTTACCCTGTTTTCACATGCTATTGATGCCCATCCCCTCATATAACTCTTGGAATCATCGTACAGTTGTATGCTTTATTTTGTCTTCCTTTCCTGGTATTGTAATAGGTGAACGTTATATCTCGTTCTCCGTGTTCCCCTTACCTGGTGATTTTTTAGCCTTATTGTCCCAACTACTTTACTATTATTCACCATGTATTCTTTGACCTTTCCATTCATCTCTTCTGTGGGTTCCAATCAAGCACATATCTGATTATATTGTTATACTTATTTCTGTGGGTGTGTCATGTCCATCTCAACTTTCTCTCCCTAATCTCTAGTTGCTGTATTTTTATCACACCTAGGCCTATGTGTCGTGTAAAAATGAACATTTGTTATCAGTGTAGCGTGTAGCCTAGTCGACAGTGAGCTGGCTTGCTAAGAATGCGATTACACTACACCAGGGTTCGAAATCACGGACAGACAAAAAATCAGATACAGCCGTTCCTCCAGTCGACCCAGCTGTAAATTGGTACCTGATGTATGGATTGGGGAAGGTATAAACAGCAAGGAAGGGAACTGGCCACCCCGCCTCACATAGGCTGCGGCTTAGTCCATGAAGAGTTATCGTCATCCAGACGGTAATTGTTGCCCTGGGACCAACCTTTACCTTTTAAAAGGTCTTTAGAACCTTTGTTTTAAATGTTCATTAATACTAGTAGTATAAAATAGTGTTAGTTTACAGTTTTTATTTTAAATGTTAATCTGGCAAATTTGTGTCCATATAAAGCAAGGCGAAACTGTGATATCTCTCTCTCTCTCTTGTTGGTTTATCTCATCATCTCTCTTGTTGGTTTATCTCATCAGCAAGTCTTTGAGATGTTTTTATATAAGTACATCTGAGTAGCAAAGTACTAATTAGTCACAGCAAAGATACTAGATTCGATTTTTGTTATAAGAATGCTCAGCCAACCCAACTGTAAATGAATATTTTACAAACTGGTAGGGACGGAAAGGCAGCAAGGAAGGTAATTGTCCATCCCATTTCATAAAAGGGGTGGTCTGGTAATATGAAGCCTCTCACACTGCATCCCCTACAACAGCCTATTCGATTGGACTACCTTGACCTTTAGTGGCCTTCCTCAATGCTCAGTAACAACAAGTTGGTTTGACAAATGGCTGTTTATTCAGTTCTCACAGTTAACGTGTATACATATACAGAGCAGAATCAGTGAATAAATGTAGTTTGTGGGGATTCATTAGAGATTGAAAAAATGAGAGGGACGGGCTGAGAGGAAATGTGGACAATGATTTATGTTCCAAAGGTATTTGCTGGATGAGTATGTCAGAGGCTGTAGTAAATTTAATATCAAGGTAACTGAAAAGCAAAGTAATAAATAAATGACATGATTAACACACATAGCAGCAAGAAGAATATTAGGAGAAAGTGCAATCGTGCATAACCAACAACATCATATTGACTCACTTTACTTAAACTGTAAAAAGTACAACATGAATATCAACACACCAAAAACAGAGACAATGAATATAGGTAGAAAGTCCACAACACTTGATATTCATCTGAATGAAACAAAAATAAAGCAGGTACTGGAATTTAGGTCTTTGGGAACTGTTTTTAACTGAGGACGGCAGATTTGATAGAGAGATAGAGATGAGAGTTCTGCCGAAGACAGATGTGTCAGACCGAAAGATGCAAATATCGCAATCAAACTGTAAACTAGCGACATAACGCATTCTGTTCTCTGGACTACATCCTGCTACTTGCAAAGCCCTGTTCAAGGCTTGGCAGCTGGAGATTGAGAACGAACACAGAAGAGGAAGAAGAAGAGACGAGAGTGCAAACGATGTCACCTACCAGATGTCTCCACTACTAAGACACCCCAAGATTTGCCTCCAAGCAAAAAAAGCAGATGATAAATAGTATCTTCATCCCAACCAATGTCAGACATGGACATTGAATAGGGCCAAGGAGTGAAAATTGGCCACCTGCGAAATACAGTGCCTACGAAAGGTTACTAACAAAAGAGACAGAATTACTAATACAAGTATTCAGGAGAATGTTGGAACAATTCCCTGCCTACTGTACATCGTGCAAACAGAGAATGAATTGGTTTGGTTTGTGAGAATACAACCAGACCACATTGTTCATGCAACCTTTCACAGGATAACATCATGAAGAATGGCTAGAGGTAGACAGAGGAAAAGGTGGATAGACAGTATAAACTAAACCTGTTGTAAAATGGGGAAAACTCACTCTGGCCACGAGAGAGACGAAAGTCAAATACATACCACAACACCCAGTAGAAAATGAGACGACAAAAGAAGAAGAAAAAGCGCAATTATTTTTCTTGAAGTATAACCATTTTTGTTCTTTTGTATAAATTTATACCTTATTCAGACTTGTATTTCCGGGTCCAGTTGGCCAACAATTAGTGTATTCTTGGACTCCACTCTCACTGTATCCAATATGTAGAAAATAGGACCGTTGTAACCTTTCAAGCATATTGCTTATAATGACCAAAGAGGCCTGTGTACGAGGCTAGCAACCTCATTTTGTCGTTGGAAGCCAATTGTACTGACTTAAATTAATTTCTATACATTTCTTTGGTGATTGGTTACAGTGACTCTTCTTACATCCTGAAATATAATTGAGAAGGTAGACCTGGGTACTCCTGGCTATAGTATAATCTTAAGCTCCTTAGCGAGTTCACCACTATGGGAATCAGTGTTATTCCCTACCTTGTTGGCCATACTTCTGTGATTCATGTTTTTGTAAGCGTGATGTGAGCAATAGGTGGCATCTTGATCAGGATGTTTCACCTGACCCTGATGTGAGGTAGGGGTCTTGGTCAGGATGTTTCACCTGGCCCTGATGTAAGGTAGGGGTCTTGGTCAGGATATTTCACCCGACTCTGATGTGAGGTGGGGGTCTTGGTTAGTATGTGTCAACTGACTTTAATTATTACATTTGTTCTTCTTCTTTGTTCGTCCTCAATCTCTCACTACCAAGCGCTGAAAAGAGCTTTGCAAGTTGCAGAATGTTGTCCCAAAGTTTACAGCTTGACTGCAGTATTTGCACCTTTTGATCCGGCATATCTGGACCCCAGCAGGCATTTTTGAGTACCGGGTTAACCTTCGATCCCTTCTCCTTGGACAGTCTGATATGTTACAGCCTGTTATCCAGGATCACAGTTTGGAGGTGTAGATGGGTATTGGCAGCTCTGGCCCTGATCAGTATCTGGCCATGATCCCTGATATTTGTTCAATAAATGCTCACTCTTCTGATCAAATTCCCTCCCTATCGATCCCTTGTCCTCTTATGAAAATGTATAGAATATGGTTCACTACATCTTACTACTTATTGTTCTAAGTTGTGACCAAGGAGAGTTGTGCAATGGCAGGAAATCTCATATCAAGAAAAACAGAATCCACCATTGTATCAACACATAAATGTGTTGATGTAGATCATTCACTGTAAGAAAGATAATCGGCTGGGGAATTTATACAGGATGGAGTAATCAGATATATACCTAACCCTTGTTTGCAGCCCATTATTACAAGCCTGGCAGGTTACAGTTTACTATTCTTTGCTCTTCATTCAGGTCTCTGTAATTTTCCAATGCAGATTTTTTTTTGGGCGTTCGCCTTATTTATCTATTCCCCAAGGCGGTGTGCGTTGCACTGTGGTTTTTATTTTGCACTTGTTGGCCCCAGTGCATCCGACTTCAGCATACATTTTATGTAAGAGTCTGCTTCCTCCTGCATTTTCTAAGAGTTTGCTTCCCCGGGGTAACGGCCGGTGCTTTGTTGGGGTTGAACCCAGCACCTTTGGTTGTGAGCTGTGTCACTTAACCACTAGCCCATGCCGTCCCCATCCAATGCAGATGAGACTCACTAGCTTTCTCCATGTAGGAGAAGGACAACTTTTTTCTCACTAAGTTACCTGCAAATGTGCTATTAGTATATCGAAGGTTACTGGTGGAGGGTAAAGATAGATCACTCACTGCATGGTATATCCTTAGCTAAATAATGGACCAGCACACGATGTTATAATGGCACACATTAGAACAAAACAATCATCTTCTTCTTCTGTGTTTGTTCTCAATCTCCCGCTACTAAACCCTGAACAGGGCTTCACAAGTAGCAGAATGTAGTCCGGAGAACCGAGTGCGTTGTGTTGCTAGTTTACAACTTGACTGCGATATTTGCATCTTTCAGTCTGACACATCCATCTTCAATGGGGACAATAATCTTTTTGTAATATAAGTTATATGAAAAGGAATTGAGCATACTGTAATAATATCATATAAAAATGGATAAGCACAGTCCCATGCCCTTGTGTGTGAAGTGTTAGACATGTAACGGTATGAGGTCTCGGCTTTTGGGAGGTGGGGATGACCAGATCTAACCTCACAGCCTTCTCCTGGCAGGCAGTTCTAAAATACATAAAAGCACATACACACACCAAAATAGCTGTGTTTTTAAGGAATGTTTATTGTGCCAAGTAACAAAGATAATGGTGTTTTACAGCAACCTCACAGTATTAAACAACATTATACTTTCAATTAAAAATTGTATGTGCTTGTGTTGTGCTGCCATTCATCAAAGGTCAACCCCAAACATCATTTTGTGACAATAGTTGTGACACATAAATAGTTAACATTAGCAAACTAATTGGGTCACTTGTTATACTACTGATAACAAAGGTGACTAATTGAAAAACAATAAATGCAATCAAGTATTCTGACTTAATGTTTGCAGTTGTATCACGATGATAAAACTAGATTATGTTTCATGCCGCATAAATCTTTCCCAATTATTATCACAATGGTAAAACTGTTTATAAGTAAGAAAATGTCGTGATGATAAGGCTGTCTATAAGTAAGAAAATCTCACAATGATAAATCTGTCTATATGTAAGAAAATCTCACAATGATAAAGCTGTCTATATGTAAGAAAATTTCACAATGATAAAGCTGTCTATATGTAAGAAAATCTCTCAATGATAAAGCTGTCTATAAGTAAGAAAATCTCACAATGATAAAGCTGTCTATAAGTAAGAAAATATCACAATGATAAAGCTGTCTTTATGTAAGAAAATCTCTCAATGATAAAGCTGTCTATAAGTAAGAAAATGCCATGGATTACTAGGGCACTGAACTTTAAATCCTTTGTTTTGATTAGTATAAATAAAGCTTACTACAACTATAGAATGATAGCGAAGATTGTACATAAAGATAGCAATACATTATTCTTATATTGAAAGCTCTTGTAGATAATGTTATCTCTTCAAATGTTATCCCCACATGTAACTAGAACATTCCTGCAGATTGTTATCTCTTCAAATGTTATCCCCACATGTAACTAGAACATTCCTGCAGATTGTTATCTCTTCAAATGTTATCCCCACATGTAACTAGAACATTCCTGCAGATTGTTATCTCTTCAAATGTTATCCCCACATGTAACTAGAACATTCCTGCAGATTGTTATCTCTTCAAATGTTATCCCCACATGTAACTAGAACATTCCTGCAGATTGTTATCTCTTCAAATGTTTTCCCCACATGTAACTAGAACATTCCTGCAGATTGTTATCTCTTCAAATATTATCCCCACATGTAACTAGAACATTCCTGCAGATTGTTATCTCTTCAAATGTTTTCCCCACATGTAACTAGAACATTCCTGCAGATTGTTATCTCTTCAAATGTTATCCCCACATGTAACTAGAACATTCCTGCAGATTGTTATCTCTTCAAATGTTATCCCCACATGTAACTAGAACATTCCTGCAGATTGTTATCTCTTCAAATGTTATCCCCACATGTAACTAGAACATTCCTGCAGATTGTTATCTCTTCAAATGTTATCCCCACATGTAACTAGAACATTCCTGCAGATTGTTATCTCTTCAAATGTTATCCCCACATGTAACTAGAACATTCCTGCAGATTTTTATCTCTTCATTATGCCCTGTATAATTGCAATACAAAGTCATGTTGGGAACAAACTCTGCATATATTCTGAGACATTTATACTGAATGTTCAAGACTGAATCAACATTAAGTATGCAGAATCTTTGGATGAGATTCAAGGTAACCTTAGTAGGCCCTAAGCTTCAATTTTAAGAATTAAAAATGAAAATTGTGCAATATTTTTTCCATATACTTATGCCATATGTCAAGTAAGTATCGAAGTATACTTATGTCATATTTAAAAAGTAGTGTTCTTTGTAAAAGGAATTGCAGAATCTTTAACAAAATCTGCATTTGAAAGAAAACTGTTTAAAACAAATTGTATGAGAATTGCATCATTTCTAACATTAATTCTGACACTACTTCTATTAAATGGTTACAAATGTAGCGGCAGTGGCCACACCACAATTGTTATCTTTCTGTGACATCAGCACATAACCATCATTGCCCCAGTACGTCGACCAAGAATTTTTGACCAGCCAGTAGTTCTGATCATTCAGAGATCCATAGCCCACTGCCAGAACAGCGTGATCCAGACCATCTGGATCATTTCCTAAAAGAAAAAAGTGTCAATTCAAATCAGTGTTGGTAAAGAAAGCTTGCAAATTCTTTATAACGGATCATTATTTTTGTTAAATCCATAAACACGAACACACATATGTACCAAATCATCATAAAGCAGATGGGGGTCACTGTGGTCGAGAGGTAAGGCACTCGCCTCTCAATATGATCAATGAAAACGGTTATCAATTGAATCCCGCAAATTTTCAAACGGCCTCTGGTCTCAAGGAAGATGGAACCAGAGTGCCTGCATGAGTTACCTTCAGTCATTTTGACTTATGTCTTGCCACTGGTCCATGGTACTCAGGACCAGAGAGTTAGGTTGATGACCAAGGCAGTACTTTCTCACTATAATCCAAGTACAGTGCAATATACATCATCGACAAAACCGTCTGATGTTGTCACAATAATCGCTTGCGATGGGCAAGTAACTAACATAAAGCAGCAACATTATGACCTTCATGTTTCACTCCAATTGGGAAAGGGAATCTCATTGATCTCATAGTGAAATAGACAATAGCTCATTGAACTGACTTCATTGCACCAGGGCACCACCATATGTGCTCAGCCCCTATCTTTGCTGAAAATGCTGACCACAGAGCAGCAGCTAAGAAATTTTCCCCTGACTTTGTGACATACCCATTTACAGTTGGATCAACTGGTAGAAGTGGTCATAGTATGAAAAAAACACATGACATATTTTTTTGTGTGCATTCACCTTATTTTTCAATTCTCCGAGGTGGTGTGTATTGCAATATGTTTTTATTATGCGCCAGACGGCCCAGTGCATACGACTTCAGCATGCATTTTATGTAAAGGTCTGCTTCCTCCTGCATAACGGCTGGTGCATTAATAAGGATCAAACCCAGCACCCATAGTTTGTGAACCACATGACACATCAAACTGAGCACTGTGTGATTTAAACCAGGTACATTTAGATTTAAAAGCATGTTCAAAATGTCTAGGCCTCAATGTAAGAATCCTGAACCAAAGCAATTATAAGTTCTGGCAGTACTGGTTTCTTGTACCTTTTGACATGCACAGTAGGGTGAAGTGGACATATTTTTTCCTCTCTAAAAAGGGACATCAGGATCTACTTGCATATTTTCAGTATCCTGGGCATCAGGTCAGACATCATGTTTCCTGTGTTCAGCATGATCCACGATGCTTCAGTAGTGAAAAGTTTTCTCGGGGGATGCCTGATTGCAGTGTTAAATACAATTCACTTTAAAGGTTTCCTATTGTGTCTCCCAGCATCAATAAGTGGGGATAGAAAGTGGCATGAGCATTCATTTGTGGGGATAGAAAGTTTCATCAGCTTCCATTTGTGGGGATAGAAAGTGGCATGAGAATCAATATGTGAGGATAGAAAGTGGCATGAGCATCAATATGTGAGGATAGAAAGTGGCATCAGCTTCCATTTGTGGGGATAGAAAGTGGCATCAGCTTCAATTTGTGGGGATAGAAAGTGGCATCAGCTTCCATTTGTGGGGATAGAAAGTGGCATGAGCATCAATATGTGAGGATAGAAAGTGGCATCAGCTTCCATTTGTGGGGATAGAAAGTGGCATCAGCTTCCATTTGTGGGGATAGAAAGTGGCATGAGCTTCCATTTGTGGGGATAGAAAGTGGCATCAGCTTCTATATATGGGGATAGAAAGTGGCATCAACTTCTATATATGGGGATAGAAAGTGGCATCAGCTTCTATATATAAGGATAGAAAGTGGCATCAGCTTCTATATATGGGGATAGAAAGTGGAATCACCTTCTATATATGGGAATAGAAAGTGGCATCAGCTTCTATATATGGGGATAGAAAGTGGCATCAGCTTCTATATATGGGGATAGAAAGTGGCATCAGCTTCTATATATAAGGATAGAAAGTGGCATCAGCTTCTATATATGGGGATAGAAAGTGGAATCACCTTCTATATATGGGAATAGAAAGTGGCATCAGCTTCTATATATGGGGATAGAAAGTGGCATCAGCTTCCATATATGGGGATAGAAAGTGGCATCAGCTTCTATATATGAGGATAGAATGAGGCAGCATGATCCATATATGGGGATATACCAAGTGACAGTGTATGCAACCGGGTGGTCAGTTCCCTTCCTCATTGTCCTTTCTTAACTGTCCGGCACCCATTTACAGCTGGGTTGACTGAAGTGTGCCATAAGTGGTGTTGATGTGAAAAACTGATGATAAAACATGTAATAAAAAATGAATAGCAGATGACCAGTTTTCACTTTACAAAACTTAAAATATAAAAATACATTTTTAATCCCCAAAGACGCATATATTACAGAAAATTCATATACAGCAACTTACTGCACTGAGGTTCAAAATAAACACCATTAGCATAGAAACCAAATGATTTATGCGATGCATCAATGGCAACTGAGATGGGCCCTTGGTTGAACAGCGAGATTTTAAGAGATGAGAGGTCTCCTTGAGGTATTGTAGTGTAATTTGTGATCTGTGCAACTGGCTTTACAAGCTTGCTCTTACAGAAGCCATCCTGTAAATAGAATTAAAGAAAGCAATGGTGACAAGTGTAGACAGCAAATGTTAAGAGTAAACAAATTTAAGGTGGAAAAATTATGTTCATTATTACAATGAAAAACAAATATTGTTCAATATTGAAGTCCCATTTCCCAATCTCGAAAGGATTAAAAGAAACATGATGAAATATGAATAGTGATTTACATTCCTCAATATGTTATTAAACATATAAGCATGACCAGAGTGCAGTAATGGTGGTTATGCTAACCAGTAATATTTAAAATATGACAGAATTTTCAGAAAAGGAAAACACATAAAACGAAATGACATTGAAAAAGAACCACAACACAGAATACTGCAATGGATTTAAAATAACAATGGGCACACAGATGGCACATGAAAGAAGATTACATTTCCTACATGACATCTAAAAACATAAATCAACAGTTTTGATAAATTATATATAATTAGAAGTTATGTTTAGCTACAGGTCTCAAAAAAGGTGAGCATGAAACTTTTCTGTGACCCACTGTGTGATTTGTGTGATCATGTGTCATACTATAAAAGAGATCAATCTGGATTTTTTTTAAAAACACAGAAATATGGTCCAACTAAATGGAAAATATAAATTAAATCTGAATTTATGACATGAAATTGAGATAATAAACAGTGGCAACACTTTATAACACACATTTCCAACTTATTCATTCAACAATAAATTAGAGTGGCTGGATAGTTACAGGGCACCTAAAGCCTACTCAACTGAAAAAATGTACCCAATAATCTTCTTCTTCTTCTTCTTCGTTGTATGCAGTCAGACATCAACCTTTATTTTTTCGAAAAAAGCAGCGGTCATCCTGAGGCTGTCGACACTGCCATAGAGCTTGTCTAGTGTTGCCACTGGTAATCACCACATCTGCTTTCTCTGATCCTCGTATGTCGGGCAGTTTTGCAGCAAATGTTCAGCTGTCATTTTCCCAGTACCGCACACGCATTCGTCAGTGCCACCTATCTTCAATTTATTGAATAGGTGGTACCTCAGTCTATTGTGTACCCAATAATCAGCGCACCACCACCATTGAGACACAAAAGATGTGTCGCATCAGAAACTGAAAGAGAGGAACAGAAAACGACACAAGGTACCCTATGTTTGGTCGGGAGGAAGGCTAATGTCTGGCTCGGTTAATATACTGATCAGACCTGTTAGTCAGGGTCAGGCTGGCCAAGACCCTCACCTCAGTTTCCTAGCAGCCCTCCCTGAAAACTGGCTGTTTTCATGGCAGCCTGGCTAATGAGGCGAGGGATCTACGTGATCCCCGTAGTAGTGAGTGATACACAGATGAGGACAAGTATAGCACAACTGCCTGGAGGACCCCAGTCCACCTTCATAAGTATGCTTGGGATGTGAGGAAAGCTACTGCAACCGTCACTTGACATCCTTTTCAGGACGCATAAAAGAGTAACCTACTCATTGTGGGCATTCGCAAACAACAGTCCTATGTTTGGACACCAGGTGCGGTGTACAAGACTGAAATCTAGATGTTTTTTACAGTCAACTCAGTCCTGAAAAACGTTGCATAAAAAAAATTGAATGAACTGACGCAGGTCCCCTGGATCGAGTGGCAGAAGGAACTTACATCTGAACACCAAATGCTGTAAGCAGCATGGACATCACTAAATAGACTCGGAATGGGCGTATCATGATGCAGGAAGAACTTAAACCGACGGGGATACAGGGATGATGAGACATACGGCCGTGGAGCAACACAAAACACAGACCACCTGATGATCTGCCCAAACCTGTAATATGGAAGACATGTTGAGGTGGGGTGGAATGACAAGACAATCCCAATGGCCGAACATTGGGATCATGATGTTAGACATAGTGCCCAGGACACAGAAACTAGGTACCTCGTAACAGAAAGTGTGAATTGTATACAGAAATAAAAAATACAACCATGCAAGCCAAAGTAGAATTCCAGAAAAAAAACAACCTATATTAGTAAACAAAACTAGACTATGGGTACACTTCTTCTTCAGCTGTCGTCATGATATGGAAGATCAATCAATCAATATTCTCAGACAGTTGACTTAAAATGAAATATTCATAAGAAAGTTAAATAATGAACATCAGCAGTCATGGTCATGCTATCATTATTATCATTGGCGCCTCAATCTCTGTAGATCATGCATGTGGCACCCTGTGAGTTTTTTTTAGACATAATTAGAAACACTCCATAACAGTTTTCCCAGATGTCATTTCTTCTTCTTCTTCTTCCTGTCTTCACGTCACCCTATTTGGTGGAGCATGGGTCAAACACCACATTAGGTTTACCCTCACCAGCTTTTGATGGTGATGTAAAGTGTCATCTGCACATCGAAGGTTTGCTACAATTAACCTCAAATGCCCTGTTTCTTGCCTTGACGGTACACTCCGACAGATTGATTTTGAGTCCATCTCTCCATGCACTGCTTTCACTTATAGAGCTGTCCTATCTTCATCCTTTCTCTATAGTTTTTAGGGACACCAGTTATTTGCAGTGCGATTTTAGTAGTAATGGTTTGTTTTACTATGATCAGGTTGCTAACTGCATGCACAACTTTCTTAAGTCACCTCTTATTTCATGCTTGGAAGAGAGCAGTGGTCTTATTCTGTTTGTCCCAGAAACCACTTGGGAGAGATGTAATGTGGACATCAACATATTGTTCATCATGTAGCTCTTCAATTTACATTTGATATAGTAAATCTCCATTTTCTGAATCTCTCCTTTATGTATATTCTGACATTCACCAACTAATGTCTGCCTCTTTATATTACAACCCTACTTAAACTGCTGTTACACCGTACTCCTATTCCTTCAGTTTTTCATTGCTTTCATTTATATATACAGAACTTTGATATTTTTTTAATTTTGCGTTCGCCTTATTTCTCAAATCCCAAAGGCGGAGTGCGTTGCACTGTGGTTTTTATTTTGCGCCTGTCGGCCCAGTGCATCCGACTTCAGCATACATTTTATGTAAGGGTCTGCTTCCTCCTGCATTTTCTAAGGGTTTGCTTCCCTGGGGTAACGGCCGGTGCTGCGATGGGGATCGAACCCAGCACCTGATTTCACAAAAGCTTAAATACTAATGGTGAATGATAAAACAATGATGTTGCAATCTGAAATCTTCACCAAAGATGGACCAAATTAAAGATGCAGAGTACAAATTGGCTAGCTGATCTAAATGAGCAAAATCAGATAACCAAAGGTGACCAAGACTGATGTGTCGGACCAAAAGGTGAACATATGCAGTCACAAACTAGCGACACAACGCATTCTGTTCTCCGGACTACATCCTGCAAATCCCTGTTCAGGGCTTGGTAGGGGAGACATTGAGAACGAGCACAGAAGAAGAAGAAGATAACCAAAGAAAAAGTAATAAAATAGATTCTACAAAGGTGAATATTGCAATGGTGTCAAAGGGCAAACTATGTAATTTAAGTTTCAACATCAAATCTATAAATGCTTACAATAGCCAGATACTGTCCATACTGGTCTTCAGTGGTCAAACCTCCATTTCTGATTATGAATTTGTAAGCTTGGAAGTCCTCACCCCCATCACAGCCATTGTTGCCTTCACCCCAAGAACAGTCAATCAGCTCTTGTTGAGACAGTCGGACCAGGTTTCCAGTCTATCCAGAAATAAATAGTTATATGTTCAGAAAAAGTACATATATATACTTAAGTTTTTACAAGATGTACTACCACTATGGTTGACCTGGCATAAAGCATGTGCACTTTATGTGCTCTTGAGAAATGTGCAAAATCTTCAAATGTGACCTTTTACATCGGACGTTAGGAACAAATTATACTGTTCTTTACTATCAAAAAGGGCAACATTCAGGACAAATACATTGAACAAAAATTTATGAAAAGAACAAATTGTTTCAAGGTTTAAATAGAATTTTGAAAGTACAGTGTATGTGTAAACAAAATCACTTCAATTAGACAACTGAAAACAAACTATGGTATAAAAAATATAATTATGAAGTATGACTATCCTAACCAAGAATTACCTATTATAAAATAGAGAATACATGTGACAAAACTGACATCTATAAGACAGAGTTTGCAACAAGATTTTACCTTCAGAAAGTAAGCCCCCTCAACGGTACCAGTGGTCCCAAAACTCCAGCAAGATCCACAGATAGCCTGATCTTTTACAGGGGTCACAGCACCTAAAAGAAGCCCACATGAACACTTCTTAGTTCTGCAATTTGTCAACATTCAACCATAATGTATGTTAATTGTTTCATAAATTCTAGCTGACACCAGTGATGCTTTTTAAATTTACAAAATCTGCAAATCACATTTATTCTAGACAAAAAAATTATTTTCAAAATTTATAAGTAAAATAAACCTGGAAACCTGGACCACAGTTATTGAGGGCGCAAGAAAAAGGCCACTGCACCTTACTACACATGTCATGATAGGTAACTATATGGGATAGGGTGAAATTTGCAACCTCATCATGTAAAGAAAAGGTGTACAAGAAAGCCTCATAGAGAAAGTATAAAAGCTTTCATGCAAGAGGGAAGTCAACTATGGAAGAAAGAGAAAGATGATAAAACAGTTTTCTGCTTAAACATACCCACAAGTCACTAATGCTACCAAACCTACCCACAAGTCTCCACTAAACCTACCCACAAGTCTCCAATCCCACTAAACCTATCCACAAGTCTCCACTAAACCTACCCACAAGTCTCCAATCCCACTAAACCTATCCACAAGTCTCCACTAAACCTACCCACAAGTCTCCAATCCCACTAAACCTATCCACAAGTCCCCACTAAACCTTCCCACAAGTCCCCTCTAAACCTACCCACAAGTCCCCACTAAACCTACCCACAAGTCCCCACTAAACTTTCCCACAAGTCCCCACTAAACCTACCCACGTCCCCACTAAACCTTCCCACAAGTCCCCACTAAACCTACCCACAAGTCCCCACTAAACCTATCCACAAGTCCCCACTAAACCTACCCACGTCCCCACTAAACCTACCCACGTCCCCACTAAACCTACCCACATCCCACTAAACCTACCCACAAGTCCCCTCTAAACCTACCCACAAGTCTCCACTAAACCTATCCACAAGTCCCCTCTAAACCTACCCACGTCCCCTCTAAACCTACCCACGTCCCCTCTAAACCTACCTAGAAGTCTCCAATCCCACTGATCAGGGACATCTTGCACCTTCAAAGCTCCAAGGGAGAACTTCTGGCCGCCATGGTCTCCATGAGTGTAACGGTATCCTCTCATAACTTTCATCTCCTTCTCTGTCTTGTCGGCCAGGTGATTCACAGCCAGCGTATAGGACAGACCAGCACGATTCTTTGAGTGTATGTACCTATAAAACACAATGTACAAAATGCTCTGTCACACCTGGCAGGAATGTGCATACAGTGTGTGAGAGTTACTATGACCAGCCTCTGCTTCCTCTCAATCCTTTTCATCTCCATCATCACCAAGCTCTTTCAACACACGGCTATCAACTATTATCTTCTGCTCTGATAAACTTCTCTTCCGTTCGCTCGTAAATAATCGTGTCTATTTCCCTTATAAACTTGGCAGTCAATATCAGGCTTCTCTGACTACCATACCCTTTAACTTGGTTGGAGGAGGGTCATGTTGTCACTTTGCTCCTCTCATGGTGCTGGCAGACCCATTTGTTTGTTTGTGCTCCTAAAATGGGCATATGTTTGTGTGCCCAATTAATTATTAACTTGTTGAATAGATGATACTTCAGCCTGCAGTGACCTGTTCGTAGTCTCAACATTGTAACTTGATCTCTTCTTGGCAAGGAGTAGTATGCTTCTGCTATATTAGATTCTAAGTGTTCTCTGTGCCAAATTTCCTTTGAAGTTAATTTGTTATATTTTCAATGTAGCCATGTCTTAAATTTGGATTTTGTTTCCTCCATCTTTAGCTAATCTATCGGCTTACTCATTCCCATGTACCTTACAGTATGAAGAATCTACTGTTTTCTATCTATATTGAACCTATAGCTGGTATTCATGAGTGTCTCTGACAAGCAGGCTGTCTGGGTCATTGCTTTTTTGGTTTCTGAGGGTCATCAGGACTGATAGGTAATCTGTAAGGCAAACTATTTGTCTCTGGTATGATCCTTGTTTTCCAAGATAGCTATTAAAGCTATTCTTAGTTCCTGACTGGGGAGTTACTTAAGAATTGTCTTGTGGCCCCTGAGATCTTGATTTCCTATCCATTATTTATTTTTGTGTTAATTTGTCCCCTCCATTTATTATAGTGTTCATTGCTGATCGATCTGTATATATGTGGGTCCATCCTATGGCTGGTTATGTCTCCAATATATTCCAAGACTATATATTTTCTTTCTATATCTGCTTGAATGCCTTTTTAAATCAATTCTGGAATGTTGTCTATCAGTTCTGGGAATTATGTTTACTTCCATGGTGGAAGTGTGCAGTTTGTCATTATGTGTTCTGCCGTTTATCTATGCAAGCTCTGGTATGAAGTGTGCAAGTTCTGTTTTTTTTTTTTTTTTGCAAAGCAGCTTTTCTACAGTCTGCCTCAAATATATCCTTTCAGTCTTGTATACATTGGGTGATTTGGGAGCTGTTGGAATGTTTTAGCCAGATGTACTCTGTAATCTATACTGTTAGTCATGGTTTGTAGCTTTGTTATTTTTTCAATTTATTTCACAGCTCCTGTAATAATTCTTTCTGCTTGGTTTTAAATTGTGGTTGATTTTTCAAATTTAGATTTTGAAGCTATTGGATTCACTGGTATTACTTGTTCTTCTTTTCGTATGCTTTCAGATGCCAACTTGAATTTATCTAAAGTAAGCAGTGGTTAGTCGGAAGTAGTTATCTCCATAGAGCCTGTCCAAAAATGGTACTGATATGTGCTTCTTTGTTCCTTGTATGTTGGACACCTTTTTAGGAGATTTTTAGCAGTAATTTGATCAGTGCCGCACTTACATTCATAGATATCCTCTATCTTCAAAGTGTTGAATAGATGGTATCTAAATCTGTTGTGGCCTGTGCAGATTCTAAAGATTAATACTTGTTCATCTCTGAGCCAGTAAAATGTGTCATTTGTTGACCTCGATTTGCTATGCTTCGCACTTGTTTCTGTATCTACACCTGGTAAACATCTTGGTCTCTTAATAAGTTATACTTATGTCAGATTGAGGTATCTTTTCACCTTCCCTTGACAGTCTGTCAACCTCTTCATTAAGAAGGATGTTACAATAAGATGGTATCCACTGTATCACAACTCTTTTGAGCAGGTCATGTAGTTTATATAATATTACTTTTATTTCCTTTAAGTCTATATTTAAAAAAATCCCAAGTGGCACAAACACTTACAGCGCATCTGATTTGTCTCTCTGTATTTTTATGTCATAAGATTTATGCTGCAATATTTAAGGTATCTGCCTCTTCTCTGAAGCTTCTTGAAAATGTTCCTGTTGCCACAGATAATCTTTTTTGTGTATCATTATTTAGACTTAGAAAGATTTATTTACCTTTATTTTATGTTGCTGATACAATTTTTTAAAAATCTCTTCAATCATATAATTTTTCTTTCATTTAGCCTTCAAGATGAAGAATGATTTATCTATTCAAATAAATGTATATTTGTGTCCATGTCTTTGTTATTTCTAGGAAAATATTTAAAGAACTGTTGAATTAATTGAAAGTGAAATGAATGGTTAACAGTCTGCAGCTGTCTGTACCTATAGAGAACCAAGATGGTTTATCTAACTGGCCATTCTCACCTGAGGTTCTGTCTGAACACATGTTTTCTGGAAATGTGTTCATCAGGCGAGTACCGTTTCTTGTGTGTCTTCTTGAACAGCTCAAAGCTTTCATGGACATGATGATCGTGGTGGTGGACATACTCTTGGACTGGGTTCATCAAAATCTTCTCAGTGTGGGACATACCAGTTCCAGGATAGGAACCACAAGTCAGATCTGATGCAGAAATATCCCATATTAATGTACACAATTATTAACACCATTGTGGACTCATCACCATCTTCATGTGTTATGCCTTGTGGCCCTGACGATCAGTTCCCTGCACATCCAACATCCTTTAACAATTAACAGAGCACACATAATTATAAAATGGCAGAAGAAAATAAAACAATGCATTTTTTGAAATATGTTTTGCCTTCAATCCTGACTCGATAAACTAAAACAGACACATAACAAAACAGTAATTTAAGTTAAAAAAATAACTTTAGAAACTCAATAGTAAATTACCAATCATCTAGCGACTGACAAAAAGATCATGTCCATTGGCCCACAAGCTCAGTTAAAAAGGGCAGTGTTAGTTATTTAAAGACTAAACTGAAAATAGGAAATAAAACAAGAACAAATAACTACTGATTCTGTGAGATTGGATTGCACAGTATTAGAAAGAAAACCAACACATTTTATTTTACATAAGAATACAGTAGCTAATTGATGTTCAATTAAAAATGTAACTTCTTTGTCGTTCGTTCTAAAAACTTCCACTTCCAAGCCATGAAATGGGATTTGCAAGTAGCAAGATGTCATGCGGAGAAAGAAATTTGTTGTAGTTTACAGTTTGACTGCGATATTTGCACTTTTTGGCCAGACACGTCCAACTTCAGCATGCCATTTTTAGGTACCGTATTTGTCTTCCCTCTTCGATCTCTTCTTCTTAGCCAATCTGCTCTATTGCAGCCTATCCAGGATCACCACATGGAGGTGCAGAAGGGTTTTGGCAGCTCTGGGTCGCTGGCCCTGATGTTAGTAATCAGCTTTGGGTTGCTAACCGCCACAGCTCATGCACTGCTCAGAATCTTGATCTGATTAAAAATGTAATAACTCACATTCAACTAGAACATTTTTGTAGAATAGTGATTGCAGACTTGAAAAATGTAAATGGTCACAAATTGCTTATATGGTGGAGGTAGTCTTTACTAAATAATAACTTTCTAATTTGAAACAAATAATTATTGTTCTTCTGCGTTTGTTCTTACTCTTCCACTACCAAGTCCTGAACAGGGCTTTGGAAGTAGCAGGATGTAGTCTAGAGAACGGATTGCGTTGTGTCGCTAGTTTACAGCTTGGACTGCAATATTTTACACCTTTTGGCTTGATGCATCCATCTTTGGCAGAAAATAATAATTAAATAAAATAAAGTAAAGCACTAGTCTTTCCAACTATTAAAGATATAATTTACTTCTAAGATTATGTAAAATTAAGTGTGATCTATAGACAAAACAAGAACAAATTGTAACACTTGTATTCTATATCCTTCAATATTATTTCAACAAGTATTTTGGCCATATATTTTCACTCACTCTTTGGTACTGCAAAGTCTTGATCTGTAAACTGGGCAGGTGATTTCCATTCATAGTAATCCACAATGTATTTGTCAAAGTGGGAGCCCAGAAGTGAATCATATCCCATCATTTCATAACGAACTGGGATATTGTCCGCAAGAAATGACCAAAAGGTATATGTGCTCACCTGTGAAGTAAACCATACACTTAACAAAAATAATTTGTCAGCTTATAAAATTATTCATCATCTAGCTTTTCCTTTGTAGAATATCACTTTCATAACAGCCGATCTGTATAGCTCTTGATCTTTGACCAGCTCTTCTGCCTCTGTCATCCTCAGAATCTCTTTAATGTCCTGTGTATATCATCTCCTCTGCTGGCCTCTGCCTTGTTTGTCAAGTACCATACACTTCAACATCATTTTTTGCCTAGAACATTGTGATGTTTGATGAGACCAAAGTATTTTAGATTTCTAGACATAACCATGTTTACTAACCAATTTTGTTCTATATCCAGCTCTTTTAGGTTTTTTGTGTTTTTCTTTCTCACTATCCATGTAATTTTTACCACTTTACTGTCCAGGTCATGCGAGAGCAGAATTTGAACTTGTGAAATCAAGTGTTTAAGAAAGGTCATCGGTGTTACCAGGAGAGACAAAATGCAGAACGACGACATTCGAAGTATTGTCGGCACTACGTCTTGTGTCAAATACATTTCCAGGCAGAAAATAAGTTGGTTTGCTCATCTCATGAGAATGCACCCTCATCAACTTCCACTGATGGCTTACAACGCTGGTAGATTGGGCTACAGGGCAAGGGGGTGGCCACGAAGCAGGTGGATAGATGACAAAGTGATTGTGCAGCAACAACGGCTCACATTGACCTACGCAGCGCACTTGGCACAGGATAGACGACTGAAGCTCCCCACGATGCTCAGTAGCACAAATGGAAAAAAAACTAACTAACTGTAGCATTTTAGCTCGAAGGATTAAATCATCTTCCTTTGTGTTTATTTAGCTATCTATGTTTCACAGTAAGACGCTGCCACTTAGAAGATGCAAGTCCTTTATTTTTGCCATTTTGTTAGTGTTCTGCAATACATTCTTCATTTTAATTAACTAGTGCAATGACATGGCCATTCTGCTTCGTACCTCTTATCTCAAGTCGAGATATTCAAAACTTGTGACACTCATAACTCTCTGGTCTGGTTTTTGCCTTAACGGGGACCATTTTCTTTGTCTTGCTGATGTTTATTTAGGTATATATTTTGTTACTCGTTGGGTTATTTAGCTTGCATGATCATCTGCCTGAGACTCGCAGAACTATTCAAAAGAATAATTGTATCATCTGCATATTTTAGTTCTGGTATTTCATTCTCGCTAATTGTGAACGGTTTGAACTTTTCATCCTTTTTTTTTTGGCGGGGGGGGGGGGGGGGGGGGGGGGGGGGGAACATGGGCTAGTGGTTAAGTGATACGGCTCACAACCAAAAGGTGCTGGGTTTGATCTCCATCAGCACTTTCTGATAATATTTCACATGTAAAGGATGTAATCTTATTTTGAATTTCTCTTGGTATTCTCCAATTATAAAAGGAGAAAGAGATTAGCTAAATAATTTTTTTTAAAAGATAAGAAAACACAATTTTGCACGACATGCCATTTTGAAAATGAAACACAAACTAGAATTCCTTGCAAATGTTTTAAAGTAAATGGAAAATGATCCACAGAACCAACTTTGTTGCACCTAGGTGACCCATATCTGCTCAGTCCCTATCATTGCTAAAGTGCGAACTCTGTAGTTTTCATGACAGCTAAAAAATTTGCATCATATGGACGGAAAAAGTTCATTTAATGAAGCACTCACAGCGACATTCCACAAATATTATGGTCAGTTCGTTCAAAAGAGACCAGTGGCGGAGCATAATTAAAGTATCACCATAATATGTACATGACAACATACACATAGCTTACTTTCTTTCCATCAACAACTACTTTCTGGAAGGTATTTGTCTTTACTCCAACTACAACCTGTTCGCCGAGATACTGCAAGGAACAAGAAAAACAGATTTTCAATAAATTCTTGACATTTTATATAAAAATAAACAGATGTTTTTTTATGTTATACAATTATTATCCTTCCTTTAAACTTCTAAACTGCACAGCATTGTTCTTCCATTTAGCTACTAACATTACAATTATCTAAATCTCATTTCACCTCCTATAGGTGTCATCACTTTCCCTTTACTTGCAATGGCATACTCGTTTTGTTTATTCCTGTAACTGTACATGACAATCTTTACTTTTTTAGCAATTTATGCTCATTTAAAAAATTTTCTAAAGGAGTTTCAACTTTTTTTTCTTAAAAAATGAATGAAAACAGGGCAACAATTTTTTCACCCCAGCAAAAGAATGTAACAAAAATAAATGTCTTCTAAATATATTTACTTATGAACAAGAATTACAAATATTATTTTCGCGTATACAAATTTACTAAAAAAGACTATTGCATATTATTTACTAACAAACATAGACAAAAATATATATTCATTTATAAGTGTCTAAGCACTTGCCTCTCACATCAATAGGATTGGGTTCAAACCACAGTCGCCCACCTATCTGAGAATAGTACTTTACTTACAGTTTGAAAAAATAAGGTGGCAAGAATATGAACTTGTCACTTCATCTCACAAACAGGCCTAGTACAATGAAGTCTCTAATACTTCATCTCTGATGACATTATATGATATGAGACTACCTTATATATTTACTTACAAAAATAAACTAAAAATATAACAAGAATTCACTTAAATGTACTAACAAAAGATATCATATATATTCAGTTATAATAATGGACTAAACAATACCACTTGACTCAGTGCTTACCACAAAGCCAGTGAGATCTGGCAAGACTGTAGTAATGTCACTAGGGCTGTCCTGAGACCCATTTGCTTGAAAGCACGAGACTTGATTATAAACAGTCTGTGTGGTGAAGGGAATAATATTGATCTGTGCCCCAAAAGGAAGACCAGGAGTTGATCCAAATTGAACTGTGCGCTGAATACCTGGATACAATTTTTTTAATGTTTCATCTTAATAGAAACAAATTGCACATATGCAAAAAGTTAAACAAAGGGTAACTATGCAATTATTAATATAAAAAATGGTTATATTAACTGTCTGTCTGTCAGTTGCAGAATAAAGATCATTTGCCAGTATAGTCACCATACAGTGCACAATTGATTCCTGAATTTACCTCTTCTTCTTCTTCTTCTTCTTTCATTCGCTTGGAGTATGTCTACATATGCAAAGTTGTCTCTTGTATGAACCTCACTGTTTTCTGCAGCTCACACATATGTTCATACAGTTTCCCTTCCAGTGTTTCTCTTGGCCAGTATGTCCTACTCTGGACAGTTCTGATGTATATGCTCCGCTGTCTGAGTTGCCTGTCCATATGTACAGATATTTGAGCTGACAATCCCAAATTGTGTATACATGTAGCTGTGGAGTCGGTTGTGTCCTGTTCTGAAATGCAGTATGACATCTGTTCTTGCCTGTTTATATTGTTATAGTCATTTTGTATTTGTGTTGGAAGCTCTCTCATTGATTTAATCATCTCTTTCTTTTTATGGTATGTAGCTGGTACATCTGGTTGCTTGCCTGCAGCACCTTCCCTCGTCAGTGTGTCAGCTAAATTTACCTCTGACTTCAGGGAGGGAGGCTAACGTCTGGCCTGGCAAAATATGCTGATCTGACATGTTAGTCAGGGTCAGGCAAAACACACTGGCCAAGACCCTCACCTCGGCTTCCTTGTAGCCCTCCCTGGAAATGGGCTGTTTTCATGGCAGACTGGCTAACAAGGTGAGGGATCTACGTGATCCCCATAGTAGTGTGCGACCAGCAGATGAAGCCAAGCATAGCACAATCGCCTGGTGGACCCCAGTCCACCTTCATCAGCACGCTCAGGATATGATAAAAGCTACTGCAACCCGTCACTTAATGTCCTTTTCTGGGCGCACAAAAGAGTAAACCTACTCATTTATAGTGGATTACAATAAACATGCTTGGGATACAACTTTGCAATTATTAATTTGTTTATTTCTACTTCTACGAAATCACAACTTGTGTAACTGTGCAACCTACCATCATAATAGTCCACCCGGCTGCGGTTGTTAGCAGGATCATAGAAAGCAATAATTGGCTCCACTATCTCTGCATATGGCAAGCGAATTACAGCTCTCACCCTGTAGGGTTGTGTGAAAGTTGGTGGGTCTACACATTGGCATACAACAACTGAAATGATTGAATGGTGCCTTTTAAACAAATATGAATACATGATGTAAGCGTGAATAGATACAATTACACTATTAATACTATTATTAAACACTGATCATTCTGGTGTGCTGAGAGTGAGTGTGAGCATTGTTGTCATCATTGTGGGTGAAAGTGAAAATCGAAAAGAATTTTGCATAAACAAATTTAATATGAACATAAATTATTGAACTGAAATTTTTTGAAATCCACGATCAGCATTATATTTTAGTTTAATATAACTAATTAGAACTTTCGACATTTTTATTTCAATACTCACATATTCATTCATATTGAATACGTTTTATAGAGTATATATATATTAATTATAACATTTTAATATATTAATTATTTGAATTGCAAAATTCCTCAAATTACAAAAACAACTATTAAATAGTAGTAAATAGTGTTTTTTGTCAGTGTGTGACTGTGTCATAATTTTAAAATGTGGACAAATCACAGCTATTCCTGCCACTAAATTCGTGGCACATAATGTACTTACTTAGACAAAGAAACGCAACACAAGAAGTTAATGTCGCCATTTTCGGCAGAATGGAAGTCACATGACGCTGTGACAGTTATTTATAAGGACATGCCTGGTCGGTCACATGATATACCTTACTGGGCATGTGACCGTCAGCTGTTTCAGAGATAAACTATTCAGTGGATTGATTTTGTGTCAGTGCGCTGGTTAACGTTATGGTCAGGTGCAACATGCTGACTATGACCTGGCCCCTACCTTACGCCCAAGCCGTTTACCTGGAAACAGATTAAGTTACAACAGCCTGGCCAACGAGGTGCAGGTGAGGCGACCTCAACCTTGATTTTCTCCTGTCGATGAGGAATTTACAAATTTCACTGAATCTAGCCAATACTCACTATATATACAGGGGGTATTGATCTAGCCCAGCAAACCATGAATGGGATACACGCGATATCAACCGACGGGGTTCCAGCAATGATTGGATCCAAACACAGACGGTGTTGGTAAAACTATAGCATAATTATCTGAGCATCAATATAGGAGATGTGCGTGTGCTTCACTGCATATTACACGAACAGTACATGTGTGCAAAATCAATCAAATTCGCCAATGTCATCACCACGGTGGACTCCCAATGATTTTGACTGTGGCTCATTTACAGTTACAGACAAGTTAAAGTCTTTGAATGAAGAACTCATCACCAGGTTAATTGATTTTCGAGTACAAGAAGCAAGATTCAAACAGTGTATTTTCTCCATTTGATTTTGATGTGGAACAATATCCACCTTATTTGCAAATTAAACTAGAAACGATGAGTAGTACACGAGCTGCAGCGGTCAACGACCCTTAGCTGACTGCTTGCGTCAGGGCTAGCGAATCAAAGTTACCAAGACTGTTCTCCGCCTCCACCTGGTGATCCCGGATAACAGGCTGCAACAGATTGCTAAGGAGAAGGGAACGAAGAGAGAAGGCTAACCTGGTACTAAAAAATGTCTGCTAAAGTCGGATGTGTCGGGTTGAAAATGAAAGGTGACTGAAAGGGAACCATAAGAAAAATAATAAATCACAGCGCCCGAATCTCTCAACACTTACACAGAACACACGTTGGTAGCCAATAGACCTTTAGCAACTTGAAGTATGCATGTTTTACTTGGGTGCTGACCTCGGAGGATGAAAATAACTTTCATATGCAACTTAAAGGTAGTCAGAGATCTCTGCGTTATTTGGAAAAAACCCAAGAACAAACAAAGATAGTTTCATATCGTTGCCCTAATTAATTCTATCATACAGAAAAAAAAATGTTTGCTAAAAAAAAAAAAAAACTTTTGCTAAGAAACGGAGATAACAACGATGTATTATTTTAACTTCACACAGTAATAAGGATAGTCATTACTCACACTTTTACTACAAAAATGTATGAGCTGATGTGATGTGATTCATCAAGGGTGAACATAAAACTTCATTTTGTGGATATTGATCAGACAAAAATAGTCTCCACTTGTTGTGTTATCAACAATCTAAAGAGGTCATTTGCTATTCTACTGATAACAGAGGTGACCGATTGAAACACATTCAATACAATTAAGTTTTATCAGTACAAGTTAGTAAAGGGCAATTCTATTAGGGAACATGGAACACAATAATCCCACGAATATTGTTTAGGAAGTATAAGTGTACTCGTATTATCCGCAAATATAAGTTTACCGATATTGTCATGCATCGACATTTCTTCGATATCTTTAAATATGTGGTTTGTGTGAATATGTAGGGATTCCGTGGCGAAGTGGTTAAGCCGTCGGCCTCGTGATCAGGTGGTGTGCGTTCGACTCCTCCGGACTCTGCCGTCATTTTCACGGGTGCTTGATGCGGAGTCCTCTGCATCTCGTAGTCGTCCCCTTGTCGTTTTGTCCTTGACTTGCCACTGAGGTCGGGCGGCTCGAGACGATAGAGTGAGGATAAAAAGTAGCGAAGTTAATCCTTGCTAAAAATATCGCTAGCAAAATTAATTATACCATCATCGTCTGCGATGGACGGCGACCTTTGCCTTAATGTGTGAATATTAAAATAACAGGGATGATAGTACTCGTCCATTCGTCCCTGTTGTTTGGACATTTTTTTTTGATGAAGGTCTTTTTAACAAGAGAAAGTGTCATAAGATGCAGAACGGCGAATGAGTTGATAGCAAATAAGGACTCATGTCTGCTTGTGGAACAATTCCCTGTTACTGGAATTAAGGAAATGAGTTCTTCGATGCTACATGAAAACGATACTGACATACGGCAGTGGATCGTGGACAATTAGCAGGCAAGCACATGGATCATCGGAGGCATCAGAAATATAGTTTTACAGTAGAACGTCGATAATTTCATGGACTGCAAAGCAAGCTAATAACGTGGTACTTGAAGAATATATTAAAATATACCAGTTGAAGTCTATTTCGTCTTTTAGTTGCTGTTCTATATACAGTCTTGCAATATTTCTTAAGGTACTCATTATAGATCTTAAGTAATTCTTGATACACTCAATTTAGAAAAAAGCTCAGTTCACAGTCAACAGCACTAACATCAATTGTGAGGAAAATTCCTAGTTTTACAACACTTGGAACTGAGTTCCCAAGACTGTATTATTGAATAAACTGCAAAAGTTCAAGGATGCCTTTCTTTCACGTTTCTGTTTCGTCTTGCGCAGCACAAACTGCAATACAATTGTGAAGTCGATTTCTCTCGACGAGTAACTACTCCTTATTAATGTTACCGTAATCATGATTTAGTCTCATTTGTCATTTAATAGATTCGACGGAGTAAGAAAGACATATTAAGTAAGAACAGGAATCAGTTATTTCTTGGATTGCTCTGTCCTGCGAAGAAAACATTTCTCTCCTCAACTCAGTTTCGTATGATTCAGAATCTCATGATTCTTCACCAGTTATCAGCTTCTTCTTTCTACATCGACGTTGACTATCACCAAATCATCACACATTTCTTTGGCATTATCATCATCAGCATCATTGTCTTGTTGGTCATTCCTAAGACTGTGGTTGTAAGGTTTTATGACCATGTCTCCCAATTGACTCCTACCTCAACAGCTCTCTTTATTTCAACATAGGTTTGTACGTTAATGTATATGCGTGCCGGGGATGTAAAGGCAAGTCTTAGTTGCCCGTTCCTATTTTTTTGCTAGATTTACATCTATGGATGGTACCGAGTATAAGCAGCTTCAGATAACAGTAGAGAAGATGGAAATAGAGCTCCTGAACTACTACTGTCCAAATGACAAGCCTCTGGGTCTCAGCTCTATACAGAGACCAACCACCAACTTTATAGCAGTGGGAGACTTTAATAGCCATTCTCTGAGCTGCAGCTTTAATCACCTCGATCACAGAGGGGAAGAGGTTGAATCCTGACAAGATGACCACGCCCTATGCTTGATCAACTCTGCAACTGATACCCCTACCTTCTACTCTAGAAGATGGCACTCAACTTTAACTCCAGATCTTGCTTTTGCCACCCCAGACATAGCTGAACTCATACGTAGAGAAGATGGAGATCAATTTGGAGGAAGTGATCATTGTCCAATCCTCTCGTTCCAGAATGTAACCCTAGGTGTAGGCCCAACCATTACAAGATGGAATTACAACAACAACAACAACAACAACAAAAAAGAAAAGCAAACTGGGGCATGTATAGGCATCGGGTGACCACGCTGCTATCTGAACTCAAAGTGCAGAATAAAGACATCGATGCAGTGGTAAAATACTTTAATCAATGTGTTCTACAAACAGCAAACGAAGCCACTCCGAAAGGATGCAGACGTAACTTCACGCCGTACTGGTTTACCACACTCCAAGAACGCCAGGAAGCCATGGAAATTACCAGAAAGGATGCAGAGACTCATCGCTTAATTGAAAATAACAATAGTTGGAAAAAGGCTGTTACTGAGTTTCAGAGAACCAAACTAGAAGAAAAACAGAAAAGCCGGAGGAGTAAAACGGCTGCGCTCAACCCTGAAAAGGATACCAAGAAACTCTGGAGATTAGTAAAATTCCTTAATAAAGACGGTATCTCGCTCAGACAGACCATAACATTGGATGAGGATGGCAAAGTACGTACATGGAAACAAGCTGTAGACTTCTTTGCCAGCAGGTACAGTGCAAAAAGCAAACTGACTATTAACATGGACCAGCGGAGAGAAATAAGAGAAGAAATGCGTACAATCAAGGGAGAGACGGATATCCTGCTCCGATGAGAGAATCCATCACACTAGGAGAACTTCAAAGAGCTATATCCAAGCTTAAGACAAGAAAGGCAACTGGCCCAGATCAAATTGGCAATGAAATGCTCATCGGCTTGAGCCCAGCCGGAAAACAAAACTGCTTGAGATATTCAACCTCATCTGGGCGACAGGAACGGTAGCGCAAGTATGGAGAGAAGCAATCAAAACGTCAAATTATCGACCAATCAGTCTTACAAGCTGTGTGGTAAAGACCATGGAGTGAATAGTTAACACCAGAACGAAATGGTATTTAAAGTCTGAGCAGATTCTGGTGCCGGCACAATCTGGGTTTAGAGAATGCTACAGTATAGAAGATCAAGTCACTTATTTATCTCAATTGGTAGAAGATGCCTTCCAGGAGAAGGAAAAGGTCCTAGCACTATGGCAGGCCTTCGATAAGGTATGGAAAGACGGCCTTATGGCAACACTAGGGAGAAGTGGGATTCAAGGCAACATGCAAAGCTGGATCCAGTCATACCTGCAGAATAGGAGAACAAGAATCACCATTGACGGACAGAAGAGTAAAAAAAGTGTTGCTCTAACATAAAGTACCTCAGGGGGAGTAATTTCATCAACGTTGTTTCTTGTTTATATTAACGACTTGGTCAAGGATGACATGCGTGGGCAGAGAAATGGAGTGTCACAATAAACACAGACAAGACCTTCACGACGCTGTTTTCCCTTTCCCCCCAAAAACCAAACAATCAACTTGCGCTTAGGAATTTCCATGATCAAGAAAGAAAACTCCCCTACCTATTTAGAGAGTGACATCTTATAAAAGCTTACTTGGAATAAACATATTGGAGATGCAGAAGGGAAGACCCGAAGGACGCTAGGCCTACTCAGAAAATGAGCAGGTACCAGCTGGGGAGCAAACGAAAGAACCCTTAAGAAAGTGTGCAATGGAGTAATAAGACTTCACTTGGAGTTCGAATCTACAGCTTGGTCATCAGCTGACAATACACATCTGCAGTCATTGGACAAGGTGCAAAACCAAGCCCTCAGGCTCATTACAGGAGCCATGAAAACTACGGCAATTTTAGAGATGCAGAAAGTTACTGGATTACAGACAATGTTCCATAGAAGAGACACAAAAAGTATGATCCATGTGGAAAAGTACAACAGTATGCTACAGTACCCAATGGATTCTTGAAGATTTGGCTTTGGGTCATCTTAAACGAGGCAGCTTTGTACACTGAGAACAGAGACTTAGAATACAGCACCAAGCAGACCTACCCATGAAGACAACACCGCTTAAGCCCACTCTATACCCAGTACCATGGGAAGAGGACAATGAAACCATACAGGTAAATGCATCAGTCACTGGTCTCATGACTGGACACAACTACAATGAGCTGCAAAAGCGAACTGCTACACTGAGTATGATCGAGGAAAACTATCCTAAACAATCGTGGATACACGCCTACACAGATAGATCAGCAACAATCGTAGATACACGCCTACACAGATGGATCAGCAACAATCGTGGATACATGCCTACACAGATGGATCAGCAACAATCGTGGATACACGCCTACACATATGGATCAGCAACAATCGTGGATACACACCTACACAGATGGATCAGCAACAATCATGGATACATGTCTACACAGATGGATCAGCAACAATCGTGAATACATGCCTACATAGATGGATCAGCAACAATCGTGGATATACGCCTACACAGATGGATCAGCAACAAATGATGTCAAGAATGGAGGCGCTGATATCTTTATAAAATTACTATAAGGACCATTGTGAGACAAAGAGTGTTCTCACTTGTAAATTCTGCTCCAACTGTACAGCATAGGTTCAAGCTCTCAAACAGGCTGAGGTTCAAGTTCTCAAACAGGCTGAGGTTCAAGCTCTCAAACAGGCTGAGGTTCAAGCTCTCAAACAAGCTGCCAACATGATCCAAAACAGCAATTCTGATTGCCACCAAGTAGTCATCTTCACATACGTATTATTTGTGCTGCAAGCTCTTAAGGGTGGTAAACTCTCGCTTCTGAGAAGTGGATTTGGTAGGGTAGCTGCTGGAAAGCGAACTATACTCTAGTGGCTGCCATCCCACTGCTGCATGCCTGAAGATGACAGAGCAGATGGGCTTGCAAGAAGGGGAGGAGCATGTGAACAAGAAGACATCGAAATCATATATATGGAAAAAAAAAAGAGTTGTCCGAAAAGAACAGAACCAACCCAACGATGACTACCACACCCTTGACCGGCAAGGGCAGACTATCATTCTTCGTCTCACGACTGGGCACAATAGACAATAGAATGTACATGTACATGCTTCGTCTGTCTGCTTCGCCGCTATGTACATATGGGACAGGCGAACAAACTGCCGATGATGTTTTGCTGGACTATGCTCTGTATGGCCAGTTAAGGAGGACACACTGGCAACACAATTCGACACTACAATCAAAACTGTATGGAGCAAAAGAGAAACTACAGTCAACAGTCGAGTTCATTGCGGAAATTCTGCTGATGATGTAAACATCTATGATGCTATCACAAGAAGAAGAAGATGTAAAGACGAGTCTTGGCTGCTCCTCTTTTTTCCTAAATCTTGCCCTCTAGTATCCTCTGTCAAAGACTTTATTGTCGCATATTGTCTCTAAGCCAACTCAATCTTCGTTTTTGTGTCATTAACTGTATGTGTATTTGTGTGCCTACGTCAGTGAGGACATTTTCCTTAGATCTTCTTTCTGTACAACTCATTTTGTTACACTACTGTAACACTATATTTCAAATGTTTCCAAGCTTTTTTAATCCTCTTTTGCTAGTCCATGTTTCAGCCACACACACACTGCAATTGGTCATACATGAGTAACGATTATTCTTTTCCTCAGTTCTGTCATGATATTCTTCTAGGCTAGCAATTTATGTTTTTCTCATAAGACCTTTTTGCCAATGCATTCCTCGACTTAATTTCTGCATCATTGCGGGCATCTTCTGTGATGGTTTGCCTTAAATATGTAAACTTCTGCACTTGTTCGTTTATTTCTGCATTGTTGATTATATTCATGTGCCTATGTTGCTTGGTTATTACCAAATTCTTTGTCTTCAATTTGTTTATTTTCTCGTCAACTCTTTGATTGTAAATTTGTTTTCAAGCAACCCGTTGAGTAACTCATAGCCGCGCTGTATCCATTTTTCGTAGGGTCTACAACTAGAAGTCATGTACCTTTACGGACTTTGCCCGAAGGACCATGCTGTTGAAAGTGTGAGATCTCGCCTGTATGTTTTCCATCTGTTGATGTATGAGCCTGATGCGGTTGAAACTGAACATCCCTGCCGCTATCCTTCGTGAGATATCTTGATGCATTTCGTGGAAATTACTAATTTTTTGGCCAAAGTAAATGTAAAAAGTCTTTTGTATATTTATTTTTAAGTAAACCGCCCTGCATGCTTATAATAGCTCGTTTATGTATATGTTGTGGATGATGATCACAATTTCGTCTGCAAAACGTAGGGCTAAGAACAATTCACCATATGTGTTGAACCTCTGTTTTACCAAAATTGGTGCCCTAAAAACTCCTCCCGGTGCAGCTGTGAACAGTTTTATGGAGATTGTAACACCTTGTCATACTCTGTAGTGTATAGGTAGGGAGAATAGTTAATGGAAGAGGACGATCTCCGTTGACCAGCCCTCATTATCTTCATCAGTATCTCGATATCTCAGGGCATTGACTGTAATACTGCAGCGCAGCTATTTCAAAGCTATCAAAAGTTTTCTCATATTCCACAAGCACCAGACATAGAGTCATACAGACTTCTCATGCCCTCACCATCAACTGGTTGATTGTGTGAAGGTGGTTATTGGTTGAGTAGCCTTTAATGGTCTGCCTGTTTACTCGAATGGTTCTCATTTTGCTAATTTTCGGGTAATGACTTTTGTGAACAGTTTTTACACTGAAGACAGCAAGCAGATTGTTGGTAGTTTGCCATATTTTCTGTCTCCTTTTTTGTGGATCAATATGATTTTTGAGGTCTTAAACTGGTCCAGAATTTAGCACGTTTAACTTTATCTTTATACTGGTTTAGAAGGCTGCAGAGTCTGTATACAACTAGTTTTATGGAGGGTGATTAACCAGTGTACCAATCCACCTTAAAATAGACTTAAACACTAGTGCAAAGTAGACCTGCTGCCAGTTAGGCACCATCAATGCTGCTCTTAATAAAACCACTTAACCATGGCCAGTGTTATGCCATGTCACACAGTTAGTCGTCTCTTACGACATGCTCTCTGTGGGACAGTGGTGCTATTTTTGTTTTTGTCATACACAAAGACCCCCCATGGACCAATCTGGAAAGACATATATAAATAGAATGGCCAATTGGCAAGCAATAGTATTTCCTCTCGCCTGCAGTGAACCCATCTAGACCAGGTGTTCTGCTTGTCTTTCTCTCTCTCTTCGTTCGCTCTTAATCTCGCGCTACCAAGCCCTGAATAGGGCTTTGCAAGTAGCAGGATGTAGTCTGGAGAATGGTATATAATTGCTTGTCTTTAAATGTTGGATCATGTGCCAGATCTAGGTTGTATCTAAATCTCATTTTATTTTCATTACATTAATCAAATGTAGTGTCTGTGATATTTATCTGGTGTTATCTATGATGGCAGTTGTCTTTAGACAACTAAATTTGGAGGATAAAGGAATCAACCCAGATGGAGAAATGTTCCCTAACTTACAGTTTGCTGATGACATTGACATCTTTAGTCACTGGATCAGAGAAGCTAAGCAATGTTTGAATAAAGAAACTGAAGACAATGTGGCAGTTGGTCTTAAAATAAAAAGAAAAGGCAACCCAACAGTTCATAAAGAAAACTGCTGCTAGGAAATGATCCTATTAAAAATGAGAATTTATAGAATTAACCGGACCAAGGAATTACGAACTACCATGTTATAAATTGTGAAATTTCATGAAGGATAGCTCTGCTTCAATCACATCAAGCCCATACTTCAGCAGATGTAAAATATCAAGACAACTATTTTCAATTTCAACAGCAAAGATATTTGAGCTGTAATATTTGGCAACAAGGTATGGAACTTACATAAAGCAGATGCTGAGAAAATTTGAGTTGCTCGAATGGCAATGGAACAAAGAATATTGTCAGTCTCTCTATGGGGTAGAATTCACACTGAAATGAGGTGCATACCTCCTACAATGATGCCATAGATACTGCTTTGCAAGGAAATATAAATAGACTGAGCAATTGGTACGCATGTCTGACAATAGATGGACCCAGAGGTGATGTTTGTTCATCACGTATGATGAAGACTTCTATCTATGTTCAGCCGTTTTTACAATCTTTTCCATCTGCTCCGTCCACTGCAATGGGTGACTTGGTGAGTGCGGTGATTTGGATTAAAATAATGAAGATTTGCGCAATATGTCAACCTCAGTCGCTCATCCTGAGTTGCACTTTGGCCAGATAAAGGACATTACCGAGATGACTGGCGATAGAACTGGAAGCAAGTTTTTTCCTCAGGGTTTACTCCTGAAGTCTTTCCCGCAAACAGGTATCCCATAAAGCAACCAGTAGAGTGTGACATCCAATAGATTGGGAAAAGTAATTTTCTGGTGGCCCTACACTATAGCCAGCCACTCTTCACCAACCAATAACATGGAGGGATGGTCTAAGTAAAGCCTTTGGTTCAACATGGTTCTCAATCAAAGCAATGACCAAAATGAATTGAAACATTTAACTACATGACATCAGACACATTGCTTGATTGAATACCATGATTATAGATATCTGTAATTCCTGCATGCAATGTTTTCTTTGGTGCTCATATTCACTCTGTACATCCTTATGATAAAGACAGATTATCATTTAAAAAACGTGACTTATGTTTGCAAATGGAAAGAAAAACAAAACTGAGAAGTGAAACAATAAGGAATGAAAAGAATTGTATTTTATTTTGAAAAGTTTGTTTACAGATGCGTATCATTTGAAGACCTTCACTGTAGTCTATGATGTGTATACACTGACAGCAACTAAAGTAGATTAGGGGTTGTTGGCCAAAATAGGGTACTATTTTCATTACAGCAGAGCTTTGATTATTCATCAAAGTGTGATAAAGGGACAATGTCAAAAAACTAAAAACAGCATTTCATATTTGCTTTGTTTTTAAATCAATTTCTTGTGTATAATTCCTCCTGGAGCTTTTTTGGAGGCAAAGGTAATCATTTTATGAAAAAGCAACAATTTGCTAAATTAGTTTCAGTTATACTGCAGCTAATTATGCTTGTTGTTCCAATGTTATAAATGTTTTTCTTCTTCTTCAGAGTAATCTAAAGTTGCAACACTTTACCAAATTGTTATAATCACTGCCCTGATAGTTAACAGAGAATGACTGTTAAGAGGAAGGCTGATAACCTAAATGTTATGGCATTAAGAATTGTAAACACTAAAAGTAGATGGTAACACAGTTATCACAACATCCAAATGAACCAAAGTCTTAGTGGTAAGCAAGTAAAAGGATATTTTATTGTGTGAAAATACAAAGTACAAACTAATCAGCACATCAATAATAATACATCATGTTTTGACCAAGTGAAACACAACAGCAAACCACTACAACACTTCTCAACTCATATTTAAAAGCATCATGCAGAGAGGAGCTTGGGCCTATGAAATATGAAAGACAATGGCCAAATGAGTCATTACACAGAAGCATTTGGGTTGTAGATGAGTAATGAAAACCGTGCTTAGGTGTCAGTCATCCAACTATTTGCAAAAATAAAGGTCACCTGGAAATTTTCTGTCAGGTGTGCAGTTTTGAAATTTGAAAGTAGCAAATTATATCTATTTTTTTAAAAACAGGGCACTGAAATGTTGAGAAACATCACATCAAAATAATTAACATGGGAAAAACTAGAGCTTGGTAGTTGTTATCTAAGCATATATGTTACCACTCCAAATGTCATACAAGCCAAGCAAAATAGAGAAAACTTCATTTTCAAATGACTACGAAGTACTGAAATGGTAACTCTAAAAACAAAAAAATTGCAACATTACAGTAATTGTCTTCAAGTGCTGAATAATATTAACAGTGTGACAGCACACACATTGACAATTAACACAGGATTCATATAGTGTGTCATCACAAAATACTTAATTGGTAGTTCATTTTTCAGCTGAGATACTTGATATCATCAATCAATGGGTTCTTCCAAGGATACAAAAATAAGAGTCTTAGGTAAGCATTCTGTTGTTCAACATTATTGTACCTTGAAAATGAGTTGAGGCAACAAAATTATTGTACCTTGAAGATGAGTTGAGGCAACAAAATTATTGTACCTTGAAGATGAGTTGAGGCAACAAAATTATTGTACCTTGAAGATGAGGAGGCAACAAAATTATTGTGCTTTGAAGATGAGGAGGCAACAACATTATTGTACCTTGAAGATGAGTTGAGGCAACAGCATTATTGTACCTTGAAGATGAGTTGAGGCAACAGCATTATTGTACCTTGAAGATGAGGAGGCAACAAAATTATTGTACCTTGAAGATGAGGAGGCAACAAAATTATTGTGCTTTGAAGATGAGGAGGCAACAACATTATTGTACCTTGAAGATGAGTTGAGGCAACAGCATTATTGTACCTTGAAGATGAGTTGAGGCAACAGCATTATTGTACCTTGAAGATGAGGAGGCAACAAAATTATTGTACCTTGAAGATGAGGAGGCAACAACATTATTGTACCTTGAAGATGAGTTGAGGCAACAAAATTATTGTACCTTGAAGATGAGGAGGCAACAAAATTATTGTACCTTGAAGATGAGGAGGCAACAACATTATTGTACCTTGAAGATGAGTTGAGGCAACAAAATTATTGTACCTTGAAGATGAGTTGAGGCAACAAAATTATTGTACCTTGAAGATGAGTTGAGGCAACAAAATTATCGTACCTTGAAGATGAGTTGAGGCAACAAAATTATTGTGCCCTGTAGAGAAGTTGATGCAAAAAATATTAATGCTGATGAATAAGCATGCTTATATTTTGTGTTGATTAACACATATATAAAACACATTTGTTATATTTGTGTAATTATTACTAACTGATTATAGAGGAAACTATATGTTATTTAAAACAGAACTACTTACTATCAATAGTTTCAGCCCAGTTTTAGAAAAACAGTGTTAGCTTTGTATGATTAAGTGAGAACATGCTTTTTAAACATACAAATGCTGATTTGAAATATCTTTGATTAGCTTTATGTAATGGATTAGCAAAAATGTCCTCATGAAAAAGATTTCCTAGAGCTTCCATGAAGAAATGTTAATCCTTCAAGGCTCGATGTCGTCACCCCAATGAGAGAAACGATTGAACCACCATCTAGGACTAGGTGGTTTGTGTGCCAGGACTCTGTCAATCTCAAGGACATTCCCATTAGTGGCGGTTTGGTCACACTTAGTTATCATTGCATGGCCAATTTTAGGTCTGTTTTCTCTGTCACGAGACAGCTTCAGGTGGTCACCTGCCAGTGTTCTTACATGAGAATGATCAAACCAGTTATGTCGGAAAATGCCCGCACAGCACAGGGTTTCTGGAGATGAAAGTGAAAAAAAACAAAGTTGGGTGTGAATTTGATATTAAAAAATTCAGCCGTATTTAATATTTCAGTGTACATACATGAACTATATCATTTATTTAGTATACATTTATGATATATTGGCCAATTATCTTCTATACTCTACTAGTTTGATTTGAATTTGTTGATTTTGTGCCTTTTAACAGCTTGATAAAATATGTCATTAATTGCTAGCTCATCTTAGCAATGACCAGTAAGCTCATTAACTCCAAGCACAAAGTGGTCAAGGATACAGAAGGCCAGAAAGACTTTAATTTATTTAAAATATACACAGAATTTAGGGAGATAAATTTATAAACTAAAATTATTAACTTAGATATGTCAGTCATCTTATGTGATTCAGAAACATGTACAGCAACAATACCCATTAATAAACAGCTACATGTGGCACAGACAGAGGTTAAGGTAATATTCTAAAGCCATCTGAAAATAATAACCCAGCATATTCTAGTAGTAAAAGAAGTACAGAAAAGAAAGACGATAGAACATTCATTGAGACCATATGTTAGCATCACATTACATCTTCTGTTCTGAATTTACTCAAAATAGAAGAAATACAGGAAGACCTCAAGTATACAAGAAGTAGATTAATAATAGTAGTTGTCCATTGCAAGTAAAGATAACAATAGCATCAGACGTGGTGTGAGATATAATCTCATATGATTGTAAATTTCAATCCTGGCATGGCAAAACTTTGCCGCACTGAGGACACACATGTGAGGAATCGTCATGCATTCTGTTCTTTTGAGCGGCATATTTTCTCTAGGTCTTAGTAATGTTTCGCTCTGCTATCTGAGCACCTTGTGTGATGCTAGCATGCAAGGTGGAATAGTTTTGTGCAAGGATCTCCCAGAATCACTATTGAAGCTTTTCAGAGGCGTTTTTAAGGAATCTCTATAGCATGTTTCCTGATAAGCATTTGTCAGTTCTGAGCTCTCCGCATTGCAGCTGCTTGAGGAGGTACTCATCAGGCATGCATATGTGTCCCATCCATCTTATCTAGGCTTTTTACAGAAGTGTATGGATGCTCAGATTCCGTGATCAGGTAGTGTGGGTTCGACTCCGGACTCCACCGTCTTTTTCATGGGTGCTTGATGCGGAGTCCCCTGCCCCTGCATCTCGTAGTTGTCCCCTAGTCGTCTTGTCCTTGACTTGCCACTGAGGTCGGGCGGCTCGAGATGAGAGTAAGAATACAAAGTAGCACAGTTAATCTTTACTAAAAATAGTGCTAGCAAATAAATTATGCCATCATTGTCTGCGATGCACGGCGGCAACTACGTTTACTTACTGGGTGCTGAATGTGTTTGATTCATTACGAATTTCAGAGTTAGGTACTTTGTCCGGCCACCTGATCCTGGGTAGCTTGCACAGACAGCTCATGTAGAAATGATTTAGCTGTCTGACATGTCTGCTATACATTGTCCATGTTTCACAGACATGCAGCAGAGTAGTTAACACTATAGCACAGTACACTTTTACCTTGGTGGTAACACTGATGCCTTGTTGGTTCCAGACTGCTTGGAGCCTCTCATACGCAAAGCTTGCCTTTGCAATCCTGTTGTTGACCTCTGAGATGATATTTGCTTCTCTGTTGAGGGTACTGCCTAGGTAGGTAAAGCTATCAAATGCCTTGAGACATTGGTTTTGTATGGTAATGCTTGGTTTGCTTTACAGCTTCCTGGGAGCAGGCTGGAAGAATACTCAGTTTTTCTAGTGTTGATTGTGAGTCTAAAATTTGTGGATGCCGTAAAAAATTATGTCATATAGACTGCATATCTTGCTCTGAGCATAGCAATCAGCAAACAAATGATCCATTATAGTGGCTTCATTCACTTTGATGTAAGACTTCAGGCATCTTTGATTGAATAGCTGACCTTATGTCATGTACATGATGTGCATGCCAGTAGCAGTGCCATCTAGAGCGACAAAGATCATTGATGCAAAGACCATGCTAAAGAGTGTCAGTGCCACCACACATCCCTATTTGGCACCATTAATGACTGGTAAGGTTACAAACAATTCTTCTTCGTGCAGTATTCGAGCCATCATGGCATTGGCAGACAACTATATTGAATCTTCTTCTGATACTAGTATGACGTACGAAGAGTCAAAACGGCTTATCAAAGCCAGATACATGACCAAATGGGAAACCGAACATACTGGTTACACCAAAAACGATGCCTATTACCAGTTGAACCGAAAAGAGCAGGTCGTTGTCTTCAGACTTCGCACTGGCCACAATAGACTGAGGTACCACCTATTCAACAAATTGAAGATAGGTGGTACCGACGAATGCCCGTGCGGTACTGGCAAAATGACCGCTGAACATCTGCTGCAGAACTGCCCGACATACGAGGATCAGAGAGAGCAGATGTGGCCATCACCAGTGGAACTGCAAGACAAGCTCTATGGCAGTGGCGACAGCCTCAGGATGACCGCCGCTTTTTTCGAAAAAATAATGGTTACTGTCTGACTGCGTACGAAGAAGAATCTTCTTCTTCTCCGGCATTCACCCAGATTGAGGCTGCATAATCTGTGCCTTTCGGCCTGACACATCCGCTTTCATCTGGCTGTTTTGGGTACTAGGTTTGCCTTGCTATTGTTATCCCAATTCTCTTAGCCAGGCTACATTAGTGCAGCCTGTAACCAGGGTCACCACTTGGAGGCAGAATAGGTAGGGTCTTTGTCAGCTGACCCTGATGCAAGCAGCCAGCTAAGAGATGATAGCTGCTGCCAGTTCATTCACTGCTGTATCTTCAGCCTCGTTATAGAGTACCTCATCGAAGATTATTTAAAAAGTTAAAATCACATGGAATAGGTGGAGAAGTTGCCAAAGGGATTGAAAGCTGGTTAATGGGAATAAGGGAGTGGGCTTAGATAAGGAGTGGTGTGAAGTAAAAAAGGGGGTGGGACAGGGCTCGGTTTTGGGACCAATTTTGTTTTTGATATATATAAACAATTTGGACATTGATATGGGAGCCATGATTGAAAAATTTGCGAACGACACAAACCTATGTAGGAGTGTCTCATCTATAGCAGAAGTGGATATATTGAGGTTGGATTTAGATGAAATTCAAGACTGGTCTGTGAGATGGCAAATGGAGTTTAATATAGATAAATGTACAGTCATCCACATGAGTAGATCCAATATGGAACATAATTACAGAAGGGACGAGAACAATATTAGAATGATAGATCAGGTCAGGTCAGGTCTTCCCGTAACCGGTAAGGTCGTTGAGGCACCCATAAAGACAATCCCACATCACCCCTCTCTGTCATCGGCAGCTGTCTGTGCCTCTGCTGCTATACTAGTAAATAAAGATAAAAGCTGTACTTGACTATAGTATGACAAATGTTTAATTTACTGAACTTGCCTTCAATCACATGGCGTCTGAGAAACTCCTGTAGCTTTTTAGGGTCTTTTCCAAGAGCATCAAGTGTTTCTTGGCCCATTTTATCAAAAGCCTGTTTTAAAAGATTAATATAATATATTTTGATCTTGTAGTTTAATATTTGAGACAATATTTTTGATGTTTCATGCTGCACTTTAAGTTCTTCAGTTTTCAAAGTCAGTGGTTTTAATTTCTATCAAAATTATTGTTCCTTATTTTAGATTAGATTGTTCGTCTACTTGTGCTGATAAGGATTATTTGGGAGATGCAGTTTCCATCAATTTGTGTACGAGGTATGTTACACTGCTAGCTTGGAATACTTGGAATCCTGGTATTCAAACAGACATGTTAATGTCTGTTGCCAACTAGCCGAATGCTTCGGCTATATGTAGTAGGTATTTCACAACTTCCTGCGGCTTACTAGGCCTGGGGAATGATATAAATGATTTTGATAGATTTTTATCTAGAATTTTTGTTTATGCAGCAGCAGTTAAGCCTACTCTTTCCAATTTCTAATTGCCAAGGTATTTTTAATGTGCTACACTGAATACGGGAAGCCAATCTCATTAACCAGAGATCAGGGGAAATTTTACCAGAAAATCCAAGTGAAAAAATCATGGTCTCCAGGTGATTCAAACCCATGACCTCTGGCACTCAAGGCGGACACCTTATCTCGAGACCACTGAGCCCCCTTACACTGGACATCAGCTAGCAACCACAATCATTAGAGAGAGCAGAACACAAGCTACCAACATATCTAGGCATGTGTTTTACAGGAACTTGCAGAATAAAATAAGTATGGCAGTACAAATAAAACTGTAAAAGATAGAGGAATAGGTAGAAGAGGAAGCCATAGTAATCTAGGCACCGTATGCAGAAATGAAGAAGTTCCACAAGAAACTAAACTATAGCAAAATGATGATGGCTAAGAGCTCAGTTGCAAAAAACATGTATGCCTGTTCCAGTCAGACAACATGTGGAAGAAAATACAGCATATGATTTGTGCAGATAAAAAAACATTATAAAATTTGGTCATTAGTATAAAATATTTTGTTACTTGTAATTCCCAATTTTTGCATTAACATACTATATTTTGAAATTAAAACATTTAATATTTATCAGTGAAAAAAGGCTTACCTCATTGGTTGGGGCAAACACAGTAAAGGGACCTTCACCTTGAAGTGCATCTGCAATTCCAGCTTTCTTGACCAGTGACACCAAAGTAGAATACTGTTTGTTCAATGCAAGAACATCCACTACATTTCCCTTAGGAGGCATCATAACCTGCAGTGAAGAAACTTTGGAGTTACTACTTCACGACACTGAGTGACCTGATGTGCACATTTCTATAGTTCACATTTTTTATCAATAGATTTTTATGTTGCCATTAAAATATATTAAGCTATATTATCATACATTTTTCATTTAGCTTAGTAACAGCTAAATACTTGTATTCTGATTATATTATTTTAACTCCCATTAAAGATCTTTTATATGTCAGCACATTGATACACATCTGATACTGCAGTTATGTAAAATTGCTTTTTTTAAATATTGTTTTGTAGTTACCAGTGGAAATTTTAAGCAAAGCATCACAGATTAGGTATTCATTATGAATTTCTTTGATTACAATTGAAGATATAAAAATGGCTAGGAAATTAAATGAATGACTACCAAGTATGAGTGAGTCATTGTGCATTTTTTGTCAAAACAAAACACAAATTAAATTTGCCTTAAATCTGAACTTGAAATATATTCAATCCATGGTACATTAATGGTCTTCTATTAAGATGCCATCATGTGCTCCTCTGCTACAGTTGGTATTTGCCCCTTTGATTTGTTTGTCTTTTTTCACATCTCTCTTTCTTTTTTTTGCTGTACTGGAAATGGTATGTTTTGCTAAAAATTCTGAATTTTTCAATGAATTTATATATATATTTTTTTGCACCTATCTAGATTTCAATTTTCTTCTAGTGGGATATTTTGTGTTTCTATAACTTTACTGCTCAGTAACTTTGCAATTTACATGGTTTAGTACCATTTTTTTATTTAGGCTGAGGCTCTAAGTTTTTTTTCCTCAGATGTTTCTTGTTGCTTCATTTAAAGCCTTTCTGTACTTTTCTGTAGCATTCTTTAATCTGATATTGCTTACCAAGGATTTGTCTATTTCAGCTAATGCTCTATTGCCTGTTAGTTCTTCCTGAAGTTTCTGCAGATTTTTTACCAGTATGGTATGTAGCTCTTTCTAGCTCCTCTGGGGATTGATTCCTTTGCTGCTTTCAGAATTGTATTACCCATTGTGCTTCCGGTCGAGTGCCGTGACTGGCTGCTGACAAGTTTTGGATATTCTGTGATATTTCATCTTCTTCCAAAACTCAATTGAATTCAAGAAGTGTTTTATAGACGGAACACCACACGAGGACCGTACTACAATTAGTATATGTGAAATATGATACACGTTTTTGATAATGTGCCATATTCTAGTTGTAGTCGAACTCTAAACCTATCGTTCCCTATTCCCGACAACACGTGAGTGCAAAATCGCTGGGCCGTGCAGCGAAAATGCACATGTACTCTTGAGGCACCTTGCTGACACTTAGACCGAAGGTGTGTAGGGGTCACTCGTTACCACTGGAGGTGACAAGACGTCTTACCTACCTTGGAGTCTTTGTCAGTGTGAGACCCAAACAAATGTACGGAAAGAAAAGGGACAGGAGAGGTGGTAAAGAAAAAGTAGGAAGACAAGAACAGGGAAAGCTTTTTTAATTTGCCCTGCCCTGCTCAAGCCTAGCCAGCTGAGCAGGAAATTCATCATCAGGCTACCACGACAACAAATGTGCTGAGTGGTGTGGACTGCACAGAATACGGTGAGGCACTTGAGCAGCCGTGATCATCCCCTGCACCCGAGTCCATATCCAGTTGTCCTGACTTGACTTGCCACTGGTTAAACTTGGACTCGGGCGAGAGAGTGAGGTAGATGAACTGCGTAACCCTTCCTCACTTAAACCAAATTCATTGTGCAAGTCATTCTTTTTTCATTTATCCAGTACTAACACAGTTGATTCTTGTGATGAGTGGAGAAGCGGAGACCGTAAGTCTGCTGACAAACTTCTAAACCAGCATATAAAATAGTTAAGTTAATTGGGAAAAAAACTACAATACAAAAAAGTGAAAATAACTTGATATCATTAACCTCATACTTGCCTCTTTGATCACATTGATACGTCCATTGCAAGCATCAATGTTCATTTCTGTAATCGGGGCACACTGAGCAGTCTTCACTCCATGATGGTGGTAAGGAAACTAATGAAGATGATGACAATTATTGTTACGCTAGATAAAGCTATATCTGATATGTCTCGATCATGGTGTCTAATAGAGATGTCTTTTATGTCTGGATCATGTGTCTTTTATGTTTGGATCATGGTGTCTTCTTCTTCTTCTGCGTTTGTTCCAAATCTCCCGCTACCAAGCCCTGAACAAGGCTTCGCAAGTAGCAGGATGTAGTCCGGAGAACGGAATGCGTTGTGTCGCTAGTTTACAGCTTGACTGCGATATTTGCACCTTTCGGTCCGACACATCCGTCTTCGGCAGGTATTCATGGTGTCTAATAGAGATGTGTCTTTTATGTCTGGATGATGGTGTCTAATAGAGATGTCTACATAATTGGAATCTTTTTGTGCTAAAACTTTATGTTGCTAATATAAAATAACTCAAATTCTTTACCTTTTAAGAGCTGTTTTTTTCCAGCGCTCAATAGTTCATGCATGTATGTAGATTATTATTTATTTAAATATGTCCAGATATAACAAAAAAACTATGTGTGAAATTAGCTAAGCTTTATAAAACAACTACTCATAGAATACAACTGCACTCATTTGCAACATCATAATTAAATGCAGAAGTAGTGGTGAAAAAAAATGGGAAAGATTTTCTTTTCTTCTTCCTTCAAACCTAAAGATGAGTCATTTAAAAACTATAATCAAATCTTTTCTGAAGATTCTTGAACTTATCATTACCAACTCTATCGCCTTTATTAGGATCAGAACAACATGTACAAAGAACAACACATACAAAATTATACCTTAACAAAAATAAAAGTTTAAAATTACATAAGTAACGTCTTTGTTTGCTAAATTATTTTAAACAATTAAAATTTGTTTCCCTCACGTACTTCCCCAACTGGCATGAAGTCAGCATGGATTTTCCTATAATTATCTTCCTAGTGCTATTTAATAATTTTGTTGTTGATTTTCTTCATTGTCATGATATTTAACTGTCTAGTATGTTCTTTCTTTCTTATCGTATGGACTATTCTCCTAGCAATTTTGCATGTTGTTAGTGTGATTTATCTATCTCTTTTCATATCCTTGAAAAATTTGGATTACTTTGTTCTGACTTCAGGATGCCAGTGTGTACCTAGATATATCACATTTCTTAACTCATCCACTCCCAGGAGCTGATGTATTGGTGTTTGCAACTACGTTCACAAGATCACATAATTTCCCATTCCTAGTTCTCCTAAATGTGTTATTTTTGTTTTTGACGGAAGTCCAAATTTTGTACTTTTAATTTCCAGGAGAGTTACTATACATAGCTTGGGTTTAATTGAAAAAAAGTGTTGTATTTTTGTTTTTGGATTCAATAAAAATATTTTTTTGGGGCACTTCAGCCAGACCAAATAGAGTTTATATAGTACAAGTTTGGTAATGATTAGATGATATTATTTCTAGCGGTGGGTGATGATGTAGATATCGATCGCTCTGATAGCGACATTTAAATTTCTTTATCGACTAAGTTGTAAGTCAAGCAATAAAAATGAACCTAAGTCTACTGACAAGGGGGAGGGGGGGTGCCTTCTTTTTTCTCAAGCAATGATAGTGACAGTTCACAAATTCAGTAAAGGTTCAAGATTCTGCAAAGTCACGCTAGTGTATACAATTTAAATGTGTCTCTATATATTTTGAATGCAGCAGAAGCATTCTTTCTGGATATACATAAATTGTAAACACTCACAGTGGTGTTGATTAGGGTTTTAATTTTTGAGAACTTTTTCAACTTCATGTTATTTCAGTAAAATGTGAATACTGTGTAAACAACCGCACCAAATTAGGTGTAAATTTCAGAACATCTTCTCTTGTAGATTACTGTCAACAGAAAGTCATTATGTTATAGGCTACATGTATTGATTTAGAGCTGAATAATGTGTTGATGAGGGGAAAATCTTTTTCATAATTAAAAAAAATATCAAATGTTTATGCAACTATAATATTCTTCATACACAAATTTTCACCTCCATTTGTAAAATATATGTATTCTAGACTCAATTATGAACAGTTTGGTATATAATGTGTGCTATTTCAGCAGACCTTTGTTGAAGATAAATAGATCACAACTAAGTGATGCTGTGTTTGAGCTTTATGTAAAAACAAAAAGTGCTTCCAAAGGTTCAAAATATTTAAAAGCAAATGAGTTAATTATTTTAGTCTATGTCTTAGAAAATTAAATTCTTTGCTGAAGTCAGTATGTTTTTCTAAGAGTTGCAATTGATAAGGATGTCAGACCCCATTTTCCGAATAAAACACACCATAGAGTAAGCGTTGATCCTGATGTCAATGCCAGCCAAACTGGGAATTTGCTGGTTGTCATGAAGATGGTGACACTCCTGGATTGCAGGGGACATGTGGTATGTGAGAACATTTCTCAACAGCTCATCATCTTCATTCAGTTTTGTCTTGACAGCGACAGACAGATTCTGTACAAAATAAAAGTGTTCTAATTTTAATATTTCCTGTTGCTAATAAGGGACACAAAATGTGATGTTTTATTTAATTTAATGCAAGCACCTGCCACTGTGGCAGTGATGAAGATATTGATAGTGATGATGATACAGAAATTGCAATTGTTCACAGTGACGGACATAAGAGTGACACTCAAAGCAGAAAGTTAATGAATATCCCTCATTGAGAAAAACAGCTACTAGAACCAAAAGTAATAATAAATTTAAAAAAAAAATATAAAGAAATGGACTGCCAATGTATCGGTAAACAAATTGTTAATTGGGAGAAAACAGAAAGAAAGCAGCATAAATGTTACAGTGATACACCTAATTCAGTTACATCAACACTTGCATCAGTTTTTTGGGAGGGCATTTATTAAGGGATTCATTAGGGCCAGTAATTGACTAGCCCATCACCTAGAAGAGATTGGACCCTGCCTAGTTAGCAACATGTTTATGACACATCACTCACACGCTGAGTGATGCTTCTATAACATCTTGAACTTAAGTGAATGACAAAACAAGCAGTGGAAGAAACTGGTTGCATATAGACTCTGCTACATATAGACTCTGCTGAGTTTTCTAAACCAGTAAAATGACGTTAGGTTAAATTCAGTTATTACTTTACTTTATAATTGATCATTAATTTATATATCACTTCAATGAAAAGTTATGATCAGGAGATAAGTTTGAAGTGTTGTTTTTGCGATACTCAAAAGAGAATTATGATAATGAATTATCCATTTAGCTAAATCATTCATATACTTTATAAAAAGATATCTTGATGAGTATTACACCTGGAAAGCTACATTAATAAGAAAAGGACTCATCGATGACAGCCAATTGAATGGCTTTATTTGTTAGAAGACACACTGACAATACATACCTGGAAGGCCTGATTTGTTGGGGCAAAGATTGTCACACCAGAGGTTGTTTCCAGGGTCTTTGTAAGTCCTGCCTTTTCTACAAGGCTGAGTAGTTCAGTATAATTTTGCTTCTCTAGTAAATCCAAGACGCTCAAAGCTGAAAGTTGTTGATCAAATACATACAAACATGGTGGTTAAATGAACACATTAATGATGGTTTATATGAATATATATATATATATATATATATATATATATATATATATATATATATATATATATATATATATATATATACATATATATATATATATATTTTTGTATATATATATATACATATATACATACATATATATATATATATATATATATATATATATATATACATACATATATATATATATATATAAAACGCGCACTCACAGACGCACACACTCACACACACACACTTTTATTGGGAAGAGAGAAGAATATGTGTTTCAAAACTGCTTAAATTAACTACATATGTAATTACTGCCAGCAACACTTAGCATTTTAAGGGACAATCTAAATTCAGTGTAATTAATAAGTACTTTTGTTGTGTGTGCAATGGATGTGTTATTCAGTGGTAATTTGGGATTCATCAATAAAAAATTAAGTTTAAAATGCTGCTAATGTATTATTGTATTTATTAGCATATTAAAGAAAATTCTTACATTGTATTTCTTAACATCTGTATATTTAATTTATGGCATTGAATGAAGCTGAAATTTATTTTATTTTATGAATTTGGCAATAGTTATTACTCATCAATGCTGGGTTTCCATCTGAGTGGTCTTGCGTTCATTACCCAAATGAAGTGGAAATGGTTTTTCAGATGGCAATGGCTCCCGGGTTGACCCAGTCTTAAAGGGGTACCGGTTCATTCCAGGAAGTAAAGGTGACCGGCGTGATGCTGACCACATCATCCACTAAGGCCGTGGGTTACAAAATAATATGGGCCTAACACCATATTTCCTATTCGCCGCATGGCGTGAAGGGATCTTTACTCTTTATTTCAATGCTGGATAATACAGATTTTGTTGTATATAACAGGCCAGTGATATATGTCATTTAAAAAAAAAAAGGCAAGAAACATATATGAGCAGAATATTGGTAACAATAACCAAGAGAAGAAAAGCTAAGTGGGATACAATGCTACAACATTTTGAAAAATAGTAAAAGAGGAAAGCAAAACAACTGGAGTCTTGTTGGTAGGATTTAGAAAACAGTGAGCGAAAACAGTAACCATTTTTATCAACAGTTGAAGAACTAAAAATGAGGAAAGGTGATTCTTCCTTTTCTTGCAATCACCTGAAAAATAAATGATTCACTCTTTTATTTCTGTATCAATATGATCAATTGCAAAAGGGTCAATTTGTTTTTCATCTTGCCCATCTGGTGAACCTCAATGACCGTATATACACCTGTATGAGAAGATGGGGTTTTCAAAAACCTGGTCAATGATGTTGCAGAAGTTAACAAAGATATTTCCATTTTCATTTATGTTTCACATGCCATTCTTGCAGACATTTAATTATTCAATTCATAAATGACCTTGCTATTAAAGACATGATCTTCCCACATAGAAGAGTAACAGGCTGCTCAGTGTTCAGCAGATGCTGTAGTGTTTTCCAGCTTTTGTATTTAGATCTCCCATGATCATCTTCATGTTCTATCCCAGAGCTTTGTCCAGTGTTTCTTGCAGCATATAGAGTTTGTGTTTGATATTCTCACCAGCATTGTTTGTTGTTGCATACCCCTGTATGATTGTGATTTTTCTTCCTTTTGATTGAAATCTTGCTGTAATTATTCTTGCATACCTCTACAAGACCCAGGGAACTTAACATGTAATATTCCATTTCCTTGGCACTTGGGCTACCTTTCCCATTTTGAATAGAGTTCTAATGTTCCAGGACCCTATCTTGGTTTTGCTTCCACTGGCAAGATTGGTTGCTGACCTGACTTCCATTGACTTACTTTCATCAGCTAGTATAATATGCCATGGTTGATGAGGGATCCTCGAGAATCAGACCAGTAGGACTAGTATCTCAAAAATTTATTGCAATATTTCTTGTTTTCTAGATTTGGATTGTTAGTCCTAACCCAAACCTCAAACCAGGAGGAAGATTATTCAGCTGTAGTCTGGCATCTCACTTGGTGACCTGTTCAGTTGTGCTATGCATTCAAATAGCACAAGACTCCTGCTGACATAGCTGAGGTACGCAAGCCATCCCACTTCTTCAAGGTAGTGCACACAGGATAGAGTGGCTCTGTTAAAACTGCACATTTTCTAACCAAAAAGGAATGAGAAACATATCTTTATTAGGGAACGACATGGGCTAATGGTTAAGTGACACGGCTCACAAGCCGAAGGTGCTGGGTTCGCTTCCCAATCACAGCACCTGCTATTACCCCAGGGAAGCAAACCTTTAATAACCAGGAGGAAGCAGACCCTTATATAAAATGCATGACGAAGTTAGATGCACTAGGCTGATAGGCGCAAAATAAAAACATAGTACAATGAACACTGCCTTGAGGAATAAAGAACTAACGTGAACACAAACAAAAATAAATAATAATACCTTCATCAGGGACCAATACTTGATCAATCACATGCATAACGCCATTGGTTCCCATGACATCAGCCTGAATGATCTGAGCACCATTCAGAAACAATTTGTTGTCATCACTTCGTGTCAGGTTGATGTAATGATGAAGCTGATTGACAGTCCTTACCTGTCCTTGAATGGCCCCAGAACAGATCACATTTGGCAGTAAATGGTGTTGAAGAACCTCTGAAAAGAAGCACACTTTCTTTCATTAACAAGTGTATCTGACAATATTAATCACAATGTTAATCACAATGTTAATCCCAATGTTAATCACACCAATTACTCAAAACCTTTTCAGCTCCCTGTGGAGCACAGATTTTCAAAAAGTACAAGCCAAATCAAATGTTGGCTTGTCTATACCCGTAAAAATTTCTGTGGCATAACGTTTCTAAAGAATGATGTAGCCAGTTCCATGCCCATCCTCTTTAGTCGCATCTTACAAAGTTCTTAGCAGGCTACAGTATTACTATTCTTTGCTCCCCTTTTTGAGTGCTGTTAACGTTCAGGCATATGACAATATTAGTTTATAGCAAATAATGCTGAACCGAAACAGATATCGATTTGCTTAGCCGCTCCAAGTAAAGCATATGTCCACCATTATAGCTGGCCTCTTTGCAGGAAGCCTGTATCAAAGCATTTGCAGTAGTGGTTCTAATAGCAATGGTTTAACATTATGATGTTACTAGCGCTATGCATAAACCTATTTAGTCACCTTTTATGACATACTTGTTAAGTGAAAGATTACAAGCGGGCTATTCTCTTCACCCAGGGTACCACTTGGATGAAAGCAGATATTAGGGAGGGAATATTCAAGAAAATTTATGGGGTGGATAGCTGCTATAGACAGCAGAAAGACTTCAGACAAGAAGCTGACCTAAATAAACTTTCATAGGGAATCAGAACTGGAGCGTGATAGTTATATATATATATATATATATAAAATATATATATAAAATATATATATAAAATAAATCCAGAATGAGCTTCATGAAAATCTGTTCTGACAGTGATAGATAGGTAGCTGAAATGCTAACTGTACAGATTACAGATTTCTAGAAATCAACAGTTAATTATGAGTTTTAAAATAAATTAGTTAAATTTATAGTTAGTTATTAAGTTAGGATCTATAAGTTTGTGAAGAGTTTCCCACATTCTCTAATTCACACGCACATGCACACATACAAACACACAGGAACACAAAATGTACAGGTGTGTACAACTTCATGAACAGTTTTTCTCCCTCTTGTATAGCTTATATTAGCATTATGTACAAATTTTAATCGGGTATAAATTGACAAGTATGTAGTTCAGACTATGATTGGTTGGTTGGCTTTATAGTGGTATCTGCAAGTATTTGTAAGCTGTTGCTTAGTTCCGTACAGAGTGTTCTATTTGTCTGGTTTCGGAGTAAGAAGCTCTTTCCTAACACTGTCAAGCACTGGACACTCAACAGTTTCATAGAGATGTGTGCACAGTCAGCACACTGGAGTATGTCCTCATTGGATTCTGTTCAAGTGACTGTTAAGTTGTATATGTTGAGTGTGAAATCAGAAAATGGTGATTTGATCTCTTCTTTTCAGGAGGTTGATGCTGTCTTTGAGATTTAGAATGGCCATAAGTTTATAGATTTCTCTCCCAGTATTCCCCATTGCCCATCTATTCAGCCAGGCTTCTTTGTACACAGTCTGCAGTTGTTGTTTGACTGTCTGTAGGATTGTTAGTGTGTATTGTTGTTCTTGATTTGATCCCTTCTTAACCAGTCTGTCTGCCTTGTCATTTCTAGGTGTATTTGAGTGACGAGGGATCCATTGCATAACTATTCTGACTTCATGGAATGTGATAAGTTGGTTGGCAACTATAAATATTTGGGTAAGTTCAGGCTTATAATGACCACTATCTTCCAGAACTTAAAAGGATGATACTGAGTCTGTAAAGATTACGATGCTTTAGGCTTTTGATGGGAAAGCATAAAATAGAATTGGTACAGAGCTACCTTCAGAACTGTTATTTCTGCCTCATAGTTTGAATATATCTCCCCACAGGCATCAACCAGCTCATCAGATGCACTGCCTGGATACACTATGTAGACTCTATATCCCGCTTTAATGGTTGCCTTAAAAGCAGTCCCATAAGTATAGACATGTATGCATTAGTTCAGACTATCAATGACTGCCTGTTAGATAATGAGACCACAATAGATGAATCAGCATGCACAGACTGCAGGACTTGAAATCAAACATGTGTCCAGAAGAGTGAGTAACACTAGAGGATGAGCAAGAGTAAGTTGCCATTTGCTGAGAGACTGAACACCTATAGGTATGCCCGAAGTACAGTGAAATCAATTCTTAGGAAAAATAACAAAGATGTATGCACAGCACTTAATAGCACATGCTATTGCGCACAAAAAAACACAGCTGTGTTTCACCCTTGCTAAAGCTTACTTTCCAAACATCCTCGATCACCATTTAACAACTTTTCTCTGACTCTTGTATTCATTCTGTCAAAAGCTGAATTAGTTGGTGCTAACAGAGTTAGCTGTCCATCCTGGTCAAGGTTGGAGACATAATTGGCTGCCGCTAGCACTGAGAACAAAATTAAATATACATAATTAATAAATCAATGAATATAATAATTATAATCCGCAGATATTTCATATCAGTCATAGCTTTGAGCCAATGTTGACCATGACCTAGCATTTAAAAAAGTAAAAATGTTTTTAAACAAAATATTTCATAAATATATATAAAATTGCTGTACAACGGCAACTATGATTGAGCAATACACGATCACATAATGGATAATTTTAAAACAGCTTGACTTCCTCCCTATCAATGAAATGTCTGTCAACATCTATTGGCTAAGTTAAGATGTACCCTATTTGAGAATTTTTATTTTTTAAGGAGTATGAAATAACCTCTGTATTAGTAGGTCAAAAGTGCTTAAGTATCAAAACACTATATGTATGTGTCACTGTAGTAGTGGTGGTTTGTGCAACAGTTAAATGTACAGGATGAGCTTCATGCAGGTCCTTCATAGATGGCATATATGACTTGGATAGGTAAGATGTTCAACAAGCTGATTAGATGCAGAAAAATAGAGGACTATAAACAGCATAGTCTGAAAAAGATGATCAGAGCAAACGCCTTCTTCAATCACAAAATATTATGACCACCCTTAAAAATACAGACGATGTCAGCATGACGGATAGAGCGGATGTAGAAGCAAAATGTCAGAGCTACTACATCAGTCTCTTTTTGCATCAAAGGCACCAAACAATGAATCTATGCCGGTACCTAAGATGAGGTGGCCCATGCAATCAAACAACTTAAACCACGTAGAGACCAAGGACAAGATGGAATCACAAATGAGGTAATCCAGGCAGCATTTAATTACTTGTTCAACATCTGTCTGATCAAATGTCAAATCCCTGACCAATGAAAAACATCAAAAACCATCCCAATCCATAAAAAGGGGGACAAGGAAAACCTGGCAAATTACTGTCCGATCTGTCTGCTCTCCTTTTATGAGCTCTTCACGAGAGTGATCGTCAACCGCATAGAGAAGCTGCTAAATGAAAACCAACTACAAGAGCAGGCAGGTTTCAGGAAAGGCTTCTCAATCACTGATCACCTCCACACAATAAACCAATTAATGGAGAGAGCACATGAAGGACAGATGCCTTTATGCCTTGTGTTAGTAGATTATAAGGCTTTCGATAACATTAAAATAACTGCGGTGCTCGATGCTCTGGGAAATCAGGGAATTGCAGAAAATACACTCAACTGGTAGGAGAGATAAAGAGCAGATGCACAACAGATAACACCCTCATCTATAGACTGATCACATAACCGATACATTGTGGCGTCCGACAGGGTGATACAATTTCACCAAAGCTCTTTACAGCAGCCCTTGAGGAGGTCTTTAAAAACCTGGACTTGGGGAATAGGGGCATAAACATAGATGGGGAAATTCTAACTCATCTGAGGTTTGCTGATCCTTATTCATCCTCAGCCACGACGTCAAAGAAGTGGAGAAAAGCCTTAATGAGCTCAGTAGAGCAAATGTTGGTCTACAAACCAATAGAAAGAAAACCCAGCTCAACATTATCTGTCCAGAAGAATAAGTGCACCTTGCAGAATGTCGAACAAAAACATAAATTTGTATATCTATTTGGACCAAGAGATCATGAACTCCCATTCAATAAATTGAGAGATCTCACTTACGATAACAGCAGGCAGGCTCATCTTCAACTGTATTAAATCCATACTGCCACAGATGCGAAATGACTGTGCTAGAACTCACACCGTGGTTATTCCAGCCATAGTATATGGCTGTGAGGTGTGGAGTCTATGGAAAGATGATGCCTATAGACTCCATGTTACCCAACGAGTGATGTAGCGAAGAACATTAAAGATGTCCATTCTAGACCAAATCCGACATACAACTTTAGCTGCCCTCGCGGGTGACCAAGGCTGTGATTCAGAGATGCCCTGAAGGAGGCCCTGGGCTCAACATGGTACACTAAGGCAAAAGACTGAAATGAGTTTACTCAACATTTGGCTACCTAGCATCAGACACATGTGCCTGATTGAATACCAGGATTGAAATATTTAGAGGTGAGGTCTCTGAGTGGTTCCTGGGGCACACAGAATACGACCATTGTTTTCTTTCTTGTATGTTGTTAGAGGTGACTAAAAAAGGCTGTTTATGTGGCTGGCAACCTCACCATGTAATAATCATTGTTTCTAGAACTTTCATTCAAACCAAGAAGATTACTTCATAGTCACTAGGCTTTTGACCTGTGCAAATAGTGGGATGCCAAAATTTGCAGAATCTTCTAACACATAAGGGTAAGACCTCACAGTTAATTGCTTCCTATGTCTTGCTCTTAGTGTGTCACTGGTCTATTTTTTGTCTCTACCACACAAAAGCTCTTTTGGAAACTACTCAAGGCAATTATTATCACTAAACCAGGGCTCTTGTGTGTTAAGCTTACAATAAATCTGCCATAATTTTGTTGCATGCATTTTAAAAATGAAACATTGTTAGTAGATTGTAGTTTTGTTAAAAGAAATATTACAAAGAAGGTAAAAACAAGAAAAAGACAAAAAGAATATTTTTTTTGCATATATATTTATACTTTTATAATTTTCTTTATTTGTGGTCTGACACATTTATACTTCTGCTTTATTAAGTGTTGAAACAAGTGAAGTGGAAACTAAACTCACCAGTTTTGAGAGTGCTTAGTTCAGGTCTTGACTGTACAATTTCCAATAAAGAGTTTGTGACAGGCTTAAGAACCTTCTCCACAGAATGAATAACTCCGTTTGTTGCCATGTGGTCACGTGAGATAACACGAACACAATTGGCAGTCATCAACTAATGATCATAATACAACACCATCTAAGACTTAGTCCAGCAGTAAATGAGATTATCAATACACTTTAGGCAAGACTAAACTATTGAATCGATCTTATTTTAAAAAAAAATTGGACTTATTTAATTGCTTCTCCTGGAATGTACTTGGGGAGCAAAGACTAGATCACTATAATCTTCCAAAGACGTCATAAAAGGTCACTAAGGAGGGTTGTTCATGGGGCTAAAAACCTCATCATGTAAAACAGATTAGCTAGAGAAACCACTGCATCTTCAATAATGCACAATTTGCTTTGTCAAAAGCTAAATGCAGTCATGACAAATGACCAAACAACAATTCTGCAGAGAAAAATATCTCACTTGCACAAATGCTCACATAAAAAAGATCCACACAAAAACATGTTCAAATGGAGAACTATCAAAACGAAATCATGACCAAAAGGAAAATTTGTTGAATTTATAAATTTATACTTCTATCTGATGTATTTTAATGTAACTTTGATTTTTTGTATTTCAATCTCAAATAATTATGAAAATTTCTTGAAATATTTGAAGTATTGATCATTTGTATAAGATATAATTATGAGGAAACATAAAAGAAAAACATTTTAATACAAATTTCTATTAAATTGCTGGGAAAATTGTTGTGTGCTAGTGCAATGAAATCCTTGTTCAAACTCTAATCGCAAACATTCTGTCCTAGCATTCTTCTGTGTGAGCACTTTTCTTTGTACAAATATTTCTATGTGCGTATTTTTGGGGCGTTTCGGTTATCAGACTCAAGTTTATCATAGAGTGCCTCTATTTCACAATCTTCATAGTCTGCAGTGTAGTCGACCCCTTACAGTGTATGACAACAGCAAGGTGACCTTTATTCCTTAGTCCTCTCAATACTCCCTGTGAACCTCAACAATGGAATAAATGCTGCAACGGCAGTTTTGTTGTTGTTGGTAATAGTGGTTGCCTCTGTAGCACATTATTTTACATGAGGCTACCAGCATGATGCCTTTTATGATATGCTTAGTTGAGGACTTTAGCCTTGTTCTTTCCTTGTCATTTAATGGGATCAAATGTTAGGATTTTTAGATCATTATTGAGAAAATGCTACAGATAAAAATGAAAACTGAAGCATAAACCGATAGTTGGAGTGCCCTCCTTTTTGTGTCATTTATGCTTCAGTTTAGTTTGTTAAGTTTTTAGTTATGAATATTAAAAAAAACATATACTTTTATTAGTTTCTTGTTGTTGTTTAAAGCCTACAATGAGTAAGTTTACTCTTTTATGCACCCTGTAAATGGCAGGTTGTAGTAGCTTTCCTCACATCCCGAGCATGCAGATGAAGGTGGACCATAGTCCTCCAGGTGGTTGTGCTATGCCTGGCTTTATCTACATGATGATCACTACTACAGGGATCATGCTGATCCCAATCTCATCAGCCAGACTGCATTGAAAGCAGCCTGCTTCCAGGGAACGCTACATGGAAGAGAGATAGTGGTCTTGGTTAGTATATTGTTCCTGACTGGACTAGCATTTCAGTTCCTCTTATTTTTGTTTGTGTCCTTTTCGTGCCTTTCGGCATCAGGTTATGAGGAGGTTTCTTGACCGGGCCCTAGTATATGCTTCGTACATGGAGAGATTTACTGCTGCTATTATTTCTGCTACCCATCTTTTGCGTTGTCGGCCCTTGTCTTTATATAAATTGTATGGGTATAGCATTACTTTCTGAGGGATACTATCTGGTGTTTGCCGCATCACATGACTGATCCATTTTGGATTGCTGTCTCTTGATGAGGTCTAGCACTGGCGTTGTACCTACTTGTTTCCTAATATCTTCGTTTCTGCTTCTATCCATTATTGTTACTCCAAGCAATCTGTGTAGGCATTTCATCTCTGTTGTTACAATATTTATTTTATCCTTGCTTGTCAATGTCCAATTTTGGCACTGATATCCCTCTTATACATGTCTTAAATCCATCTATGGTGTCAGAGTGGCCTAGGGGTGAAATGTCGATTTCACAATTCCAACACACCGTTGCAAGAATTTTGTCATGCACAGTTAAGCAGACATGGGGTGTCTTCTTGGCACAATCGCTTCTCCACATACAGAAAGTAATGGCAATCTACCGTTCTGCACACCTGTTATGAAACGTATAACAGCAAAATAGGTTACTTCTTAGTTTGACCCGTTCTTCGCCAAGGGGTGGTCACCCTTGAGTAGGTGCCAACTCAGGGTCCAGTCGCTTCTGTCATGGGTGTGTGTCGTCCAGTGTGAAAGTAGTCAGTCTGTGTGGGGTCGTATTTGTTTAGTCAGTCTGTGTGGAGTCGTATTTGTTGTACTTTTCTAGTGAATCTTGCCAGTGAGTTGGAGGCTGTCCCCAAGGTTTCTTTTTGTCGCACGGGTAACACATGGTGGTTATGGTACTCCATCTTTGGTTTTGTCATATGGTCTGCCCAGTGATGTTTTGAATGGTTGAGGTACTGTAGGAGATCCTTGATATGTGACATTCTCTGGATGTCGCTATTGTGTAGTTCATTTTGCCGCTGTTGTCTGAGAGTTATGCCCACCAGGCATCTTTCAAGAGATACATATACTGTTCTCAGTTGGTTCTCTGCTGGTTTTGTTAGAGCCAGGTTTCGCTACCATAGCAGAGCATTGGTAGGACTACCGAGTTGAAGATGTCCGCACGTAGTCTGGTGTCTTTTGTAGCGTCTATTGCTGTCATGATGTTGTAGGCTGCTCAGCCCGCCCGTCTCCGTCTGGCAATCTTAGGTTCTATGCTGTTCTCCATCTTGAGGAGCCTTCCCAGGTAGGCATATTCGTCAGCATCCTCTATGGCCGTTCCATTCAAGAGTATGGGGTTGGGCTCTGTAAAATGCTTGCGCATAGCCCTAATTTTCCCTAAGTTTATGACCAGACCTGCCTTCCAGACTTCAGTATCTAGTGACCATAGCATCTCTGTCGCTTCTAGGGGCGTCTCTGTGATGAAGACAACGTCATCTGCGATTCTGAATAGTTTACTTACTTTTACTAAATCCAACCATCTGAATAGAATAGAACCACTACATAAAACAAACTGCAGATTCTGCCACAACCACAAGAAGTCAGCCAAGCACCTCCTGACTTTATGCTCAGGGCTGGTTGATCTGCAAAACCTGCTGCTTCCACCACACCCCACCACGCACAACACACTCTACACATCACTACAACAATTGAGGAGGAATTTTGCTTTTGTCCGGGAGGCATTGGGCTGTCAAGAGCTGCCAGCTCACAGCTAAAGGGATTATATCATCATCATCATCATCATCATCACTAAATCTATCTACATTTTCTATTGCTTTTCAGTTTGTAAAATATTAAAAAAAGATTATCCAAGTAAATGTATACGTAGTAATATATTCAATTAAAAATAAAAGTTTTTCAATATTATTTGCATATTATTTGGAATGCTCCCTTTGAGTAAAACAATCATAGAAATGATGGGAATGTCATTCAGATATATGGTGAAAAGGGTGCATGAGGAAAAGGTTGAAGACCCTTGTATCAAAGTATTGGATCATCATAATCATGTAGCATGTCCTTTGCAGAATATTGCTCTCATGACAGCCTGTCTGTAGGAAACTCTATCTTTCGCCCAGTCTTCCGGCCAGAAATTCTAATGACAGATGAAAACACAGAGAGACAAGTGGCACTCTTCACAGATGCACTGTCAGTGGCTGCTTTAATGGGGAGCCAGACAAATACAGGCCTAAAGGATACTAAGAGTGATACTCTGTAAACTATATTACTAGTTTAAGAGAGTTGGGATACAGTGGATTCCATCACATTGTAATATTTTTAACAATGCAGATGCTGACAGGCCATCAAGAAAAAGTAGCAAGCTACCTCAATCTGATATAGGTTTAACTTATGCAGAGGCCAAGAGGTCTACCAGGTGTAGATACAGGAACAAGTGGGAAGCAGTGCACGCATGTCATCAACCAAATGATGCATATTATCAGCTCAACGAAGGTGAGCAGGTAGTAATCTTTAGGTTTTGTACAGGCCACAAACTAAGACTAGAACATATAGATGAATGTGTCTACGGCACTGACAAAATGGCTGCTGAGCATCTGCTACAAATTTGTCCAACATATGATAACAAAGAAAGTATATGTGGCTATCATCTATACCATTACCAATTATATCAATAACCACAGGTTAATCTCTGCTTTCATTAGATATATTCAAGTTGACGTCTGAAAGTGTACAAAGAAGAAGAAGAAAAAGAAAGAGGATACTAACCTTTTCAGGTTTAGAGAAGTAGTTGATTCTAATAGTGGTATCCTCTAGGCTGCCTGTCTTAAAAAGCTCTTCATCTTCCATGATACTTGTCCTTAAAGCTCCAACCACCATGTGACCAAGAATGACATTTTGCAGACTCTTCAAGGCTTTGTCCACTGCTGGTTCTGACACAGCTATCACTGCAGGAGCATCCTGCCTCATTAAAAGACAATATGTATCACAATGTGAAGAAATGTGTTCAGGTTGGATTTTTATATCCCCAAATATAAAGTATAATATTTTCTAGTTAATTGAGGTAAACATGAGTTCATATCAAAGATATGTATTTATGCATCAGAAAACCAGAATTAAAAAACACAAAAGTAAGAAGATAAACATGTAACCATCAGAGCTACATAGTGGTATATATATATATATCATCTTCTTGTTCTGTTTTTACTTCTTCTTTTTCTATTTGGTGTTTATCCTGGAAAAGATGGGACGTTGTGTCGCAGTTTCCAGTGAGGCTGTGATATCTGCACCTTGTGACCCGACACATCAAGTTTTAGCACAGCATTTTTTGGGACCAGTTTTGCCTTCCCTCTTCGATCCCTATTCTCTAGGCCAGGCTGCAGTCTGTTTCCATGGCCATCACTTGAGGGGGGATTAAGGTCTTTGTCAGTTATGATTTGCTGACACTGATTCAAGCAGCTAGCTATGAATCACTGACTGCTGTCAGCTCATCCAATGTTGCATCTTCAGGTCATTCAATGTTGTATCTTGAGCTCTATTTTCACTCCCGATGTAGCATAAGCGCTCCACTGCAACTGCAAACCCCTTACAGGAAAGCCGCTACAAAGCATTTGATATGCTCCTGTAGTCATGTTTTTTGCAGTAATTTATTTTACATATTGAGGTTGTTAGCTATATACTCACCCCTCATTAGTTACATTTAAAAGCCTGATTAAAAAGGCTACAGTCGTTCCGTTCTTTTGCTCCTGAGACAACCACATGTTTCTTATGTATCAGAGATTCACAATTACACATTACAGACACACTCATACAGATCAATGACACACATATACATAAGATATACACCTATACTAATCTAAACATATTCAAATTTATATGAATCAAAATATAAACATTTTTCCACTTTTGTTCAGTTAATAAAACTTGCTCTCAATTTAATTGATAATCAATCCTTTCCACAACCATATGTCCTTCCAGTATGCTGGTACTTCATATATTCCTTGTTTTTGTAGTCATCTTGAGATGTCATTCAAATCTTTTGTCCCATCATCTATAGCTTCTCTTGTCTTGGATCTTTCGCACTGTTACAAGGTTTTCAAGGTCATCTTTTCTATTTAAATGCTCTAAACAAATTTATTTAAAAAATGACTACTCCCATAACTACGTCTTAATTAATGATATGATATGTGAGGCCACGTTCTGATAAGTCTGTATTCAAAGCAAATTGTACAAAAAAAAGTTGTTTAGACATTCATCTTTGTATGAGCATTACTGACAAAATCATTATTTTATATAATAATAAATTATCAACTTCCCTCTTGCACACAAAAAAACACTCCCTCAAGAACAGATTCACTTTTCAACTAAAAGGCCATAAGCATTCATATATTAATAAATAAATAAATTCATTGGGGCGGCGTGAGCTAGTGGTTAAATGACACGGCTCACAACCAGAAGGTGCTGGGTTTGATACAAATTCGTCCATTAAACATATAACCCATGAGCAAATTCACTCTTCCACAAGAAAGTCAAGAACAAATTCACCTTTAGAATGAAGCCAGCACCAGAGTCTAAGAGATCACTGTCCAGTGTGAAAGCCCCATTCACAGGCACAAACACAGTAAAGTTGCCCTTCTCAAACTCTTTGGTCAGCTTTAGAGTCTTGACTGCCTTGACAAAATCTGTTAAGTCCAACTCCTCAGCCTTGTCTATCAGAGACAACAAGGTCAATTCTGGAAACATAAGTAAAGATAGGCTATATAATTGCCACCATTTTGTTGCTGTTGCTCGTCCATTGTCAATGATGAGATCCATTTTATCAACATTCACTGTTTCATGAGTTGGAAGATGGCTAAATAAGTCAATCTGAGCGCTGAATTGTGTGCTGTCCTTGGTGCAAGGAAATAGGACATCCCCTGACACAGGGATGGAGGATTATTTGCACACAATCCTTGAGGGTGTGAATGTCACATGCACGTTTTCATGGTCTAGAAGAATTAATAAAAGACTTTAGCAAGTTTTAAAGAAACAAGCACGGAAATGTATCTATAAATAAAATAATATGCTGAGCTTCAACTCACTTTGAGGGCATCCAAAATCTCCTTTCTGTCTGGTGTATCCATGGCAACACTCGTAAATAACAGTTAGCTCTCTGCGATCATCAGTATTTTGTTGGCTGGAAAACGAAAGGACGTGAGAAATAATGGCGGCTTGTGTTAAAGCAAAACGTGATCGAGAACAAAATTAATACGATTGTTTGATTTATCATTATTTTGCTAACGCACTGGGAGAGGGTGGGTGGCAGAAAAGGGGTAGATTATCTTTGCATAAACACGCAATTATGTTCACATCACAGACAGGTGATACTTTGATGCTCTCCCCTCGTAGTGATATCACGTCGCCTCTGAGAATTGTCTCCCCATCTCTCATTCTCAATAACTTCATTGCTAGGCTCAGAGGTAAATAGCGGCTGCCATTAATTCAGAAAAAAGCAGACAGTTCATTATTCATAAGACACCATTTAATTCTGACACATTGCATAAACATAAACGTTGTCCCTCCGGTCTTGGAAATAACTTGACATTGCTCACAACGGACGTACTCCTCCTCCACCCACCCCCCCCCTTTTCTGAATCATTTGAGTATACCCTCTGCCGTGAGTATTCATCACCGATTCAAAGTCTTCATTCCCGTTCGTCTCGCGTGACTCACCTTTAATATCAAGACGTTAAAAAGAAGGGGAATAATCATACGTCTGGGTTCGTTCCAATACACGCATTTGGGCCGCAAGTCAATTTGGCCTTTTATACAAGCTCTGAGGCCGAAATCAAATTGCCCTTTTATACAAGCATTGGGACCACAAATCAAATTGGCCGTCTATAAAAAAAAGCCCAACCTGTAGCAAAGTAATTAAGGGCTATTGCAATAGTGGTTTATGCAGTATATTGTTTTCCACAATATCGTCAGAAACCTGCAAAACACAGCCCTGTTTAGTTGTCTTTTCCCAGACATGTAGAGAATGCAGCAACACACATTCTTTCCTCATAAATCACAGACCCACGGAATCCTCACGGAGTAAGTGGAGTAATACTTAGCATTCATGTGTTTATCTGTACTTTGTGCTTCAGTTCCACGTGGTAGGAAACGTGTGCCTTGATAATCCAGTGTTGGAGGGGATCTTGTGCTCTTGACATGTTCAGCTAAGTCAAACATGTCATCAGGGGCAGAGGCCAGACTAAGCGAGGGGAGGGTGGCGGCTGGGGTTAAAGCTAACAACCTAAACCCGATGGGGAGGAAGACTAACGTCTGGTCAGGCACAACATACTGATCAGACATGTTAGTCAGAGTTAGGCATATTATACTGGCCAAGACCCTCACCTCTGCTTCCTCGCAACCCTTCCTTAAAACGGGCTGTTTATTTGAAAGCCTGGCTAACAAGGCGAGGGATCAACGTGATCCCCGTAGTAGTGAGTGATACACAGATGAAGCCAAGCATAGCACAACCACCAGGAGGACCCCGTTCCATCTTCATCGGCACGATCGGGATGTGAGGAGAGCTACTGCAACCCACCACTTCACGTCCTCTTCAGTGCGCACAAAAGAGTAACCTACTCATTGTGGGCATGCGTAAAAACAACAACCTAAACCCGATAAAACTAAACCACAAAGTTAAATGGAGCTTGGTTTTTGATGCAGCGGCCTATGGGTTGCTGCCCTTTGGCCTAGGGTACATGGAGAAGGAAGATGTCCACAAATATAAAAGTAGACCACAGAGCCAGACGGAGAAGGAAGTTGTGCACACATATAAAAGTAGACCACAAAGCCAGACGGAGAAGGAAATTGTGCACAAATATTAAAGTAGACCACAATGCCAGACGGAGAAGGAAGTTGTGCACAAATATAAAAGTAGACCACAAAGCCAGACGGAGATAGAAGTTGTGCACAAATACAAAAGTAGTCCACAAAGACGGACGAAGAAGAAAGCTGTGCACAAATACAAAAGTAGTCCACAAAGACGGACGAAGAAGGAAGCTGTGCACAAATACAAAAGTAGTCCACAAAGACGGACGAAGAAGGAAGCTGTGCACAAATACAAAAGAAAGAAGAAAGACGAAGAGAGCTGAAATAAAAGATGGATTGGAACAGCAACTCGACATGTATTTTTTAAAGACATGTGCTCTGCAGGGAGCTGAAAAGGTTTTGATTGTTCGATTGTAGTTACTCTGTTACTAGCGCCATTTTCCTATTTGAAAACAAAATTAACTAGTTGCACACAAGAAATGTTCATACATTTATATATGGTGTAAGTTTCTTGGCAGGTTGCACACCTTCTAAGAAGATTGCACAGTAGATCACCAATACTTTCCGTACGTGGAGTAGGGTTCGCACCGAGAAAAACCTTGTGTGTGCCAAACTGGAAAAAGCTGGATTCGAACCTGGTACGCTCGGATTATGAAATGGACGTTTCATCCATAGACGACGCTGCCTCATTATGTTTAGGTACAAATAAGAAATAGCTACGGTAAAACTGAAAATGAAATGTCAGTAATGATAGAAATAAGCATTTGTCGCACATACACATGTGCATGAGACTAGCAACTTCGAAATGAAAAATAAAAAATGTGTGAAATCACCACAACGAATGCTGGAATACAATCTTCCTGCGTGGTAGTGATTATTTGCTTCACATAAAATAGCAAAAAAGAAAAAGAAAATCAGTCAATCAATCAATTTTTTTCAGAGGTATAGGTGATCACTTCCCTTCATCCTCACATTATCGTTCCTAAGTGTAAGTCATGTACCAATTTACAACTGAGTAAACTGGAACTGGAGCATCTGATTACCAAAGCGGTAGAGCACTTGCTTTTCCGGAGTCCCACTCTCATTACTGGAAAGCTCCAGTCAACCGAACTGTTAAAGGATAGCTGGCTTACTGTTAGATTTACTGTTACATTTCATCCTCGATAGCTGTGTCCGATACAAGACTATTTTAAAATTATTATAAACTCGAATCTGACCTCTCTAGGGCTGAAGAATATCCAACTGATGCCACGGCAAACCCGTCATTCACACGGCCTAAGAGTCGTCTGAGTGTGGAATAATCGTCTTGGCTTTAAAAAATATTCTAATATTTTAATAATAGCCCCACATATTCATTAATTTCGTTCCCTACAAAGCAGAGGGCAACCACACCAACTGACCCCTTTTAACAGAAAGCCTGAAACTGAACATTTGCAGCAATGGTTTAAATGCAAATCCATCTTTAGTCGCCTTTAACGACATTCTTGGGAGGTAACATTGGTCGTATTATTTTCAATCCGGATATTAAGCTGGTGACCTCATGTATGATACAAGACGATACAAGAGAATATTTTCAGGGATTAAAGAAGAGAAAAAAGAAGCACGTATTAGCACTCAAGTTTCTTACACCATCTTGCACTTGTAGGCTGTTTCTGACTCATCGCAGATTTGGGAGGTTACACTTAGGTGACGCATCACATCGTGACTCAGGGCTGTTTTGTTGACCTCCTCTAGTTCACGTTCGCACACATGTTGTCTGTGGACACAGTACAAGACTTTTAATGAGATAACATTCTGTTTAAACTAAGTATGTGACATAGGTGACCATATTGAATGCTTAATGGTGGTTGAGGAATAGAGGGGTGAAAGTGCAGTTTGGGTCGCGTGGCGATGTTATTTGTGGCACAGCTCACAAAACAAACTTGTATATCTTCAGATTCACGAACTGGCAAGGTCGCATCGCTATGGGATGTGAACCCATAAAAAATGCGTGATGAAGTCGGATGCACTCACTGAGCCGTTAGGGCTGAAAACATAATACAAAACGAACAAATGAAGATTGGCATGAGAAAAGTTGTTGTTGTTGATGGTGTTGTTGTTGATGGTGTTATTGTTGATGGTGTTATTGTTGCGTTGTTCAAAGTTATCGTGCCACGTTCTTCACACGTGATGATGTTGCGCTGGTAGCGGGTTACAGTCACTCCTCTTGCAGAGACAAAACGAAGAATTTGGACGTGTTCTTTCCGACGAGTTTGCTGTAGTCCAAAGCGAAGCTTCGCTACAGGCTTCCCACTATGTGGGTCACAGTGTTGGTTCCCACGTTGTTGACCAGGCTTCTGTTGTTGTTTTGAATCCTCTTGTGTGCGTCCTGAAAAGGGCGTTAAGTGACGAGTTGCGGAAGCTTTCCTCACATCTGGAGCATCCCTATGAAGGTAGACCAAGGTCCTCTATGCGGTTGTGCTATGCTTGGCTTCAAATGCCCATCGCTCACAAATATGGGTATCTCGTCGATAACCCACTACGTTAGCCAGGCTGCCAAGAAAAACAGCCCGTTCATAGTAAGACGTACGTGAGGTCAGGGTCTTGACCAGTATGTATTATCTGTCCATGACTAATATGCCCAATTAGTATGTTTTGTCTTCCCAGACGTTAGTCTCCTCTGCCAGTCAGGAAGCCGTAATACAGCTTGTTTCTAGGATTATAGGGGAGCGAAGAGTAATCAGGGTTAAGTGTAGTCAAACTGTAAACTAGCGACTTAACGCATTCCGTTCTCTAGACTACATCCTTCTAATGCAAAGCCGCGTTCATGGCTTGTTAGCGGGAGATTTAGAAGAAGAAGAATGGTTTAGTGAAACATACTGATAAAGACTTCCACCAAAAAAAGTTCTCGATAGTCCTCTTGGAGACTTGCTGTGCCACATCAGTCAGGCCAACGAGGTGGGGTCGACACTGTAATCCCCATAGTGGTGAGCTTACTGAGGAACCTCGAATTAAACTACGGAATCAAGACGCTGAGCAGCGCATGAGCTGCAGTGGTCAGCGACCAATAGCTGACTGCTAGCGTCAGGGCCAGCGAACCAGAGCTGCCAAGACCCTTCTACACCTCCACGCGGTGATCCTAGATAACAGGCTGCAGCAGGGCAGACTGGCTAAGGAGAAGGATCGAATAGGGAGTGCTAACCCGGTACTCAAAAATACTTGCTGAAATCGGATGTAAGCTGTCAAGCTGTAAAAAAACGACACAACGCATTCCGTTCTCTGGATTACATTCTGCTACTTAAGCCCTTTCAGGGTTTGATAGCGGGAGATTGAGAACGAACGCAGAAGAAGAAGAATTACACTACAAACAGAAGTATTACTGTCCACCTTCTGAAGTACACCTCAGGATGTACGAAGAGCCACTGTAAGCGGCTAACAAGGAAACGTCGTCAAGAGTTAACTTAACTCGGCAAGAAAAGCTTCGAACATAAACTATCCGGATGACGGCGAGGGCGCAAGGTAGTGTCTTGGTCAGTATGTTTCACCTGACCCTGGCTTAAGATAATCTTGTCTTGTATAGAGCATTTGCAATGGCTGATTACAAAAGCACTGTTCTTTACATTATAAGGTTGTTAGCCCTATGAACAACCCTTTTTGGTTGTATTGAACGACATGATTAGGACGTTACAGTGGGCTTATTTTATATAACCGAGGGATCGCTGTAGTCAAGAGGTTAAGGCACTCGCCTCTTTCAGTGATGAACCAATAGTCTTGCCAACTGATCCAAGATAACTCGGGATAAGAGTGAGATTGATAGCCAGCGAATATTCTTCCTCTCTGTAATCCAAATACAGCGCTCATAACATTATTAAGACAAAACCGTCTGATGTTATGGCCATCATCACTTCGCGATGGGCAATAACTTTATTTCATGTAAACCAGAGACCACATGGGTCAAGGCCGATAACCTAACCATTTAGTCGGTCGGTATTGCAGAGGAGAATGATTTTTTTGTTTGTGGGGCTGGGCAGGGATGGGGAAAGGGGGGGGGGGGGAGGGGGTGTTCGTAACCTTTTTGCATTCACTTCTTTCCCTTGAATATCTTAATACATTTTTGCATCATCAGCCCCTCACGAAAATGAATAAATGTCCCAGCGAGAAAACAATAAAGATACATTTCTGAGTGTTCTGGCACGTTCATCAAGGGAAGAAACATAACTAATCATGGAGGGGGTAAGATAAGATCATCGCTCCCCCTTCTCTCTCTTCTCACCTCACTCTGTTTCATTTGTCTCTATCCCACAGTCACACCCTTGCACAACTTTCACACGCGCCCTCGTGGTAAAGCCGTTCCATTGCACTTTGGTTGGGCTAGCTTCTGAGGGCGCACAAACCTAGCATAGGTACATACAAATGCACACACGCATCCAAGCACTGGTTTATGCGTCCTGATATCGCCCAATGGACTACGGTCTGGAGTGGAAAATGGCGCGCATTCGCCAGTAGAAACTAGTGAGGCAAACATCTAAGCAAAAAAAAAAAAAAAAATTATAATCATGGAGGGGGTAAGATAAGATCATCGCTCCCCCTTCTCTCTCTTCTCACCTCACTCTGTTTCATTTGACTCTGTCCTACAGTCACACCTAAGCAAAAAAAAAAAAAAAACTAAAGAGGAAGGGACAGGCTCACCCTATAGGGCCAGGCCCTTCCATTGCACTTTGGTTGGGCTAGCTTATGAGGGCGCACAAACCTAGCATATGTACATACAGACGCACACATGCATCCAAGCACTGGTTTATGCGCCCAATGGACTACGGTCTGGGGTGGAATGGGCGCGCCTCCGCCAGTAGAAACTAGTGAGGTAAACATCTAAGCAACAACAGCAACAAATTAAAGAGGAACACAATTCCAAGCCCTCCGCCACACCATCACAAAAACTGTTTCGTCAAGGCTAGTACCAGATGATGCTCAGGTCGAGTCGACCCGCCACTTTATTACTTTAATGAGACAGACTGTTCAAAATGCAGAACAATATCTGCTAACCGGTTGTTGCAAACAAAAATGTTAAACAAATCAGAACAATATCTGCTAATCGGTTGTTGCAAACAAAAATGTTAAACAAATCAGAACAATATCTGCTGACCGGTTGTTGTAAACAAAACTAATATTCAACAAATCAGAACAATATCTCCTAACCGGTTGTTGTAAACAAAACAAATATTGAACAACTGAGAACAATATCTGCTTACCAAATATTGCAAACAAAACCAACGTTCAATAAATCTGAACAATATCTGCTAACAATTATTGCAAACAAAACCAATATTTGACCAATCAGAACAGAATCTGCTAACAGGTTGTTGCAAACAAAACAAATCAATAATGGCTGGTGTTGGTGTCTCATTACCAGGCCACACTGGAATTCATTTTGTTCAACGAAGTATAAAGAAATATGGCGATCATTACCGCTACTATCTGTTCACTAATTTCCTTTTTCCAGAATTCTTCATCTTCCAGAAAAACATCTGCTCCTTATGCTAGGGAAACAGTTGCGTTGCTATGGAGTCCCGTAGCAACTACTACCGTCGGGAATGAAGTGTTAGAGCCTTCATTGTACTAAGCCACAGCTTTCGAGGTGTCCAGTTCTCTTCTTCGGTGCCTTTTTCCTTACCTAGCCGTCAGCCTAAATTCCAATTTACAGCTCGGTCGACTGGAGCTGCTGGTAATGGCAATTGAACCCGTACCTTTATCATGCAAATCACTGCGCTAATCAGCGGATAGCTCTTTACAAGCTCAACCAGAAGACATCTGACTTCCATGAAATTTGTAGCCACCAAATTGTTCAGATCTTAACCCTGTGGACTGTTTTTCAAACGAGAATATCTGCTAAAAGAGAATACCAACCTGGATAAGGTAAATCTGCAGACACAGAAAGCATGAAATGAATTGGAACAGTGCACAGTTAACGCGCCCGTAAAAAAAATTGACGGATTCAATACCCGCATTTGTTACAGCTGGTGCGGACATTTTGACCACAACTGAAATAAGCAACATGTAGATACATTTTTTCTCATCAATTTTACAAAAATTTCAGAATAGTTTGCTCATTTTCGGTAGAGATTTAAAACGAAGTATTGCGTGTGTGTATATAAATAAATAAGTACATTAGAACGATGATATTTCAATAAATAAGATAACAAGGCCTCTCACACACAATATATAATATCATATTTAATTGCTTAATTGTAAAGTTTCGGCAGGATGGACAATGTTAAATCAATAAAAATGTCATGGCCACGGAAGCGTTGATTACAATGTTAACAAGCATTAACAAATGGTGGGACTCATTGACACTAGGTTAAACATTGGGCCGCGTGGACTGACTAGATTTCTGCGAGCTAAGAACACACACCACCAGGTGACATTTTGAGACCATAAGGATGTGCTTCTTGTTGATTTTCTCAACAAAGGAGAAACTGTTAACACTGCCCAATATTGCGAGCCATTGCTCAAGTTGCGAGATTTCCATCCGTCACAAACGACCCAGTTTGCTGCGGCAAGGTGTCATTTTGCTGCACGATAACGCCAGACCGCACATTGTCAAACGCACGTGCGAAATGCTAAAACGCTTTAAATTGGAGGTGCTTAAAAAATGCATCCAACCCTGAAAGGCAAACCTTTAATCCAACCTCCCCCCCCCCCCCCCACCCCATCAAAACCCCGAATCTAATAGCCATGACCTGGCACCAGTTCAGTTGACTTTAATATCTTCGGACCTTTGATGAATCACTTATCTGGAAAGCGATATGCAACCGACGAACAAGTCCAGCAAGCTGTGCTTTCTTGGTTTCGGGAACTTGGCACTCATTTCTTGTGGGCTGGGATAGTTTCTGTTTCTTTTTCTAAGAATCGACGTCACTGCACTCCGGGCATACCCATAGGTGCTCAGTTTCTCTCAGCAAATGGCGCAGGGTATGGATGCTGATGGTCCCTGTAGCTCGCTGGTTCTACACTTTTGCTCTGTCCTCTCATCCGCCATACTCCACTGAAACCTCGTTTAATGTAAAAACTTTGCAGCCTGTGGATTGCTGCTTCATCCACTGCAATGTCGTCATCTAACAGGCGGTCATTGATTGATTTCAAAATGTCATTCCTATCCATCACTAACGTCCACGTGATGAGCGCTTGTGAAGCCAAGATGTCAGCTCTTTCGTTGCCCTGAACCCCAGCATGACCAGGATAGTACATCCATGTCAACGCCTGGAGGTTTGAGGCCTCAATTGCTGCTATCCATTCGAATCTAAGCCATTCCTTCTGTACCTTCTGAATTACGGCTTGCGCGTCTGACACGATGACTGTCCTTGTTAAAGAAGTATTAGATATTCATCTCAGCGCTGAGGTCCCTGCTTACATCGCCTGGGATAGTTGTATCAATGCACTGATGGAACACATGCATGGGCAAGTATAGAGATCACATAGAAAAGAAATGGCGAACAATGATAATTACTTGTAATCATTATAATTACGTTTGAATAAAAAAAAATGCATAAGGAATCCTTGTTACCGTATTAATTGAAATATCGTCGTGATATTTGGGCACTTCCAAACTTAACGCAGCTACAAAGAAAGGTTTTAGCACAGAGACATGGTTAAAAATTGCTGATTCGGTCGAAGTTGGTCTCAGATCTAACGACCTCAGGCCCGCCTACCAAGCCATAAAGCTTCTCCGCACTGGAGGTAAGAAGAAGGCACACGACAGTGTCCAGTTTGTGAGCAAGTCAGATGGCTCACCCTGCACAACGTATGAAGAAGTGGTGGCTAGGTGGAGTGAGCACTACACGCTTGCCTTGAACCATCCACCAGCTACGGCCTGCCTTGACCTGGATGATCAATATGTAGTCACTCCTACCAATCCACAGACTAGCACTGATCCTCCGAATCTGGCAGAAGTCCAGGCACCCATGCTCTACACCACCTCTACCTTCAGGTCTGGTCTACACCACCTCTACCTTCAGGTCTGCCCTTCACCACCTCTGCCTTCAGGTCTGCTCTACACCACCTCTACCTTCACGTCTGCTTTACACCACCTCTACCTTCAGGTCTGCCCTTCACCACCTCTACCTTCAGGTCTACTCTTTCTTCAGGTCTGCCCTTCACCACCTTTACCTTCAGGTCTACTCTACCTTCAGGTCTGCCCTTCACCACCTTTACCTTCAGGTCTACTCTACCTTCAGGTCTGCTTTACACCACCTTTACCTTCAGGTCTACTCTACCTTCAGGTCTGCTCTACACCACCTCTACCTTCACGTCTGCTTTACACCACCTCTACCTTCAGGTCTGCCCTTCACCACCTCTACCTTCAGGTCTACTCTTTCTTCAGGTCTGCCCTTCACCACATTTACCTTCAGGTCTACTCTACCTTCAGGTCTGCCCTTCACCACCTTTACCTTCAGGTCTACTCTACCTTCAGGTCTGCCCTTCACCACCTTTACCTTCAGGTCTACTCTACCTTCAGGTCTGCTCTACCTTCAGGTCTGGTCTACACCACCTCTACCTTCAGGTCTGCTCTACCCCCCCTCTGCCTTCAGGTCTGCTCTACACCACCTTTACCTTCAGGTCTACTCTACCTTCAGGTCTGCTCTACACCACCTCTACCTTCACGTCTGCTCTACACCGCCTCTGCCTTCAGGTCTGCTCTACACCACCTTTACCTTCAGGTCTACTCTACCGTCACGTCTGCTCTACACCACCTCTGCCTTCAGGTCAGCTCTACACCACCTTTACCTTCAGGTCTACTCTACCTTCAGGTCTGCTCTACACCACCTCTACCTTCACGTCTGCTCTACACCACTTCTGCCTTCAGGTCTGCTCTACACCACCTTTACCTTCAGGTCTACTCTACATTCAGGTCTGCTCTACACTACCTCTACCTTCACGTCTGCTCTACACCACCTCTGCCTTCAGGTCTGCTCTACCCCACCTCTACCTTCAGGTCTGCTCTACCCCACCTCTGCCTTCAGGTCTGCTCTACACCACCTCTACCTTCACGTCTGCTCTACACCACCTCTACCTTCAGGTCTGCTCTACACCACCTCTACCTTCAGGTCTGCTCTACACCACCTTTACCTTCAGGTCTGCTCTACACCACCTCTACCTTCACGTCTGCTCTACACCACCTTTACCTTCAGGTCTGCTCTACACCACCTTTACCTTCAGGTCTGCTCTACACCACCTCTACCTTCAGGTCTGCTCTACACCACCTTTACCTTCAGGTCTGGAGGACGGGAAGTGTTTCAGCCGATTGGCATGATGGAATAGTTGTCGCATTTACAAAGGAACGGGTAGCCCCAAGTACTGCACCAATTATAGGCCAATAACGCTACTTTCAATTCCAGGCAAGGTATTCGCTCACGTGCTGTTGGCCCGATTCTTCTTCTTCTTCTTCTGCGTACACAGTCAGACAGTAACCATTATTTTCTCGAAAAAAGTGGCGGTCATCCTGAGACTCTCGCCACTACCATAGAGCTTGTCTTGCAGTACCACTGGCAATGGCCACATCTGCTCTCTCTGATCCTCGTATGTCGGGCAGTTCTGCAGCAGATGTTCAGTGGTCATTTTACCAGTACCGCACGGGCATTCGTCGGTACACCCTATCTTCAATTTGTTGAAGAGGTGGTACCTCAGTCTGTTGTGGCCAGTGCGAAGTCTGAAGACAACGACCTGCTCTCTTCGGTTCAACTGGTAATAGGCATCGTTTTTGGTGTAACCAGTATGTTCGGTTTCCCATTTGGACATGTACCTGGCTTTGATAAGCCGTTTTGACTCTTCGTACGTCATACTGGTATCTATTTGTGGTAGCCTTGCACCTTCTTTTGCCAGTCTGTCTGCCTCCTCGTTGCCTTGGATGTTGCAGTGTGACGGAACCCACTGTACCACTACCCTTTTTGGTGCGGACTGTTGGCACAGTTTGCAGAGTGCTGCTCTTAAGTCATTAAGCTCAGTGTTTTTCTGGCTTTTTAGCGCTGTGACTACTTCGAGAGCATCTGTCAGCAGGACTATATGGCTCTCATTTTCACTGTGTGTTACCATTTCTTCCACTGCCGCCCTCAGTGCCTCTGCCTCTGCTCTGAAATTGCTCGTGTACTTACCAGTAGCGAATGACAGTGTTATTTTTCTGCCATTTGGTAGGTTCAGGAATGCTCCTGCCCCTCCGTTCTGTGTAGTGTTTGTTACAGAACCGTCGGTGTATGCATGGGTCCAGTCCATGCTTGGGTAGCTTTTCGTTATGAAGCTTAAGGTAGTGTCTCTCCTTTCTTTTTCGGTCTGGCAGTTTTTGTTTGCAATACCTGGTATATTTTCTACCACCTCTGGAAATATATCCTGCCTCCAAGTAGGTTTTCGTACAGTAGTGATGGGTTTTGGTGTTGTTAGTGCGTTTATGGGATCTTCGTGCATCTTTGCTTTGGCTATTTCTGCAAAGTTTCTCCGCTTTAGTTTCCCAGTTCCCAAATTGTTTAGCCTCTGGTACATTGGATGGTCCGTCAGTCTTCGGAGTTTCTCTGACTGCAGCTGGGCTCTGCAGTCTCTTCTGTCGGTCATGGATTGCAGTTTTGTAATCTTTTCAAGTTCTACAATTGGCGTTGACTTCATGCCACCAGTTATGATTCTCATGGCTTGGTTTTGAAGTTTGTTAACTTTATCGAAGTTCGCCTTCGCTGCTGTTGTCCATGCCGCGATGCCATACTCGAGAACTGGTCTCACTCTTCCAGTGTACAGTTTCTTTAGTATGCCTTCGTCTGCTCCCCAGCTTGTGCCAGCAAGTTTCCTCATGATCGCCATTCTTTCTCTGGCTTTCATTCGGTTTCTGGCCCGATTCAAATCGCTGCTGCTCTCAAAACGTCGCCCACATCGCGAGATCGATCAACAGTGGATGCCATTCTCGCGCTCCGTCTCCTGGGAGATTTACACCTCGCATTTAGTCACCCCCTTTGCGCTGCGTAAATAGACTCAACGAGGCTTTCGACTCGGTGGACATATCGGCGCTGTGGAATGCCATGCAAGTCATCAGAACTCCTGCTCCGCCTCTAGACTTGATTAAGGCATTGCATACGAATACCGGTGCCAGAATCCGTCTCAAGGACTCTCTCTCTCTCTGAAAGATTCCAAACATCGCCGGGGGTCAGACAGGGCTGCTTCCTTGCTCCCGATCTCTCGGGCTGTCGACTGGCTACTGGACCACCTCAGCTCTCAGCACCAAGGAATCACTATTGATCAAACGTGCATCACTGACCTCGTCTACGCGGAAGACATAGTCCTGCTAAGGCCGAATAGTACAGCGCTGCTACAGTCTCTTGAGTATCTGGATAGTACAGCTCAAAACATGGGACTATCAATCTCATGGGCGGAGACCTAAATTCAGTATCTTGGCTCTGATACAAAGTTCGAGAACATAACAGTTCGCTGTCACACAGTGGAGAGCGTAAATGAACTTTCTTATCTCGGAAGCACAATGTCATCTGATGGACGCAGTAGTCCAGATATGTCTAGACGAATTGGCTTCGGTGATGAACGACCTCCACCGCGTGTGTAATAATAGTAAAGTATCCCTGACTTCAAAGCTGCGTATTTACCAGTCATGTGTGATTTCAGTGTTAATGTATGGAGCTGAAACTTGGACTCTGCTGAAAAAGCACACCTCAAGACCCGAGTCCTTTCATATGTGCAATCAGCGGCGTATTCTTGTAATTTGTTGGTACGGTCTCGTACGTAATGTTGAGGTCTCTATTATGACTAATCTTCCAACTGTATCAGAAGTCCTGAACCATCGCCGCCTTTCCATGTTTGGACATGTTGTCAGACTGGATCAGGAGGTACCAGCTTACCAGATCCTTCTCAAGGCAGTTCAAAGTGCTAAGTGTATCCAACCAACTGGCTGGAAGCGCAGGATAAGCCGCCCCGAAAGACATGGCTTCAGCAGATAGCACCCCCCCCCCCCCCCCTCCCCGATATTGACGAGGTCTAGCAGAGCGCCGTTTTGGCTGGTCATGGTGGCGTACGACAGACATAGATGCCTAGGCGAACATTATTATTATTCTTATGGTTATAAATATACATTTTATAAGTCAATAATTACGGTAATTGGTTGGTGAAGTTGGTCGCACTGGTCCTCAGGCGACCAGACAGCAATTATTTTGGGAGTCGTGTGTCTGACTGGCTGTTATTTTTGGTCACTTATATGTTTATCTTTTTATTTGTTTACATGTGGTTTAAACACTTGATGGCTATGAGAACACTAAAGAAAAGGAAATCTCCCGGAAAAGATGGGATAACAAACGAAATGCTGATGGGGCTGGGCCAAACAGCGAAGAGGAAACTACTGTCAGTCCTGAACCAAAGCTGGAAAAGGGGTATTGTACCCCAGGCATGGAAAGATGCAATACTGGTTCCAGTACCAAAAACAGGAAAGGATAAAACAGATCCAAATGGATACAGGCCCATCAGCCTACTGAGCTGTGTCGGCAAGCTGATGGAACGGATGATAAACACCAGACTGATGTGGCATCTGGAAGAAAAACGAATACTAATTCCACAGCAAGCCGGCTTTAGACAGCACAGATCCACTGAGGACCAGGTCATCCTCATAGCCCAGGAGATAGAAGATGCCTACCAGGCACAGAAACACACAGTAGCTGTTTGGGTGGATCTGGAAAAGGCATTTGACAAAGTCTGGAAAGATGGACTTAGAGTCAAGCAAAGAAGAAGTGATGTTTGTGGGAAAATGTACAAGTGGATCAACCACTACCTCAAACAAAGAACGGCCAGAGTCCAAGTACAAGGGCAGATGAGCAAAAAGGTGACACTCGAGCAGGGAGTACCCCAAGGGGGAGTACTGTCACCCACACTCTTCCTGGTATATATAAACGATATTACAGAGAATATACCAAGAAGAGTCCATAGCTCAATGTTTGCAGACGATCTGGCTATGTGGACCTCTGAAAAGAATCTCACCATAGCAAGAAATCGGATGCAGACGGCCCTAACATCGCTGGAAGAGTGGGCGAACTCATGGCTGGTCAAAATAAACGAGGAGAAAACCACGTGCACAATATTCTCGCTTTCATTAAAACCCCAAAGTACCAAATTAAGTCTAAATGGCAAAATCCTGCAGCCAAACGACAACCCAACCTTTCTGGGAGTCACATTTGATCGGCGCATGACATGGAAAAGTCAGATTGAGAGAAACCGAATGAAAGCCAGAGAAAGAATGGCAATCATGAGGAAACTTGCTGGCACAAGCTGGGGAGCAGACGAAGGCATACTAAAGAAACTGTACACTGGAAGAGTGAGACCAGTTCTCGAGTATGGCATTGCGGCATGGACAACAGCAGCGAAGGCGAACTTCGATAAAGTTAACAAACTTCAAAACCAAGCCATGAGAATTATAACAGGTGGCATGAAGTCAACGCCAATTGTAGAACTTGAAAAGATTACAAAACTGCAATCCATGACCGATAGAAGAGACTGCAGAGCCCAGCTGCAGTCAGAGAAACTCCGAAGACTGACGGACCACCCAATGTACCAAAGACTAAACAATTTGGGAAATGGGAAACTAAAACGGAGAAACATTGCAGAAATAGCCAAAGCAAAGATGCACGAAGATCCCATAAACGCACTAACAACACCAAAACCCATCACTACTGTACGAAAACCTACCTGGAGGCAGGATATATTTATAGAGGTGGTAGAAAATATACCAGGTATTGGAAACAAAAACTGCCAGACTGAAAAAGAAAGGAGAGACACTACCCTAAGCTTCATAACGAAAAGCTACCCAAGCATGGACTGGACCCATGCATACACCGACGGTTCTGTAACAAACACTACACAGAACGGAGGGGCAGGAGCATTCCTGAACCTACCAAATGGCAGAAAAATAACACTGTCATTCGCTACTGGTAAGTACACAAGCAATTTCAGAGCGGAGGCAGAGGCACTGAGGGCGGCAGTGGAAGAAATTGTGACACACAGTGAAAATGAGAGCCATATAGTCCTGCTGACAGATGCTCTCGCCGTAGTCACAGCGCTAAAAAGCCAGAAAAACACTGAGCTTAATGACTTAAGAGCAGCACTCTGCAAACTGTGCCAGCAGTCCGCACCAAAAAGGGTAGTGGTACAGTGGGTCCCGGCACACTGCAACATCCAAGGCAACGAGGAGGCAGACAGACTGGCAAAAGAAGGTGCAAGACTACCACAAACAGATACCAGTATGACGTACGAAGAGTCAAAACGGCTTATCAAAGCCAGATACATGACCAAATGGGAAACCGAACATACTGGTTACACCAAAAACGATGCCTATTACCAGTTGAACCGAAGAGAGCAGGTAGTTGTCTTCAGACTTCGCACTGGCCACAACAGACTGAGGTACCACCTATTCAACAAATTGAAGATAGGGTGTACCGACGAATGCCCGTGCGGTACTGGTAAAATGACCACTGAACATCTGCTGCAGAACTGCCCGACATACGAGGATCAGAGAGAGCAGATGTGGCCATTACCAGTGGAACTGCAAGACAAGCTCTATGGCAGTGGCGAGAGCCTCAGGATGACCGCCGCTTTTCTCGAAAAAATAATGGTTACTGTCTGACTGTGTACGCAGAAGAAGAAAGAAGAAGAAACACTTGATAACATATTTTAAAGTGCTTTTTGTAAACTAAATTGTCGGTATTGTAATTTTTTTATATTTCGTCCTTTTTTTAGTGACGAACTTTTGAAATATCAAATACCGCAGTGTTTCACAACCCTTTTACACATGCGGATCAGTGAAAATAGGAACATTTTTTTCGCGGATCAGTGAAAATAGGAAAATTGTTTCGCGGATCAGTGAAAATAGGAAATTTTTTTTTTCGGATAAGTGAAAATAGGAACAATTTTTTGCGGACCGGTGAAAAGAGAAACAATTTTATGCGAACTGCTGAGACAGAAATAAAACCCATTTTATATATTATTTTGTGCATTCATGTTTAAATCTTATATTATTAAACGACAATTCTATTGTTATTTACAATAAACAGAAACCGAGCGGTAAATAAAACTGCTAATAATAGAATGTCTTGAACTTTTGAAAAAGCAATATTTCATTCAGATAAAGTTAGTACAAAATCTGTTTTTGCTTCTTTGTTAGAATATTTGAAAACCGTAGCTGCTGCATTGGTTCTGATAGACGAAGCGATGCATCGGCATCCAATCGGTTTCGCTGTTTGGTTTTGATCACTGAAAGGGCTGAAAAAGTCTCTTTTCACAAAAATGTAGTCGAAAATTCGACTAACAATTTAAAAGGAATACTGTAACTGAGCGATGGATATTAGTTTCTCAGTGATATCCAAAATATAGACAATGATTGTAATTTATGTTTGGAGACCAAAATCACATTAGAAATAGCCTCCCACATTTTGATAAACAAACACGCAAAATATATATGAGCTTTTGTGTCCATAAAGTATGGATACGTGTGTAGCTGACGTCACTTGAATTTATAAATTAGCCAGTAAGACTTTAGATCACCTCTTAGTAAGGTAAGTTTATACAAGTTTCAGGTCAGGTCAGGTCATCCCGTAACCGGTGAGGTCGTTGGGGCACACATGAAGACATCCTCACAACACCACGCCACCCTTCTCTATCAGCGACGCTGCCTGTGACTTTTCTGGTCGAAGATTGGTCCATTCTTTTATGTTGTCCTCCCATCTCTTTTTGGGACGGTCCCTTCGTCGTCTGCCTTGCACCTTTCCGTGGAGGATTGTATTTGCAAGACCATTTGATCTCGATATGTGACCGTACCAAGCAAGTTTCCTTCTTTTGACAGTTGCCAAGAGGTCTTCAAAGGGCCCTATTGCTGTTATAATACTATCTCGTATTTCGTCATTTGTAACTCGATCTTTGTACGTGACTTTAAAAGTCTTCGGAAACATCTTATCTGCAAGGCTAGTATCCTTCGTTGGAGGTCAGCTGTAACTGTCTATGTCTCACAAGCATAGAGGAATATTGACAGGACCAGTGTACGCATTAATCTGATTTTCGTGCATAGTGTTAACCGTTTATCTTGCTACCGTTATATACTTATATAAAAGTTTATAAATTAATAATTGGAAAGGATAAATTAAATTATACTAAGTTTTTCAAAGTACAACCGGCTACAAGAACAAGAGGGCTTCAAATTATTGAATAATGACAAGTCCAGATTAAATATTAGAACATTTTTCTTCAGTCAGAGAGTGGTGAATTCTTGGAATGCATTGCCCCAGGATGTAGTAGAGATAGAGTCAGTTAATGCTTTCAAAAATAGATTGGATGCTCACAGTATTTTCAGTATCGGTAGAGTGGAATAAACTGGTTGTATACAAACTCTGTAGAGCCTTCTAACACAGTATAATCAAGTTGTTAATTTAAGTATTGAGTTAATTCGCATTTTCTTTTTCGCGGGTCGGCAGGACACTTCTGCGGACCGCTACCGGTACGCGGACCGGCAGTTAGGGAATCCTACAATATGATACATGGTTCACACATGATCACGGACTATGTATGTTAAAAACATTGCACAAATTGTCATTACTATCACAAAAATATGTATACACACTTTAAATATCGATTATATTTGTAATTTGTCAGCATGTTAAATGCTTCTGTCTCGGTTGGTTTGCTTCCTAATTTGAGGGCTTATGGAAATAAAAATTATAAACATTTTGAGCGACCATATTTGA